>JAFJYJ010000111.1:0-600000 GCA_019022615.1 Acacia melanoxylon
AAAGTTCGTGTACATCTGACCTCAAGTAGGCCCAAATGGCCTATTTGCCCGTTCAGGGCACAAACGGAGGAGTCTCGCAAGAATTTTAGGCATTCTGGAATCCTCATGAAAAATGAGGCGGGTGGGAGAGTTTCCACGCAATTCCGAGACGTTGAAAAAGTTCGTGTACATCTCGACCTCAAGTAGGGCCCAAATGGCCTATTTGCCCGTTCAGGGCACAAACGGAGGAGTCTCGCAAGAATTTTCGGCATTCTGGAATCCTCATGAAAAATGAGGCGGCCAGGTGAGTTTCCACGCAATTCCGAGACGTTGAAAAAGTTCGTGTACATCTGACCTCAAGTAGGCCCAAATGGCATATTTGCCAGTTCAGGGCACAAACGGAGGAGTCTCTCAACAATTTTAGGCATTCTGGAATCCTCATGAAAAATGAGGCGGGTTGGGTGAGTTTCCACGCAATTCCGAGACGTTGAAAAAGTTCGTGTACATCTGACCTCAAGTAGGCCCAAATGGCCTATGTGCCCGTTCAGGGCACAAACGGAGGAGTCTCGCAAGAATTTTAGGCATTCTGGAATCCTCATGAAAAATGAGGCGGGTTGGAGAGTTTCCACGCAATTCCGAGACGTTGAAAAGTTCGTGTACATCTCGACCTCGTAGGCCAAGTGGACTATTTGCCCGTTCAGGGCACAAACGGAGGAGTCTCGCAAGAATTTTAGGCATTCTGGAATCCTCATGAAAAATGAGGAGGGTGGGAGAGTTTACACGCAATTCCGAGACGTTGAAAAAGTTCGTGTACATCTGACCTCAAGTAGGCCCAAATGGCCTATGTGCCCGTTCAGGGCACAAACGGAGGAGTCTCGCAAGAATTTTAGGCATTTTCGAATACTTATATAAAATGAGGAGGGTGGGAGAGTTTCCAAGCAATTCCGAGACATTGAAAAAGTTCGTGTACATCTCACCTCAAGTAGGCCTAAATGGCCTATGTGCCCCTTCAGGGCCCAAACGGAGGAGTCTCGCAAGAATATTAGGCATTCTGGAATCCACATGAAAAATGAGGAGGGTGGGTGAGTTTCCACGCAATTCCGAGACGTTGAAAAAGTTCGTGTACATCTGACCTCAAGTAGGCCCAAATGGCCTATTTGCCCGTTCAGGGCACAAACGGAGGAGTCTCGCAAGAATTTTAGGCATTCGGAATCCTCATGAAAAATGAGGCGGGTTGGTGAGTTTCCACGCAATTCCGAGACGTTGAAAAATTTCGTGTACATCTGACCTCAAGTAGGCTCAAATGGCGTATTTGGCCGTTCAGGGCCCAAACGGAGGAGTCTCGCAAGAATTTTAGGCATTTTGGAATCCTCATGAAAAATGAGGCGGGTTGGAGAGTTTCCACGCAATTCCGAGACGTTGAAAAATTTCGTGTACATCTGACCTCAAGTAGGCCCAAATGGCCTATTTGCCCGTGCACGGCACAAACGGAGGAGTCTCGCAAGAATTTTAGGCATTCTGGAATCCTCATGAAAAATGAGGCGGGTGGGAGAGTTTCCACGCAATTCCGAGACGTTGAAAAAGTTCGTGTACATCTGACCTCAAGTAGGCCCAAATGGCCTATTTGCCCGTTCAGGCACAAACGGAGGAGTCTCGCAAGAATTTTAGGCATTCTGGAATCCTCATGAAAAATGAGGCGGGTTGGTGAGTTTCCACGCAATTCCGAGACGTTGAAAAAGTTCGTGTACATCTGACCTCAAGTAGGCCCAAATGGCCTATTTGCCCGTTCAGGGCACAAACGGAGGAGTCTCGCAAGAATTTTAGGCATTCGGAATCCTCATGAAAAATGAGGCGGGTTGGAGAGTTTCCACGCAATTCCGAGACGTTGAAAAAGTTCGTGTACATCTCGACCTCAAGTAGGCCCAAATGGCCTATTTGCCCGTTCAGGGCACAAACGGAGGAGTCTCGCAAGAATTTTAGGCATTTTGGAATCCTCATGAAAAATGAGGCGGGTGGGAGAGTTTCCACGCAATTCCGAGACGTTGAAAAAGTTCGTGTACATCTGACCTCAAGTAGGCCAAATGGCCTATTTGCCCGTTCAGGGCACAAACGGAGGAGTCTCGCAAGAATTTTAGGCATTCTGGAATCCTCATGAAAAATGAGGCGGGTTGGAGAGTTTCCACGCAATTCCGAGACGTTGAAAAAGTTCGTGTACATCTGACCTCAAGTAGGCCCAAATGGCCTATTTGCCCGTTCAGGGCACAAACGGAGGAGTCTCGCAAGAATTTTAGGCATTCTGGAATCCTCATGAAAAATGAGGCGGGTTGGAGAGTTTCCACGCAATTCCGAGACGTTGAAAAAGTTCGTGTACATCTCGACCTCAAGTAGGCCCAAATGGCCTATTTGCCCGTTCAGGGCACAAACGGAGGAGTCTCGCAAGAATTTTAGGCATTGGAATCCTCATGAAAAATGAGGCGGGTGGGAGTTTCCACGCAATTCCGAGACGTTGAAAAAGTTCGTGTACATCAGACCTCAAGTAGGCCCAAATGGCCTATTTGCCCGTTCAGGGCACAAACGGAGGAGTCTCGCAAGAATTTTAGGCATTCTGGAATCCTCATGAAAAATGAGGCGGGTTGGTGAGTTTCCACGCAATTCCGAGACGTTGAAAAAGTTCGTGTACATCTGACCTCAAGTAGGCCAAATGGCCTATTTGCCCGTTCAGGGCACAAACGGAGGAGTCTCGCAAGAATTTTAGGCATTCTGGAATCCTCATGAAAAATGAGGCGGGTTGGAGAGTTTCCACGCAATTCCGAGACGTTGAAAAAGTTCGTGTACATCTGACCTCAAGTAGGCCCAAATGGCCTATTTGCCCGTTCAGGGCACAAACGGAGGAGTCTCGCAAGAATTTTAGGCATTCTGGAATCCTCATGAAAAATGAGGCGGGTTGGGTGAGTTTCCACGCAATTCCGAGACGTTGAAAAAGTTCGTGTACATCTGACCTCAAGTAGGCCCAAATGGCCTATGTGCCCGTTCAGGGCACAAACGGAGGAGTCTCGCAAGAATTTTAGGCATTCTGGAATCCTCATGAAAAATGATGGGTTGGAGAGTTTCCACGCAATTCCGAGACGTTGAAAAAGTTCGTGTACATCTGACCTCAAGTAGGCCCAAATGGCCTATTTGCCCGTTCAGGCACAAACGGAGGAGTCTCGCAAGAATTTTAGGCATTCTGGAATCCTCATGAAAAATGAGGCGGGTGGGTGAGTTTCCACGCAATTCCGAGACGTTGAAAAAGTTCGTGTACATCTGACCTCAAGTAGGCCTAGATGGCCTATTTGCCCGTTCAGGGCACAAACGGAGGAGTCTCGCAAGAATTTTAGGCATTCTGGAATCCTCATGAAAAATGAGGCGGGTGGGAGAGTTTCCACGCAATTCCGAGACGTTGAAAAAGTTCGTGTACATCCTACCTCAAGTAGGCTCAAATGGCCTATCTGCCCTGTCAGGGCACAAACCGAGGAGTCTCGCAAGAATTTTAGGCATTCTGGAATCCTCATGAAAAATGAGGCGGGTGGGTGAGTTTCCACGCAATTCCGAGACGTTGAAAAAGTTCGTGTACATCTGACCTCAAGTAGGCCCAAATGGCCTATTTGCCCGTTCAGGGCACAAACGGAGGAGTCTCGCAAGAATTTTAGGCATTCTGGAATCCTCATGAAAAATGAGGCGGGTGGGTGAGTTTCCACGCAATTCCGAGACGTTGAAAAAGTTCGTGTACATCTGACCTCAAGTAGGCCCAAATGGCCTATTTGCCCGTTCAGGGCACAAACGGAGGAGTCTCGCAAGAATTTTAGGCATTCTGGAATCCTCATGAAAAATTAGGCGGGTTGGTGAGTTTCCACGCAATTCCGAGACGTTGAAAAAGTTCGTGTACATCTGACCTCAAGTAGGCCCAAATGGCCTATGTGCCCGTTCAGGGCACAAACGGAGGAGTCTCGCAAGAATTTTAGGCATTCTGGAATCCTCATGAAAAATGAGGCGGGTTGGAGAGTTTCCACGCAATTCCGAGACGTTGAAAAAGTTCGTGTACATCTGACCTCAAGTAGGCCCAAATGGCCTATTTGCCCGTTCAGGGCACAAACGGAGGAGTCTCGCAAGAATTTTAGGCATTCTGGAATCCTCATGAAAAATGAGGAGGGTGGGTGAGTTTCCACGCAATTCCGAGACGTTGAAAAAGTTCGTGTACATCTGACCTCAAGTAGGCCCAAATGGCCTATTTGCCCGTTCAGGGCACAAACGGAGGAGTCTCGCAAGAATTTTAGGCATTCGGAATCCTCATGAAAAATGAGGCGGGTGGGAGAGTTTCCACGCAATTCCGAGACGTTGAAAAAGTTCGTGTACATCTGACCTCAAGTAGGCCCAAATGGCCTATTTGCCCGTTCAGGGCACAAACGGAGGAGTCTCGCAAGAATTTTAGGCATTCTGGAATCCTCATGAAAAATGAGGCGGGTGGGTGAGTTTCCACGCAATTCCGAGACGTTGAAAAAGTTCGTGTACATCTGACCTCAAGTAGGCCCAAATGGCCTATTTGCCCGTTCAGGGCACAAACGGAGGAGTCTCGCAAGAATTTTAGGCATTTCGGAATCCTCATGAAAAATGAGGAGGTGGGAGAGTTTCCACGCAATTCCGAGACGTTGAAAAAGTTCGTGTACATCTCGACCTCAAGTAGGCCCAAATGGCCTATTTGCCCGTTCAGGGCACAAACGGAGGAGTCTCGCAAGAATTTTAGGCATTCTGGAATCCTCATGAAAAATGAGGCGGGTGGGAGTTTCCACGCAATTCCGAGACGTTGAAAAAGTTCGTGTACATCTCGACCTCAAGTAGGCCCAAATGGCCTATTTGCCCGTTCAGTGGCACAAACGGAGGAGTCTCGCAAGAATTTTAGGCCTTCTGGAATCCTCATGAAAAATGTGGAGGGTGGGAGTTTCCACGCAATTCCGAGACGTTGAAAAAGTTCGTGTACATCAACCTCAAGTAAGCCCAAAAGGCCTGTTTGCCCGTTCAGGGCACAAACGGAAGAAACTCCCAAGAATTTTAGGCATTCTGGAATCCTCATTAATAATGAGGAGGGTAGGTGAGTTTCCACGCAATTCCGAGACGTTGAAAAAGTTCGTGTACATCTCTGACCTCAAGTAGGCCAAATGGCCTATTTGCCCGTTCAGGGCACAAACGGAGGAGTCTCGCAAGAATTTTAGGCATTCTGGAATCCTCATGAAAAATGAGGCGGGTTGGAGAGTTTCCACGCAATTCCGAGACGTTGAAAAAGTTCGTGTACATCTCGACCTCAAGTAGGCCCAAATGGCCTATTTGCCCGTTCAGGGCACAAACGGAGGAGTCTCGCAAGAATTTTAGGCATTCTGGAATCCTCATGAAAAATGAGGCGGGTTGGAGAGTTTCCACGCAATTCCGAGACGTTGAAAAAGTTCGTGTACATCTCGACCTCAAGTAGGCCAAATGGCCTATTTGCCCGTTCAGGGCACAAACGGAGGAGTCTCGCAAGAATTTTAGGCATTCTGGAATCCTCATGAAAAATGAGGAGGGTGGGTGAGTTTCCACGCAATTCCGAGACGTTGAAAAAGTTCGTGTACATCTGACCTCAAGTAGGCCAAATGGCCTATTTGCCCGTTCAGGGCACAAACGGAGGAGTCTCGCAAGAATTTTAGGCATTCTGGAATCCTCATGAAAAATGAGGAGGGTGGGTGAGTTTCCACGCAATTCCGAGACGTTGAAAAAGTTCGTGTACATCTGACCTCAAGTAGGCCCAAATGGCCTATGTGCCCGTTCAGGGCACAAACAGAGGAGTCTCGCAAGAATTTTAGGCATTCTGGAATCCTCATGAAAAATCAGGTGGGTTGGAGAGTTTCCAGGAAATTCCGAGACGTTGAAAAAGTTCGTGTACATCTGACCTCAAGTAGGCCTAAATGGCCTATTTGCCCGTTCAGGGCACAAACGGAGGAGTCTCGCAAGAATTTTAGGCATTCTGGAATCCTCATGAAAAATGAGGCGGGTTGGAGAGTTTCCACGCAATTCCGAGACGTTGAAAAAGTTCGTGTACATCTGACCTCAAGTAGGCCCAAATGGCCTATGTGCCCGTTCAGGGCACAAACGGAGGAGTCTCGCAAGAATTTTAGGCATTCGGAATCCTCATGAAAAATGAGGCGGGTTGGAGAGTTTCCACGCAATTCCGAGACGTTGAAAAAGTTCGTGTACATCTGACCTCAAGTAGGCCCAAATGGCCTATTTGCCCGTTCAGTGGCACAAACGGAGGAGTCTCTCAAGAATTTTAGGCATTCTGGAATCCTCATGAAAAAATGAGGCGGGTGGGTGAGTTTCCACGCAATTCCGAGACGTTGAAAAAGTTCGTGTACATCTGACCTCAAGTAGGCCCAAATGGCCTATTTGCCCGTTCAGGGCACAAACGGAGGAGTCTCTCAAGAATTTTAGGCATTCTGGAATCCTCATGAAAAATGAGGCGGGTTGGAGAGTTTCCACGCAATTCCGAGACGTTGAAAAAGTTCGTGTACATCTAACCTCAAGTAGGCCCAAATGGCCTATTTGCCCGCTTCATTTGCCCGTTCAGGGCACAAACGGAGGAGTCTCGCAAGAATTTTAGGCATTCTGGAATCCTCATGAAAAATGAGGCGGGTGGGAGAGTTTCCACGCAATTCCGAGACGTTGAAAAAGTTCGTGTACATCTGACCTCAAGTAGGCCCAAATGGCCTATTTGCCCGTTCAGGGCACAAACGGAGGAGTCTCGCAAGAATTTTAGGCATTCCGGAATCCTCATGAAAAATGAGGAGGGTGGGTGAGTTTCCACGCAATTCCGAGACGTTGAAAAAGTTCGTGTACATCTGACCTCAAGTAGGCCCAAATGGCCTATGTGCCCGTTCAGGGCACAAACGGAGGAGTCTCGCAAGAATTTTAGGCATTCTGGAATCCTCATGAAAAATGAGGCGGGTGGGTGAGTTTCCACGCAATTCCGAGACGTTGAAAAAGTTCGTGTACATCTGACCTCAAGTAGGCCGAAATGGCCTAGTCTCGCAAGAATTTTAGGCATTCTGGAATCCACATGAAAAATCAGGTGGGTTGGAGAGTTTCCACACAATTCCGAGACGTTGAAAAAGTTCGTGTACATCTGACCTCAAGTAGGCCCAAATGGCCTATTTGCCCGTTCAGGGCACAAACGGAGGAGTCTCGCAAGAATTTTAGGCATTCTGGAATCCTCATGAAAAATGAGGAGGGTGGGTGAGTTTCCACGCAATTCCGAGACGTTGAAAAAGTTCGTGTACATCTGACCTCAAGTAGGCCCAAATGGCCTATTTGCCCGTTCAGTGGCACAAACGGAGGAGTCTCGCAAGAATTTTAGGCATTCCGGAATCCTCATGAAAAATGAGGCGGGTGGGTGAGTTTCCACGCAATTCCGAGACGTTGAAAAAGTTCGTGTACATCTGACCTCAAGTAGGCCCAAATGGCCTATGTGCCCGTTCAGGGCACAAACGGAGGAGTCTCGCAAGAATTTTAGGCATTCTGGAATCCACATGAAAAATCAGGTGGGTTGGAGAGTTTCCACGCAATTCCGAGACGTTGAAAAAGTTCGTGTACATCTGACCTCAAGTAGGCCGAAATGGCCTATGTGCCCGTTCAGGGCACAAACGGAGGAGACTCGCAAGAATTTTAGGCATTCTGGAATCCTCATGAAAAATGAGGCGGGTGGGTGAGTTTCCACGCAATTCCGAGACGTTGAAAAAGTTCGTGTACATCTGACCTCAAGTAGGCCCAAATGGCCTATGTGCCCGTTCGGGCACAAACGGAGGAGTCTCGCAAGAATTTTAGGCATTCTGGAATCCTCATGAAAAATGAGAGGTGGGTGAGTTTCCACGCAATTCCGAGACGTTGAAAAAGTTCGTGTACATCGACCTCAAGTAGGCCCAAATGGCCTATTTGCCCGTTCGGGGCACAAACGGAGGAGTCTCAAGAATTTTAGGCATTCGGAATCCTCATGAAAAATGAGGCGGTGGGTGAGTTTCCACGCAATTCCGAGACGTTGAAAAGTTCGTGTACATCTCGACCTCAAGTAGGCCCAAATGGCCTATTTGCCCGTTGTGGCACAAACGGAGGAGTCTCAAGAATTTTAGGCATTCTAGAATCCTCATGAAAAATGAGGAGGTTGGGTGAGTTTCCACGCAATTCCGAGACGTTGAAAAAGTTCGTGTACATCTGACCTCAAGTAGGCCCAAATGGCCTATTTGCCCGTTCAGGGCCACAAACGGAGGAGTCTCGCAAGAATTTTAGGCATTCTGGAATCCTCATGAAAAATGAGGAGGGTGGGTGAGTTTCCACGCAATTCCGAGACGTTGAAAAAGTTCGTGTACATCTCGACCTCAAGTAGGCCCAAATGGCCTATTTGCCCGTTCAGGGCACAAACGGAGGAGTCTCGCAAGAATTTTAGGCATTCTCGGAATCCTCATGAAAAATGAGGAGGGTGGGTGAGTTTCCACGCAATTCCGAGACGTTGAAAAAGTTTTGTACATCTCGACCTCAAGTAGGCCTAAATGGCCTATTTGCCCGTTCGTGGCACAAACGGAGGAGTCTCGCAAGAATTTTAGGCATTCGGAATCCTCATGAAAAATGAGGGGGGTTGGTGAGTTTCCACGCAATTCCGAGACGTTGAAAAAGTTCGTGTACATCTGACCTCAAGTAGGCCCAAATGGCCTATGTGTCGTTCAAGGGCACAAACGGAGGAGTCTCGCAAGAATTTTAGGCATTCGGAATCCTCATGAAAAATGAGGCGGGTGGTGGGTGAGTTTCCACGCAATTCCGAGACGTTGAAAAAGTTCGTGTACATCTCGACTCAAGTAGGCCCAAATGGCCTATTTGCCCGTTCGTGGCACAAACGGAGGAGTCTCGCAAGAATTTTAGGCATTCGGAATCCTCATGAAAAATGAGATTGGTGGGAGAGTTTCCACGCAATTCCGAGACGTTGAAAAAGTTCGTGTACATCGACCTCAAGTAGGCCCAAATGGCTATTCGTGCCCGTTCAGGGCACAAACGGAGGAGTCTCGCAACAATTTTAGGCATTATGGAATCCTCATGAAAAATGAGGTGGGTGGGTGAGTTTCCACGCAATTCCGAGACGTTGAAAAAGTTCGTGTACATCTGACCTCAAGTAGGCCCAAATGGCCTATGTTGCCCGTTCAGGGCACAAACGGAGGAGTCTCGCAAGAATTTTAGGCATTATGGAATCCTCATGAAAAATGAGGTTGGTGGGTGAGTTTCCACGCAATTCCGAGACGTTGAAAAAGTTCGTGTACATCTGACCTCAAGTAGGCCGAAGTGGCCTATGTGCCCGTTCCGCGCACAAACGGAGGAGTCTCGCAAGAATTTTAGGCATTGCGGAATGCTCATGAAAAATGAAAAATGAGGCGGGTGGAGAGTTTCCACGCAATTCCGAGACGTTGAAAAGTTCGTGTACATCTGACCTCAAGTAGGCGCAAATGGCCTATTTGGCCGTTCAGGGCCCAAACGGAGGAGTCTCGCAATAATTTTAGGCATTCTGGAATCCTCATGAAAAATGTCGCGGGTGGGTGAGTTTCCACGCAATTCCGAGACATTGAAAAAGTTCGTGTACATCTGACCTCAGGTAGGCCCAGATGGCCTATTTGCCCGTTCAAGGCACAAACGGAGGAGTCTCGCAAGAATTTTAGGCATTGTGGAATCCTCATGAAAAATGAGGTGGGTGGGTGAGTTTCCACGCAATTCCGAGACGTTGAAAAAGTTCGTGTACATCTGACCTCAAGTAGGCCCAAATGGCCTATGTGGCCTTTCATGGCCCAAACGGAGGAATCTGGCAATAATTTTAGCCATTCTGGAATCCACATGAAAAATAAGGAGGGTGAGTGAGTTTCCACGCAATTCCGAGACGTTGAAAAAGTTCGTGTACATCGACTCAAGTAGGCCCAAATGGCCTATGTGGCCTTTCAGGGCCACAAACGGAGGAGTCTCGCAAGAATTTTAGGCATTCTGGAATCCTCATGAAAAATGAGGCGGGTGGGTGAGTTTCCACGCAATTCCGAGACGTTGAAAAAGTTCGTGTACATCTGACCTCAAGTAGGCCCAAATGGCCTATGTGCCCGTTCAGGGCACAAACGGAGGAGTCTCGCAACAATTTTAGGCATTCTGGAATCCTCATGAAAAATGAGGAGGGTGGGTGAGTTTCCACGCAATTCCGAGACGTTGAAAAAGTTCGTGTACATCTGACCTCAAGTAGGCCCAAATGGCCTATTTGCCGTTCAGGGCAAAAACGGAGGAGTCTCGCAAGAATTTTAGGCATTTCGGAATCCTCATGAAAAATGAGATTGGTGGGTGAGTTTCCACGCAATTCCGAGACGTTGAAAAAGTTTTGATTATGTACATTTGACCTCAAGTAGGCCCAAATGGCCTATTTGCCCGTTCGGGCACAAACGGAGGAGTCTCGCAAGAATTTTAGGCATTCTGGAATCCTCATGAAAAAAATGAGGCGGGGGAGAGTTTCCACGCAATTCCGAGACGTTGAAAAAGTTCGTGTACATCTCGACCTCAAGTAGGCCAAATGGCCTATTTGCCCGTTCAGGGCACAAACGGAGGAGTCTCGCAAGAATTTTAGGCATTCGGAATCCTCATGAAAAATGAGGCGGGTGGGTGAGTTTCCACGCAATTCCGAGACGTTGAAAAAGTTCGTGTACATCTCGACCTCAAGTAGGCCCAAATGGCCTATTTGCCCGTTCAGTGGCACAAACGGAGGAGTCTCGCAAGAATTTTAGGCATTCGGAATCCTCATGAAAAATGAGGCGGGTGGGTGAGTTTCCACGCAATTCCGAGACGTTGAAAAAGTTCGTGTACATCGACCTCAAGTAGGCCCAAAGGCCTATTTGCCCGTTCAGGGCACAAACGGAGGAGTCTCGCAAGAATTTTAGGCATTCTGGAATCCTCATGAAAAATGAGGCGGGTGGGTGAGTTTCCACGCAATTCCGAGACGTTGAAAAAGTTCGTGTACATCTGACCTCAAGTAGGCCCAAGTGGACTATTTGCCCGTTCAGGGCCCAAACGGAGGAGTCTCACAACAATTTTAGGCATTCTGGAATCCTCATGAAAAATGAGGAGGGTGGGTGAGTTTCCACGCAATTCCGAGACGTTGAAAAAGTTTGTTTATGTTCTTCCGAGCTCAAGTAGGCCCAACTGGACTATGTGGCCGTTCAGGTCCCAAACGAAGGAATCTCCGAACAATTTTAGGCAATCTGGAACCCTGATGAAAAATAAGGAGGGTGGGAGAGAGTTCCACGCAATTCCGAGGCGTTGAAAAAGTTCGTGTACATCTTACCTTACGTAGGCCGAAATGGCCTATGTGCCCGTTCAGGGCACAAACGGAGGAGTCTCGCAAGAATTTTAGGCATTCTGGAATCCTCATGAAAAATGAGGAGCGTGTTTGAGTTTCCACGTAATTCCGAGACGTTGAAAAAGTTCGTGTACATCTGACCTCAAGTAGGCCCAAATGGCCTATGTGCCCGTTCAGGGCACAAACGGAGGAGTCTCGCAAGAATTTTAGGCATTCGGAATCCTCATGAAAAATGAGGAGGGTGGGTGAGTTTCCACGCATTCCGAGACGTTGAAAAAGTTCGTGTACATCTCGACCTCAAGTAGGCCAAATGGCCTATTTGCCCGTTCAGGGCACAAACGGAGGAGTCTCGCAAGAATTTTAGGCATTTCGGAATCCTCATGAAAATGAGGATTGGTGGGTGAGTTTCCACGCAATTCCGAGACGTTGAAAAAGTTCGTGTACATCGACCTCAAGTAGGCCCAAATGGCCTATTTGCCCGTTCGGGGCACAAACGGAGGAGTCTCGCAAGAATTTTAGGCATTCGGAATCCTCATGAAAAATAAGGCGGGTTGGGAGTTTCCACGCAATTCCGAGACGTTGAAAAAGTTCGTGTACATCTTCGACCTCAAGTAGCCCTAAATGGCCTATTTGCCCGTTCAGGGCACAAACGGAGGAGTCTCGCAAGAATTTTAGGCATTCTGGAATCCTCATCAAAAATGAGGAGGGTGGGTGAGTTTCCACGCAATTCCGAGACGTTGAAAAAGTTCGTGTACATCTGACCTCAATTAGGCCCAAATGGCCTACGTGCCCGTTCAGGGAACAAACGGAGGAGTCTCTCAAGAATTTGAGGCATTATTGAATGCTCATGCAAAATGAGGAGGGTGGGTGAGTTTCCACGCAATTCCGAGACGTTGAAAAAGTTCGTGTACATCTGACCTCAAGTAGGCCCAAATGGCCTTCGTGCCGTTCAGGCACAAACGGAGGAGTCTCGCAAGAATTTTAGGCATTCGGAATCCTCATGAAAAATGAGCGGGTGGGCGAGTTTCCACGCAATTCCGAGACGTTGAAAAAGTTCGTGTACTTCTTACCTCAAGTAGGCCCAAATGGCCTATTTTGCCCGTTCTGGGCACAAACGGAGGAATCTCGCAACAATTTTAGGCATTCTGGAATCCTCATGAAAAAAATAAGATTGGTGGGTGAGTTTCCACGCAATTCCGAGACGTTGAAAAAGTTCGTGTACATCTCGACCTCAAGTAGGCCCAAATGGCCTATTTGCCCGTTCGGGCACAAACGGAGGAAGTCTTGCAACAATTTTAGGCATTCGGAAGGTTGGACGAACCGAAATCTGCGTTCGTCGTAAATCCCTCGACTAGACGATCACCTAGAATCTGTCCGAACAGTGGCGTCTCACTATGCAATCGCACAAAGAACACTCTAACCTAGTTCGAACTCGGTCCTTGGGATGAACCAAACCGAATATTAAATCTAATATTTGAACTATTTCCGTAAATCGAATTCGATAAGATGAAAACAAACGAGTAAAGTACCGATTAAACACGAGTTCTCTGGACGAATCATGGAATCCTCAACGTTGGGTTAACCACAGAAGTTTAGCCGAACATGGCTGGGAAAAGCGAAGAACACGAAGAACATTTGAGAGAATTTGAAACTTCTGTGTTTAATCCTCAAACTAAATAAAAACGTGAATGATAAGTGTTTGTGGCTGCTGCCTCACTTAACCTAAAATGGAAAAACGAAATGGGGCTCCAATCAATAATCCAAGCCCAAAACAGAAAATAATAAAGAATGGGCTTTAATCACAAATTCGAGCCCAAATAAACCATCTGACTTTGGCTTCAAAATCGATCGTCTTCTTTTCCGAATTTGCCCTTCATGTCTTCATAACAATTGTAGCTCTCTGAATCATCTGAAATATGAAACAAAAATGAGGCAAATCCGATGTCTGGTTCAAGAGTTATGGTAAGATTAGTGAAGCAATGTAAAACTGGAATTTTATTAATAAAAATGGCTAAAATATAATCAAAAGCCCAAAGCCCAAATAAGTATAAAAGCCATTATTTATTAACTAAAAAGTCCTAAATTATTAATCAAGAGATAAAAAGAAGTGTATAAAATATGCAATTATCAAACCCTCATGAAAAAAAAGGAGGGTGGGTTAGTTTCAACGAAATTCCGAGAGGTTGAAAAAGTTCGTGGTTTTTTTAGCTCAAGTAGGCCCAAATCACCTATGTGGCCGTTCAGGTCCCAAACGGAGGAATCTCACAACAATTTTAGGCATTCAAGAACCCTCAAGAAAAATAAGGAGGGTGGGTGAGTCTCCACGCTATTCCAAGACATTGACAATAGTTCTTCTGACCTCAAGAAGGCCCAAATGGCCTTCGTGGCCATTCAGGGGCCAAGCGGAGGAATCTCGCAACAATTTTAGGCATTCTGGAATCCTCCCGGAAAATAAGGAGGGTGGGTGAGTTTTCACGCAAATCCAAGATGTTGAAAAAGATCGTGTTCTTCTGACCTCAAGTAGGCCCAAATGGCCTAAGTGGCCGTTCAAGGCCCAAGTGGAGGAATCTCGCAACAATTTTAGGCATTCTAGAATCCTCATGAAAAATAAGGTGGGTGGGGGAGTTTCCACGCAATTCCAAGACGTTGAAAAAGTTCGTATTCTTCTGACCTCAAGTCGGCCCAAATGGCCTTTGTGGCCGTTCAAGGCCGAAACATAGGAATCTCGAACCAATTTTAGGCATTCTAGAATCCTGATGAAAAATAAGGAGGGTGGGTGAGTTTCCACGCAATTCCGAGACTTTAAAAAGTTCGTGTTCTTCTGACCTCAAGTAGGCCCAAATGGCCTACGTGGCCGTTTGGGGGCAAAACGGAGGAATCTCGGAACATTTTTAGGCATTATGGAATACTCATGAAAAAAAAGATTGGTGGGTGAGTTTCCACGCCATTCCGAGACGTTGAAAAAGTTTGTGTTCTTCTGACCTCAAGTAGGCCCAAATGGCCTATGTGGCCGTTCAAGGGCCAAACCGCATCAATTTTAGGCATTCTGGAATCCTCATGAATAATAAGATTGGTGGGTGAGTTTCCACGCAATTCCGAGACATTGAAAAATTTCGTGTTCTTCTGACCTCAAGTTGGCCCAAATCGCCTACGTGGTCGTTCAAGGGCCAAACGGAAAAATCTCGCAACAATTTTAGGCATTCTGGAATCCTCACGAAAAATAAGGAGGGTGGGTTCGTTTCCACACAATTCCTAGACGTTGAAAAAGATTGTGTTCTTCTGACCTCAAGTAGGCCCAAATGGCCTATGTGGTCGTTCAAGGCACAAACGGAGGAATCTCGCAACAATTTTAGGCATTTTGGAATCCTCATGAAAAATAAGGAGGGTGGGTGAGTTTCCACGCAATTCCGAGATGTTAAAAAAGTTTGTGTTCTTTTGACCACAAGTAGGCACAAATGGACTACGTGGTCATTCAAGGCCCAAACGGAGGAATCTTGCAACAATTTTAGGTATTCTGGAATCCTCTTGAAAAATAAGATTGGTGGGTGAGTTTCCAAGCAATTCCAAGACGTTGAAAATGTTCGTGTTCTTCTTACCTCAAGTAGGGCCAAATGGCTTATGTGGCAGTTCAGGGGCCAAACATAGGAATCTCGCAACAATTTTTGGCATTCTGGAACACTCATGAATATTAAGGAGGGTACGTGAGTTTCCACGCAATTCCGAGAGGTTGAAAAAGTTCGTGTTCTTCTGACCTCAAGTAGGCCCAAATGGCCTTCGTGGCCGTTCAGAGGCCAAACGGAGGAATCTCGTCACAATTTTAGGCATTCTTGAATCCTCATGAAAAATGAAATTGGTGGGCGAGTTTCCACGCAATTCCGAGATGGTAAAAAAGTTCGTGTCCTTCTGACCTCAAGTAGGCCTAAATGGCCTACGTGGCTGTTAAAAGGCCAAACGGACAAATCTCGCAACAATTTTAGGCATTCTGGAATCCTCACGAAAAATAAGGAGGGTGGGTGAGTTTCCACGCAATTCCTAGACGTTGAAAAAGATCTTGTTCTTCTAACCTCAAGTAGGCCCAAATGGCCTACGTGGCCAATCAGGGGCCAAACGGAGGAATCTTGCAACAATTTTAGGCATTCTGGAACACTGATGAAAAATAAGGAGGGTGGGTGAGTTTCCACGCAATTCCGAGACGTTTAAAAATTCGTGTTCATCTGACCTCACGTAGGCCCAAATAGCCTTCGTGGCCGTTCAGGGGCCAAACGGAGGAATCTCGCAGCAATTTTAGGCATTCTTGAATCCTCATGAAAAATAAAATCGGTGAGTGAGTTTCCACGAAAATCTGAGACGTTGTAAAAGTTCGCGTTCTACTTACCTCAAGTAGGCCCAAATGGCCTATGCGGCCATTCAGGACCCAAACGAAGGAATCTCGCATCAATTTTAGGCATTCTGGAAACCTCACGAAAAATAAGGAGGGTGGGTGAGTTTCCATGCAATTCCGAGACGTTGAAAAGGTTCTTGTTCTTCTAACCTCATGTAGGCCGAAATGGCCTACGTGGTCGTTCAGGGGCCAAACGGACGAATCTCGCAACAATTTTAGGAATTCTGGAAGCGTCACAAAAAATAAGGAGGGTGGGTTAGATACCACGTAAATCCGTGACGTTGAAAAAGTTCGCGTTCTTCTGACCACAAGTAGGCCTAAATGGACTTTGTGGCCGCTGAGGGCTAAAACGGAGGAATTTCGCAACAATTTAAGGCATTCTGGAACCCTTTTGAAAAATAAGGAGGGTGGGTGAGTTTCACGCCATTCCAAGACGTTGAAAAAGTTCGTGTTCTTTTGACCTCAGGTGGGCCCAAATGGACTTTGTGCCCGTTCAAGTGCCAAATGGAGGAATCTCGCAACAATTTTAGGCATTCTGGAATACTCATGAAAAAAAAGATTGGAGGGTGAGTTTCCACGCCATTCCGAGACGTTGAAAAAGTTTGTGTTCTTCTGACCTCAAGTAGGCCCAAATGGCCTATGTGGCCGTTCAAGGGCCAAACCGCATCAATTTTAGGCATTCTGGATTCCTCATGAATAATAAGATTGGTGGGTGAGTTTCCACGCAATTCCGAGACGTTGAAAAAGTTCGTGTTCTTCTGACCTCAAGTAGGCCTAATTGCCTACGTAGCCGTTCATGGGCCAAACGGAGGAATCTCGCAACAATTTTAGGCATTCTTGAATCCTCATGAAAAATGAAATTGGTGGGCGAGTTTCTACGCAATTCCGAGACGTTGAAAAAGTTCGTGTTCTTCTGACCTCAAGTAGGCCTAAATGCCTACGTTGCCGTTCAGGGACCAAAGGGACGAATCTCGCAACAATTTTAGGCATTCTGGAATCCTCACGAAAAATAAGGAGGCTGGGCGAGTTTCCACACAATTCCTAGACGTTGAAAAAGTTCTTGTTCTTATAACCTCAAGTAGGCCCAAATGGCCTACGTGGCCGTTCAGGGGCCAAACGGAGGAATCTCGCAACAATTTTAGGCATTCTGGAATCCTCACGAAAAATAAGGAGGTGGGTGAGTTTCCCCGCAATTCCGAGACGTTGAAAATTTCGTGTTCTTCTGATCTCAAGTAGGCCCAAATGGACTATGTGGCCGTTCAGGGCCCAAACGGAGGAATCTCGCAACAATTTTAGGCATTCTGGAACCCTCATGAAAAATAAGGAGGGTGGGTGAATTTCCACGGAATTTCGAGACGTTGAAAAAGTTCGTGTTCTTATGACCTCAAGTAGGCCCAAATGGCCTATGTGGCCGTTCAAGGGCCAAAACGCATCAATTTTAGGCATTCTTGAATCCTCATGAAAATAAGATTGGTGGGCGAGTTTCACGCAATCCGAGACATTGAAAAAGTTCGTGTTCTTCGACCTCAAGTAGGCCTAATTGCCTATGTAGCCGTTCGGGGCCAAACGGAGGAATCTCGCAACAATTTTAGGCATTCTTGAATCCTCATGAAAAATGAAATTGGTGGGCGAGTTTCCCGCAATTCCGAGACGTTGAAAAAGTTCGTGTTCTTCGACCTCAAGTAGGCCTAAATGGACTATGTGGCCGTCAGGGCCCAAACGGAGGAATCTCGCAACAATTTTAGGCATTCGGAATCCTCACGAAAAATAAGGAGGTGGGTGAATTTCCACACAATTTCGAGACGTTGAAAAAGTTCGTGTTCTTATAACCTCAAGTAGGCCCAAATGGCCTACGTGGCCGTTCAAGGGCCAAAAAACGCATCAATTTTAGGCATTCTTGAATCCTCACGAAAAAAAATGAAATTGGTGGGCGAGTTTCTACGCAATTCCGAGACATTGAAAAAGTTGTGTTCTTCGACCTCAAGTAGGCCAAATGGACTATGTGGCCGTTCGGGGCCCAAACGGAGGAATCTCGCAACAATTTTAGGCATTCGGGAATCCTCACGAAAAATAAGGAGGTGGGTGAATTTCCACGAATTCCGAGACGTTGAAAAAGTTCTTGTTCTTCTAACCTCAAGTAGGCCCAAATGGCTATGTGGCCGTTCAAGTTCGGGGCCAAAACGCATCAATTTTAGGCATTCTTGAATCCTCATGAAAAATGAAATTGGCCAAGTTTCTACGAATCTCGACATTGAAAAAGTTCGTGTTCTTTAGGCCTAATTTCGGACGAATCTCGCAACAATTTTAGGCATTCTGGAATCCTCACGAAAAATAAGGAGGGTGGGTGAGTTTCCCCGCAATTCCGAGACGTTGAAAACGTTCGTGTTCTTCTGACCTCAAGCAGGCCCAAATGGACTATGTGGCCGTCAGGGCCCAAACGGAGGAATCTCGCAACAATTTTAGGCATTCGGGAATCCTCATGAAAAATAAGGAGGGTGGGTGAATTTCCACGGAATTCCGAGACGTTGAAAAAGTTCGTGTTCTTCTGACCTCAAGTAGGCCCAAATGGCCTATGTGGCCGTTCAAGGGCCAAAACGCATCAATTTTAGGCATTCTTGAATCCTCATGAAAAATGAAATTGGTGGGCGAGTTTCTACGCAATTCCGAGACATTGAAAAAGTTGTGTTCTTCTGACCTCAAGTAGGCCTAATTGCCTACGTAGCCGTTCAGGGGCCAAACGGACGAATCTCGCAACAATTTTAGGCATTCTGGAATCCTCACGAAAAATAAGGAGGCTGGGTGAGTTTCCACGCAATTCCTAGACGTTGAAAAAGTTCTTGTTCTTCTAACCTCAAGTAGGCCCAAATGGCCTACGTGGCCATTCAGGGGCCAAACGGAGGAATCGCGTAACAATTTTACTCATTCAAGAATCCTCTTGAAAAATAAGAATGGTGGGCGAGTTTCCACGCAATTCCGAGATGTTGAAAAAGTTCGTGTTTTTCTGACCTCAAGTAGGCCCAAATGGACTATGTTGCCGTTCAGAGCCTTGCGGAGGAATATTGAAACAGTTTTAGGCATTCTGGAATCCTCATGAAAAATAAGGAGGGTGGGTGAGTTTCCATGCAATTCCGAAACGTTGAAAAAGTTCGTGTTCTTCTGACCTCAAGTAGGCCCAAATGGCCTATGTGGCCGTTCAGGGCCCAAACATAGGAATCTCGCAACAATTTTTGGAATTCTGGAATCCTCTTGAAAAATCAGAAGGGTGGGTAAGTTTCCACGCAATTCTGATACTTTGAAAATGTTCGTGTACTTCTGACCTCAAGTAGGCCCAAATGGCCTACCCGGCCGTTCAGGTGCAAAACAGAGGAATCTCGCAATAATTTTAGGCATTCTGGAATCTTCATGAAAAATAAGATTGGTGGGTGAGTGTCCACGCAATTTCAAGACGTTGAAAAAGTTCGTGTTCTTCTTACCTCAAGTAAGCCCAAATGCCCTATGTGGTCGTTCAGGGGCAAAATCGCATCAATTTTAGGCTTTCTGGAATCCTCAAGAAAAATAAGATTGGTGGGTGAGTGTCCACGCAATTCGGAGACGTTGAAAAAGTTCGTGTTCTTCTGACCTCAAGTAGGCCCAAATCGCCTATGTGGCCATTCAGGTCCTAAACGGAGGAATCTCACATTAATTTTAGGCATTCTGGAATCCTCATGAAAAATGAGGAGCGTGGGTGAGTTTCCACGCAATTCTGAGACGTTTAAAAAGTTCGTGTTCTTCTGACCTCAAGTAGGCCTAAATGACCTACGTGGCCGTTCAGGGGCCAAAGGGACGAATCTCGTAAAAATTTTAGTCATTCTAGAATCCTCACGAAAAATAAGGAGGCTGGGTGAATTTCCACGTAATTGCTACACGTTGAAAAAGTTCTTGTTCTTCTAACCTCAAGTAGGCGTAAATAGCCTACGTGGCTGTTCAGGGGCCAAACGGAGCAATCTCGCAACAATTTTAGGCATTCTGGAATCCTCACGAAAATTAAGGAGGGTGGGTGAGTTTCCACGCAATTCCGAGACGTTGAAAAAATTTGTATTCTTCTGATCTCAAGTAGGCCCAAATGGCCTTCGTGGCCGTTCAGGGGCCAAACGGAGGAATCGCGTAACAATTTTACTCATTCAAGAATCCTCTTGAAAAATAAGAATGGTGGGCGAGTTTCCACGCAATTCCGAGATGTTGAAAAAGTTCGTGTTTTTCTGACCTCAAGTAGGCACAAATGGCCTATGTGGCCGTTCAGAGCCTTTGCGGAGGAATATTGAAACAGTTTTAGGCATTCTGGAATCCTCATGAAAAATAAGGAGGGTGGGTGAGTTTCCACGCAATTCCGAATCGTTGAAAAAGTTCTTGTTCTTCTGACCTCAAGTAGGCCTAAATGGCCTATGTGGCCGTTCAGGGCCCAAACATAGGAATCTCGCAACAATTTTTGGAATTGTGGAATCCTCTTAAAAAAAAAGAAGGGTGGGTGAGTTTCCACGCAATTCTGATACTTTGAAAAAGTTCGTGTTCTTCTGACTTCAAGTAGGCCCAAATGGCCTACGTGGCCGTTCAGGGGCAAAACGGAGGAATCTCGCAACAATTTTAGGCGTTCTGGAATCTTCATGAAAAATAAGATTGGTGGGTATGTGTCCACGTAATTTCAAGATGTTGAAAATTTTCATGTTCTTCTGACCTCAAGTAGGCCCAAATGGCCTATGTGGCCGTTCAGGGGCCAAATGGAGGAATCTCGCATCAATTTTAGGCATTCTGGAATCCTCAAGAAAAATAAGGTTGGTGGGTGAGTTTCCACGCAATTCCGAGATGTTGAAAAACTTCGCGTTCTTCTGACCTCAAGAAGGCCCAAATGGCCTATGCGGCCGTTCAGGACCCAAACGGAGGAATCTCGCAACAATTTTAGGCATTCTGGAATCCTCATGAATAATAAGATTGGTGGGTGAGTTTCCACGCAACTCCGAGACGTTGAAGAAGTTCGTGTTCTTCTGACCTCAAAAATGGTTTGTGTTCGGAGGAATTTTGCAACAATTTTAGGCATTCGGAATCCTCATGAATAATGTATGAGCCCATAATTACGGCCGTGTTATGCCCAAATGGCCTTTCGGGGCCAAACGGAGGAATCCGCATCAATTTTAGGCATTAGGAATCCTCAAGAAAAATAAGGTTGGTGGGTGAGTTTCACGCATTAGAGATGTTGAAAAATTTTGTGTTCTTCGACCTCAAGTATGCCCAAATGCCTCATGAAAAATGAGGAATCTCGCATTAATTTTAGGCATTCTGAAATGCTCATGAAAAATGAGGAGGGTGGGTGAGTTTTCACACAATTACGAGACGTTAAAAAAGTTCGTGTTCTTCTGACCTCAAGTAGGCCCAAATGGCCTATGTGGCCGTTCAGGGGCCAAACGGAGGAATCTCGCATCAATTTTAGGCATTCTAGAATCCTCATGAAAAATAAGGTTGGTGGGTTAGTTTCCATGCAATTCCGAGACGTTGAAAAAGTTTGTGTTCTTCTGGCCTCAAGTTGGCCCAAATGGCCTATGTGGCCGTTCAGGGGCCAAACGGAGGAATCTCGCAACATACACACTGTTACAACAAACCAATAATCAACTACAACACACACACATTATTAACAAATTAGTTATAAAATGACACACACACACACCCACACACACACACATAATAATCAATTACAACACACACACACACACACACACACACACACACTGTTACAATAAAAAAGTTGAGACTGGAAAAGAAGAAAAAATAAGTGAATAAATGCATATGTCACACACTCAAAATAATCAATTTAAAAAAATAATGCTATAATAAAAAAGGAAAAAATAAATGAATAAGTGCATATGTAAATAAATTAACTAATTAGTTATAAATGAAAGATATCAATACCGAAACAAATTTAAAACAAGCGAACAGATCAGTAATCAACTACAACACAGACTATTACAACAACAAAACTGAGATAGGAAAAAAGGAAAAATAACTGAATAAATTTATATGTAAATAAATTGACCAATTTGTTATAAAATGAAAAATATCAACAACAAAAAATCAAAGAAAAAAGGCATATGTAAATAAATTAACTAAATAGTTATAAAAGAAAAATATAAATACGGAAGCAAATAGAAAACAATCAAACAAATCAATAATCAATTACAACACACTTACAACAAAGAAAATGAGAAAGGAAAAAAATAACTGAATAAATGCATATGTAAATAAATATTTTAATTAGTTATAAAATGAAAAAGATCAATACTGAGGCAAATATAAAACAAGCAAGCTAACCAATAATAAATTACAACACACACACTATATGAGTAAATGCATATGTCACACACACACACACACACACACAGAGAATAATCAATTACAACAAAATAAAAATATAGATAGGAAAAAGGACAAAAATAAATGAATAAATGCGTTGGTAAAAAAATTAACTAATTAGGTATAAACTGAAAAATATCAACACTGAAGAAATTTTAAAACAAGAAAACAAACCAATAATCAACTACAACACACACACATATTAACAAATTATTTATAAAATGACACACACACACAATAATCAATTACAACACACACACTGTTACAAAACAAAGTTGAGACTGGAAAAAAAGAAAAAATAAGTGAATAAATACATATGTCACACACTCAAAATAATCAATTTAAAAAATTATTGATATAAGAAAAAAGGAAAAAATAAATAAATAAGTGGATATGTAAATAAATTAACTAATTACTTATAAATGAAAGATATCAATACGAAGCAAATTTAAAACAAGCGAACAAATCAGTAATCAACTACAACACAAACTATTACAACAACAAAACTGATATAGGAAAAACGGAAAAACAACCGAATAAATGCATATGTAAATAAATTGACCAATTAGTTATAAAATGAAAAATATCAATACTGAAGCAAATATAAAACAAGCAAACAAACCAATTAGAAATTACAACACACACTATAACACAAAGAAAAAGGGAAAATTAAGTGAATAAATACATATGTCCATCACACATAATAATCAATAGCAACAAAAAATTGAGATAGGAAAAAAGGAAAAAAAGAAGAATAAATGCATATGTAAATCAATTAACTAATTAGTTATAAAAGAAAAATATAAATACGGAAGCAAATATAAAACAATTAAACAAATCAATAATCAATTACAACACACTTACAACAAAAAAACTGAGAAAGGAAAAAATAACTGAATACATGCATATGTAAATAAATAAT
Organism: Acacia melanoxylon; assembly: GCA_019022615.1. Classification (NCBI taxonomy): domain Eukaryota; kingdom Viridiplantae; phylum Streptophyta; class Magnoliopsida; order Fabales; family Fabaceae; genus Acacia; species Acacia melanoxylon. Next base: position 23,083 of record JAFJYJ010000111.1, read on the forward strand.
TTAATTTGTTATAAAATGAAAAAGATCAATACTGAAGAAAATATAAAACAAGTAAGCAAACCAATAATAAATTACAACACACACACTATATGAGTAAATGCATATGTCACACACATACAGAAAAATCAATTACAACAAAAGAAAAATACAGATAGGAAAAAAGACAAAAATAAATGAATAAATGCATTGGTAAATAAATTAACTAATTAGTTATAAACTGAAAAATATCAACACTGAAGAAATTTTAAATCAAGAAAACAAACCAATAACTGTTGGTTAATTTTGCCTATTACATGACTTTCATGCAAAGGTTCATGAGGTTGAAAACAAACATTTTGTTTAATCGTTGCGGAAACCCGTAACTCCTTACGGTTCTCATGAATTATTAACCTTAACTCATTGCATTAATTAGTTAATAATTATTAATCCGTAACTCTTTACGACGCTCATGATGATTCATAACAATTTATAATATTCATGAACTTTGGGATTACTCGTTAAAACAACTATTAGGGATTAGGATAACTCGACAACACAACTATTAGAGATTAGGATTACCTTAGATCACTTGAAGACCTCAATGTTGTTGATGTCCTCTAACGTTGATCCACACGGCTACCTCCCGATTGCAACGAGTACTCTTTCTCTTGAAACCTCTCACTCCTTGAATGCTTGCTAGGCGAAGACAAGGTTGATGTTTGGTTTCCTTGGGTTTTACTCTTTTCAAGAAGGTGATGGTTTCTTGGAACTAGGTTATGGATAGGATGAACAAGGTTGGAACCTTACCCTTTTATGGATGGTGCCTTTTCCTCTCTAAACCTTTGGTAAAGACCTAAATTTAGAGAGCATAAGGGTTCTTTTTTTTCTCCTAGAAAAACGTGCAAGAAGAAGGCACACCAAAAATCAGCACTTTATAAGAGTCTAACCCTAATTTAAGTGCTTACAAGAAAGGCTCAATCCAAGCTTGAATTGGAAAATCCAATTCACAATTAATTAAATTCATATCTTGATTGATTGATCGGATTTAAGATGATGAATCAAATTCATATCTTGATTGATTGATTGAATTTAATATGATGAATCATATTCATATCTTGTCAACCAAGTCACATTAAATTCACATCTTGATTGATTGATTGAATTTAATATGATGAATCATATTCATATCTTGTCAACCAAGTCACATTAAATTCACATCTTGATTGATTGAATTTAATATGATGAATCATATTCATATCTTGTCAACCAAGTCATATTAAATTCCCATTTTTTTCTTTTAAAAAAAACGTCCATAAAAAGGGCAGATAAAAAATCAGCACTTTATAAGAGTCTAACCCTATTTTAAGTGCTTACAAGAAAAGCCCAATCCAAACTTGAATTGAAAAATCCAAATCGTAATGAATTAAATTCATATTTGAATATTGAATAATAATTTAACATGATGAATCACATTCATCTCTTAAACTAAAATTCAAAATCATTTTAAATCAATCCTCATTTATTATTTCTCCTATCTTCATCCAATCATTATTGGATCTTTACATATATATATATATATATGATAATTCAGAATTATCTTTTATAACCTATCCTTTTTGAATTAAAATTCAAATCTCCTCATTGGGCTTGGAGTCCCACTCCAACTCAATTACACATTTACTCTTGATAAAGCCCAATAACAATTATTAGTCCAAGTTTGCTAATTTTAAACAAACGGGAATAACTTTTGTGTGTGACCCATTAGGCCCAATTAGTCACTGACATAAATAAACTTGAACTAATTAAAACTCCTTTAACGGGCCCAATTTATTTAATGACCTCATAAGACACTAGCAATGCTCTGTGGCCCCAGAACTAATTGAGTTGATCAAGTGATATACCTTTCATATTTGGATATCGTGCAGGCATCATCCCTCACATCTTCTTTCACATTTAGTCGAGAGCAAAGATAGAGTATCATCTCTCTTAATTGACTAAATGTAGCTATTTCACAGAACTAGGAATCTTCTTATATTAACTCAATAACAGATCATGACTGTTCATGATCACTTCTTCATGGCGCACGAGTCCCGAGTTAATTAGAAGCTATCCAAGCTCTACCGGTCTTGTGAATGACTAATCCCTTGGGGGACCGTGAGTCCTCTCAAAGATGTCCATCTACACTCATGTATTCGAGTTACACCCAAGAGTACACCGTTCTCCCCATTTTCAGGTGGATAGAGTTGTACAGTCAAAGTATAATCCTAGGACATAGTGTTCGATGACATCCTTAAGTCCAAGATGATCCGCACTACCAAACGATGAGAGACTTTACATATCCAACGATACTCTCTATAATGAATCTTTGTGGAGTCTCTCAGCGGGTCAGTTCGGTGCTATCTATTCTCCAACAGATCTACCCACGAAATCAGCTAAGACATCTCCAAGCATGTATTCCATGAGGTCCCTACCTTGTATTTCTATACAAGTAGATGATGTCGTACTAGTCTTATTAAGATCATCAATGCCCTTTCTTGGTGATTCAAGACTAGGAACAAGTTTTAGGTAATAGATATACAGTGCTCTTGAGTCCTTATGATCATGATCTCTATCATTGATCCTCAAGATAAACATATATTCTATTCCTAGGGCTTTTATCTTCAAACACATATTTACTTTAAAATAAAGGTGAGACATAAATATGATAAAGATAAACTATGCTTTATGAATAATGAAATACTACAATGTAGAAAAAGGTGATGATCTGTCTCTACAGATTGTCTCTAGGACACCTAAATACTAACATAATCAACTACAAAACACACACACACACACACATTATTAACAAATTAGTTATAAAATGACACACACACACACACACAATAATCAATTACAACACATACACTGTTACAACAAAAAGTTGAGACTGGAAAAGAAGAAAAAAATAAGTGAATAAACACATATGTGACACATTCAAAATAATCAATTACAAAAAATAATGGTATAAGAAAAAAAGAAAAAATAAATGAATAAGTGGATATGTAAATAAATTAACTAATTAGTTATAAATGAAAAATTTCAATACCGAAGAAAATTTAAAACAGCGGAACAAATCAGTAATCAACTACAACATATACTATTACAACAACAAAATTGAGATAGGAAAAAAGGAAAAATAACTGAATAAATTCATATGTAAATAAATTGACCAATTAGTTATAAAATGAAAAATATCAATACCGAAGCAAATATAAAACAAGCAAACAAACCAATAAGAAATTACAACACACACTATCACAACAAATGAAACGGAGCTAGGAAAAAAGGAAAATTAAGTGAATAAATACATTTGTCACACACACGTAATAATCAATAACAACAAAAAATTGAGATAGGAAAAAAGGAAAAAAAAAAAGAATAAATACATATGTAAATAAATTAACTAATTAGTTATAAAAGAAAAATATAAATACGGAAGCAAATATAAAACAATCAAACAAATCAATAATCAATTACAACACACTTACAACAAAAAACCGAGAAAGGAAAAAAATAACAGAATAAATGCATATGTAAATAAATAAATTAGTTAGTTATAAAATGAAAAAGATCAATACTGAAGAAAATATAAAACAAGCAAACAAACCAATAATAAATTACAACACACACACTATATGAATAAATGCATATGTCACACACAGAATAATCAATTACAACAAAAGAAAAATACAGATAGGAAAAAAGATAAAAATAAATGAATAAATGCATTGGTAAATAAATTAACAAATTAGTTATAAACTGAAAAATATCAACACCGAAGAAATTTTAAAACAAGAAAACAAACCAATAATCAACTACAACACACACGCACACATTATTAACAAATTAGTTATAAAATGACACACATACACACAATAATCAATTACAACAAAAAGTTGAGACTGGAAAAGAAGAAAACAGTAAGTGAATAAATACATATGTGACACACTCAAAATAATCAATTACAAAAAATAATGATATAAGAAAAAAAGGAAAAAATAAATGAATAAGTGGATATGTAAATAAATTAACTAATTACTTATTAATGAAAGATATCAATACCGAAGCAAATTTAAAACAAGCGAACAAATCGGTAATCAACTACAACACATACTATTACAACAAAAACACGAGAGATAGGAAAAAAGGAAAAATAACTGAATAAATTCATATGTAAATAAATTGACCAATTAGTTATAAAATGAAAAATAGCAATACTAAAGTAAATATAAAACAAGCAAACAAACCAATAAGAAATTACAACACACACTATCACAACAAACGAAACGGAGCTAGGAAAAAGGAAAATTAAGTGAATAAATACATTTGTCACACACACGTAATAATCAATAACAACAAAAAATTGAGATAGGAAAAAAAGAAAAAAAAAATCAATGAAAAAATGCATATGTAAATAAATAAACTAAATAGTTATAAAAGAAAAATATAAATACGGAAGCAAGTAGAAAACAATGAAACAAATCAATAATCAATTACAACACACTTACAACAAAGAAACCGATAAAGGAAAAAAATAACTGAATAAATGCATATGTAAATAAATATTTTAATTAGTTATAAAATGGAAAAGATCAATACTGAGGCAAATATAAAACAAGCAAGCAAACCAATAATAAATTACAACACACACACTATATGAGTAAATGCATATGTCACACACACACACACAGAATAATCAATTACAACAAAAGAAAAAATTCAGATAGGAAAAAAGATAAAAATAAATGAATAAATGTGTTGGTTAAAAAATTAACAAATTAGGTATAAAATGAAAAATATCAACATTGAAGAAAATTTAAAACAAGAAAACTGTTAGATCAGGCTATCACCCAAGAGGGGGGGTGAATTGGGTGTCTGATAAAAAACTTATCGTCTTTGAAAATCTTTTCGCAACTTGGTGAAAGTAGTTTGTATAACAGTAATGATTTATAAAATAATAAACAGTCATTCAAACATATATGCTGGGAATATAAGAGATAAGAGAAGAGAATATGCAAACTGAGATTTATACTGGTTCAGCCCTTCCTTGACCTACGTCCAGTCCTCAAGCTCCACTTGAGATTTTCAATCCACTATCTCCTTGTTTAACCGGGCACAAGAGAAAAGCCTTTACAACCTCACAAGTTTAGTCGGGCACTTGTGCAGCCTTTACACTGTAAGGATACAATTACACACTCTGTAAACGAAGGATGATCCTCTCACTCTTGGATTCACTCCCCCTTACAAGTTGTAACTGTACACCCACTCTCAAAGGTTCCACAACCTTGAGATTTGATCACTAAACAGATAATCAAATATGTGTTTGGACTCTCTCACAGAGTAGATGGATAATAATCACTGAAGTACATAATCATTTCACTCTTCTACTATAAACTATATGGACATTGAGAAACATAGTGCGTATAGATGTTGAATTTAGAATATCAGCATTTTGACAGTGCAAGCTCGTATCATCATCTTTCTCCGTCTTGAATGAGTCTCTACTTATAGACAACTGATATTAGTCCGTTGAAGCATTGTTTTCATGTAGAATATTACCGTTATAAGTTTCAGTCCGTTGGAGAAATAGCCGTTGAAGCTTCTGACGTCATCATCGGTTTTTGATAATCCTTCGTTAAAATCGACAAAACTTGCTAATAAACATGATTAATAGCATTGAGAAGAATAGCAAGTAGAGAACAATTGATAATAACCATTTTCGAAAACGTCAACCGACTTTACGAAAAACGAGAGATGAAACGAAAAATATGGATTCGAGGCGTAGAAAAACTTGGCTCGAGTTTGCACATCGTTAAAGACAATATGTACGTTTGAGAATGCTATCGACTCGAGGCACTTAAAAAGTTCACCAACTCGAGGCACATACTTCCTTGGCTCGAGTTAAATCATTGTGATATAGTATTTTAGAAATCACCTTGACACGAGGCACATGATACATTGGCTCGAGGAAGTAGACTTGAGGCATCATTCTTACAGGCTCGATTTAATCGTCAATTGATCATTTAAGTTCAGAAGTGTTTGACTCGAGGCACAATTAATCTTGGCTCGAGTCTGTGTTCAAAACAGGATTTGTCATTCGACTCGAGGTGCTTTCGACTCGAGGTAAAAAGCCTTCTCAAAACGTCTAACTTTACGTCTTCAATTTGACTCGAGGTGGAACTTCGACTCGAGGCAAAACTCTTCTCAAAACGTCTAACTTTTCGTTTGCCTTTGACTCGAGGCGGATAAGCTGACTCGAGGCAAAAACTTCAATTCTGTGCTCTTTGACTTGAACTAGATTTGAGGAGGCACTCATCAAAATTGGTTACTTCCAAATTCTATGAAACCCTTGTTGTGTCTAGAATCATATGGAATTGGTTTCATTTCATTTGGTTGTGTATTGAAAATGAAAACCAGAAGCTATTCGAATTGAATCCGGAATTTTGAGTATCAAATTTCGAAGGCCATAACTCTCTGGTATGAACTCCATTTTTGGCTGATTCAACTCTTGATAGAACTAATTTTGAGTGTTCTTTCCAATGGCACCGATTTCAGCTCAATTGGATTTGTATTTTGTGAGATACACTCAAAACACCGAAGCTTAATGCTGTGTGACGTGAATTGATGTGCCAACTTGTAGAATTCGTAGCTCTCTCATATTAACTATTTTTGGCTTGAATTATATATCAAAATGACGCATTATTAGTCTAGTTTCATTTGCCACCGGTTTCACGTCAATCCGATTCCTGGTTTGGGAGATATCATCGAATTTAGGTCGCTCGAGCTGAACGTGAAAAAAGTATCTTGAAGGTGCATCGACTCGAAAGCGGCTGAATTCTTGACTCGAGGCTGGTGACTCGAGGCAGCAAGTTTCTTGACTCGAGGCAAATTGTCCCAGAGGCAAAAATCACTGTAGCAATCATTTTAACTCGAGGTAAACTTCCTGGCTCGAGTTAAGTCATCCCAAAACTTGATTTTGCTTATTTTAAGTCCGATTTGAGTCGTTCCAACTTCCATATCATCGTGGAAACTTCTAGTTTCAATCTAGTAACTTGAATAATGATATTGTCATTATATTCAGTGCATATTTCGAATTGTGTGCAAGAACTTCTTTCTTCAATCTATTTTCTTGATCATTCTCCAATTTTAAAATTTGCATCTACATTAAATATAAGAATTAGTCAAAGTATAATGTAAATGTAGTGTGCAACCTTTTTGCTCCTAAGAATGGCATCTATATAAGACATCATCAAAACTAATCAAAACCACCAAAAACAAACCAATAATCAACTACAACACACACACATATTAACAAATTAGTTATAAATGACACACACACACACACACAATAATCAATTAAACACACACACTGTTAAAACAAAAAGTTGAGACTGGAAAAGAAAAAAAAATAAGTGAATAAATACATATGTCACACACTCACAATAACCAATTACAAAAAAAAAATGATATAAGAAAAAAGGAAAAAAAAAAATAAAAGAATAAGTGGATATGTAAATAAATTAACTAATTAGTTATAAATGAAAAATATCAATACCGAAGCAAATTTAAAACAAGCAAACAAATCAATAATCAACTACAACACAGACTATTACAACAAAAAACTGAGATAGGAAAAAAGGAAAAATAACTGAATAAATGCATATGTAAATAAATTAACCAATTAGTTATAAAATGAAAAATATCAATACTAAAGCAAATATAAAACAAGCAAACAAACCAATTAGAAATTACAACACACACTATCACAACAAATGAAAAGGAGCTAGGAAAAAAGGAAAATTAAGTGAATAAATACATTTGTCACACACACGTAATAATCAATAACAAAAAAAAATTGAGATAGGAAAAAAAAAAAAAAATCAATGAAAAAATGCATATGTAAATAAATTAACTAATTAGTTATAAAAGAAAAATATAAATACGGAAGCAAATATAAAACAATCAAACAAATCAATAATAAATTAAAACACACTTACAACAAAAAAAACTAAGAAAGGAAAAAAAAATAATGAACAAATGCATATGTAAATAAATAATTTAATTAGATATAAAATGAAAAAGATCAATTAGCAAATATAAAAAAGCGAAGCAAACCAATAATAAATTACAACACAATATGAGTAAATGCATATGTCACACACACACACACAATAATCAATTACAACAAAAGAAAAATAAAGATAGGAAAAAAGACAAAAATAAATTAATAAATGCGTTGGTAAATAAATTAACTAATTAGTTATAAACTAAAAAATATCAACATTGAAGAAAATTTAAAACAAGAAAACAAACCAATAATCAACTACAACACACACATTATTAACAAATTAGTTATAAAATGACACACACACACACACACACAACAATCAATTACAACACACACACTGTTACAACAAAAAGTTGAGACACGAAAAGAAGAAAAAATAAGTGAATAAATACATATACACACACACACAAAACAATCAATTACAAAAAAAAAAAGAAAAAAGAAAAAAGGAATGAATAAGTGCATATGTAAATAAATTAACTAATTAAATACCGAAGCAAATATAAAACAATCAAACAAATCAATAATCAATTACAAAACTTGGTTACCGAGAAAAAAGGAAAAAAATAACTGAATAAATTAGGTAAAAAAATAATTTAATTAGTTATAAAATGAAAAAGATCAACATTGAAGAAAATATAAAAAACAAGCAAACTAATAATAAATTACAACACACACACTATATGAGTACATGCATATGTCACACACACACACAGAATCATCAATTACAATAAAAGAAAAATACAGATAGGAAAAAAGACAAAAATAAATGAATAAATGCGTTGGTAAATAAATTAACTAATTAGTTATAAACTGAAAAATATCAACACTGAAGAAAATTTAAAACAAGAAAACAAACCAATAATAAACTACAACACACACACATTATTAACAAATTAGTTATAAAATGACACACATAATCAATTTTACAACAAAAGTTACAACAAAAAGTTGGATTGAAAAGAAGAAAAAAAATAAGTGAATAAATACATATGTGACACACTCAAAATAATCAATTACAAAAAAATAATGATATAAGAAAAAGGAAAAAATAAATGAATAAGTGGATATGTAAATAAATTAACTAATTAGTTATAAGTGAAAAATTTCAATACCGAAGAAAATTTAAAACAACTGAACAAATCAGTAATCAACTACAACACAGACTATTACAACAAAAAAACCGAGATAGGAAAAAAGGAAAAATAATTGAATAAATGCATATGTAAATAAATTGACCAATTAGTTATAAAATGAAAAATATCAATACTGAAGAAAATATAAAACACGCAAACAAACCAATTAGAAATTACAACACACACTATCACAACAAATGAAACGGAGCTAGGAAAAAAGGAAAATTAAGTGAATAAATACATTTGTCACACACACGTAATAATCAAGAACAACAAAAAACCGAGATAGGAAAAAAGAATAATCAATTACAAAATAAAAAAAAAAAAATCAATAAATGCATATGTAAATAAATTAACTAATTAGTTATAAATAAAAAAAAGAAAAATATCAATACCGAAGCAAATATAAAACAATCAAACAAATCAATAATACATTAAAACACACTTACAACAACAACAAAAAACTAAGAAAGGAAAAAAAAAACTGAACAAATGCATATGTAAATAAATAATTTAATTAGATATAAAATGAAAAAGATCAATACTGAAGCAAATATAAAACAAGCGAGCAAACCAATAATAAATTACAACACACACACTATATGAGTAAATGCATATGTCACACACACACACAGAGAATAATCAATTACAATAAAAGAAAAATATAGATAGGAAAAAAGACAAAAATAAATGAATAAATGCGTTGGTAAATAAATTAACTAATTAGTTATAAACTGAAAAATATCAACACTGAAGAAAATTTAAAACAAGAAAACAAACCAATAATCAACTACAACACACACATTATTAACAAAGTAGTTATAAAATGACACACACACACACACAATAAGCAATTACACAAAACACACACACACACTGTTACAACAAAAAGTTGAGACTGGAAAAGAAGAAAAAATAAGTGAATAAATACATATGTCACACACAAAATAATCAATTACAAAAAAAAAATTAATATAAGAAAAAAGGAAAAAAGAAATGAATAAGTGCATATGTAAATAAATTAACTAATTAGTTATAAATGAAAAATATCAATACCGAAGCAAATATAAAACAATCAAACAAATAAATAATCAATTACAACACACTTACAACAAAGAAACAAAAAATTGAGAAAGGAAAAAATAATAATAAATGCTTATGTAAATAAATAATTTAATTAGTTATAAAATGAAAAAGATCAATACTGAAGCAAATATAAGACAAGCAAGCAAACCAATAATAAATTACAACACGCACACTATATGAGTACATGCATATGTCACACACACACACAATAATCAATTACAACAAAAGAAAAATAAAGATAGGAAAAAAGACAAAAATAAATGAATAAATGCGTTTGTAAATAAATTAACTAATTAGTTATAAAGTGAAAAATATCAACACTGAAGAAAATTTAAAACAAGAAAACAAACCAATAATCAACTACAACACACACACATTATTAACAAATTAGTTATAAAATGACACACACATAATCAATTACAACACACACTGTTACAACAAAAAGTTGAGATTGGAAAAGAAGAAAAAAATAAGTGAATAAATACATATGTCACACACACAAAATAATCAATTACAAAAAAAAAAATATAGGAAAGAAGGAAAAAATAAATGAATAAGTGGACATGTAAATAAATTAACTAATTAGTTATAAATGAAAAATATCAATACCGAAGAAAATATAAAACAATTAAACAAATCAATAATGAATTACAACACAAAGAAATTGAGAAAGGAAAAAAATTAAGTGAATAAATGCATATGTAAATAAATAATTTAATTAGTTATAAAATGAAAAAGATCAAGATCAAGCAAATATAAAACAAGCAAGCAAACCAATAATAAATTACAACACACACACTATATGAGTAAATGCATATGTCACACACACACACATAATAATCAATTACAACAAAAGAAAAATAAGAAGGAAAAAAGACAAAAATAAAGGAATAAATGCGTTGGTAAAAAAATTAACTAATTAGTTATAAACTGAAAAATATCAACACTAAAGAAAATTTAAAACAAGAAAACAAACCAATAATCAACTACAACACACACACATTATTAACAAATTAGTTATAAAATGACACACTGTCACACACACACAATAATCAATTACAACACACACTGTTACAACAAAAAGTTGAGACTGGAAAAGAAGAAAAAATAAGTGAATAAATACACATGTCACACACTCAAAATAGTCAATTACAAAAAATAATGATATAAGAAAAAAGGAAAAAAAAAATAATTTTTCAAGATCATGAAGTATTTTTCAAGACCGTTTGGTATTCTCAAGTATCTTTTTAGTACTAGTCGGTACCCTTAAATAGTTTTTTTCGAAAAAAAAAAAGAAAGAAAGAAAGAGTGCGGCTTCAAGTTTTTTAAGTCAAAACGACGTCGCTTCGCAGCGGATGCGCGGACGTGAATCTAAAAGGACGCAAGCCATATCCTTATTCTTAGAAGCTAAGTTATTACCTTATATTTAAGATAGAAGGCATTTCAAAGTTCAATCCATGAATATATTTTCAATTTATGCCCAATCTGAGTTTAGGTAAACAAATTCAAAAGCAAGACTCTTTTTTTTAAAAAAAAAGAAAGATAAACTCACAATTAGATGCTTCATTTTACTCCCTCATTTTTTAAGATAAAATTAATCGAATTATATGAATAAAAAATTAATTAAAAGTTGTTGAAATGCAATAAATCGGTTTTAAAAAAATGTAACTTAATTATTTTTTCAAAAACTACCTTATTTATAGAGTGAGTGTGTAAAAATAAAATGAGTAAATACTTTATGTGGGCTCTATTATAGGGAAATTCAACTAATTCATTTGAATTAATAAAATGTTCTAACTTTATCATTATCAACAAGGTTTTGAAATCAAGAGAAACATATAAAAAATCACATTTAAGCATTAATTAAAAGTTAAAATTGTCAAATACAATGAGGGATTACATATTCTTGTGACTTATATTAATTAATTACAGTGTCTTATAATAAGGACCCATGGTAGTAGCTAATTAATACAATGAGACTAACCAATAATTAATAGAAGTAAAAATTAAAAAAATAAATATAAAAATTTAGCTAAGTTAGTGGTGTCTCTTATAAATAGAAACATACTCCCTCCGGTTCTTAATATAAGACTAATTACCTAATTTAATTAGATTAAGAAAGTTAGTTAATATGATATGTATTTTTTAAAATGTCTTCCTTAACTCCCTCATTCAATCCACTCCTTAATTATTATTAAGAAAGTATCAATAGGGGTCAAATGAAAAAATATTAATAAATATAAAAAAATAAGTCGTTTATTTAATGTCAAAATTAATTTCCTAAATATGTCTTATAGCATTGAGGGAGTATCATCTCAAAATAATTTTTTTATGGTTCAAGGAGTAACTATTCAAAATCATGTTGCAGAGAGAGAGAGAAGGAGGGAGGGAATCGGATTTCCTCAGAAGCACATTTCTCAGCGTCCTTTAGTAGCCTAAAGTTAAATCCATTAGATCAATCTAAACATCCCATAGTGTGCCACACAATCATGCGTTTTAAATTTAAAAAAAATTTAAAAATCTTTTTAGTACCCTGAAGAATTTTTCAATATCCTTTGTAACCTTTTTATAACTATCAATTGGCCAACAATTCATATCCCTCACTACCAAAGCAACCACAGCTTCTCCAGGCTCAGCAAAAAAAGAACAATCCATATTAATTTTTTAAAAGTTACCTTCAGGAGGGATCTATTTTTCTTTTTCCCAAAATCGGGCTTTTGGTAGCCCAAATCGGACTTTTGAAACTTTTTAATCTTTTCATATGTTTGGTATCCAATTTTTGTAAATGTCATTTTGAGTCAAATTGGGCTTATTCTGAAAAGCTCATTTTCCCAGCTTTTGAAAGGTAGCTTATCAAAAAGCTCCAGCATCTCACCATACACGGAATATGCTCTCTGCTCTTTCTCGTGGGCTCTGTGGAAGTAACGACACTGAAGTTGCTTCTCTCTCTCTCTCACAGATGTTGCAGGGAAGCTTTCTCTGCTCTCTTTCTCTCTCTCTCTCTCTCTCTCTCTCTCTCTCTCTCTCTCTCTCTCTCTCTCCTCGCCTGCGACAAGCTTGCAAGAAGCTATCTTCGTTGGATCTTGATGGAGAGGCCTCGTTCGGAGAAGAAGCCTTAACTGTGTCGTCCTCGGTCATTATTTCGACAAAGTCCTTATTTTTTTGTGAGAAAAGAGATTGGAGGCCACGAATTGAATGAAAAATAAATGGGGAAGGAATATCTTTTTTTCTTTGATAAAATTCCCAATTCGCTGGTTGCTTCGTTGCCAAAATCTCTTCAGTCCTTATGAATTTCAATTGTTGAACATGCTGATTGTAACGGGACACCCTCAGGACACAAGACCACTATCCCTAGAGCCACTGCTCCGACCCCTGCGTGTTGTCCAGCTCCCACTGGGGTAGCTAATAGGTATTATTGTAGGAATTCTTACAAACGGCGGATTAAAATTTTAAGAATCCCGTCCCGAGGATCACTCAGGTGCGTTTAAATCAAGACTAAGGAATCCGAAATTACCTTTGGTGAATCCGTTCGCGTCTCGTTTCCTTTGAACTGGTGGGCTACCTCCTCGATCAATAGAAGACGACTCGTTGAATCGGCTTCCTCTACTGGTATCCACACGAACAATTTCCCGAACACGGCTACGGCAGTGTGCTAGCGCTTCTTTTGTGTCTCTCTAGGTTCTTCACCACCAGATGAGTTTATCTCTCTCGTTTTTTTCCTTTGGCTTATGCACACCCAACCATCATTAGCCTCTTAAGCTTTTGTCCGTTTTTCTGTGCATCAATACGTATTAATGCGTATTAATACGTATTAATGTATAATTAATCTGTATTAATACGTATTAATGTACAATTAATCTGCATTAATGTACAATCAATACGCATTAAGTTTGAATTTCGAATTTCAAAAACTGATTTTTGAAATCTGAATTTCGAATTCTTGAATTAAAAAATATTAATTAAATCTATCGATAGATCTAATCTAATGTATTTATTTAATGCAAACTAAAAGCCTTCGATTTAATTTATCTCTATAAATCAAATCCGAGAAATAATATCCATCTATTTAATTAATTATGACATACCATATCTCAATTTAATCTAAACAGATATCGATATTCTTATTCGAATATTAAACGAGATACATTATCTCTATTTGTTTTAGATATTTAATTTATCAAATAAATTAAATACAAAACAAACATTATATATATAATAATATTATAATCTCCATTAATAATATTAATATATATATATATATATATTAATTTCGAATTTTAATAAATATATATAAATATATATTTATCCTAGATTAAATTTAGTATTCATTAATTCCAGATTAATCTGAGATTCAATGAACCTGGACACAAATGCTCGTGTTGGGTTATTCTTGTGCGACCCGCAGGCCCATATGAGATTGGCGGTGGGCCAAAAGCGTATCGCCCATAAGTCGCAAGCGGCCTCTAGCAAGACATTGCTACTACCCAACTCACATGGGGATCGATATCACGATACAACCTTATCATACAACCATGTCACGTCCCTTTTGTCACGCGATAATCGGTCAAGGATGAAGCATGGACAATGTCAACTTCCTATTCTTGTCCATTACTTTTCGATTCTCGAGTAGTCTAATAAGTGAAATGGAAACTCCTTTCCAACATAGTATGGCCATACATTTCTTAGACTCACTCATCGAGGGCCCAAAGATTATCTCTACAAATGTGAGGGACAAATTCCATCTTGACCATTCACATTCCTCCGCATGAAAACCACCGATCCCGATCCCGGCCTTTATCATCACCCGGTCAAAGGTGACTTTTGACTAGGTCAAAGATTAATGATTCATCATGTAGGAATCCATGATGATCTCGGGTCATAGGGCGTTGTGACGCGGTTATATATGAGACAAGCTAATGACTAGATCCACGGCTTTCTCATAGTGGGTCGATCCCAAAGACCTTGTACTCTTACAAGTGCCCATGACTCGATTGTATCTCCATATCTCATCAAAGTCATGCTGGTCTTAACTCATCTTCGCTCCGCGTAGATGACCGACCGAGGACATTTAGGATAATCTATAAGATATATCCGGGATGCAGTTATCAATACAAACATGCAAACGAAAATGATAACAAAAATGAGAATACTATAAATATCCTAAACGTTCATTGTACAATGACTTGCCCCTAGGGCATAATTTCCAACAATTATCCTTTGGGAATTAATTCTCAAGAGCGCCTCCCCAAGGGCTCGAACCTTGGACCTGAGGCATAAGTCCAAAGCCTGAGTGGGGGCTGGACACCACGCAGGCATCAGAGCAGTGTGTCACGGCCTTGGACTTGATCTCCCAAATACCGTGCCGGTCTTAGCTTGATCACCCCTCTCGATCTTTGCTAAGTCAGCCGAAACCTCACGAGTAGGCAAAGAACACAAAGACTAAGAGAACTTTAGAGAGAGAAAGAGAAATGTAGAGAGAGAAGCTCTTGAACACAAATGACTTGGATTCCCTGGATTGGTTACAAATGAGGAGGGCACCCCTATTTATAGCCTACCACCTCCTCAATGAACGGCTAAGATTGATTACATCCAATGGTGGAGAATAATTCTCCAGAACCTTCCCTAGAAATATCTAGATATTTACATAATTCCAAGAGTTCTCTAGAATTCTCTACACAACTCTACAACTATGTACACATATCTACAACATTCTAGGAGTTTCTAGACTTGTCCATACTTGAAGTCTCATCCTCCTAGTTCAATGCAGAGTGTCCGTGCACGCGAATTATCCATCGTTCCTTTCCGGGTGTGACACTCTCCCCCACCTAATCCAGTGACGTCCTCGTCACTGTATAGGCTCTTGTGTTCCTTCCGAGACACCTTCTGTTGCTGAGGAAGGAGCTTCACCATCGCCTTGTCTCCTGCTTGGCATTTAGAGACTCGCTTCTTCCTCTCCACAAACTTCTTCCTCCTCTTGGCTATTTTGCCCATGAAGGATCTCATCACTTCGACTTTCCGGCTCAATGTATCACCCATTACATTAGCCGTACCAACTCCATACTCTATCCCGCGGTCCACCTCTCGTCTAAGTGGCAATGTCTCTTGGAGTCTTAGTGGCATGAGGTTTTCATTCCTCTTCAGGACAGGGGGAAGATTCCCACGATCCTCCACATCAGGATCCACCACCTTCAAATCCGCAAGGTAGATGAATTCCCCGCTCCTAGGTCCCTTCATCATTTGCATAGCTGACAAGCGAACATCCCGATCATCGCTTGTCGCACGCACTTGCAACCAATCCCCTTTTCAAGGAAGCACAATGAATCTTCACCCGGTAAGAGGATTACTTTTGCCTTGCGCAAAAAGTCCAAACCCAATACCACATCGAAATCATCCATAGGGGCAACCGACATATCCACGGCCCCCTTCCACGTACCAATGCATAGCTCCACTCCACGAGCTATGCCCTCAAGGGGTTTGGCAGAAGTGTTGACAGTCTTCCACCATCCACTTCGTACCTGGGTAACTGAGAGACCAACCCTCTTGGCCTCTTCCGGAGTAATGAAGTTATGGGTCGCCCCGGTGTCCAACATCACCTTCATTGGCTTCCCGTTCAACGTTGCCTCCACATGCATGAGGCCTTTACTCCTTGGAACAGGTTCCCCATGTTTAGCTTTCAAGGCATTCAGGATTCTGAGAGATCCCATTCGCATGCTCGGCTCCTCCTCATCAGATCCATCTCTTCCTTCAACAATGGCTGACAAGCTACCAATCTTCGGACACTTACTCATGTAGTGCGGCCCTTTGCACACGTAGCAGCTTATTGTCCTCTTCTTCTTCTCCTCAGGTCGGTCCTTCTGGGAGGACTTGCCCGCTCCTCCCTTGATGAACTCCTTACCTTTGTCTCCCCCACCGTTCCCATGATTGGATTCAGAAGACTTAGATCCAGAAGTCTCACCTTTCTTACCCCTTTGATAATCAGTGAGGCTCTCGGCGATGACGATGGCGATGGCTTCATCCACATCTGTCGCACCACGCCGTTGGAGTTCCTGTTTGGACCAACTCTTAAGACCGTCCACGAAGTAGAACAACGTCTCCTCGCTACTGAGATTAGGGATTTGCAACGTGAGGGTCGTGAAGTCCCTTACATAGTCCTGAATTGTAGTCTTGTACTTGAGTTCCCTCAATTTCTTTCGAGCCACATAGACTACGTTCTCAGGATAGAATTGTTTCTTCAGTTCCCTCTTGAAATCTTCCCATGTCTCGATTGTGCAAAGGCCCCTTTCTATGTCTGCATGCTTCCTACACCACCACAACATAGCATTATCAATAAGGAACAAGGAAGCAGTGCGTACCTTGGTTGTGTCGTCAGCCAAGTTCAGGTTCTCAACATATCGTTCCATTTGCCATAAGAAGTTCTCAACCTCCTTGGCATCACGAACGCCTTGAAATTCCTTCAGCTTAGGGAGATCCAACCTCACCTCCCTTGCTTCACTGGTACCACCAACCAACGGAGTCTTTGTTTGTCTCTCCAAAGAACTCTTTAGAGAGTTAAGCTGCCCTTGCATGGCGGTAATGGCGTCCATTACCTTTTCCTCGAGTCGCCTCATGGACTCGGCTCGTTCCTCCTCGACATTGAGGTGCGAATCAAGATCCGACCTCAAGTTGTCTAATTGACCCAGGGTGTGGGTTTCAAGTGTCTCAAAGTCACCTTCCACCTTGTCCACCCTATTAGCCACCCCGTGTAAGGCCTCCTCCAAAGGCTCCACCTTTGCCATCAACGTGGCAATATCCACGGCTTGGCGGGGCTTACTTGATCCCCGGGTCTTCTTTGCCCCATGAGCAAGTTGGGTCTCTCTACCCCTTTCTTCTCCAGCCACAACAACTTCCTCAGTCGTTCCTGACATTCTAGCCTACGAACCACGTTCACAGCTTTGAACCTAGCTGCTCCGAACCAAAGCTTTGATACCACTTTGTCACGGCCTTGGACTTGATCTCCCAAATACCGTGCCGGCCTTAGCTTGATCACCCCTCTCGATCTTTGCTAAGTCAGCCGAAACCTCACGAGTAGGCAAAGAACACAAAGACTAAGAGAACTTTAGAGAGAGAAAGAGAAATGTAGAGAGAGAAGCTCTTGAACACAAATGACTTGGATTCCCTGGATTGGTTACAAATGAGGAGGGCACCCCTATTTATAGCCTACCACCTCCTCAATGAACGGCTAAGATTGATTACATCCAACGGTGGAGAATAATTCTCCAGAATCTTCCCTAGAAATATCTAGATATTTACATAATTCCAAGAGTTCTCTAGAATTCTCTACACAACTCTACAACCATGTACACATATCTACAACATTCTAGGAGTTTCTAGACTTGTCCATACTTGAAGTCTCATCCTCCTAGTTCAATGCAGAGTGTCCGTGCACGCGAATTATCTAGCGTTCCTTTCCGGGTGTGACAAGTGGCTCCAGTCCCACGTCCCAATGGGACTCCGGTGGTGGGCCGTTACACTGATTGTTGTCGTCAAAGCCCGTCGTTTATCCAGAATTTTTCTTTCTTTTGAGTTCGTGCAATAAAAATGAGCATCAAGCTATAAGAATACAAGATCAAGTGATTAACAAAGATAAGCCACTGATTTTTTGTTTTTAACCAACTAGTGAAGCGCTGATTTGACTGAACCCAACCGTCGAGTTATTAACGCTACGTTGGAGTCCCAAGCGAGATGCTGACGACGATCTCTAATAGCGATAGCCTCCTTCAACTTCGTTTTTCTTGGGCATTTTCTCCCTGTAAAAGTTGAAGAATATGCACCTCAACAACAACAACTTCCTTTTATTTCCTTTTTCTATTGCTTCACAGTTTTTTGGTTTTGGAATATGGGTTCTTTTTTTGTTTTCCAAAGAAATCTAGGGCCTTTCCTTATCTTGTTTTCAATTAATTATTGATGTATTGTTGATTATTGAAACACGACTTGTGATTTCTAGGATGACGAGATGGATCGACGCCATTGTTGGAGATGAGAGGTTTTACGAAAAACAATGTGAAGGGTGTTTTAGTATTTTTATTTAAAAATTATAACTCATTTTCATTAAAAAAAAGTATTTTAATTTTTCTCTTATAATTATCTCAAAAGCCACTTATGCTACTGCCATTCCAAACAAGTTTCAATTTCACAACAGCTACTTATGCAACCACTAATCCAAAAATAAATCATATTTCACAATCTGACTTTTACCCAATCTTATTTTTCCATAAGTCAGATTATAGATAAGTGATTTTTTCCACTGCTATCCCAATGTTACCTTCAGGAGGGATCAATTTTTAGCCCAACCTTGCGTCTCCCAAAATTCTTGCAAAATATTCCCTGCCTGAGAAAAAGTAAAAATGGGGCCAGGCTGGAAATTTTGATACATAAAATTACGTATGGCTTTTCACACTTGCCACAAAACAATCACACGTAGAGCTTTATGCCATTCAGACATGTCTTGGTTCGCCATTTGGTATGTTAACAACAAACGAAGATCTGGTGGTTATCTTCATTGAAAAACAATGAGAAAATACTGCCAAACTAGACCAAATGTGCTCATTCACAAAGAAGAAAAAGATGAGGTTAGTAGGGTGTGGACCACACATAGGGCACCACCTTACCTCTAACTTGACCTCCAAGCACATCTAGCTTGCCCTCTAAGTAATCTTGACTTGTTGGCTAAGTTGTTCCTTGGCTTGCCCAACAAGCCCTTGACTTCTCTTATTTTCTTTCTCATCATCACTAAGTCGACCAACATGGAGAAAAAGAAGGGAGATGCCGAACATAGAAGAAGAGAAAGACAAAGAGGTCGGTTGAGAGAGAAAGAAGAGAGAGAAAACGTTTCATAACCGATTTCACCTTGATTCGGCATTTCTAGCTCCCAAGGCCTTCTCTAATGTTGTTTCCTCTCAGTGAGAGCAACATTTCTATAGGATCGGATTCTTGATCAAAGGAGTTTATCGCCATCTACAAGGTAGAGGTGCTGCCAAAATCAAGAACTGACGATGGAATCGAGTAGAGGTATGTATAAGCTCCGATTTGAGCTGTATATCTTGAGGTTTTCCTAAGTTGTTATGCTGCCCTGAAACTGTGGGAGGTATTTTTCCCAAAAAAATAGACTAAGAAGAAGTCACATAGCCATTGAAATCACTGCAATTGGAAATTTATTTGTACATGGAGATAAGAATTTTCAAAGTTGGTTGAAAATTCTGGCAGTATGACTCTTATGCAAAATTAAGTTTTGTAGAGAGGTAAAATGGTTAAATGAGATTAGTAGGGTGTGGACCCCACATAGGGCGCCACTTGACCTCTGACTTGTCCTCTAAGCACATCTAGCTCTTTCTCCAAGCATATCTAGCTTGCTCTCCAAATTCTCTTGACTTGGTTGCCAAGTTCTCTTTACTTGTTAGCCATGTTGTTCCTTGGCTTGCCCAACAAGCTCTTAACTTCTCTTATTTCATTTCTCATCATCATTAAGTCGACCAACATGAAGAAAAAGAGGGAAGAGGCCGAACATAGAAGAAGAAAGAGAGAGAGAGAGAGAGAGAGAGAGAGAGAGAGAACCCTCCGGAGCCGATTTTGCCCCAATTCAGTGTTTCTAGCTCCCGAGGCCTCCTTTAACCATGTTTTCTCTTCGTGAGGGCAACATTTCTACAGTTTTAGAATAATGATCAGAGAAGTTTAGCGTCGTTTACAAGGTGGAGGTGTTGCTGAAATCAAGAACCGACTATGGAATCGAGTAGAGGTACGTATAAGCTCTGATTTGAGCCGTATATCTTGAGGTTTTCCTAAATTGTTATGCTGCCCTGAAATTGTGGGAGGTATTTTTTTTCTCTGAAAATAGACTTAGAAGCAGTAACGTGGCCTTTGGAATCACTGCATTGGACATTTTTTTGTACATAGAGATAAAAAATTTCAAAGTTGGTTGAAAAATCTGCCAGTATGACTCTTTGTGCGATAATGAGTATTATAGAGAGGTAAAAGAGTCAAATGAGGTTAGTCGGGTGTAGAACCCACATAAGGGGCCACCTTGCATCTAACCTATCCTCCAAGCATATCTAGCTCTTTCTCCAAGCATGTCAAGCTTGCTCTCCAAGTTCTCTTTGAAAGTGGAGCTAAATCACCAAGAGGGGGTGAATTGGGGATTTTAAAAACTTTTTCAGCTTACTCTGTTTTTGTACACTAAAAACAGAGATGAACTAAGTAGAGGGTAGAAGAGCAAGACACAAGGATTTATCGGTTCGGTCCAATCCCTTGACCTACGTCCAATCCCCGGACTCTCGGGATTTTCACTATCTCAATTGATTACACACTCGTACTCAAGAGTAATTCTCTCACTAGAACTTACTCCCCTTACAAGTTGCAATCAATGAACCCAATCACCAAGTCCCCGACTTGTGATTCCTTTACAATAAATGATTTACAATCAATAAACTCTCTCTAAGAGTAGATAATGATAAACACTGAAGCTTAATGTATCAACAGATACTTTATACAAGAAAACTCAAGAGTAGTTGGAAACTTGAATGATTTTCGTTTTCTATAGTCTTGGTTTGTTGAGAGAAATTGAATGCTACTCTATTTATACTAAGAGAGCATTAAAGATCCGTTGCAAGCTCCATTATGACCGTTGGTGCATCAATCTAGTTGTTGGAGGCATTTTGGAGTTTTCTCTCTACTCTTCACTTAATCCGGTTGTACAGAAGATCGAGTTGACACGGAGAATTAATCCGTTGGAATAGCAGACTCTTTTGGATGTGGTAGGTAGGCATTAATCCTTTGTAAGCGTGTGCGAAGGATTACCCAAAAGTATGCAACTTTACGGGTTTAGCATTTAATGTTCTCGACTTTTTGCTTTTGGTATTAAACCTTCGTTAAACATTCTTTAATCCATCTGAAACTCACTAACAAAGTGGTTAAATATAGCTGGGAATATATAAGAATGATAATAGAAAGCATTAAGATCAAACACGAAGAAATCACAAATTCGTATGATTTGAATTTTGAATACTTGCGCCCAATACTTGAGTGAGTTCTTCAATACTTGAGTATTGCTTTGTGCACTAATGTGAATACTTGAGTATTCAGATGAATACTTGAGTATTCGTCTTCCGAAAGAGAAGGCACTATATGATTTGAGCGTTTGGACAATTTTTGAGTAGGACCAATACTTGAGTATTGAAACCAATACTTGAGTATTGAACTTTTTATGTGAAAATAAGTTAAGTCCAAAATCTCAATACTTGAGTATTCAAATCAATACTTGAGTTTTCAAAATATTTGAAAAAGAGCCAAGCTCTCTGTATGCCCAATACTCGAGTATTCAACTCAATACTTGAGTATTGAACTGTTTGAAAACTTTGTGAAAACTTTTCCAAGTAAATACTTGAGTATTCATCTCAATACTTGAGTATTCAAATCACTTGGAAATAGCAAACCTTTCTGTATGGCCAATACTCGAGTATTCAAACCAATACTTGAGTATTGAACTATTTGAAAACTTTGTGAGATCTTTTCCAAGTCAATACTTGAGTATTCGCCTCAATACTTGAGTATTCAAATCACTTGGAAATAGTAAAACTTTCGTCTCGGTCAATACTTGAGTATTCAACTCAATACTTGAGTATTGAACTGTTTTCAATATTTGTGAAGTTTGTCATCTCAATACTTGAGTATTCATTTCAATACTTGAGTATTGATAAACATGTGAAAAACTTTGAAAACTTTGTTTTGCTCGAGTATTCAAACCAGTATTCACATTTGAATACTTTAATGATTTTTTGTTTGACCAATACTTGAGTATTCATATGAATACTTGAGTATTGATAACTTTGTATTTCAGTCAAAGAGTCTCTGTATGATCAATACTTGAGTATTGAAACCAATACTTGAGTATTGACTCATAGTGAAAAACTTGAGATGCTCTCTGTAAGCTCAATACTTGAGTATTGAAATCAATTCTTGAGTAATGATCATTTTTGCACGAAGGAGCCATTCACTGTCAACTCAATACTTGAGTAATGAAACCATTACTCGAGTATTCAATACTTGAGTATTGAAATCAATACTTGAGTATTGAGCATTTTGCGAAAAATGCATCATTCACTGTCAACTTACGAGGGTCATATCTCCCTGGTCTGAACTCCGTTTTGGTTCTTTAAACTCTTCATGGAAATCTCTGTGAGTCTACTTTCATATGCCACTGATTTCAGCTCAATCGGATTTGTAGTTTGTGAGTTACACCCAAAACATTGAAGCTTGGTTTGCTGTGTGGCGTGAATTTATCTTTCAACTTCCACAATCCATAGCTCTCTCATATGAATTCCTTTTGGCTTTAATTTTATATCAAATTGACGTATTGGGAATCTAGTTTCATATGCCACTGATTTCACTTCAATCCAATTCCTGGTTGAAGAGATATCATCAAATTACCGTACGTCGCCCGAGCTGAACGTGAAACGAGTTGATCAACGTTGAATACTCGAGTATTGAACTTACATACTCGAGTATTGACGATCCGAAGAGCCTAGAGATGCTGAAAACACTGGATACTCGAGTATTGACTTGGATACTCGAGTATTGACATTCCGAGACGCGGAGAAGCTGAAGATACTTCAATACTCGAGTATTGATGAACATACTCGAGTTTTGACTCCTAAAGCTGATTTTTCCTTGTTTTAACTCTAAATTGAGTCATTCCAACTTCCATATGATCTTGGAGGCTTCTAGCATCAATACAAGAACTTGAATAAAGAAATCTTCATTCCATTCAACAAGTTCTTCCTTTTTCCATCTCCCAACTTGATCATTCTTCATCATTTAACTTGGGCTCATTATTCTCTGCTTCTACCTTCTTCACATTTCTTCTTGATTAAGTTCTTGCTTCCTTTGACATTCGATATTCCAATTATATTTTGTGCAAGAACTTCTTTTCAATCTTCAATCCCTTATTTCCTTCTTGGTTATTCCCCATGATTGAACACTTTCTTTCTTCTCTTCTCTTGATCATTGCCAAAATACTTTGTGTAACTTCTTTGCTTCCTTGGCATTCTCTCCCATTCAACTTGGAGTAACATCTTGCTTCCTTGACAACCTCTTGCAAGTTCTTCTTTCTTTAATACCTTTCTTGATCAATCTCCATTATTAAACTTTGCATCTACATTCAATATAAGAATTAGTCAAAGTATAATGTAAATGTAGTATGCAACCTTTTTTGCTCTTAAGAATGGCATCTATATAAGACATCATCAAAACTAATCATAACCAACACTCTTTACGCGTTGGCCAAGTTGTTCGTTGCCTTGCCCAACAAGCCTTTGACTTCTTTTATTTGCTTTCTCATCATCATTAAGTCGGCTAACATGGAGAAAAAGAGGGGAGAGGCCGAACATAGAAGAAGAAAGAGGGGGAGAGGTCGGTTGAGAGAGCAAGAAGAGTGAGAAAACCCTTTAGAGCCGATTTCACCCCCTTCTGGTGTTTTTAGCTCCCTAAGGCTTTTATAACATTGTTCCTTCTCGATGAGAGCAATATTTCTACGGTTTCTGATTCTCTATCAGAGGAGTATAACGTTGTGTAAGAGTTGGAGGTGCTACCTAAATCGGGAACCGACTATAGAATCGAGTAAAGGTACGTATAAGCTCTGATTTGAGCCATATATGTTGAGGTTTTCCTGCTACCCTTCAACTGTGGGAGGTATATTACCCAAAAATATATACGTAGGTTCCTACACTTTGAAAGAAAGAGAAGAAGTTTTTGCTGTCTATATGAATATAGATGGAAACTAAAACTTTCAGTTAAGCTGATATATATATATATATATTGAAGTACATGGAAATAACAAGAAACTCTTGTTGTCATGTTAACCATATATATACACACACACACACACACACAATTGCATTTAAGAAGCTTGCTGACAAGTGCAAGAATGAATATATATATAAACGTGTGTGTGTACGTTGTTGCATGAGAAAAGAGAAAGAAAGTTTCTATCATAAGCTTATTATATATGTGTGTTGTTGTGATCATTGAAGGAAGCTGATATATATATAAATATCGCTGCTGTTAGAAGAATAGATGACCGACCAGGATGAGGCATGTATAATGTCAACTTCCTGTTCTTGACCATTACTTTCTCGATTCTTGAGTAGTCTAATAATTGCAGTTTAAGCTTTTATTCACCCTTCAATTCGGTCATGAAGTACAGGGAAAACATGGTATAATTTGTGCTCATCACTAACCCATGTATGATCCTTGATTTGTCTTAGTTCTTTGATAAACTATTTAGCATCTGAGTATGAAATTCATAGGATAAAGGCAATCTTATCATACCCATCATTCCCATACACAAACCAGCTATCATCATCCCCATTTTGCTACCCCATTGAGCCCACACGATAGTGCTATAGCAGAACTAGTTCGACAAACAAGCTTGAAAGAAATTATGAAGAATGCTAGAGACAAACGCGCCTACAAAAATTGCTGCCAGAAAATGTTGCCAAAAGAGCTATGGTTTGCTTAAAGTGCTTTAAAAAAAAGCAAGATAGACTGAAAAAGAATAAAGAGCAGCAAGGAATACGAAGTCCAGAAAAAGGCACTCGGCTGAAGCCAAGAGACTTGTCTACATGTCCTGTTATAGCACTCTTCACCACTTCTCATCTAAACACCTATCTATCCATACCATAATAACCCAAGAAGTCCTTTGGAAGAATGGAGACTCAGATGCTAGGTAGTAATCTTAGAACTTTGACAAGGCTATGGAACTCTAGGTTAGCATGACAAGAGAGAAAGTTGAAATCCCCTGGGTGAGAGAGCGTAAACACTGAACCTGAGAGCCTCTCGACGCTTCTTCACCTAAGCAATAACACGCATCGCGAGCCGCAAGTACTGGGCAGTGGGATTGCCGAATAGGGGACGAGAACTGAAAGCAATTGTGTAAGCGGAGTTATACAGATAAGAGTGCTACGACTATGAGTTTTTGTTAGTTTCATCTTATTTTGCCCAGGAGTGCCAAAAGCTAAGTGTGGGGGTATTTGATTAGGACAATTTATGCCATGTTTTCCCTATATCTTATGACTGAATTGTATGGTAAATACAAGCTTAACTGCAATCAATCTAAGTAAAGAGGCATTAATTCATGAATATAGGGAACTGAAGGATAAAAACCATGCACATCCTAAACATGTACTAAAAGAAGAACAAGTTACAAGGTTTTATGAGAAGAACACATAGCAAAGCTGATACTAGGCTATAGCATTCTGACAGCATATCGAAGTGCAATACAGAGCATCTATGAAGCTATAGCAAAGTAAAGGACGCGATGCTATGCGGCATCTTTTCTAATCTTTTGTCAAGATTGTTTCAGGAAATATTGTGAAGGTCAAGAAAAGATAGGTAGATTGCTGACGTAACGGAATAGAAGATGTGGAGGATCGAAACTAAAATATTTGTAGAATCCCGCACGATCAGCAAAATCAATCTACTACCATCAAAAGATACGATGGATCTCGACAGATTTGGCAAGCCCAGCTCGCTGAAACTTATGCTGCAAGAAAGCCTAACTATATAAGGAAACAGCAAGACAACCCTAAAAAGGGAGTCGAAAGGAGCCAAAACGAATTTCACATTCGGTCAAACTTGAAAGAAGAAAGAGAGAATTCACGAGGCACGAGAACTCCAAGAGAACCCAGCATCCTTCCTTGCAGTAAGACGGAGAGAAGAAGACGTGAAGTGGTGACGTGACAGGGCTTCTTCCACGCCGTCGGAACTTCGACAAGCTTTCTGTTCCCTTTTGTTTAATCTTTTGATCATGGGTCATTTTTTTGTTATCTGTCTTGTGTTTCCCTCGTCAGTCATGAACTAAATTCCATATGGCTGAACGAGGATGAATCTTTAAATTTTGAATGAACCTAGTTGCTAGTTTTTAATTCAAATAAATTCAGTTTGCTTATCAGTGATTTAATTACCTTGTCGATTAGCGGAAGCTAAGGGCAAGATTTGTGGCCTCGGCTTACGGGCGAGATTTGTGGCCTCGGCTTATTGGCAAGGAGTCAAGGTTAGACCTCTGAGAAACAGTGATTGTTAGGCAGGCTGGTGCAAGGCTTGACCTATTATTGTAGGCTTCAGGAATGGGTCTACTGCTCATAACCACTACACCCCGGTTTGTAATGTTGATCTAACTAGAAAATTGCCATAGGCATATGGAAGGAGTAGAGTTAGCATTAGAAGTATCAGACGCGGAAGCTTCGATAAACTATAGTGGTAGGTTAACTGAATAGCGTTATAGGTCGTAGCTATGCTGTAGCATTGCGGAAGCTGTGCAGTATAGATGCTATAGCAATGGATAAAGCAACTGGGGGATTGAGATGCTTAAGGATGATTCCATGTTCAGCCTAATTTCCTACTGATATCTTCTTACGACTACGATACTTTGTTTACTTTTGTTTGTTACTTAGCATAACCACAACAACCTCTCAACCTAATTATATTTACTTTCTGTTTCTCACAACTATCTTAGCAATTGAGCGTCACTTCCCGCTATCTCAGTCTCTATGGGACGATACTCTACTTACACTTTATTACTTGTTCAACTGGTTCACTTGCCTTTAAGGAAATCGACCAACACCAGTCCCTAGACACTCTGGGATTTTCACTATCACTTATAATCAATTACACACTCTATACTCGAAGTTATCCTCTCACTAGGATACACTCCCCCTTGTAAGTTGTAATCTTATATTCCCAATCACCAAGTCCCACAACTTGAGATTCTTACAATAAATGAAACTCTCTCTAAGAGCAGATAATATAATCACTGAAGTACAAAATGTATCAAAAGATACTTTATAGTAGAAAAATGAATGAGTAGTTGGAAACTTGAATGATTTTGTTTTCTACAGATTGGTTGTTGAGAAGACTTGAATGCAGCTCTACATATATCAAGAGAGCATTAAATGACCGTTGGATTCTTCAATGTAACCGTTGGAGACATTGCAGTAGCTGTTAGGAATACTTTGGTCTCTTCTCTCTCTACTCTTCAGTTAATCAAGCTGCACAGAAGATTAGGATTGACTTCCTTTGAATTTAATCCATTGGAAGTGCAGTTTCTTGATAGGGAAAGAAAACATTAATCCCTTAGCAACGTGTGTAGAATGATTGTCCAAAAGGATGCAAATTTTCTGGACTTTGCAATAAATGCGCTGACATCACTTTTTGCTTTAAGCTAAATCTTCATTTAATATTCTTTAAACCATCTGAAACTCGCTAACAAACTGATTAAACATAGTTAGGAATAGTAATGAGTGATGATAAGAAGTATCTAGAGCAAACATGAAGATTCCACAAATTTGTGCAATTTGATTTTCAAACTGAGCGACACAAACTCAAGTTTGTTCTTACAAACTGGAGTTTGTAACTTTGCTTCAGAAGCTAAACTGGAGTTTAGAAACCTAAACTCGAGTTTACTTCATCCAGAGAGGAATGTCGCGATATGAACTTTGAAGAACATTTTGAATAGGTTCAAAACTCGAGTTCATTAGTGACTAACTTGAGTTTTAGACATTTAAAATGAAAGATATGTTTTAGTCCAAAAGCTCAAAACTAGAGTTTTCAAATCTAGACTGGAGTTTTCAAAAACACAAAATAGAGCAAAGCTCTCTGCTTGGTCCAAACTCGACTTAACAAATATAAACTCGAGTTTCCATAACCATTTGGAAAAATGGAAAACTCTCTGTATGGAGAAAATTGGAGTTTGCAAATGTAAACTGGAGTTTTCAAAACTTCAGAAATATGTTATGCTCTATATATGATCCAAACTCGAGTTTGCATAACTAAACTCGAGTTTTCTCAAAAGAGAGAAAACTTTGAAAACTTTCTGTCAAATGCAAACTAGAGTTTATAAAACAAACTGGAGTTTTCTCAAGTTCAGAATGGAGCATAGCTCTCTTTTTGTTACAAACTCAAGTTTCCAACAAAGCTTGGAAAATATGAGAGCTCTCTGTTAAGCACAAACTGGAGTTTCCAAATGGAAATTGGAGTTTGGCTTAGTTCAAAAACTTTGATAGCTCTCTATCTTGACCAAACTCAAGTTTCCAAGTACAAACTTGAGTTTGTCTTTAACTTGAAAAACTTAGAGTGCTTTCTGTATGCCACAAACTGGAGTTTTGGCTTGGTTCATAAAAATGAGCTACTCTCTGTCAAGTCCAAACTCAAGTTTGGCATCCCAAACTCGAGTTTACCTTTGACAGTAAGTTTTAAACTTACTAAGACAAACTTCAATCTTGAGTTTACAATTGTCGATTTATCATCAAAACACATAGAGAACTAACATACACTATTTTTTTATCTTTTGTTTACAATCAAATTATTCTTTAACTTGTCCACAATGATGCTTTTAAAGATTGATTACCACTTATGTATTTGTTCTGTTTGGTTCGACAAAGATGTCTCTCTTAGGTAGCTCTCCCTTAGGTATCTATGGATCAGATACCTATGAGGATGATAGATCATTGTGCACGAATAGGCGTTAGCCAAAGAGGGTGGTGTGTATGCACAATGACGTCAGTATAGTAAATTGAGAGAAAATGTCCATACCTTTAGGGTTTAGCTCTTATACATAGAGTTTACCTTAGGGTTAAGGTTTGGACTTGCGGGCCTATGTGCCTCCAAGCCCAAATGTTCTGCCATCATACCTGAGTCACGTATATTGCCTCTTATTGGGCCATACATTGAATGGGCCTCATATACGAGTCTATAACAGTTGCCCCCCAGCCCGGTAGTTCGGGTCTCTAGGCTGTCGGGGTGCATTGATTATTTAACATGAAATGCGGATTTAACTGTATTATACCCAATTTATCCAGGTTCCAAACATGAGACGGATCTCATTTCCGAGTTGTTCAGCTTTTGTTCTAGTTTTGGCGAACTTCAGATTCGTTTGTCTTCTGGTTGTGCGTTGTCTCGAGACGCTTAGTCTGAGTTAATTCAATTGAAACTGTCTATTCCTTCTCATCTAAGTTGGGATCTCTTGTGCCTCGAACCTCAAGGTTTCTGAGTTTATATGCTTTAGCGACTGGCTTGTGCATTAAACATCCAGGTTGCTGGGTTATATGTATGAGCAACAAGTTTCCCCCTAATCCAGGTTGTCTTGAAGGGGAACAGGCTCAATTTGCTTATATCGTTATGGCAATTTTACAACTGTACATTTGCAATCATCGTGGCGTAATGCCTCACCTTTAGCGTAACATCGCCACTTTTTGCTGTCTTCGATATTCATGTGCATTTAATGCCCATGTCTTTTCGCGTATGCCATCATTACTTTTTGGGGGGAAAGGAGTGAATTGTCTCTTTTGCCCTTGACTCTTCGGATTCATAACCTCAACGGTTACATTTCTATATTTGCCTTTCCCTTCATTCTCACCATTTCTTGCACTCGTTGCTTTCTCTTTCTTCCAAGAAACCTCTCACTTTCTTCAAAGATCTGCCTTCTTATGAACCTCCAGTTCACACATTTTAGGTTTCTCAAACCTTCATTAATACCAGGTACTCTCACCGTTTCTTTCTACTCCTTTTGCTTTTTCTCTTTGATTCAGTATTGCTTTGTTCCTGCTTCTTCACCTGTGTCCTCCAAGAGATTGTTTCCTAGGTTTCTAGGTAGACGTCGATAAGTGTTTCTGAGTAGACTTCGTTTTCTGGGTTTAAAACATCTTTGCCTCTTTGGTTCTTGTTTTCTAATTTCCAGCATCACATCTTGAATCTTTAAAGAATCACCTTACCTCATCCCCTTCTCCCCCATTTTAACCAAACACATTAGCATTGGGAGGCTGTGATGATCCTTTAGGAAATTCCTATCTGAGCCCATGAGGCTTCATGATGAAAACAATTGAACTGAGACATCTCAATCCCAATCTTCTCACCTTTTAGCAATGGAGAAGGATAAGATAACTCCAGAAGAGGAAGAAGAATTACGCTGAAAAGTTCCTCCTGGAGCTTAGTTCTGGTTTAGGGGTATTACCCCTTCTGAAGAAGAGAAGCAAGCGGCATTACTTCATGGACAACGTAGTAGGGAGAGTAGGAAGAGATCCCAACATCTATAAACTAAGAGTCTGGGTGAGAGCGTTACTAGTTCAGGATCCCAACCACCGATAGCCGAGATAAGAGCAAATCTATCCCGGCCTCACATACCTCCCATCAAGGGAATATACACCAATCTAGTCTGGGATCCCACGCGGGTCAACCGAGTATTCCGTGTTATGATTGTATCTATCTAAACTCCCAGCTTATCCAAAGTGGCTGTGACTTTTTAGCCGAGTCCGCCGTAGCCTCCTGTCGACACAAATTAACTACCAAAACCATCCTGGCTTCTAGCTAACATTTGTCAACTTTTTCTTCCTGTAGTAGCGACCTTTATTCAGGTATGCCTTTCGTTTTCTGATTTATATTTCTTTGTTCTAGGTATACATGGGTTTGCCTTCTTTACACCATGCTGAGGAATCTATGTCTGGGGAGTCGGGTTCCACATGTCCCCCAAGAGCTTTAACGGAGAAGTACCCGTGGGTTACCCATGAGGTGCTAAATACTATATCCGAGATGACCGCTGCTGAGGTTGCCAGGCTCCCCGTCGGCAATCGAGAAAACTACACCCTTTGTCCACCCAGTAGAAATGAGCCAGTTTGCTCCCACTGGGAAGGGAATAACACGTCTTTCTTCTTCTTCTTCTACCGGGACTTGATTACCCGGCTCGATATTCGATTTCCATTTACCGAGTTCCAAATTGACCTTTTAAATCATCTACACCTTGCTCCTTCCCAACTTCACCCCAATAGTTGGGCTTTTGTTATCGCCTTTGAGTGTTTTTGTATGTCTTTATATATATAACTTGTACGATTCCTCTTTTGTTTTACTTTTTTACCGTCCATGTAGCCCGTACCGATAGAGAGTCCCCAAATAGAAAAGGTTGGACCACGCTCTGGGTGCCACCAACCGGAAACTTTTTACAGTTTTCTCTGAATCCTTCAAAAATTTTAAAACTCATTTTTTCAAGGTTGTTACCGAGTCCGGACAGCAACCTTGGTTCCTTAGAGCCCCCTAGTCCAAAGATGTGGAGTGAAAATTCCCATTGTATTGGACTCGGGACCATCACAACTTTACTCCTTCCTCCTACCGCATTCCTGAAACGGGTTTCTCTGACTCCGAGGCCAACTCAGTCACCTCTATACTTGCATATGTCGACGAACACGGCCCCTTTAGCGCAGCCAAATTCATTTCAAAGCCTCAGGCCAGGTTGGGTTCGACAATGAGTACGGAACCTCCCTTTTGTATTTGCATTGTGTGTTTTTATTTTCTGCTGGATTAATAAATAACCTTTGTTTTCTTGACCTGCAGCTCCAGGGATAGGGAAATGGCCTGAATATGTTTCCATGTTGAAACACGGCAAGAAGGCTTTAGGTGTGGAGAAGGTCAAGAAGCGACTGGCTCTTGAGTCCAAGAGTGCTGGAGCCGGAACGGGCGTCGAAGAAGCCCAAGCCAAGCGGTGCAAAGCCAGGCATGACACCCCGGCCAAGAAATCCCAAGACGCTTCAGCCGCTATTGTTGAAGCCTCTACTAGGATGTCACTCCACCTGCGCCACCTCCAGTTACACAAGCTCTTCCTCCTCCTCCTCTACCGTCCAGGCACCCCCGCGGGATTGTTTGGGTCAGTGGGGTAACGGATGAGCTCAACACTGCTGTTCGTCCCCCAGGCACTTTTACGAGCCAAGGGCTTTTTCTGATGTCGAGCTATGAGAGCTTCAGGAAATCGAGCTAAATGCCCTGAAGGCCTCCAGATTAACCTAGCTTTGGATTCGGTGAAAAACAAATATGCCAGATCCTTTGCCAAGCTAAAACAGGTCAGAGCGGAGAAAGTTGAAGCTCTTGAACAAAAGGGGAAAGATGACGAACAAAAGGGCTAGGCTCTCGAGGAGCTTCGCGTGGCCAAGGTGGAGAAGAAGAAGACTTATGAAGAGCTTATAATGACCAAGGAGGAGCTTGGAAAGGCAAACTCGGATCTTCTTCGTCTTCAAGAGACTCATGTGTCTGATGTGCAAGCACTGAAAGCAGTTCAGAAAATGCATGATGAGCTTGAAGTCAAGCTGAAAGGAAACGAGGATGTGCTGAAAACTGCCAACGCTGACGTCGCTGCGTATATAGGCGCGTTAGAGAAAGCTGAAGTGGATTCCTTTAACAATGCCTTGGAGAAATTCCGGTTTTTGAACCCCAGCATTAAGTTGAACACCTCCGGCATGCACTACCAAGCTTATATTGACGACGGGAAATTGATCACGCCCGATCAAGATGAGGACGGAGGTGAAAAGGCCAGCATCCCTGACCTTGCAGTAGGAAAGGTCCAACTGGAGGCTGATGTAACACCCCTACCATTGTAATTACTGTACTTGAAATTACGGTTGAATTAATGAGGAGTTTTGCTTTTAATTTAAGCATTATTGTTTAATTATCTTAAATCGTTTAATTGGAGGAATAATTTAAAAGAAGAAGAGTAAGGGCAAAATGGTCAATTCCTAGTCCTTATCCTACTAAAGTTCGTTTACCATGAGGAAGAAAAGAAATCAAGTGTTTTTAGGTCATATTAAAGCCCAAACATGAAATACGGGTCCCACAGGCGATTAACCGTTAGAACAGGACCGATAGGGACCAATCAAGGGTTTCTTGTGGATTGAATACGGAAAATGTGGGGCCACTCTAGGAAGAGTGGAGGGCGCCACATTCAAGTATCCACTCGAGGGAAAATATTTGGAAAAGTTGAGAAAAAGTGTAGAAAGAAGCACCAGTGTACCCGGCGGGGCCCGGTGGGGACTGGATGAGCAGGAACTGGACAGGAAAGTGAGAAGAAGGAGGTAATGATGGGAGGACAGATTTGTGGGCCCCCTTAGGCACCACACCACACCCTTTAATCATTAAAATAATTACTTGGGGAGCAAGAAAGAAGAAATCAAAGAAAAAAGTCAAACCGCGGGTCCCATGAACAGAAGAAAGGGCAAAATGGGAATAAACGGGTAAAAATTAATTGGACCAGGTTTGTGGGCCCAAAATGGCATGCCATATATCCTTTTGGACAGGTCCAAGCACATGGGGAAAATTCAAAAATTATTAAAAAGTTCTGAGCCAAAATTGCAATTTCTGAAAGTTTCGGGCCAAACGTGTAATTTTCCCTAAAAGTAGAGAAAAATCTGCCTACTTTTACTAGGGATGTGCCACATGGAAAGCTGCTGGACCACCCTATATTTTTCTAGAGATTCTTGGGGAAAAAGTCAAGAAGCGGGTCCCATTTACTACCTAATGATCGAAACTTATGCTCTTGGAGTTAATTCCAATTTCACCGGATCAAGATTCACCTTTATTAAAAAGGTGATTTCACCCTTTTTTTTTTCACCCTAGCTGCACGAAGTTTCTGGAGATCAGAGGGAGACCATTCAGCTTCTTCACCTTAAGCTCCAAGAACCAAAAATCCCAAGATCAACCACCGTTTCTCCGATTTTGAGGTAACCCGAAAACCTTGCTTTTTGAGTTCTTCTTAAGATATTTTCGTGCAAATGGTGGGGGCTGGATGTTTGGGTTGGATTTCTGTATTTTTGGAGTCACCAATGAGTCTGGAACACGTTTTTTTGTAGGTTATAGCTATGGTCTAAGTTTCCGAAATCAAAATACCGAAAAACCCCTAAAACTAAGCCTACTCCTGATTCTGGAAATCTGAGCAATACCTCTTCTAACGCGTTTTTGAAACTGTAAATGAACTTTTTTTTAGCTGAAAAGTTTAAAACAGAAACTAGACATGTGGGGCATGAGTTTAGACATATTATAAGATAACTTTGGATAAGGGAACAAGGAGAAATAAATAGTTGAAAAAGGAGTTTTGGACAGTGACGCGAATCTGGACCAGAGGAGAGAAAAGTAGCTACTTGCCAAAATATTTGTCCTTTTGACTTTTGGGTATATTTTTCATGGAAACTAGACACCCTAATGGTTCGGATGGCGCTGGTTGCGTTCAAAAATAATGTTTTTAGAATTTATTAAAAATCTTCCAAGTTGGGACAGAAACAGGGGAATTCTGGAATTTTCTTGTAGGCTCGGTTTTGACAAAGGGAAAATGTAAGGGCATTACTGTAAATACTGAAAATAGTGTATTTTGATGTTTAGGTCAGGGGTATTTTGGGAGAGGCCAATGAGCATAAAGATAGTAAAAGCATTATTTATCTCATCAGGTAGTAACCTATTTACTCCGGCACTTTTATGTGTTTGATCTATGTATTTGCTTGTCATATGTGTGTTTTGTATTGTTTTGCCAAATATGCATACAGTACATGTTTTTTGTTGTGTCCCTAGTGTTGAGGGTTCCTGCCGGGGTCTGCCTACGTGGTGACTCTACGGAGACAGACTTGTGATTCCGGTAATTCCGGGGCCTGTCTTGGTAAGGCGGCCCAACGGTGCGAAGACGTGTTGTGGTGAATGTGTCTGTTTGCATATTGTGGTATATTTGGCTTATTGTTCCTGTTACACACTCACTTGGTTGCATGCATACACACTTCACATATAGTGCATGAGAATTGACGGTTACTCTGGGGGCCATTGCTGGACCTCAGAAGCTTGTGGTGGCGCAGGGGATCGTACCTGAATTATAAAGTCCTTTTTGCAGAGGTAGGAATGTCGGTGCAGTTGAAGGATAGGGGATGCCCTATCATCTTTTTTACTTTACTTTTTGAGGATGGCTGTACCTATATTTTGCATTTACTACCGGATGACTGTACCCTAACCCTTCGGGGACTTTACTTTTTGTTTTTGTATGCTTTTACCAGTACGATAGTCGTCCAAACCGATCTTGTGCTCTATTGCGCGAACTCTGATATACATATATATATATATATGTTATTTAAATGGACTAAAAAAAGGAAAGGTGAAGCTTAAAAGGAATCCCTCTAACCCGCCACCCGGAAGGGCGAGGCCGGTGGAGGTGTAACAGCTGAGGCTTGACACGAGTCAAAAGTTCAACCGGAGGCTGAAGTCCCTCGAGACTAAAGAGCCAGAATGCCGGTTTCATTTGTAAATTTTTGTTTAGGCTTCTTTAGCTCCCTTTTTGCTTTTGTAGCATATTTTCCCAGGTTATTAACCCTGTTTATTTTTCTGCACTCATCCTCATTGTACTCAGTTAACTCGAATACCAATGAAGATTTACTCATTCCTTAACCATCCTGGGTCTACTTTCGAGCTTTATCCAGGTAGCTTTATCTTCGTTTCAACAATAAGTTAATTATATAAACTCAAACATATGGTCGAAGTTCTATTCAATGACTGGGCCAAAGTCAAAAATATTTACGCAGAGTCTGCTTATATATTCGTCTAGTATGAAAACCAAGTATTTGTGAAGATTTAATTAATCCGTCACATTATATTCTGGCTCATTCGACTAGAATTTAATCCGGAGTTAGGGCAATTCGTCACCTGTTCAAATTCAGTTTTGAGTAAATACCCTTTTGGGTCCCTGGAAAAAAACACGGACCCCATTTTGGTCCCTCACACAAAGAAATGCACTTTTAGTCCCTGAAAAGGACGAATAAGGGTCGATTTGTGAACATTTTGGTCCCTCGCAAATTTCCAAAAAGCCCTTTTTAGTCCATAAAAAAGTCTCATTTTAGTCCCTAGGGACAAAAATGGGGTCCGTGTTTTTTGTCGGGGACCCAAAAGGGTATTTACTCTTCAGTTTTTTAACCAAAATTTTAAACATTTCAACCAGATCAGGGTCAGCATGACGATTCACCTCACTACTGTTACACCCCTACCAGCCTCGCTCTTTTGGGTGGCGGGTTAGAGGGATTCCTTTTATTAGTTACCTTTCCTTCATTAATTTGTTCATTTAACATGTATCAAAGTGAACGCAACAGAGCATTTAACCAGTTTAGACGATCTACTGTACTGGTAAAAGTAAAATAAACAAAAAGTAAAAGTCCCTGAAGGGTTAAGGGTACAGTCATCCAAGATAAATACCAAAAATATATATAGTCATCCCAAATATAAATACAAAATATAATAGGGCATCCCCTATTCTTCATCTACATAGTTCATGAGCATGATTTATGCCATGTTTTTCCCTGTATTTTATGACTGAATGGTATGGAGAATATGATCTTAACTGCATTTAATCCGAGCAAAAAGGCATTTATTCATTGTACATGGAACTTAAGGATGAGTTCTGTTTACATCTTAAACATGTGCTAAGAAAGAAGCAAGTTTTGAGGTTTTATGAGAAAGTCGCATACCATAGCCGATGTTGTGCTATAGCATCAGGACAGCTTTATCGAAGTGCAATACAATGCATCCTTGAAGCTATAGCATAGTAAGTGACACAGTGCTATGCAGTATATATCCTGATCTTTTGTCAAGATTGTTTCAGGAAGTTTAGTGCATGTCAATGATAACGGTTAGATTGCTGACGTATTGAACTAGAAGATGCGGAGGATTGGAACTAAAAGATTTGAGGAATCCCGCAGGATCAGCAGAATCAATCTACCGAGATTTGCAAGAAAGATACGCTCGGACCTCGACAGATTAGGAAAGGCCCAGATTGTTGAACGTACACTGCAAGTAGACCAGACTATATAAGGAAACAACAACCAACCCTAAAAGAGAGTCGGAAGTCGTCGAGAGAAAAGAGTCTAATCATACATAGCCAGACTCGAAAGAAGAGTGAGAGAAGTCACAAAGCACGAGGACCCCAAGAGAACCCATCATCCTTCCTTCTAATGAGACGGAGTGAAGAAGACGTGGAGTTATGACGTGACAGGGCTTCTTCCACGCCGTCGGAACATCCATCAAGCTTTTGTTCTTGTTTCTTTATTTTGATTCCAGTCAATCTTTTGTCATGGGCTATTCTGTAGTACTATGTTTTGTGATTCCCCTGTCAGTCATGAACTAACCTCCTGAGGCTGAACGAGGATGATTTTCTAAGTATAAAATGAACCCAGTTGCTAGTTCTTAATTTAATATATTCGGTTGCTTATCAGTAATTCAATTTCTTGTCGATTAGCGAGAGCTAGGGACTAGATCAGTGGCCTCGCCATCGAGAGGAGTCGAGGTTAGACATCTGAGAAGCAGTGATTGCTAGGCAGGCTAGTGCAAGGCTTGACCTATTATTATAGACTTCAAGAATGGGTTTACCGCTCATAACCATAACACCTTGATTTGTATTGATAATCCAGCTAGAAAAATCACCATAGACATATGGGAGAAGTACAAACTACGATTGTACGTATCGGACGCGAGAGCTTTGGTAGATTAGTGTGGTGTGGTTAACTGAATAACTTTGCATAGGGTGTTCGTACTGTAGCATTTGCAAGAGCTGTACAGTATGAATGCTAATTGCGTATAGGCAGCTGG
Organism: Acacia melanoxylon; assembly: GCA_019022615.1. Taxonomy (NCBI): domain Eukaryota; kingdom Viridiplantae; phylum Streptophyta; class Magnoliopsida; order Fabales; family Fabaceae; genus Acacia; species Acacia melanoxylon. Next base: position 61,834 of record JAFJYJ010000111.1, read on the forward strand.
GGAATGACATGCTTAGAAAGGATTCCGATTTCAGTCTATCTTTTTACTGATATCTTCTTACGACTACGATCATTTAGTTATTTTCCTGTTTATTAGTATAACTATCAAAACTCTCAAACCACTCAAAGTTATTTTCTTTTTAAGCACAACTAATTCTGCAATACGGTGTCATCAGTTGGTATCCCAGTCTCTGTGGGATGATACTCTACTTATTCTTTATTACTTGTTTGACTAGTTCACTTGCCATCAAGGAAATCGACCCAACAATAGTAATGCCCTACTTCTCAAACCGAGCTTAGTCGTTCGCCTACTTTAGGCTTATTCTCAGTTCTCAGGGTCCAAAATTCAGGATATTACAACTACCCCAGAATAAAACATCAACTGTGAAGGCACATTATTGCACCCTCGCTTTATTTGAAACCGGGTTTAAATATGTCGGCTTCATTCGTTCATTCATTCACAATTTATTTGAAACCGAGTTTAACTACCCTGGGTTCATTTATCCATTGCTCCATGCTTTATCTAACACCGAATTAACTACCCTGGCTTCATTCATTTATTCATAACTGGCACAATTTGAACAGTTTGAAACATAATTCTCAATTGAGAATTTCTTCATTTATTTGAAAGTAAACTTAATCACTTAAACTTGTCGACATAGTCAACTTTATACAATTCCGAAAAGGAAAATTGAACTTAAAGGAAAACAAACTTAACAGGGAACTCAGATTTAACTGTAATAAACTCTCAGTTTATCCACGTTCCATGTTCTTTTAATTAATGTCTTCTCCAGTGTCTCCAACATATAGGCTCCTTTGTCAAGCTTTTCACTAACCCGATAAGGGCCTTCCCAATCTATTGTAAGTTTTCCATCTCTGGCATTTTTATTTCCTACGTCGGCCCTTCGAAGCACCAAGTCACCTTTTTCAAATGACCAAGGCTTCACTCTTTTATTATATTTAGCCGCGATGAGTTGCTTCATGGCCATATCACAGTAGTGTGCCGTGACTCTGACTTCGTTGATTAGATCCAACTCCACTGCCAAAGCTTCATTGTTGTTCTCCTCTTTCTTCTGAAGAGTCTTCTTTCTCCTCCATGATGGCTCACCTATCTCAACCCGGGCTGAGGTAATTGTCGTTACTGGTTCAGCTCTATCCACTTAGTAAAATAATCAACAGCTACGATGAGCCATCATAACTATCCTAGAATCGCTTTAAATGGTCCCAGCAAATCCATGCCTCATTTGAAAAAGGGCCATGGAGCCGAGATGGATTTTAATTCAGCAGGCACAGTAACCCCCGTAGGGATTTCCTAGCCAAGGCCTTAGCCCCCATGTATTGGCCATTGATTCCTTCATGAATCTCGGCCAAAACATACTTCGCCTCTTCCAAGTTCAAACATTTCAACATTGAAGAGTGCAAGCCCCTCTGGTATAACTGATCTTCCACAACCGTGTGCATGGCTGCTTCTCGCATCAATTTCTTTGCTTCAACTGATTCATCGGGAACAACACCTTTCTCCAAGTACTCTATGATCGATCTTCTCCAATCGTCGGTTGCCGAGATCACCATGACACAACTCAACTCCGACAACCTTGTTGAATCACGGTTTTATGGTTACCCAGGCTCTTTGTACTTGCCAATTTTGACAAAACATCAGCCCTGGTATTTTCTCCTTTAGGAATGTGGGTAACGGTCACCGCTTCAAAGTCGGACATAGCATCCTTCACTTTACTTAAGTACTTCACCAGCAAAGGACCTTTGGCTTGATATATCCCTTCGATTTGTGCCGCAACAAGTTGAGAGTCAGTTGAGACATGAACTTTTCTAGCTCCATTCCCCTTTGTTTGAATTAACTCGGCCAAAAGCGCTTCGTACTCTGCTTGGTTATTTGAGGTCAAAAAATTTAGCCGAAGGGAATGCTCCATCGAAACTCCTTCTGGGCTTTCAACGTTGATTCCAACTTCGCTTCCTTTAATGTTTGACGAGCCATTGACAAAAACTTTCCACGTCTCAGCATCTCCGATTTCCCTTTTAACTGACGGGGTTAACTCCATCACAAAATCTGCCAAGGCTTGCGACTTAATCGCATGCCGACCTTCATATGTGATATCAAACTCTGACAACTCTATGGCCCAGCTAATCATTTCTCCAGCCAAATCCGGTTTATGGAGCACCTGCCGGATTGGTTGACCCGTTTTAACTACAATCTGGTGTCCTTGAAAATAAGGGCGAAGTCTCCTTGCCGTGGTAAGTAGGGCAAACGCCATTTTCTCAAGCTTTTGATAACTCAACTCTAAACCTTGTAGGGCTCGGCTGACAAAATAAACTGGCACTTGGCCATTCTCTGTTTCCCTGACCAGTGCCACACTTACAGCTTCTTCCCCCACAGACAGATATAGGATCAAGACTTCCCCTGGTTCCAGTTTAGACAAAACCGGCGGGGCTGCCAAACACTTTTTTATTTTCTCGAACACGGCTTCGCAGTCTGGGTTCCAACCTCCCTAAGCCTTTTTTTTAACAGTTTGAAGAAGGGAAGAGCATTTTCTACCAACTTTGGCAAGAATCTGGTCAATGCAGCCAATCTTCCTATTAATTGCTACACCTCTTTCTTCTTCTTTAGAGCCTTCATATCCAACGCAGCTTTTCATTTGTCCGGGTTAGCTTCAATCCCTCTGTTGTTTAGTAGAAATCCTAAGAATTTCCCAGATAGGACTCTAAATGCACATTTAGCCAGGTTTAAACGGATCCGATAAGCTCTCAGCTTGTTAAAAGTTTGCTCCAAATCTCAAACATGACTTGCAGGGTCAGCCAATTTGATGATCATATTGTCGATGAAGACTTCTATATTCTTGCCGAGCTGATCCTTGAACACTCTGTTCTTCATCCTTTGATATGTAGCCCCTACATTCTTCAACCCAAATGGCATCACATTATAACAATAATTAGCCTTCTCAGTAAAGAAGGTCATCTTCTCTTGGTCATCTGGATACATAGCAATTTGATTATATCCGGAATACGCATCCATGAAGGATAGCAGCTGAAAACTGGATGAGTTGTCCACCAACTGATCAATACTAGGCATTGGATACGAGTCCTTAGGACACACTTTATTCAAATTGGTGTAATCCATACATACTCCCCACTTGGTTTCTTCACCATAACCACATTGGATAACCAAGTGGTATACTGTATTTCCCGTATGAATCTGGCCTCAAGAAATTCTTGAACATGCTCCTCCAAAGCCTGCCTCCTTTCTGCGCCCAGATTCCTTTTCTTTTAGGCCACCAGAATTGATCCTGAACAGATTGCCAGTTTGTGACAGCAAAATTTTGGATCAATGCCAGGTATCTCCGATGACTTCCAGGAAAAAACATTCTGGTTCTTTTTCAAGAAATCTTCCAACCCAGTTCTAACTCTGGGTCCATTACTTTGCCCACTTTGGTGACTTGCCCAGGCTCATTACCCAAAACTAGATTCTCTAACTCTCCTTCTAGTTCTGGTCTCAAAATCTCAGTTTCTTATCACATGTCTAACTCCACCATATTTACCGGTTTAGTTCGCTGACTTTCTTTACCCTTGCTCGCAATTCTATTGCCCTTGCGAGTCTGGGGTGGGGAGGAAGGTCCGCCTTCACTTTCTTTAACTGCTTCGAAATAGCATTGCCGAGATTCCTTCTGATCTCCCTTTATCGTGACAATTTTGTTCTTCTTATTCACCATCTTCAACTTCTGATGCTTGGTGGAACACAACATATCCCAATTATGAATAGTTGGTCTCCCCAAGATTATTTTATACGGAGATGGAAAGTCGGCCATGATGAACCTTACTCGTTCTGACTTGAACGCTTCCTTTGTTCCCAAAGTTAACCTGAGATCAATGTACCCCTTAGGAGGAGTGTCTTACCCGTTAAAACCTATTAGGGTTGTTTTACACGGTTTCAAATCTTCTAGATCAAGGTTCATCCTTTTGAAAGCATCCCAGAGGATAATGTCTGCGGAGCTTCCAGCATCTATGAAGATCTTCTTAACCCAGCAATTCACCAGGGTACCCGTAACCACCAAACCATCTTCATGACCTGGGACTACATCTTTAAAATCTTCCTTGGTGAAGCACAGTAGAGGAGGCTCCGGCTTGCTAGAATATTCTTTCAACTTCGACTGATCCCTTACTGAAAGAACCTCTCGCAAATACTTTCTCCTCTGGCTTACCGTATCTCTTCCTCCTCCAAGAGCTCCGCTGATGACGTAGCAATCGAACTTGGCTTCTTGAAATTCGTCATCGTCACCATCAGGTTTCCTTTGTTTTTCATCTTTCCTTTTCTTCCCAGGAACCGGGCTCTTACTGCGGCCTCCTTCCTTGAGTTTATTATTCTTCTATCCCTGAGTTTTTATGACGTATTGTCGTAATTTAACCTCTCTGACGAATTTTTCTATAGCGTCTCTGAGATCCCAGCACTAGTCAATAGTATGTCCCAGCCCATCATGAAATTCACAGAACCAGGATTGGTCTATGCCTCCCTTATTTTAGAGTGGTCGAGGTCGATCCACTTTTTTCATCTCGGTCAAGGCTACCTCCCTCCAAATTTGAGATCGTGGAATGTTTAATGGAGTTTATTTTTCATACTTTCCTTCATACTTGCCACCCCAGAATTTATTATCCAGTTCGTTCCGCAAGAATCTTGCTTTTGACTTCCAGGTTGTTCCTTTCCTTTTAGAGGTAGACTCTTCCGCCTCTCCTTTCCCGCGACATTGGCTATCTCTATTTGTTCTAACTCTAGATATTTCTTTGACTGAGTTCTAAACTGCACCAAGGTCTTGACATGATCCTTATAAATAGACCTTGCCAGCTAGGATGAACCATCTAAGCTAGCTACTATTAGATGTACATGCACAATTTCTTGCAATCCATGCACTTGCAAAGCGGCATCTTTAAAATGATCCAAATACTTCTGAAGTGTTTCCCTCGGTTGCTGCTTAATCTTACCAAGAGCAAACTCGGACTTCGGCTGGCTTTTGCTTGTTGCAAAATTCAGCAAGAACCTTTCTCCCAAATCTTCAAAATCCTGGATTGACTTTGCAAACAAAGTGTGAAACCAAGTTTGCGCAGCTCCTGTCAATGTTGCAGCAAATAACCAGGAAATGATGGGCCCATCGAATCCCCTCACAAACATGTCCATATAGAAGGTATTAAGATCGGCTTGAGGATCCTGACTTCCATTATACTTTGGCAATAAGGTTGAATCAAAATCATCTGGATAAGGAGCATTTTCAATCTTGTCAGTGAAAGGACTATTGTTAAACTTCCCCTACTGTACCTCCTCTTATACTTCCCAAGAGCATTTTGCGCTCAAGGCGCCACATCTTGGTTTTGGTCCCCTCTAACCCGTTCATCCCCGTCCTGCTGCTTTGTGGTCTGGGACCTGAACCTTGAGCTTCATGACTCCGATCCCGAACTCGATCAGCCGGGTTAACTTCTGCGTTATTGCCTTAAGGGGGGCCTCCAACATCAATTTGAAGGGGATCCCTCGCATTGACTTGAAGAGAGCCCAAGGCATTAACCCGAGTAGGGTTACCCTCATTCTGGTTACCATTACGAATCGAGTTCTCAATTTGACGGAGACACTCCTCCACCAACTGTATTCTTCGAATCTCTTCTTGCCGCATGGCTGCATTACGACGATCCATATCCTCCCGCATTATTCGGAAATCTTCTTGCCTCTGGAGATTGTTGCGCTGCTCCAATTGCTCAATTCGCTTCAATACGAAAGTTAAAACGGCGTGCATGAGGTGAGCTTCAGATCTACAATTGGAAATTGTTGAGGGTGAACTTGCTGGACAATCATGTTTTGAGGATTTGGGGCAAGCACTGGGGAGGAAGACGTATCTGATACGTCTTCACTAACATGCACTTTATCAAAATCTGGGACATCCTCCGATTGCGGCGGATCTTGATTCTGCTGCGGTGGATCTTTAGGCAACTGCCCTTGCAAGGGCATCTGACTGCTACTTCTGGTGGCAACCATCTTTGGTCACAGGAATCTAAGTTTATCAATTCCCCACGGTCGGCGCCAATGTTCTGTCTGGTTCGATAGAGATGTCTAGTCCGTTAGACTAGTATGTTGATATTAGATCAGATAACTCTCTCTTAGGTATCTATGGATCAGATACCTATAAGGATGATAGATCACTATGCACAAATAGGCGTTAGCCAAAGAGAGTAGTGTGTGTGCACAGTGACGGCGGATAGTAAATTGAGAGAGAATGTCCATACCTTTGGGGTTTTCCTCTTATTTATAAAGTTTACCTTAGGGTTAGGGTTTGAACTTGCGAGCTTATGTGCCTCCAAGCCTAAATGTTGTGTCGTCATACCTGAGTCACGTAGATTGCTCTTTATTGCGCCATACATTGACTAGGCCTCATATATGAGTCCATAACAGTATTATTAAATTTATTAGGAGCCTTGAGCTTGCAAGGACCAATTTCTGACTTTTAAGTTTTTAAGAATAAGCATTTATTTTGTAAGAAACAAAAAAGGGGCTAACTTGTGGAATGGGGTGTTAGCCCATAGCGTATGAATGTAGTGTAGGTACGCGTTGAGAACTGAGAAGACTTGTTTTCAAGCCCATTTTTACCAACCCAACCCGATAATACTTTTTAGCAGATTGGGCATGTAGGCCCAACTCAAATTAGCAACTTTACTTTCACATTATGGCATACGACATAATTTACAAGGATAAATATTTCAATTTATAAGACATTTTGCATAATGTTAACAATAATTAATGTGATTATATCTCAAATGGCCTTGGGAATGGGAAGTAAATAATGTGAGGTCATTATAAGAATCAAGTACATTAATTCAAGGGTATCTTTGAAAAATTTTAAAAATTATTTAGACATTAATTAATTTTACTTGTTATAAAAAACGCCGTACATTATGGAATATAGGAGTATGTATATGTATATAATACTTTGTTGGCAAAAAATAGGAGTATATATAATACTCTTTCTTGTTCTAAATATAAGACAGAGTTGACTTTTTTTGGGAGATTAAAGAACATAAATAAGTTACTTAATCATATCATATATTATGCATCCTTAAATTATATATTAGTTTATCAATCAAATTAATTAATTTGGAGAAAAAATAAAAATACTCTAAATTAATTTAATTAACTTTATTAATCTCTTCAAAAAAATAATTATATCTTATATTTAAGACCGGAGGTAGTACAACCTCGGTACAAAAAAAATGCCTTCTGAATCTTTTTGGTCTTCCATATGAACAAAGATTTTCACATTAAAATCATATATAAAAATCTTTTCATATTTATTTTTTCAACATTCACATCTTGTTTTATATATTTACAAGATTTACAAAGATTCTCAATAAATTAGAATTTTGCAATGTAAGAAGATTTTTTTTTTCAAAAAAAAAAACAGACAGAGGATTCATGAATTTAGTTTAAAAAGATGCGTCTTCTTAAAATTGTTCATAAATAATTTTGAATGCCTAGCAAATGGTTCATATGGAAGACCAAAAGGTTCAGGAAATCATTAAGAAACAGTGTATCTTTAGGCTCATGAATCACAAGGTTTATGAACACATTTGGAGATTATGTTTCTTTGAAAAACCATTATTTACTTCATTATTTGTAGCATTTATATCCCCATCACCTTCAAAATAAACAAATCCAAGTGTTTTCACTTTCTGGAGTGTTACACCCCTATCGGCCTTGCCCTTTCGGGTGGCGGGTTAGAGGGATTCTTTTTATTTAATTATCTTTCCTTTATTACATAGTCCACTTAACATTCAACAGACTGAACGCAGCAGAGCACGGTACCTGGTTTGGACAAGTCTAACGTACTAATAAACATATAAAAATCCAAACAGTAGGTAAGTCCTCGAAGGGTTAGATACGGTTGTCCATAACAAAGTACTTATCAAAAGCAACAATCATTCCAAAATACAATAGTACAAAAAGCGATAGAGCATCCCCTATTTCTTCAATTCTCCACATCACGCCCTACCTTCTTCAACCTCCAATTGTTACTGCCTCACCCATGTGTCTCCAAAATGGTCTAGAGTTCAAAGTTGAACCCCAAAGTAATTGTTAAACTTATATACAATATGTATGCAATGCATGTAATGCAAATCACAATCAGGAAAAATAATAAACCTTGCATGTACTTCCATAGGATCGCCTGGTCAGGACAAGCCCCCGGAACCATCAGCACTAAGAGGCCTCAGTAGCCAGAGCGGCCAACCCTAACTACCTACCCCCAAGAGGCCTTAGTAGCCACCTAAGGACACGCAGTCCAATAGGCCCCACCTACCTTATATACCTTGGACTTCAGCAATAACCCAAGGACACGTAGTCCACTAGGTACTACAGTCCTACATGCCCTCGGACTTCAGCAGTAACCTAAGGACACGTAGTCCCATAGGCACTACAATCCGACATACCTTGGACTTCAGCAGTAACCCAAGGACACACAATCTACTAGGTACTATAGCCCAACTCCTTAATCATGATACAACACACATGCGAGAGTAACATAGACTATGCAAGTTAACAGTTACTACCTAATACTTCTTGAAAATAGCAAACTCTTCCCTTGGTGTTGAAAATATTTCCCACATGTACTATCACCCTAGATATAGCAAAATACCATGCTTTCAATCACATATAAAAACTTTACTTCAAGTTCCATAAATTTCGCCTAACACCTGAATTTCTAGAAACTTTGATCTAACTTCGATGATTTTTAATAAATTCTAGAAAAAATCCGATTAACGTGAAATCAGTGGCCATCGAACCCTTAGGATGTCTAGTTTACCATAACAATAATTCCCAAAGTCATCTGGGTTCGAATCCTTCCCTTATTCCCAAACTTAAGCCACTGGTCCGAGACAAAGTCCATGTTTTTGGATCATTTTCAACAGCAAAGAACTCTTGGTAGGAAAATCAAAATGACACGAAATTTTATTATCAAAATCATCCTCAGGATTTATAGTTTCACCATGTAAAATTTTAAAGCATTTGAACTTCATTTATTATTTAAAACCATCGATTTCCATTCGCTGCCCAGAAACCGTAAAAGTTGGCAGATTTACGTAGTTTGAAGACTTAGGCTTTTCGGGTTTGGAAAAAGGTGATCCTACTTTTCCCCACTAAAAATCACGTTTTGGACTCAATGAGAACCTAAAAAATATCAAAATCCTACTACAACTCCACGTTAAACATCATTGGACAGAAACAAGAATCATTGAGTTGTTGGTTAGGTGCTTACCTTGGATTTTCGGTTGCGTATAACTTTCTCTACCTCTTGAACCAAAACCTTCAGCTGCACACTCTCCTCCTACTCCTTGAGCTCATCCTTGGAAAATGGAAAATGGGCAAGTGAAGTCCTTAAATAGACCCTCTTGGTTAGGGCTATTATTCAAGATTGGTTATTACCCAGTGGTTGGAAGGATGCTTCAAATTTAAATATAATTCTTTGGCTTGCCCTCCAAGTCATTCTAGATCCTTCTTGGGCATAAAAGTGGCGCCTCCTACGCCCCTTAAATCAGATCCCTTGGCTTCCCTTTGCAGATGATTTTTAAATTTACTCAGTGTAGGTTTTTGTCCAGTGGTTAAAATAACACTTCAGGGGTAAAATGGTCATTTTGCTTGCTTTTTCTCCAAGCCAGTGGGACCCACTTTGGCTGCCCATAAATGGCGCCATTTATGACCATGTGGGGTCATTATTACATGTCATTCTTGTTGGTTATGATTAGTTTTGATGATGTCTTATATAGATGCTATTCTTAAGAGCAAAAAGGTTGTACACTACATTTACATTATGCTTTGACTAATTCTTATATTGAATGTAGATGCAAAGTTTAATAATGGAGATTGATCAAGGAAGTAGATTGAAGAAAGAAGTTCTTGCACATAATATAATGGGAATATCAGAATGTCAAGGAAGCAAGAAGCTATCAAAGGATTTTGGAAATAATCAGAAGAAGAGGATATTGAAGAAGGTAGAAGTTGTAAAGAATGATGAGTCCAAGTTAAATGATGAAGAATGATCAAGTTGGGAGATGAAAGAAGGAAGAACTTGCTGTATGAAATGAAGATATCATTATTCAAGTTCTTATATTGATGCTAGAAGTCTCCAAGATTATATGGAAGTTGGAATGGCTCAATTCAATGTTAAATCAAGCAAATATGAGGTTCAAGATGAGAAAACTCGAGTTTAGGACACAAAACTCGAGTTTGGAACTCAAACCTTGAGTTTTGGAACTCAAAACTCGAGTTTAGAAGAACTGGACTGAGAAAACTCGAGGTAGCCATCAAAACTCAAGTTTTCAAGTGTCTTCAGCGTCTCTGGACTAGCAAACCTCGAGGTTTCAGTCAAAACCTCGAGTTTCCAGCTATCATCAGCTCTTCAGCTCCACACTGTTTCACATTCAACACGGGTGACGTCTGGTAATTCGATGATATCTTCCAAACCGGAGATCGAATTTAGGTGAAACCAGTGGCATATGAAACTAGACTCCCATTGCGTAATTATGATATAAAATCCAAGCCCAAAAGAGTTCAGATAAAGGAGTTATGAATTGTACAAGTTGACACTGAAATTCACGCCACACAGCAAACCAAGCTTCAATGTTTTGAGTGTAACTCACAAACTAAAAATCGGATTTAGCTGAAATTGGTGGCATATGAAAGTAGACTCACAGAGCGTTCCATAAAGATTTGAACAAACCAAAACAAAGTTCAGACCAAGGAGATATGGTCTTCGAAAGTTAACAGTTATTTCAAGAAAGCTGAACAAAGTCAAAACCTCGAGTTTTCATCAGACAGAGAGCAACGAACTTCTGAGTATCTTCAAACCTCGAGGTTTGGAACCAAAACCTCGATTTTTGGTCAGACAGAGAGCAATCTGGAGAAAAGCAACCTCAAAAATCGAGTTTTACAAATAAAACCTCGAGTTTTCATCTCAGCTTCAGAAAATCACCATTTCGAAAATTCTGATTCTTCTGATAAACATCCAGATGATTACCCAAATGATTTATAACACTTCTTAACATTATTTATATCATTTGTGGACATGTTTCAGATGATCAAAGGTTGTTAAACTGAAGATCAAAGGGAAAGTAAATGCTGATGTCATAGCTGGTTCAGAAAACGAAGTTCTAACGGCTAGTTCCATCTGAGTCTAACGGCTATATTTCTTTATCCAACAGTCATTAAATCTTCAAACGGTCATATATTGATCTCTACCTATAAAAGAGGACAGATTCAAGCAGAAAAACGCAGAGACACAAGATTACATCTTCAACATGCTTATACTTTGTTTTTTATAACATTTACTCTCTGTTCTCAATGCTTACATAGTTCTTCATAGAGAGTGAAATTATTTGTCATGTACTTCAGTGTTTATCTTATTCACTTCTGAGAGAGAAGTTTCATTATAAACATTATATCTGTTTATTTGAGAGTTACTCAAGATTAGGTGATCTTGAGTGGGAAACAGATTGTAACCTTACATTGTGAGTGGGAGTATCTCGGTGAGAGATTTGGCTTCACAAGTGCCTGGGTGAACTTGTGGGTTTGTAAAGGCTTCTCTTGTGCCCGGATTAAACAAGAGGATAGTAGATTGAAAATCTCAAGTGGAGCTTGAGGACTGGACGTAGGTAAAGTATTAGGCCGAATCAGTATAAATCTCAGTTTGCATATTCTCTTCCTTAATCTCTTATATTTCCAGCATATATGTTTGAATGACTGTCTATAGCTTTATAACTCTTTACTGTCATACAAACTAATTTTACTGAGTTACAAAAAGATTTTCAAAGTTGCTAAGTTTTTATCATTCACCCAATTCACCCCCCCCTCTCGGGTTCAGCCGGTTATTATCAATTCCTCTTGTCATGTCAGATTCAAACATGTGGTGCAGATTAATCCTGATTATTTTATTTTCTCTCTCCTCATTATTACCTGATGTAACCCTTGCCTTGCTCTCCAAGTCACTTTTCTCTCTCCCCTGGCCCACCATATGGCACCATCTCCCTGCTTCTGGGAGTCTGGGCCCGACTCCGGAAACGCCTAACCGGTCCCGCTTAGCTGCTTTTTGCCGGTTACACTATTCCTTGGGACTTGTGCCACTCAATTGGACTTGTGTGGAGCCGGATCAATAATCTCTCTCCCTGACCACAGTGGCCGAAACACAATGCCTTGGGGAGCAAGAAATCCATATTTCAGAATCTCATATATACCTCATACTACGTGCTACCCAAAAATCCAACTTCTGACCATGTAATGCCACGTGTCCGACGAATCATCACTACTACTGACTTTTCCTCCTGCACATGGTCCAGATACACATTTTCTCTCTCTCTCTTCCCTGGTTGGACATGCATACTTGAAAGACGGAATATCACCAAGAGGGGGGTAAATTGGGGATATAAAATTTTCTTCAAAAATGCTCTGAAACTGACTAATTAAAATAGAGAGAAACAAAGAAGAATAGAAGAAAGATGAACACAAGAAATTTATACTGGTTCGGTCTAAATCCTCGACTTACGTTCAGTCTCCAGACTCTCCGGGAATTCACTAACTCAAATGATTACACACTCTGTAACTCTCAGAGTAATTCTCTCACTAGAACTTACTCCCCCTTACAAGTTGTAATCAAATGTCTCAATCCCAAAGTCTCAATACTTTGAGATTCTTACAAAGATTGATAAATCAATGGAAAACTCTCTAAAAGAGCAAATATATAAACATTGAAGATTTAAATATCCGAAGATATTAACTGTGTAGGTAGAAACAGTAAATGCTTAAGTTGCTAATTGAATGCGCAGAGTTTTGGTGGTTGGCGGAATTGAATGTGGTGAGCATTTATACCATTCGTCCATTAATGCCGTTGAGAAGCTTTGTAAACAAGTCGTTAAGTCTCTTCGTAATTCTGTTAGGCACAGTTGATTTCCATTGAGCATATTCGACCGTTGCTTTATTAAATGCATTCGTCGTCGACTGTACTTGTGCAGTGACTCGGAATAAGTATGCCTTGAAGGAATGTTTTCGTCTGCCATGAGCTTTAGTTCCGATTGTTGACTTTGTTGGTTATGATTAGTTTTGATGATGTCTTATATAGATGCCATTATTAAAAGCAAAAAGATTGAGTAATATAGTTATCTCCTACATTGACTAACTGCTGTATTTAATGTAGATTAATCCAAGTTGAATTATAGAGATTCATCAAGAAGGAGATATTGAAGAAGATTATTCCAAGTTGAACTATAGAGATTGACCAAGAAAGAAGACTAAAGAAATAAGAACTTGCACTATATGTTCTTATATGTGATACTGGAAGTCTCTATGATCAATAGAAGTTGGAATAAAGCTTCATCATATTTGAGTTACTGTGGAGTATACATGAATAGTGCAGATACAGAAAGACGACACATGAAATTCTGGAACAAGTTCAGAATAGGCTCGGCTTGCTGGATATTAAAGAAGGTAGAAGCTGCAAAGAATAATGAGCCCAAGTTAAATGATAAAGAATGATCAAGATGGGAGATGGAAGAAGGAAGAACTTGATGAATGTAATGAGAATATCATTATACAAGTTCTTAGATTGATACTAGAGGTCTCCATGATCAAATGGAAGTTGGAATAGCTAAATTCGAGTTAAAAACAAGCAAATATAAGGTTCGGGATGATCCAACTCGAGTCATGAGGTTGCAACTCGAGTTAACCACTTTGCTGCGTTGTTTTCCCTCTTCTCGGAATGAGTTAACTCGAGTCATGTATGAGTAACTCGAGTCGTAACTCAAGTCAAACACTAAATGACTCGAGTTAAGGTGTATTTCAAAGAACTCTGTTCACTGCGTTTCACGTTTTTTGGCGAGGTCTCGGTATTTTGATGATATCTCTCAAACCGAGATCAGATTGAGCTGAAACCAGTGGCATATGAAACTAGACTCCCAATGCGTCAGTTTGATATAAAATTCAAGCCAAAAGGAGTTCAGATCAAGAACATATGAATTGTAGAAGTTAACACTATAATTCACGCCACAATGCAAACATGGCTTTGGTATTTTGAGTGTATATCACATATACACATCCAATTGAGCTGAAACCAGTGCCATATGAAAGTAGACTCAAAATTTGTTCCATCAAGAGTTGAACCAACCAAAACGGAGTTCAGACCAGGAAGATATGGCCTTCGAAAGTTGACACTCGAAATTCTGGATTCATTTCAGCATTGGCTCGATTTTCTGGATATAGCTCACACTATGCACAACCAAATGAAATGAAACCAATTCCATATGAATCTAGACTCTTTCGATAAGCAACTTCTGCCATCTGATATGACTCGAGTCATCCTTGTCCAACTCGAGTCATGATAGTATCAATCAGCTCTGTCTGATTTCTTTTCACTGATGTACTCGAGTCATCCCTGACATAACTCGAGTCAGCACATTGTTTTTTTTCACCTCTGTCTGATATTTACTCCAGTCATGACTTAAGTCATCTCAGCGCAAATTGATTCTATTTGAAATTTATCAGACATGACTCCAGTCATGACTCAAGTCATCTCAGCGCAAATTGATTCTGTTTGATATTTATTAGACATGACTCCAGTCATGACTCAAGTCATCTCAGCGCAAATCTTTCTGTTTGAAATTTCTCAGCAATGACTCAAGTCATAACTCAAGTCATAACTCAAGTCATCGCTTGCATGACTCGAGTCACATCATCGAAATACCTTACGTTCTTAGTTGCTTTTAATGACTCCGGTTATCACTCGAGTCATCTAAATGGACTTTGAGATTATGACTCTAGGCATGACTCGAGTCATGCTTGTCAATTTTTGAATCTCTGTCTGCGCAATCTGATATCAGCTGATTAAGTGATGGGTGTTTGATGTAATTAAACATTATTGTTCCTAACCAAGTTTAATCAGTTTGCTAGTGTATTTCAGATATATTTAAACATGTTTTTAAACTTGGAATTACGAAAAGCAAATTCCTGTCAGAAGCATTAAATGTTGTCCCAGATATCAAAGCTAAATGAAGAAATAGAACTCTGGACAAACAAAAAGCATTTCGGCTATTTCCTAGACAACATTCTTACTGAGTCTCAATGGACAAATCGAATGAAGAATGTCAACGGAGAATAACGGCAACATCGGATGATACGAAGAGAGAGAGCAACGTTCAAACTCAACGGATATATTTATTATTCTCAACGGCTCATTAATCTCTCCTCAACAGTCATAAATTGCAACCAACTATAAAAGGAGAAGCATTCAAGATAGAAGAGGTTGGAGACACGAGCTTACATCTTCAAAATGTCAATACTCTGATATTCATATTACTTACTCTCCAATTATCTCAATGATCATATAAACATCCTTAGAGAGTGAGATTAGTTGTATTGTACTTCAGTGTTTATTCATTTACTTCTGAGAGAGAGGATTTATCTGTAAACATCTATTTGAGAGTTACTTAAGATTGGGTGATCTTGAGTGGGAAACACATTGTAATGATTACAACTTGTAAGGGAAGTGAATCCTAGGAAGAGGATTACTTCGAATACAGAGTGTGTAATCAAGCGGGTGTATTGATTACAGTTTGTAAGGGGGAGTGAATCTTAGTGAGAGGATTCTTCAAGTACAAAACGTGTAATCAAGTTGAAAGAAGATAGTGGATTGAAAATCTCAAGCGGAGCTTGGGGATTGGACGTAGGTCAAGGATTGGGCCGAACCAGTATAAATCAGTTTGCATATTCTCTTTCCTTATCTTTTACATTTGCAATATATGCTTATTTGAATATCTAACTGTCGATTTAGAAGTTGCGAAAAGATTTTCAAAGTTTCTAAAGTTTTATCAGATACCCAATTCACCCCCTCTTGGGTTCAGCCGGTTCTACAGACTTTGTTTCTGAGACGCATTTAATGTTACTGACACGTAGGATCGCTTTTCGGCTAAACTCAATTTAAACAAGGTTAATCAACTGAAACTCATTCAAAAAAGGATTAGATATGATATAGATAAGTTTGGGTATGATTAAAAGAGATTGGTTAATAACCCAGACATTTTAAGAGAACGATTAGCGATACTGAGAAAATGATAAATATGCCAAGAGTATATACTCGAGCATTACTACATCATTCTCGAGTAAGCCTTAAGAAGAAGGCTTTACGGATGCCATCTCTCGATAGTACTCGAGAGCCAAGATTCTAAGTACTCGAGAATACCATAATCAAAGAGCTTTTTAACATGTGGAATTAAGCATACTCGAGAATCATCTTGCCAATACTCGAGAATTCCACGACCGAGAGCATTTTACCATATTAGTTTAAACATACTCGAGTATCAACTTACCTATTCTCGAGTACCATACTCAAGAATCAATTTCCTAATACTTGAGAATTGCTCTGATAGAAGAACAACAATGTCAAAGATCAAACCATATACTCGAGAATGAAGAACCCATACTTGAGAATTATATCAGAAGATGCTCTGCGATAGCAAATTTGTCAAAGCATACTAGAGAATACTTAACCCATTCTCAATACTACTTCTTGAAACACTTAAGCAGAAAGATTAGATCAACTATTATTGAGTACCACTTCATAATACTCGAAAACTCATCAATGCATTTATTTAATCCTGATTTAAAACTTTAAAATCTTTCAAGTTTGTTATCATCAAAACACTGGGAGCTAACAATACCATGTCCCACAGGGTCGGAGTTCGCGTCCCATGAATGTCTTTTATCTCTTATACCTTATATCGGCTTACACCTCTTCAAGTTTGCTTCATCCACAAGTTACCATGTAACTGTCATGGTTTCCTTCTCATTTTGACTTGGTAATTTTTCATTTAAATATAAGCAATGGCTTTTCATCTTAGAGTCCTCAAAATAATTTACGCCATAAATTACAGAAGATGAATGCTTCGAATTTGAATCAAAACTATACTTATTCATGCTTGCACATATATTACAGGAGTAGGGGTGTTACACGGAGCACGATAAAAACTAACCATCAAGTCGTAACACACTATTTATTACTTGTCGTTAACTGGAGTTTTGAAAATCCGTACAAACTATGCTCAAGAATTTTTACATTGTACTTTCAAGAGCACAAAAGATTTTCAAGCAAAAAAAAAAAGAGCACAAAAGATAAAAAAACATACGAAATTCTTCTCTCTCTCATATGTCATTTTCTGTTATTCTCTTTAATTAATCAACATTTATGTTGTTAATTGCAAGAAATATGACAATTATTTCAGTTAAAAAAATATAAATAGATGTTTGAACGCATAAAGTTAACATGTTCTAAATATCACTCTGGTCCTTATTTATACATTCATTTTAACTAATTCTCACATTTTATAGATTTTTAGTTTAAGTAATTAAATATTTATAGAGTTTTCTAAGTTTACTTTTAGGGTGAAGGAGCAATTTTATATATTAACTTTCGCCTTCGAGGGAGCTTAAAGACTACGACCTTTTTCTCGGAAAGCAAAAATACACACGACGTTACGTTTTGGGAGCTCCCAAAGATCACGACCGTTAGTTGACCAAACGGTCAACGTTAACTTGGATGGAAGTGAACAGTAACTCGGGTGAAATTACACTTTTGCCCTTAGTTTTAGGTGAAATTACCCTTTTGCCCCTTAGTTTTAAATATTATCAAAAAATTAGAAAAGAAAATTCAAAAAATTAGGAAAAAATTCAAATAATTAGGAAAAAATTTAAATAATTAGAAAAAAATTCAAATAATTAGGAAAAAATTCAAATAATTAGAAAAAAATTCAAAAAATTAGAAATAATTCAAATAATTAGGAAAAAATTAAAATAATTAGAAAAAAATACCCCCGCCGTGGGCCCCACCCGTTCTTAGTCAGACTTCACACTTCAGATTAGATTTATCTCTATAGGGAGAATTGACAAGAAGATTATCTTAATTAATTAATTAATATTTTTTTCAATGAACAGCTTACCCTAGTGCATCTTCAACAACTGCACCGGTCCGTGTATATACAACTCTTCCTCCACTGAGTTGGTTATCCCCATCGGCGGCGGTGCTAGGGCCCATCTGGGCGGAGGTATTTAAATTTTTTTCTAATTATTTTAATTTTTCCCTAATTATTTTAATTTTTCCTAATTATTTGATTTTTTTTCTAATTATTTGAATTTTTTCCTAATTATGAATTTTTTCTAATTTTTTGAATTATGTGAATTTTTTTCAAATTATTTGAATTATTTCCTATTTTTTCTAATTATTTTAATTTTTTTTTTGAATTTTTTATTCCACATCGTTTGGTACCCAAATCGCCACGTCGCGTTCTATCCAAGTTGACGGTCAACTAATGGCCGTGGTATTTTTGCTCCCAAAACGTAATGTCGTGTGTATTTTTGTTTCAGAAAAAAGGTCGTAGTGCTGGGCGTTCCAGGGGAAAAAGGTAATGTGTAAAATTGCTCCTTTACCCCTACTTTTATTAATCTTTCTCCGTATTTACAAGTCATTTTCACATCTCTCTTCTTTCTCTCTTTCCAACAAGAAATAAATAAGTGTAAGATTATAAAATATTCATTAATAGTAACATGTAAGTAGACTTATATTTAGGATAAAAAAATTCTTCTAAAAGTGAATTTATAATAACAACTAGAGTGGTATCATCACGACCCTAAGAAATTAAGATAATTGCAAGAAATATAATATGACAGTCATTTCAATATAATCTCGCTTCCTTATGATTCTTTGAACCAAATGGGCAGTAAGATTCACGAATTAACCAATTATGGGAACAATTAACCCGACGTAAAAGATGGTTAATTCATCCAGAGCATATATATTTGTGTTAATTAGATTCCACCAAGAGTGCTTCGTGCTAGTCGCATTTGTTGACCAAATGATTGCATTGCCATATTTATTCCACTTATTTTGGAGTTATCTGAATCTTTATCATTCCAGGTCATAATTTGGTTATTTAATTAAGTTGGGTGATATCTCTTTATAAGGACTTGGGCATTTGCTATTCGACTTGACCAAACGTGGATTTTGTGTTCATATAAGCATTATGTTGGTATTCGACTGTTTTTGACGTTGATGTAATCGTATTTTTATTTATTTCTGTAATTAGTAAGTATCAATATCAAATTAAATTGAAGTATTGTTTAGTTTTATTAAAAATAAATAAATTATTGTTTAGTTCTTACCATGCATTTTCTTAAAGTAAAAATAATAAGCAAATTAATTCAAAATGAAATTGAGAAAGAATTTGACATAGTGCAACATATCTTTAGCTAATTTACTGTATGAGAGTATATTACAAGAAAAATTGAAACACGAAGCACATGATAACCACTGATCCTTTTCCAGCAATTGCTGAAAGAGAGCTATCAGCTATTTCATATTTTTGATTTCCTGCACATGGACTACAAGGCAAGGGTGTCATTTATTCATATGATCGGTTGCCCTCATTTATTCATAGTATAAGCATTAACAAAACAGTTTGCTTTATGCAGATGAGACAAAAATGTATACAATAGCAACAACGAATTACGTGACAATTGATAAGTGATCAAACAGTCAAAATACCTCTCAATTAGATAACACCATGAACTGTTTGTTCTTCCTCTAAGAAATGCAAATCCAACAAGGGAGGTGTGGGAGAATATAAGGTAAACTACAAACGTACAGATAGCCAACATTTGCAGATCATGATTGTGAGTCAAAAACACATCAATTCAAGAGTTGTAGCTCATAGGATTATGAATGGGGATATTATACGATCAAGGTGGTTCCATTTGTGGTGAAATATCTTTAAATAAAGTAATTCTTTTCGCCATAGTTACATAAGTAATATCCACAGAAGATGCTAATTATTTTGATGAGAATCCAAACCATACATGACAATGAGTAATACTAAACAAAGTGAATTCAAAACATGAAAGCTAATTACAAAAGTTGCGTTCCCATCACCAGTTGGAGATGGAACTGGCCAAACTGCTATTTACAAGAACCAAGATATAACCTGAAGCAAAGATACAAATTAGCATCTACAATGCAAACTCAAAAAGGATCAGGAGCAGATTCATGAGCAGTTCTTTGACTCTTCCTCTGCTCATAATCAGGATCATCTGTGGGCAGTTCAAACCGACAAACAGGGCATGTATTACGAATGCTCAACCATGGCATAATGCAATCAGCACAAGCTACATTCTCCTCCACCAAGTCCTCCTCTGTCAATTCTACTAAAGGAAGATTCTCCATAACACTTTTAGCGGTAGGAGGACTACCCTTTAAGGAACTCTCATTTTACAAGAATTGTCCAAAAAATATATCATACTTAGTTGTATTTATATAACCATCCTGAACAGTTAGGAAGGAAACTGCAATGGCGCCATGATCCTGAAAGTGGAGCTTAATCACCAAGAGGGGCGTGAATTGGGGATTTTAAAATTCTTTTTGGATTGCTCTGTTTTCGAACACTAAAACAAAGCTAGACAGAGTATAAGGAAGAATAGCAAGACACACGAAACTTATACTGATTCGGTCCAATCTCTTGACCTACGTCCAGTCCCCAGACACTCTGGGATTTCACTATCTCGATTGATTACACATTCTGTAACTCAAGAGTAATTCTCTCACTAGAACTTACTCCCCCTTACAAGTTGCAATCAATATCTCAATCTCCAAGTCCCCTGACTTGAGATTCTTACAATGAAATGATTCACAATAAATGAACTCTCTCTAAGAGTGGATAAATATAAACATTGAAGATCAATGTATTAAAAGATACTTTACAAGTGAAAATTGAAAGAGTAGTTGGCAAACTTGAATGTAATTTGTTTTCAGCAGATGTGTTGTTGAGAAGAATTGAATGCTGCTCTATTAATACTAAGAGAGCATTAAATAACCGTTGCTAACTCCATTATAACCGTTGGTGCACTAATCTAGTTGTTGGAGGCACTTTGGTGTCTTCTCTCTACTCTTCGTTAATTCCTTTTGTCCAGAGGATTAGTGTTGACTTTCCTTGTAATAGATCCGTTAGAAGAGCAAAGCATCGCTTAGGGAAAGCAGACATTAATCCCTTTGCAACGTGTAGAGAATGATGGTACAAAAGGATGCAAGCTTCTGGACTTTGCATTTAATGTTTTGACATTGCTTTTTGTTTTTGTTCAAATCTTCATTTAATGTCCTCTAAACCATCTGTAACTCACTAACAAACTGATTAAACATAGTTAAGAATAATAGTGAATGTAGAGGAGAAGTATTAAGATCAAATAAGAAGGTTTCATGAATTCGTCAGATTTGATTTTCAAACTCTGCAACTCATACTCGAGTTTGTTCTTCAATACTCGAGTTTGTCACTGTGCACTAATATCAATACTTGAGTATTCATGATCATACTCGAGTATTCTTCTTCCAGAGAGGAACGTCGTGATTTGAGCTTTGGACCATATCTTTGAAATAGGAACAAAACTTAAGTTTCCAAATCCAAACTCGAGTTTTGGACTTTTGATATGAAAACAAGTTTAAGTCCAAAACCTCAATACTAGAGTTTCCATTTCAATACTTGAGTTTCCAAATCATTGAAAAAGGAGCAAAGTCTCTGTATGGCCGAAACTCGAGTATCTAAATCCGTACTCGAGTATTCAGAGATTTTGAAAACTTTGAGAAATCTATGCCAAGTCAATATTTGAGTTTTCAAAACATGTGTAAAACTTGAAAACTTTCTGTCAATCCGATACTCGAGTATCCAGTCCCATACTCGAGTTTTCTCAAGTTGAAAACTTTGGTGACTCTCTCAGATGACCAATACTTGAGTTTTCAAATAGATACTTGAGTTTTGAAAACTTTAGGAAATATTGAAAGAGTCTCTGTATGATGCATACTCGAGTATGTAAACCGATACTCGAGTTTTGCTCAGGGTGAAAAACTTGGAGTGCTTTCTGTAAGTTCAATACTTGAGTTTCCAATGGAAACTTGAGTATTGCTTTGTTTAATAAAATTGAGCTACTCTCTGTCAAGTCAATACTCGAGTATTGAAATCAATACTCGAGTTTTCCTTTGATAGTAATTTTTTCAACTTACCAAATACAAACTTCAACTTGTGTTTACAATTGTCAGTTATCATCAAAACACATAGAGAACTAACAGATCCAAGCTTGAATTCTTCTCTAAATTGTTGACCACCAACAGAATTTCACATTCAAGGTATTTCAATGCCTCTTCACCCGACTCTTCTCCATATGAAAATCCAGATGCTATAGATTGATCATCAACCTCACCAATCACCACACTCAAGTCTTCTCCATCATTGACTCTTTCCTCTAAATCCTCCCACTCAAAATGTTCATTAAGAGTCCTTTGATCATCCAAGCAAAGGCTGTGCCAACAAAAATGGACATCGAATCGTCAAAGCCATCGACTCTATTGCCATCATTTTCACAGAACTGAATTCTATAGCCCTATCAAGCTCTTCATCAGTATTTGAATCCGACTCAGAACTAAACCCGACAATTCGAAGACCATCTGTGTGCAAATGAACCCTTTCAGAGCTCGATGTCTCGCCTACTGCAGAAATCTCAACATTTTTTCCCGTTCCAAATCCATACCCTAATTCCGTCTCCCCATAACTTGACCCTTCTCCATCATGACCATCGCCAAGAACGGCCGAAAACGTATTGATATAAGAACTATTGTTACAGCGACGCTTAAATTTCTCCGACAAGCGATTTTCAAAAAGATCTGTAACAAAGCAACTCACCGAATCGGAGTCCAAATCAGAATACTAGTTTGAATGGTTGCTCAAATGGTCGAAGGACATGGTAGCAAAGGGGTTGGAGGAGTCGATGCACCAATGATCGTGAGCAGTGAGTGATGAGAGATCAGATGCCTGTTCATTGGAGCTTGATTCTTCAAATTCATCTTCGAGGGATTTTTTTTTTATCGAGGAACAAAAATAATTCTGATTATGTGTCCTAGAATACAGAAGCAGAAATTTTCTGCTTCTTTTTTCTATTCCCCAGCCTAAAAAATAAAACGGTTCATCCCGGGAAAAAAAAAACCGGATTTACCAAACACAATTCCTGTCCATTTTTGTTCTTGGGAATAGAATTTTTTTTTTATTATTTTTAAAAAAAAAAAAAAAAAAAACTCATTCGGGATCGTTATCATACACACCCTCAAAGTCCAAGAATATTTTAAAAACATATTTTTAATTAAAAATTTGTTGAAAATATTTTTATCTATTAGTTTGCCCTTCATTATAATAATTTCCTAACTTTGACTTTTTTTTTTTGGTTGAAGAATTCAAGAGTTTTTTCCCTTAATTTCATTTTTCCGTTTTTCAAGTAGTTATTTAAAAAAATTATTTTTAACATATTAGGACAGAAGCTCGTGTAATTATGTTAATATAGGCATAAAAACACTTGATTGAAAATTTGATTAATTCTTTTAATAAGTATATACTTGACTAAATACGTTTTTAAATGTTTGCTGCAAAAAAATGTGCTTAACAATTTTAAATATTTATATAATCTTTTAGACGACATTATTTATACTATATGATTAATAAAAATATACATTTGAATTATGTTTTTAGCCATTTGCATGAAACCTAAATAATTTTTTTTCGATAAATGTGATAAAATTTATAAAAACGTATACATTTCAAAAATATATGTATTTAAATTATTTTTAGTTATATAACAAAGTATTTTTTACCAATGTAGATGTTTAAATTATTATTATATTTAATAGGGGTATATCAGTCAAAACTAAAGCTTAAAAGTCAAACTTAATAGTTAACTAATAGTTCGGTGGATGATAATAATATTTTAAATATATAAGAGAGGTTGATGTAATATATAATTTTATTTTAATTTTTATAGGAGGTTTATGTATGTCTTCAAAACAAAAGGGATTCTTATGTAATTTAGATAAAACATAAAGATATTAGTGAATTTTACTCATTTTTTATTTTTAAGAAGTGAACATTCAACTTTATTTTTAAGAATGGATATTTTTTAAATGGATTAAACTTAGATCAAGTTATTTAAGTTCATTAAAAATGTCTAAAAGTTATTCTGGACCAAAACCGAGGTTTTGACTCCAAAACTTGGGTTTTTTAGTTTTTGGAAAAAAAAAATCAGATTTTTCTATCAGTATTTTTTTAGTAACAATTGGTATCTTTAAATGTCTTTTTAGTACCTATCAATTTCCCGAAATATTTTTTTCAATATCATAAAACATTTTTTCAAGATGATGAAATATTTTTTCAATATCCTTAAGTGTCTCTTTAAGATGATCGCAGTTTCCTAATTTTTTTTCAAGATCAGTTATTATCCTAAAATATTTTTTCAATATCCTAAAATAAATTTTTAAGACTATGAGAAATTATTTTTCAGTAAAATTAGTATCTTGAAAGATCTTTTAGCATCCCGTCAAGATCTTATTTTTTTTAAAGATTAGTCCGTACGTTAAAATGTTTTTTCAAAATCTTAAAATAATTTTTTTAGATCATGAGATTTATTTATTTTATTGTGAGTCAATATTCTTAAGTATCTTTTCTGACCAATTCATCGCATTAGTACCCGAAATATGTTTCTACTATCAGTCATTACCTTGAACTATTTTTTTCAATATCCTAAAATAAATTTTTAAGATCATTAAGTGTTTTTTCAAAGATCCTTATATATTTTTTCAAGATCATCAAGATCCTTATTATGAAATTTAATGTTAAAAACATTTAAAATATAACTTTATCCTTTATATTCAATTACACCAAAATATTTTTATATGTCCTTCAAAGTTCAAACATTGAATTATTGAATAAATAACGTATATTAATATCAAATATATATTTTTAGATAAAGGATTTTTGTCTATATAATTTATTAATACATATATGTTTTATTTAATTTTTATCATGTTACATTATTTACTAATGATGGAAATTTATTTTTCTAACAAGTTTATGTAACTTTTGGTATTTACTATGAAATATAATGTTTATAATATTTAAAATACAACATTATCCTTTATATGCAACTATAATAAAAGCTAATGCCCTTTTTGGTAAATTTGACTTGAAAAAGTTATTTTGATAACAATATCCAAACATTATCGTTTTATCAAAGCCACTTTTTTCAATAATTTATTCTCCAAAGTTATTCTCTAAAAATGATTTTTACCTCATAAATCTCAAAAGCTAAATCCAAACGGGGAATAAGTCAAGTTAGCCAATGAGATCCTGCCACTTAAATTATTTTGACAAGTAAGCTGTTAACCCCGTTAAGCTCCCCGTTAGCCCTAAAATTTCTTGACACAATTTTTTTTTTTTTAAAAAAAAAAAAAAAAAAAAAAAAAAAGAAGAAGAAGAAGGAAGGAAAGAAAGAAAGGTAGGTAGGTAGGTTGTAGCAGTAGGAAGACGATCGCCTCATTATGGCTAATTTCCGATGGCAACGATCTGCTGCTCTCCTTCACTGTGGCAAAAACTACCACCCTTGTTGGATCAACTACCCATCCTGACTTTACATTTGGCCATTTCATCGAAGAAGGAAAAAGAGCTAATCATCAAACTCTACTGCCACTCAAAACAGTTAGGATGGGGATGCTTTACATTCAATAATAGATCAATCTGAGTTTTCGCTTTTTGGCCAAAAACAAATATGAAATTTCACTCTATCTCTCTGTAGCTCCCATAGTCCACACCTTGGACCTCGTGATAATGCGCTTCACGTGTGAAGTTCCTCATTTGTTTATGGATCTCAAATTAATATTTCCCTCATTTCCTTAGTCTAGTTATTCCGTTAATACTTAAATTTATTTGGAGTTTTGTGATCTGAATTTTTACTAGACCCAACCCAACAGGGTATTCATGAATCGACTGATTTGTTTGTTGGTGTGCTCAGTAATATCATCCTTGTCAATTTTGCCACTGTAACTCCTCCACCACTTGCCGCCGCCGTCATCTCTTCGTGATTGCTGCTTATTGACCGCTATGTTTCAGTCGAATTCTCACAGGCCCCTGGCTGAAATTTTGGGGATTGCTAACTTGACCTAAGGATCTAGACAACCTAAGTTTGGTCTTTTATTTTGAAATAAAAGTATAATTTTAACGACATAAAAAT
Organism: Acacia melanoxylon; assembly: GCA_019022615.1. Lineage (NCBI taxonomy): Eukaryota > Viridiplantae > Streptophyta > Magnoliopsida > Fabales > Fabaceae > Acacia > Acacia melanoxylon. Next base: position 87,988 of record JAFJYJ010000111.1, read on the forward strand.
AATTTTTAACTGATTTTATTTTTTTAAACGCACATATTTGTATAGCCAAAGTACATAAAATTTCTCTAAATTTTATAACTTGTACAAATAAATCCTGTGACGGGAAAAAAAATATAGTCTAAGACTCTGCAAGTGTACATACCGTATCAAATAATAAACTTATGAGAAGAATATCGTTGAATTAATACCAACAATTCATTTAAGTAATGATTTTATATTTTACTTAAGTTGAGTCAACACAATTTGATCAAAGATAGGAATAAAAGCTAACATTAAAAAAAAAAAATATATAATCTAACAAAGGCTCAGTATAAGGGTGCTTCTATATCTTAAACAATGACTTGGATTATTATAGATTTGATTACTTCATAGTTTTAAATTTCTCTCCTTAATTGCATTTAAAGTTATATTTGTTGGTCTATAACTTTTATATACCCAAGAGTGTCTTTCAACCCACTAGAATGCATTCCAATTCTATTAATCCCTAACTCCTTAGATGATTAGTATTTAATTTGATTAATTTACGTGCAAGCCTAATAAGACTATATAGTGTTAATGGGTATATGTCTATTATACAAGAAAATTAATTCTAAAAATTTAAGCCCCAAAATTTTATGAAAATTCGTTATACCCATGGGTCAAAATGATTGTGAGTGAAAAGACAATGACATCCTTCTTTTATTTTTTTTAAGAAGAACATTTACTAGATAAATAAGGACATTTACAAGACAAATAAATGGATTAAAAAAAATCTAAGAGATTTATTACAAGACAAATGTGAGTATTTGTAAGACAAATAAATAGATTTAAAAGAATATAAGGAATTAAAAATATTTTGGTCATTTACAAGATAAATATAAAAAATTCATAAGATAAAGATAAATAAGACAATTTATAAGAAAAATAAAATAAAAACATCGTTATCTTTTCGACCTTAAAATTTAATTTCATCCTTACTTACAAAACAATTTTAAGGGTTGACTGAATGCTAACTGAAATTTTCGGGAGAGGATCTTCTCATGTCGCTTTCTCCCTTTTCCCTCATGCATCATCCTCACTGATCGGATTGAAGAGGAGAGAAGTTAAAGTAGTATTGTGATTGATTAGACGGATATGATTTAAGGATAATGAGGGATAAGGAAAGAAACCCAACCCAAAATTTTCCCCTTAAAAAATACTCGTATTAAGGACGGGAGAACACAATTCCGCTGCTCACTGCCAGCCTTTTCTCCTATATTTCTTTTTTATTTTTATTTTTGTTCTTATTAAAATCGCAAAGTTTCGCACCACATGAAGCACAAGTACAGACTACAGAGACAACTAGATCGGCATTTTGTCAAGTTTATCTACAACGATAAAGGCATCGCACATAAAAAAAGAAAAGAAAAAAAAATACTATAGGAGTAACAACTTGCATTATTTGGCCAAAAAAAAAAACAACTTGCATTATCCTCTCGGGCATATGATTGGCCCCACCTTCTAGCTTACGTGTTCGGTCTTCCCGCTAGATTCTTACACGTGTACGCCCACCCAATCACGGAAGTTCTTACATCCACAAGTGAAGACAAAATTCCACTGAGAAGGTTCACGAACCGGGTCCCACATGTTATCCATATCTACAGCGCGTGATGCCACGTGACATAAACCAGTCTCCCATTCCATCCTGTACAAAACAACGCGCTTCATGATAGACTCATAGGCATCTTATTCTTATATATACCCTCTCAAAACGACAAATTAGCACCCTTGAAGAAGGGTAGCTTAGTAATCTCATCGCTGCGATTGCGTTCCCTTTTAAAACTCGTCGTCGTTTTCGCTGAGAGCACGTGGAATTTGCGCTTCGAGATCGAGGGAGATAGAGAGAAGCTCTCGTTTGATTTCTTTGTTCTCAGCCGAAGCGCCCGCCATCTCCAGAGTGTCGTGCAGGAAAGGAGGCTTGCTGGTGTGAATTTGAAGACTTATTTCGTTTTTGCTTGATTCAGATTCTGTGAGTCGAAGCTCCATGGTTCAGTTAATGAGATCGGAGAACAGCTGCCTGAAAAAGGTCAAGTGTGAGGTTGAGGATTCTGGTGATGATGAACTCAACATTCTTCACAAGCGACCTAAATTGGACTCCTCTCACGAGGTTTGATCCTTTTTCTGGTTCTTGTTTCTCATTCTGAATCTCCTATTTTTTGTGTAGCTAGTTCAAGAAGTTGGAAATTTTGAATTTATAAGCTATTTATCTGAATCTGATTCTGCCATAAAAGTGCTGGATTTTTTTTTTTCTTTCAGTGACGGATACGTTATTTGGTTCCAAAATTTTATCCTCATACGGTTGAGCTCCTGAAAGATTTGGTAAAACCAAGTCAAAAATAGGATAAATTATTTGTATGTTTCAGGTGAAGAGTGAAAAAAAACTCTTCGATCGTGTATGTACAAAATGTAAATTTAATATGAAGTTCTTCTTCGAAGTTGTCTTTATCTTTTCTAAAGTCGGAGAGTTGCTGTTGCTTTCTTTTATAGATATTTTTTAATTTGAATTCTTCAGCTATATTTGGTGTTTTCTTACTATAGTTAATTTATTTATTCGTTTTTTTTGGAACAGTGGAGTTGTAATGATGATCCGCTTTCAATCCCGCCTGCTTTGTACAATCCCCTTGATGAGCCTAGCCCGTTGGGGCTGCGGCTTAAAAAGAGCCCTTCCCTTCTGGATTTAATTCAGATGAGACTTTCCCAAGAAGATTGTACCAAATTAGCGACAGCCAACAAGAAAGACCACAGGGGTGTTAAAGCTTCTGTCACAACCGATGGTAAACTCAAGGCCTCGAATTTCCCTGCATCCATTTTGAAAATTGGGTCTTGGGAGGTGAGATCATAACTAAAACAAAGAAAATTATTGATATAATATGGTAATGCCGATATAGATATAGTGACAGGCGGTAGTTTTAATTTCTTTGTCCTAATGGTTTGCAGTATAAGTCAAGATATGAAGGAGATTTGGTGGCAAAGTGTTACTTTGCAAAGCATAAACTTGTATGGGAAGTTCTTGATGGCTGTCTTAAGAATAAGATTGAAATCCCGTGGTCTGATATCATGGCTCTAAAGGCAAACTACCCTGATGACGGACCAGGAACCCTTGAAGTTGTGGTAAGGGTCCTCTCTTTTTTTGATATATCTATCTTTGTTACAGCATTAAGCATCACTAGTAATCATATGAAGTCAATTTTCTTCTTCCATCCAGTTGGCTAGAAGACCCTTATTTTTTAGGGAGATCAATCCACAACCAAGGAAGCATACCTTGTGGCAGGCGACATCAGACTTCACTGGCGGACAAGCAAGCATACAGAGGTATTCACTAAGTTCCCTCAATACAAAGTCTTGGTGATGAAAGTACTCAATGAAATATCCTGGTCCTGAAATTGTAGCATGGTTAGTGTCTCTGTCTGAGTAAGGACACTTCAACTGCATACAATTTTCTGAATAGCTGAGATGCTTAGGGTGTTGAATAGACCAAACGGAAAGGATGGCGAAACATGCTGATGATAACTATTGACAGTTAATTACTTCATAAATGAGATACCAAATAAGAATGATTTGCGTCTGTAATTTTATTTCTTATTTCTTTTGTGGTTTTTCTAGCCTGAAGTTTAGAGTCTAATTTGATCACAGTCAGCACTTCTGTAGGTCAATTAGCGCAACAGAAATCCATAAATTGCCAAGGGATCCTTTTATTTCTACTTTTGGTTAAAGACATGAAATGTAGTTTTAAATGCTCTTTGTGGTCAAACTGTATCTTTAATATCTCTAATTTTATGAAATCTGCTATAAATTAAATGGTAATGTCATATATACAGGGTTGATTTACATGGCTTTCTATTAATGTTGTAAGTGAAATTGTCTGAAGAATTTCTTAGTCTATAGAGAGCATTCAGGGAGTGTTAAGGGGTTTATGTGTTACTTATCCAATGTTGGAGTTGTCTCTTATCATTTAACCATTAGCATCACTGCTATAGAGAGCATGAATTTGAATGATGACTCCTAATATTTGTCTTCATTGATGTAGGCGGCATTTTCTGCAGTGCCCACAAGGACTCTTAGGAAAGCATTTTGAGAAGTTGATTCAGTGTGATCCACGCCTAAACTTCTTAAGTCAACAACCTGATATGGTGTTTGATTCTCCTTATTTTGAATCTAAAACTGCACTTGATGATCAACTTGAATCAACTGCAACTTTGGATAGAATTGGCATAGGGCAAGCTGGTTTGTTTGAGTTGCAGGATGTGGAATCAGCATCTGCAGTTCAATCATCTTCCTCAAAAAGTGAACACAATCTTGTCGGTAAAGCTTTTGAAAATGTTTTCCAGGAAATCACTTCTCCTAGCTCAGGTACAAGTTTGCATCTCTTTTCTTGGGAACAATTTTGGCTTTCAATTTCTCTATTGCTGAGGGTGAAGTAACCTCCATGATTTTTCATGTTTAATATAAAGAGATTTTTTTATTGATATGCCTAATGACATCTTACCGCTCAATCTTATATCTAATTATACAGGCTATTGGCTTTATACAATTAAATTAAGTTTGTCTTATTTATTCGTGTGCAGTCATGGAGCCCCTTAGAATCAAACAGCTAAGGAGCAGAGAAGCTGACGCCTTGAAGTTTCTTAACAATTTGGATCAGATCAAAGTGCCCGGACTCCACCCATCGATGTCAATGAATGATATAGTAAACCACATTGGAAATTGCATTTCAGAACAGATCACATCTGGCAATCCTGCCTTTGCCAGTAACAATGAGCAAAGCAAAATAATCCTAGATGAAATCACCCAATACTTGCTCAACGACTCTTTAGTTACTGCATCCTCAGACGAACAGTTTCTCATGTCAAGGGTTGACTCATTGTGCTGCCTTCTGCAGAAGGATCCTGCAGCAACACAAGACACCAATTTGAGAACTAATAGTGATGCTAGTGGAAAAGTTGGTGAAAAAACCAACTTGGATCTAGAGTTATCATGCAGAAGTACGGTTGCCGAATCTAGGGATGATGATGCTTCTGGCAGTAAGCAGGTTAGTGGCGGTGGCATGCGCAGGAAGGAGTCAGTAGGGGAGCTACTGCTTAATCTTCCAAGGATAGCTTCTCTGCCACAGTTTCTATTCCCAATGGCGGATGATTCTGTTAATCAAGTTAGATAGAGGTCAGAATCTGAACCAATAGTTAGAAGCAACGATATGAAGTAGTGTGAGAGTGAATTTTATGTTTGCTGTCGCCTGTTTTTACCCTAACTTAAAAAACGGAGGGATTCAGAGATCCAGATTGATGAAGAATCCGGACAAAATGTGGCACCTAGCAGTTGTAGGCTTACGTTACTAGTGTGTATAATGTGTATGTATATGATATTTGTGTCTTGAATGTTAAAATCCCCGCGGCACCGCCTTGAAAAGTTACAATGATAGAGATGTAAATTCCGTAAGTGGCAATTATTAGGATAATGTTATTTTCATTTCTGTTGTCAATGAATGGTTGGGTGAATTCCAAATTCATAGGGGCCGTAAATTCTTTTGAAGGTTCAGAGCTCTTGCAACGGCTTATGAGATAAAGAGAATAATAGAAACTTTAGAGATATATCATGATATGCCCTTTATGGATATATTTATAGACATAGATTTACAACTCCAATAAATGTGGATAATGGATGACAAAGATCTATCGGGATAAATATGAGGCAATGAGCTCCCGCATTAACACACATACACACACACACACACACATATATATATATATATTAATGAAAGAAATAATATAAAAACCATAACCCTATGTATGCAACTTAGGAATAGATGAAGTTAGAATTAAAATTTTATATTATATGTATATTAAACTTAATTTTTCTGATTAATCAGAAAATATGTTTATAATATAATTTTAAAAAGAAAAGGATAGAATAGAAGGATGAACGTAAGAATATTAACATTCATCCTTTTTTATTTTTATCGAAAAAAGAAAAGAATGATCTTTTTTTTTTAAAAAAAAAAAAAAGAAGGATGAATGTAAAAATGGATTTGGACTTCCTATATTTATGAATAATAGCTTTGATTTTATGAATAAACTTTTATAAGCATACATAATGCATAAATAAGTTTTTTTAGGTGACAAGCCATAAGTTTCAATTTGATCAAAACATGAGGTATAAATTTCATACGTTCTGCGGTGTGGAGCAGGGATGCAAAATTTTAATGGACAAATTGTTTGATGTTGGTTGATTTGGAGCGGACTTGACCAAGCGCAATGCCAGGGCCTACGTACCTTGTAGAGGGATCAAAGTCACATAGTTCGAGGACACACCAGGCGTTTAGCCAAATGGGTGATGTGTATGCTCCGGTGAGAGTAGTCTATCTCGCACCTTAGGGTTTGACCTCTGTATTTATAGAGTGTACCTCAGGTGGGATAGTATGGGCCTCGTAATCCACGGCTCTAGTATCATAACTGTTGAATCTATCTTTGGATAAGATAGATCTCCCTTGATTATAGATGAGATATGATTTCCCTTTATTATAGGTAGATCCTAATATATTGCCTATTGGGCCATACTGCTATTGGGCCTAAATATAGATCCGTAACAGTTGCCCCCAGCCTGGTAGTTCGAGCTTTCGAGTCTTAGCCGGATGTATTTTGTTCCTGCCGGGTTATCCGGTAGTTGCCGTGAACCTTACCTTCTCGTATGTCTACCGCGCCTTGTCGGGTTGGGTCATTCTGGCCCTGGCGACCGAAGTCATTTACTCAAAGATCCGAGGTAATGTCTCAAGGATCCGAGGTAGTAGTCTGCTGCTCAAAGATCCGAGGTAGTGTCTCAAAGATTCGAGGTATTATTGGGGAATTTGCTTGGTTTCAAGGCCGGGGTTTCCGCTGCGATTGCCATCCTCTTGATGAATTCAGATTCATTCGTATTTCGCTATTGATTTGCCTGTTTAGGTGATACGTTCTTCCCAAGGCGGGATCTATTCGTCTTTCCCTCGTTCTTTGTTTTCGCTTGCCTTGATCTCGGTTGATGGTGAACTCCATGAGAGCTTTTGTTAGTTCTTCATACACAATTGACAACCGGCAGTCGTGGGCCTTACATTGCCGAGCTGTGTTACGTTGATCCTGGCCGTCAAGGCGGCTTACTTCGAAGATTCGAGGTCTTGTCTCAAAGATCAAAGTAGTGCCGAGATGGTTCGCCTGCATTTGAATCCAAGTGTTGATCCCGGCTATCGAAGTCATCTACCCCAAAGATCCGAGGTAATGTCTAAAAAATCTGAGGCAATGTCGAGGCGGTTTGCCTGACTTCGAGGTTGGGATCTTTCGTATTCGAGTTGTTCCAACTTGATTTGCTTTTGTCCGAGTCTCAACGAATCCCGGATTTATTTGTGTTCTGATTGAGTTGCCCCCAGACATGTAGTCCGGGTTAATTTGCTTTGAAACTTCATCTGTTTCTTTTCATGATCGTCAAGATCTCTTCTTTCGAATTATCCTTAAAAGGAACAGACTGCACTTGCTTACATCGCTGACAACTTTACAGTGCCCACGCTTGTCTTGTCGTCCCCCCAGCCTGGTAGTCAAGGGCTCTGGGCTGCCGGGGTGCATCGACTATGACCATATGTTCATAGTTTCAATCGTGCATGTATTCGCCTTTATCCGTTGTGATAACGAATTTAATTTTGTGAATCCCAACACGTGTTGGTAATTTTGTGACTGGGCCAGGGTCTTTAGTAATGCAAATCTGCGTTTTCTTCCGGACTTGTCATCCGGGGAATCGTGGTAGGGTTTTCTTTGTTAACCGCATAGGGTATTTATTTTAACGCACTACCGAGTTCCGGCTCCCTCGTCCGGGTTCATCACCAAGATAAGGGCAAATTGCCACATGTTTAAACCGTGGTGTCCGTAACGCGACGTCCTAAACATTTTGACCTGATCAGGGTCGGAATGACAATTCATCTTCTTTGTTAAGGAGCGAGCGTTGACGCGTCAATTTTGAGAAGACCTATACAGGCAACTTCACATTGCTCGTAACCTGGGCACGTCGGCCCTAGTGTCATCTATGGGTTTAATTGAAACCGGGTTTTGGGGACCTCGGTGTAAACTTAAGTTGTCGATAATGCGCATTTTGAATTTCCACTGGGGGATTCTTCATACTGCCATGAGCTAACAAAAAACAAGGAAATTGAATGATCATAAATGTAAAATTGAAATCAAAATCAAGAAAATAACCGAGCTCAAACATGATGTGTTTGAGGTTGTGCGAGTGCCGAGCCGGGATCTAGCTATAGTAGATTCTTAGTTTGTCGGCGTTAAAGGCTTCCTTCCTAGGGTTTCGAGTATGTATGCTCCATTGTCCAGCTTCTCTTTGACCTGATAAGGACCTTCCCAATTTGCTGCTAGCTTGCCATCCCTGGCGTTCTTGTTTCCGACGTCTGCTCGTCGGAGTACAAGGTCAACATTGCAAAGGCCGGCTGTAGCGGCTTCACTTGACAAATAACCCAGGCTTATGGGTCGTGGTGATAATCTTCAGTTACTCCAAGGTTCAATTAAGAAGCGTGGATTTCACTGGATCATCTCCAGTTTATCCGAGGGTCCAATCAAGGAGCGCGGAGTCAACCAGATAATCTTCAGTTTATTCGGGGTCCAATCAAGGAGCGCGGAGTTAACTGGATAATTTTTAGTTTATCCGGAGTTCAATTAAGGAGCACGGATTCAACTGTACTTTACGCAGAGCCCGAATTTTAACCGTATTAAGTGTAACCGGGGTCCTTCTTCTTCTTCTTTTGAAGGTGGACTCCTCTGCAAAATTTATCCTAAATTTGTTTATCCATGATGGGTGGCGTAACCCTTTTTTCCATTATAGGTGTCGTAATCCTTTCTTCCATTATGGGTGTCGTAACCCTTGATTTGTTGCTCTATGCTTTATTTGAAAACGGGTGTTGTAACCCTAGGTTCATTGCTCCATGCTTTATTTGAAACCGGGTGTCGTAACCCTTTATTTGTTTTTACGCGGAGCCCGGGTTTTAACTGTATTCAGTGTAACCGGGTTCCATTTGATGACAGGGCCAGAAAAAAGTCTTATAGCAGCATAATATCCACCAATCGTCACATTAATTAGCTCTATCCTGATCAGAGCATTATCAATAAAACCACATCACCACTGGCTCTGCAACATATCAGTAAAAGGGGGGAAGGACTACCATAAATGTTGTACTTGACAAATACTCTTGCAACCCCAAAATAGCTTAGTCATCATGTGATTCGAAAATTAGCATACAGTTATCTTCTAAGTAGCAAGTCATCAGAATAAACAATTCTATTAGAAACAAAAAGGGTAACTTAGCTTTTCCAGTAGGGGCAATCTCGGTTATTGCATATAGTGCAATAAAAAACTCTGCAATAAGAAACCCATGACGTTTTTTACTAAATGACGCAGCAACAATATCTGAACATGGAGGTGAAGATGTAATAGTCCTCCGGAAGAATTGCCATATAAAAGTGAAAGAATAGCCAAGGAGTATCTTGGCAACAATCTTTGCTTCCTCAACGTCTTTGCCAGGTTTGGACTCTGCTCTAGGAGTATTTCCCATCTCGGCACATCATCTTCTTCGGCATTCACTTTCTCCAAAGTCTACGTCCTAGTGCCTCAGTATCTCGGCAAGCTCCTCATCTCTCTCGGTATCTGACTTAACTGCATTCAATAAAGCTGATAGTGACTGCATACCTCAGCAACTTGGAATCTCGGCACCTCTGGATAATTATATCTCGGACATCAATCGGGATGTCGTCCTTGAGACTCATCGAATATGCCTTCCCCGAGCATTTCTTGGAGCCATCAATTTGCTTAGGAGCCAAGCTCGTCATCACATCACAATCCGGTCTTCAAGTCATAATCTCGGATTTCGAATTGCAATCTCGGACCTCATATTATTTCCGTCGGGATAGATGTCATCCTTCACCCCTAGACGAGAATTGGGTGACGCAGAAGAAGACTGGAGAATCCAGTCACGATCACAATGCATTTGTCAACAACAATCTTGACATCAACATCGAGATATGAAAATTAACTTTGCCCACAGAAATAATATACTCTGATGTCTCGGAATCTCGATATTGGGTCTCAGCATTCATCTTTCTCCAAAATCCTCATCTCGGCATGCGAACATTATTCACAGAATCAGAGAGCATGTCGGCATCTCAATACATCTTGGTATACACCCTTGCAACTCGGATCCATGCACATATCGGCTTGTATCTCGGCATATATCTCAATATCATGCATGTCGGCATACAAATAAGAATCTCGGCTCTATGTACATATCAACGCCTCATCATCACTGCATTTAATCATGTCGGCCATCCATAATCCCGGCACCTGAGATTGTACCTTCTCAATGGATATAGCGAAGAATTCGGTGTTATCTAACCGGGTGTAATGACCTCGGTGTATTTTATTTCTGACTGGGTGACCGGGTGTAAATGGCCTTGGTGTAGTATCTTTGGCTATCGATAGTAAAGAATTTGAATTTCCACTAAGGAATTCTTTATCCGGGATCCGTTTAAGGAGCGCGCGCGGAGTTTAACTGTATTATTTTCAGCATATCCGAGGTCTGATTTCGGAGCGCGGATTTAACTGTACTTTATACGGAGCCCGGGTTTTAACTGTATTAAGTGTGACCGGGGGCTGCCTTCTTTTCCCTTCCAGAAAAATTTTCAACGGAGCCCGGGTTTTAACTGTATTAGGTGTAACCGGGGTCCGTCTCCTCGGTTTTACCGCATCTCGAAGGAATACGTTTTAACCCTTATCTCGGCTTTATCGTGTTCCCGAGGAAACACGTGTGATATGTAGACTTGAGGAAATATGCAATGAACAATTACATATAAAGAAACAAGATTTGAAAGAAAAAGGGACATGACCTCCAATCTGTATGAAGAAAAGGTAGATCATTTGTTAAAATCTCCTAGTCTACATCCCCTTCATAAGCCATATCTTCGTACCTATGCTTTTTGGATCTCCTTGCCTGTTGTGCGGGGAGCCCAGAGGCTGCTGTGCCTACGGCTGCTAGCACGACGATAGGATTTGAAGTTGTTGAACAAGATCCTCTAGGTATAAATTGAAGCCTTCCTGTTCGGGAAATAAATCTTGAAAAACCCCGATGGCCCCCAAATTTCCTCTAGACAAGTCTGTCGAACTTTATATGGGCAAGAAAGCAAGCCATCTGGAAATTAGATGCTTTTTGCTAATAAATTCTGCCTTTGATGTTTCTTCATCAACCCTCAGCTTGCGTAGAAGAAATGATAAACATCTCTCACAAATCTTCTCAGCCTCGGCTTTTCTGGAGTATTAGCTATCTCCATTTTCTCATTTGTCCTGCCTCGAAACAATTAGATCCGGAGAAAGGAAATACAAATCCCAGCCGAGAGTACATCTCGACATGCACTCAGAGTATATCCCGGCATCTAACAATCTCGGCGTACCTCGGCACCTCCTCATCTTGGCGTATCATCAACCTCGACTATCGCGACGGAGTTAGGACGCCAAAGGCGTTGAATCAGCCTCGGCTTAACAACAACCTCAGCTATCTCGATTGCTCGTTTGCCCTGCCTCAAAACAATTCTCATAAACCAAATAATAGTTTAATGAGATCAAATGCTATTATGTTTGGAGGGTTTTAGTAATCCACTAACTCTTTTTGGTGTCACTTATATAGAAAAGACAAACACAAAGCAGATATGGCAAAGGCAAACATAAAGTAGTGTGATCCTATTATTGACCTCCCTGCATCACCGAGTCGTAAAAATAACTCCTTTACCATTGAATCAGCCTCGGCTTACCAACAACCTCGGCTATCTCATATATCTTGATTTGGGATTCTCAAACGGGTATTGAACCTGTAGCTGTATCAATTCCTAGATCTCATCCTCTATCCAGTGGCTATTGTTGCGCGGTGGGCCCGGAGGCTGCTATGCGGGGCTCCTGGCACAATAATAGGAGGATCAGAAGTTGCCGAACAAGATCCTCTAGGCCTGCTAGTTTTTTATTAAGGCCGTCGAAGACTTCTCTGAGTTCTTCCTGGTGATCCTTCTTATTAAGGACGTCGAAGACTTTTCTGAGTTCTTCCTGGTGATCCTTCCTACTATCTTCTCGTCATGTGGAGACATTGAGAGTTAAAAGGAAACCCATGTGAGGATCTGAAAATACCCAAAATGAAATACAAGATCTAGAAGAGTCTCGCATGGGTGACGGTAACTTCTCTTAAAAGAATTCCCAAAGAGAGAACCTGGTGATCCTTCCAACTATCCTCTCATCATGTGGATACAAGGAGAATTATAAGAAAACCCATGTGAAGCATCTGAAAATACCCAAAGTGAAATACAAGATCTAGAAGAGTCTTGCACGGGTGACGGTAACTTCTCTTAAAAGGATTCCCAAAGAGAGAACCTGATGATTCTTCCAACTATCCTCTCATCATGTGGATACAAGGAGAATTATAAGAAAACCCATATGAAGTAGCTCAAAAGCAAAGTCGTTGCTCAAACAACAATTATTTCTCTGGATCCCTTCACAGGCTGCTGCGGTTCTTGATTTTGCTGCTGTGGATTTTCAGGAACTGCCCGTGCAAAGGCATCTGACTGCTGCTTTTGGTTTTGACCATCGGTGGTCACGGGGATCGAAATTTAACGTCCCCACGGTCGGCGCCAATGTTCTGGTGTGGAACCAGATGTGGCTAGCCCTAATGGACTAGCCTGTTTGATGTTGGTTGATTTGGAGCGGACTTGACCTAGGCGCAATGCCTAGGGCCTACGTACCCTGTAGAGGGATCAGCCAAAGGGGTGGTGTGTATGCTCCAGTGAGAGTAGTCTATCTGCACCTTAGGGTTTGACCTCTGTATTTATAGAGTGTCATCGGGTGGGATAGTATGTGCCTTGTAATCCACGGCCCTAGTATCATAATGTTATTGAATCTATCTTTGGATAAGATAGATCTCCCTTTATTATACATGAGATAGGATTTCCCTTTATTATAGGTAGATCCTAATATGTGATATATTGTCTGTTGGGCCATACTGCTATTGGGCCTAAATATAGATCCGCAACACATACAAAGTCAAAGTAACTTTCTATGCAAACAAAAATAAGAAAATTTCAATTTTCATACAGATTTTGTTTAACTCAAGGATTGAAGAAGTTCTAGACCTAAATAAGTTACTCCCTCCGGTCCTAATTATAAGAGCTAGTTGACTTTTTTGGAGAGATTAAGGAAACTAATTAAATTAGTTTAGAATATTTTTATTTTTATTTTTTTCTTCAAACTAAATAGTTTGACCAATAAACTAAGGGATTTAAACTTCTCATGTTGCATGAGAAGAAGAAGATTCCTACACACACATGAATTGGTGGGACCCACATATATATATGTGGGTCCCACCATTTCATGTGTGTGAGACATGAGAAAACACTTCTCCTACAACATGAGAAGTGTTTTTCCCATAAACTAATATATAATCTAAGAACACACAACATATGAAATAATTAAGTAACTTATTTAGCTTCATTAATCTCTCCAAAAAAAGTCAACTAGCTCTTATAATTAGGATTGGACAAAACATTTTTGGGAAAATCCATCTTGGGGCCCTTTTTGGGAAAAAAATCCCAAAAAGGGCCCCAAGATTCTGAAAACCCGCAGAAAGGGCCCAGGCGCTTTTTTGGGATTTTTCTTTAAATGTTTTAGTTGTTAACGGTACCGATATTGTTGTAAATATGATTGTTTTAGTTGTAAAAATATTGTTGCGAAATGTGAATTTGTTTTAGTTGTAAACGGGGAAATGATATTGTTGTAAATACGACTGTTTTAATTGTAAAAATTTCATGAATTTATCCCAAAAAGGGCCCAAGGGCCCTTTCTGGGTTTTTCAAAATCTTGGGGCCCTTTTTGGGAAACTCTGCCACAGATTAAACTCATCCGGATGGTTAAAGTCAATACAAGAAGAGGAAGAAAGCTGTGACATAGAATTTTATTCTCGCATAGCTTGAGAGCAGCATGATGCTACTAATTAACCGCAATACAGTACCGATCATGAGAGATTTACATTATTATTCCTTCGATAAACAAATAATATGTTCAGTTCAATTCGATTTGATAACTTTTCTGACCTGAAGAGAGTATAAATACATGCACTCCACTAACTCAACTACAGCAGCAAAACTAAGCACACCCCACCACGCTTGAGAAAAAGAATTTAATAGACAAACACAAGGAGCATAATAACAATACTACACTATTTATGGTTCGTCATTGCCTGGTTCATCGTCGGCCATTTGCTCATTTTCTTGTATCATGTTCATAAGCATGTTCACTTGTTCTTGGAGCATGGCATTTTCCCTCTCAATTCGAGCACGCTTGCTCTTCTCTTCCAGAAGCTGGACTTGTAGGTGCTCCAGGCATCTTGAATCCTCCTCCAATTGTTCGTTCAACCCGTCGATTTCCCGGTCCTGTAAAGAAAAATCACCACAATATGTCAGCCTGTTGCTGGTTTTTAATTACTAATAAGGTATGGGGGAAGCTGAGAAGGTGAGGATGAAAATATGGCACCTTTCTGTTCATTTCTTGGATGGCAATCCTGCGCATGCTTTCCACGACATCAACGTTGACAAGCTTTCGCTTCTTCCCAATCAGCCATCCCTTTGGATAGTTTGCAGATTCAAAGTCAGGGGGAGGAAGTAAAGATTCAGCCGATGGCCGAATGTTCTTTATAGGTTCTAATGGTTCAAATAACGCCTTTCGACGCTCAGAAAGCTCAGGAACAGGAACTTCAGTCGAGTCCTGCATCATCTCCTCCGCAGGAGGAGGTTCTTCCTGTTTGCTGGATGGTTTATTAGCACTTGCAGTATCGTTTGATACCTCTAAATTCTTCCCGCTAGCTGTGGGCAACAAGTTACCATTCTATTTCCAACTAATCTAACCATACCATATTTGCACAACTAAAGCAAAATAACCCATGAATGAAACAGAACAAAGCAGCACAACAATTTAGCAACAGGACTGCAAGCTGCTAAGAAGAGGGCTATATTTCTCCATCACTCAACTTTGTTTCCTTGGGACATTAAGAAAAAATTTCTATCAATTTGAACTTTACTTCAAATTTTCAACGAAAATTTCTATTGAAAAAAGATATAAGCAAATTATACTATCGTTATGCTTTAGTCCACTGTTAAGAAGTAAGAGCTAGCTTACAAATGCCACTCTCACTGTAAGCTAACATTACCACCAAAGCTTATCTTGAGCAACATTTATGCTCGAAAATGTTCTAATGAAACAACAAACAATATAATTTTTTTCTATGGCCGGGCAAATTCCTTTAAGAAAAATTTCCCCATGAAGCAAAAATAGCCCAAGCTCCAAACCTTTTCTATTATTAAAGTTCAGACTCCAATAAATTTGACGCCAGAACGTTGTATTTTGATAGAGTTGCTTTTGCTGGTCAAAATTATAAAAGTAAAACTAGGAAGATACAAGAAAGAGGAAAGCCACTTTCTGATTGCCGGGGCATTGACGTCGAGATATTTCCTCTTTTGGAGAAAGAAACTAAGCATTAGAGTTGGTTTAGGGTTGCTATACGCCTGACCTAGGAAAAGGTTGTATTGGGGGTTGTGAGAGTCACCTTTTTGAACTATAATAGTAGTTGGTTTCTCCAGGGGAAGGTATGAACTATTTTGTATTGTGAGTAGAGCATCTGACCTCTTGAAAGTCAGCTTGGGGGTGAAGGAAGATCATCCTTTCTTCATCATTTTTATCTTTCTGTTTTAGTGCTAGTTCTTTAGTATATTTGTGTGAGGTTAGTGTGAGTTATCTGCTGTAATTCTTCCTTTTTGTTCTTGAGGAGGAAATATTTTGTTAAATCAATATCAGCCAACACTATTTTCCTACTGTTTTATCTTGGGCAATAACATACTTACACCAGGTTCACTGAGTAAAAAATATATATGAAATGAACAGTGTTTTTATCAAACTCTAAATCTCTCAGCAACATGAATGATGTTACTTTTTCATTGAGGGAGGAGACCTGCCAAAGTTGCATGCTGATAACAAGTATAAAATGTTTCTTGTTCTTCATAAAAACATAAAAAGGATCACACACATATATTTTAAACTTTTGCAGCTACAGCAGCATCCACCTTTTATTTTTAGAGACAACTTAACTGCAGTTTTTGAGCCAATGACCCTTAGGTCAAGTGGCATTTACTCCCCTCTTTGGGAGGGGGGTCACAGGGTCGAACCTGGGTGCCTGTGTGTGAATTTGTGTCTTGAAACTAACTTTGTGCTTTCCTTTGATTCTTGTTAAAAAAAAAACTGCATTTTTTTATTATTTTTATCAGGTTTTCGCAAGAAATGGAGAAATGGGGAATTTTTACATCTCAACAATACATGATTCTGCCTTTTAAAAAAAATTCTTCCATTTTATATTTTTAATGAAAAAACCGGCGACCAATGAGAAATTCATTGCAAGCATTAAGACAAGACTGCCTGTTTGACCCCTACAAAAGTTTGACAATGTAGGGAACCATCTATCACGGGTAATATGTATCCGACCAGTATCTTGTTTTAGCGGAACGAAACTGAAAAAGACTTCGTTTTCTTGAGTGCACAAAGACTTTACTTTTACTCAGGTTAGGCAAAAGCCTACCAATGCCATACAATTGCTTCAAACCTGATTGAGTAAGAGTTAAAAAAAACAATGGAGCCTGGCCATATACTAATGTTGCAACTTGCAACAGCATGCCAAAAAGAATTTTCAATTAAAATACTACTAATATTTTAATCGATAACCAGGTGATAGTTTTTATATATATATATGGAAAAATATACCGGAACGATACAAATCTCAATTATATGGCTCTGCATATAGGATATAAACTCACACTGGCACTATCAACTATCAAGTAGATAGGGTGAGATTTGGAGCCGAAAGATGCGTTATCAATGTTGTAAATAAAATCAAAATATATGGTGAAAAAATTAACATCTTTTGCAAAATTCAAGGGATATCGTTACTACGGGGGTGGCGCTTATAACTTTGAAGAGCTACTGCAGAGTAGTTAATTATAATAAATTAATTTAACAATTTTGTTTAATTTATCCTTCTATTCATACCTAAAACTGGTTTTTTTGAATAAAATTATTTTTGAGTATTATAATGTGAAAGACTCGGAGTTCGGTAAGCACATCATATCAAACAAAGTAAACGTTACCAAAAAGTCATACCAAATGATAACTGTTACAATTTTCTCTCTCCCCCTCAAACCCCCGGGAAAACAAATCAGAGAGTAACCCGTGAACAATTTTGCAGGAATTCCACACATCAAACACAGAAATTGATAGAACGAAAATGTAGGAATTCATTTAAAAGATGTGAAATCGAAAAAATTATTACTATACAATTGTGAGAAGATTTGGCAGCAACTATGTTCAGAATAGGATTTAGCTGCAAGTTGCGTTCAAAAGTCCCCAGGATCATTCAATCACAAATACGAAAAGCTCAGAAACTGCACGTTTCAAGTATGGATTCTCAAATCTAAACAAGTATGCAAGTGTAATTGAAGACAAATTAAACTCAAAATCGACAAGAAAATCGAAAAAAACTTGTAGTACCTGATCTCCTTCGAGATTTCCAGCCAATCCTAGTGGAAGTCACCGGAGAGAATCCATTCAAAGCCCCATCGGCGGCCATCGTTCTCTCTCCGCCACAAATTTCCATTGAAGCATACAAAACCAGAGAGAGAGAGAGAGAGAGAGAGAGGCAGAGACTTCAAATTACAGTCAAACTTCAGAACATCGGGTTTCAAAGAGAGGGAGAATGAAGGATTCTTCTTCCTATGCGATGATTATGATCTTCGATTTCTTCTTTCTGATGTCTGATCTCTACGAAGAGGTGTCTCTTCCCGTGAAAACTACAAGAAAGAAGCATTTCAATGCAATAGGACCGTGCGATGTAACTTTGAACGGTCAAGATTTCGCGATGTGGAGGAAAATTTTATGTCGAAGACTTGTCATTTTTCCTATTTTTCTTCGTTGATTCTATCTAAATTGTGAAATTTTTTATTTGTCTGTTACTTCTTGGAAATAAACCGTGAGACCTACCATAATTTATAGAAATAAATATTTTCAGAATAATCTAAAATGAATTTCTATTTGAGAAATTCTAGATAAATACTATTTGAATTAGGAAAACTAAAAAAAGTAGGGTTAATGTGCAAAAATGCACATGAGTTTTTACCCAAAGTGCACCCAGTATCATATGCTTTTCGGAGGTGTAAAAATACACATGAGCTTTCAAAATTGGGGCAAAAATACCATGTTCGTTAGAAACTGTTAATGTCTGTTAGCTTTGTGTGAGGCCCGCCATATTAAAGAAATAAAAAATATTAAGACTTTGTAATTTCCCTCACGCTACCCCTCTTGTCTTCATCTTCATTTGTCACTCTCCTATCCCTCCGACATCTTCCTTCGATGGCGTCCGGCGAAAAATCTCTTTAAGAAGCAGCATCCACCAAGCATACGTGGGAAGGAAATTTTGTAGCCAAATCAAAACACAGATCTGACCCGAGGAGAAAACGTGCCAAAGGAATTGCGAACTAGGAATTGGTGTTTGGCATGGGTAACTGTAACCAGACTCACGCCAGAGAACGAACTAGCCAAGGCATTCAACCAGGACGATTGATGAAGACGAACACTGTAACATCCCATTTTCAAAAGCAGTATATTTTTTTTTCATCAGAGTAGAGCATCGGAGCAATTGAGTAACTGATACATTTATTCAAATTGCCGTAAGTCCGATCGATTTAGCGGTACATTGACCGAGAGTTTTCAAAATGAATAACACCCGAAGAAAGTCTTGATCGGGACTCGTACGGCCCGCTCGCCTTTCTCCTCGGTCCTCGGTTCTTCCGAACCGACGCTATGATAAGAGCCGAGATCCAATTACAATTTGGATCTCGGAGTAATCGTTAACCTCATGCTTAAATACGACTACATATACACGACAAAGAATCAATACAAATGTCCATAACGAGATGTATGATTAAAAATACATAACCACGTATGTAAGATAATAACCACGTATGTAACATAACCACGTATGATACAAAGAATAATAACCTCGTATGTGACATAACCACGTATGTGACATAACCGTGTATATAACATAACCACGTATGCTACAACAACAAACGAACACAACAAACATATATAATCATACAATAACCATCGAGTTAGTGTTATAAAGACGCGAACGTACCTTTTTGGCGGTACAACGGAACTTTTACGGAAAAACGGTAAATTTCCGACAATGGAAAAAACGGTGTGACGCGGCACAACAACGGCTCGACAATGGTACGATTATCTCGATATCCTATAAGGATAATATTTAACAACTTTTAGCAGCATAACAGGCATTTTAGGTACAAATTACCATTTTGCCCCCGAACCCCTAATCGGCGGAATTTCGCCGAGCTTCATTGTTTTCGCTCTATCTCTCTAGAATTTTGACAGATCTTTTCCCTCATCATATTTTCGAAATATATATCATATTTACCCCTAAATATGATATCTAGACTATCTTGAAAAATTAAAGATAAATCTAGCATTCCTACTATATCTACCGAAAGAACTACCGAAACTAAAGACCGGGGACCGAAGAACTTACCCGACTTTGCTCGGACTTTCTCCGTGAGCTTTCTCTCTAACTTCTCTCTAAGAGGCATATTTTTGGTGTGAGAAATGAAGAAGAGGAGCTTGGTATTTATAGAAGAGACGGATGGCGAACGGTAAATAATTCGAACTTCGTCTTGACGAATATGGACCGTAGGATCGCATTTTTGAGGACAAAACACTCTTGGCCATCCATGGTCAAGATCGAAATCTAAGAGCCCTAAAGTCAATGGATGAGTTGTCATCCATGATGGCTCTTTCTTTGTATGGCCTCCGCCCGATAAAGCTACCCGACGTGTCCGTTTCGCGCGATTTCACGTAAACTCAAAAATCCGGGCGTGTAACTTTGAAGATCTTTCCATCCTCTTTCATATTATATATTTTGATCCTCTTTTGATCATATCCAGGTATTCTCCGGTGCGTCGGAAGATATTCGGACAAACGCGTCCGATTTACGGAAATCGCTTCCGATAGAACCAACTTCTCGGACAACAATTCACCGAATCGTAAAACGTCCGGTTGTTGCCTAACTTAATCTCGTGTTTAAAAAGACACAATTGTTTCTATAGGTTCTTACTTTGCCTATCGACTCCACTCTATCTCGATCAACTTTTCGTCTTATTTGAAATTAGGGTTTTTCGGTTGCGGAATCGACGTCCTGGTAAATTCTTTCTTCGTGTAGAATTTCACTTGTACTTAATTTGATCAGTCTGAAAAGACTTTTACCTCTGGTTTACCTGTAGAATTTATTTCTAACTTTTCCCTGGTGCCTATGTTCGACTCACCGCATTATATTATTATTTTATTCTAATTACCATTTTAATTATTTAAACAATTATTTTTAATTAAAAATACTTAGAATTTCGCCCCTCTTTTAAAAATTCAGATTTATTTATTTTTCTATAAATTTTTCCATTTTTTAAAAATATAATATTTTTTACCAAAAATTCCCGTTTTACCCTCGCCTTCGTTAGGGCTTAATCGACCTAATTTCTTCGTTTAGTGATCTTTTTAGGATCAGGTTTCTTCATATATTTATCTTTACCAATTTTACAGTATATTGTTATCTTGCAAACTTTTATACCGACATTGTCATTTTATATCCTATGTAAAATATTAACAATGTTTACCCCATCGTTACTTTATGGTTCCGAAATGCTTTTTAAACTTTTCTTCATGTTATTTCCTCTGAAATAATTTATTAAATTCTCATAATTAGGGATAACACTTCCATATTTTTCTCATAATTCTTCATGATCTTTCGTATTTATCATAATATTTTTAGATCTGTTTTTATCACCATTATATCATTTTTAGTCATTCGTTCATCGATTTTCCCGTAACTTTTTTGACAATTTACTCTATAATTATAACAATTTTCTATAACAGTTTTAAGCTCATGATTTTGCTTTATCAAAATATTCGTTAATTTCCTTTATCTCAAAACTTCCAGATTTACTAAAATCCAGGTATTACATTTCTCCCCCCGTTAAATAAAATTTCGGCCTCGAAATTTGCTCTATACCAATGTAGACTCTATACTAACTACACTTCGGACTTATTCGCTCCTTAGCAACCACGTGCCAAAACCGTCTCCTTAGCAACCACGTGCCAAACCGTCTCCTTAGCAACCACGTGCCGTGACGACGACAAAAGATACCTCGGTAGCTAGTTTTACGCACCGCATCTCTGCGCATGCAACCAGCTCCACGACTTATTCGCTCCAGAACTTTTCTCTATATGTCGGCCGCTCCACTTGATGATCGAGAATTTGCTCGGGTTTGGTGTCAAGATCTTGCCATTTTGTACTTTGATATTTAGTATTTTCCGTGGCACCCATATACCCCGGTCAATACCGATATCAAAATGTCTCCATGACGCCCATACATCATGGTAACACAAGATACCTTAAATGTTTCCATGACGCCCATACACCATGACAACACAAGATACCTCCTACTCAATGACACGATCGCAAATCGGATAGTAGTAACTATGAGATATGCATCGGAAACTAAAATTTTCGCGGCAAGTAAGACAACTATTTATCAAACCATAGGGGATTTCTTTTACCCTGTACTCATGTGTAGTTTTTCGAACACAGGACTTTTCGTCCATTAAAACACAGGACTTCTTGTCCTTTCCCGAGTTTCTTTCAACTCAAAAGGTACTTCAAACACTTGTGTTAGCAAGACAATTCTATACAATACTCACTAACTCTAGGTCTTACATCGATTAGTTCAACTTGAGAGGCTTCAATAGGCGAGAGGCGTAAGTCATCACGCTCGTCCCGCAAACAAGACATATCCCGACCCATACCTAATGGCACCACGACCATCTACTTGGATCCGGACAACCAACTCTTGGTGCTTATGACCAACTTCGTTCTCGCCTATGCAAGCTCGTCTCGATCCGTGTTCTACGCAATGATTTAAGTTTTACTCTTTAAGCTTTATCAATGGTTATGAGAAAATTTCGGTATGAATCTGCGGTACTATCCCGCTAGATCCGTAAACTAAATATCTATGTTACTATCTTCGGAAGATTGCTATTCCTTGATGTACGCTGAAATGGTGTTCCGAGCATACGTCAACCCTTGACAAAACGTAGGAATTACATAACTGAGTAAATCGTAGATCATGGGAAGTGGGTATGTGTTCATGATAGTCATTTTGTCCATCCTATGATGGTTGATACAAAGTCACAACTCTTGTACTTTGTTCGGTATCATTTGATATGGCGTTTTAGATGTTGATCCTATGCTAGGTATTAATGTCATAGTGAATTTTGAGAATGTCGTCGATGTTTGTGAACGAGTTTTTGAACGAGATATATATTCGATTTGGAATTCAGACATGATTACATAAGCAAAATAGTTCACACCCAATGGTGTAGCTACTATTGGATCGTAAGGTAATACATATACGTATGCATCCCAAAATGATTCGCATATTCATCGATATAACGAGTGATTAGTACCCGTGTCGTACAATACCTAAGGTAGGTTCCTATCGAGAGATAGTTATTCGGATCCTCTCGAAGATTATTCGGCCTCGTTAGTTGTCAAAGCGAAAACCCGGCCGGGTTTTGTGGCCTTATCCCCGTAGTCCTTTGAGGACAGTTCATGTATAAGTGCCCCGGCTTCCGACACTTGTAGCATATCCGCTCCCCCGCACGTTGGTTCCCGGGTGGTTCGTTTTGCATTTTGGACATGGTCGGGGTCCAGGCATTCCCGGGTTGTTCGTTGCTCGATCGGTATGGCATCTTGCCTCCCCTCGAGGGTTATTCCATGGTGCCGCCCTCTTTCGCGAGGAACTTCCGCGGCTCAACCCGTCACGACTTGCACCGCTGCGGTTGTCGATTCTTGATGTGCGTAGTTCCGTTATGTTACGTTCGATCAACCGCATGACTCCACCGCTTGGATCAATTCTCGGGAACTGTTGGGATACCAGCTTTTCCCTTATTTCGTATTTTTAGCCCGTCTACCATCCCGCTTGCCTTCCACTCTCTCGTCAACGTTACGTTTTAGATATGAAGAATATCGAGACAGATTGGTAAACCGGCGAAGTAGTCATCGAATGACTCCTCGTGACTTTGTCGAATATGGAGGAATTTCGACTCCTTGATCACTTGTACCGAAGGAGGAAAATATTGTTCATTGAACTTCTCCGAGTAAATTTCTCCCAAGTCACGGACAATAACGGGTTTGCAATGTTACCGCAATGCTTTTCCACCATCGGGTCTGCGTCCCCTTCCGCCTTATAGACCGCAAGTTGGGCTTTTCGGTTTTCCGGACATTCCATCACTTCGAAGATCTTGTCCATCTCATAAGCCGTCTTGACCGAATCGAGCTTACCACGAAAAACCGGAGGTTTGAGTTTGCGAGTGGGTGACCCATTGCCGCGTGGTCTCAACCACTCTGTTGGGTCGAGGTAGCACTGCTATTGCCCTATTACGTCGAGGGGGTGTCTGAGATCTATCAAACTCCTCAGTTTCACGTTCATCATCAGGTTCGGTTTCATCTTCTTCCTCAGCATTCTGTCGTTCCTCATTGGCTCGGTCACCTTCCTCTTCTCTCTCCTGCCTTTCAGCAAGGAGTTCATCAATAAGAGCCCTTTGTTCTTGCAAAAGCATCCCCGCATTTCTTGCAACTCATTTCGCTCGGTTGCTGCGGTCCTTGTCGTTCGGGTTCGTGTACCGGTATCGGTATTATTCGTGGTCGTCCCGCCTCTACCTCTTCCTTCGCCTCGGCCTCTCGCCTCGCCTCGGCCTCCGGGAGCTCCGCTCCTCTTAAATTAGCCATGTCTCACTCTTTTTCCTTCATTAGGGAAAACGTTAGATTCAAAAAGACATTAATTAGTCTTATCGCAGACTTTAACACACTAATACTACGAACGGACACTCGTACTATTTCCCTCGTTCGTGGTTTCGTTGGTTCTTTCCACTCGAAAACTAATAGAACTTCTCAACATGGTTCAAATACCACATGAATATATCTTTGTCGGTCTCCAAGTTTCGTCCGGCGTGGCCTCGTCACAGAGTTGCATCCGATGTGGCACAGCTCCACATATAAGCTCTGGGTTAGGGTGAAGTTACCGTCCAGTACAAACTGGCGATTATCAGAATTATCAGGATTATTAGAGACTGACATTAGTACTGACAATGGATTTGTGGATTCTGGGTTAGAGTGATGCACCGACAAAGGGTGGTACACCGGTTCAAGATGGTATACCGGTTCAAACGGTACACCGACCTAGGGCTACCTCGCACTCATTTTCAAAACACACTCAAAGTTTAAAAGGTGATTTGAACATAACTCGTTAACCGAATGTAATGGCCGAGATAAATGTCTATCATGGGGACCTCACCAACTCTATGGCGACCGATTGGCCACACCCACATAGACTAGCCTTAACTGTCCTACCATACCGTCCGTAATAACATAGTCATATCAATGCCGGGACTACGCTCCGATACCAAACCGTAACATCCCATTTTCAAAAGCAAGATATTTTTTTTTCATCGAGTAGAGCATCGGAGCAATTGAGTAATCGATACATTTATTCAAATTGCCGTAAGTCCGACTGATTTACGAAGCGGTACATTGACCGAGAGTTTTCAAAATGAATAACACCCGAAGAAAGTCTTGGTCGGGACTCGTACGCCGTCGCCTTTCTCCTCGGTCCTCGGTTCTTCTGAACCTGACGCTATGATAAGAGCTGAGATCCAATTACAATTTGGATCTCATGTAACGGTTAACCTCATGCTTAAATACGACTACATATACACGACAGCAGCAATCAATACAACAGTCCATAACAGATGTATGATTAAAAATACATAACCACGTATGTAACATAACCACGTATGATACAGCAATAATAACCTCGTATGTGACATAACCACGTATGTGACATAACCGTGTATATAACATAACCACGTATGCTACAACAACAAACAGAACACAACAAACATATATAATCATACAATAACCATCGAGTTAGTGTTACAAAGACGCGAACGTACCTTTTTGGCGGTACAACGGAACTTTTACGGAAAAACGGTAAATTTCCGACAGCGGGAAAAAACAGTGTGTGACGGCGGCACAACAACGGCTCGACAGCGGTACGATTATCTCAGATATCCTATAAGGATAATATTTAACAACTTTTAGCAGCATAACAGGCATTTTAGGTACAAATTACCATTTTGCCCCTGAACCCCTAATCGGCGGAATTTCGCGAGCCAATTTTCGCTCTATCTCTCTAGAATTTTGACAGATCTTTTCCCTCATCATATTTTCGAAATATATATCATATTTACCCCTAAATATGATATCTAGACTATCTTGAAAAATTAAAGATAAATCTAGCATTCCTACTATATCTACCGAAAGAACTACCGAAACTAAAGACCTGTGGACCGAAGAACTTACCCGACTTTGCTCGACTTTCTCCGCAGCTTCTCTCTCTAACTTCTCTCTAAGAGGCATATTTTTGGTGTGAGAAATGAAGAAGAGGAGCTTGGTATTTATAGAAGAGACGGATGGCGAACGGTAAATAATTCGAACTTCGTCTTGACGAATATGGACCGTAGGATCGCATTTTGAGGACAAAACACTCTTGGCCATCCATGGTCAAGATCGAAATCTAAGAGCCCTAAAGTCAATGGATGAGTTGTCATCCATGATGGCTCTTCAGATATGGCCTCCGCCCGATAAAGCTACCCGGTGTCCGTTTCGCGCGATTTCACGAAACTCAAAAATCCGGCGTGTAACTTTGAAGATCTTTCCATCCTCTTTCATATTATATATTTTGATCCTCTTTTTGATCATATCCAGGTATTCTCCGGTGCGTCGGAAGATATTCGGACAAACGCGTCCGATTCGGAAATCGCTCCGATAGAACCAACTTCGGACAACAATTCACCGAATCGTAAAACGTCCAAAGTTGTTGCCTAACTTAATCTCGTGTTTAAAAAGACACAATTGTTTCTATAGGTTCTTACTTTGCCTATCTCGACTCCACTCTATCGATCAACTTTTCGTCTTATTTGAAATTAGGGTTTTCGGTTGCGGAATCGACGTCCTGGTAAATTCTTTCTTCGTGTAGAATTTCACTTGTACTTAATTTGATCAGTCGAAAAGACTTTTACCTCTGGTTTACCTGTAGAATTTATTTCTAACTTTTCCCCTGGTCCGCCTATGTTTCGACTCACCGCATTATATTATTATTTTATTCTAATTACCATTTTAATTATTTAAACAATTATTTTTAATTAAAAATACTTAGAATTTCGCCCCCTCTTTTAAAAATTCAGATTTATTTATTTTTCTATAAATTTTTCCATTTTTTAAAAATATAATATTTTTTACCAAAAATTCCCGTTTTACCCTCGCCTTCGTTAGGGCTTAATCGAGACCTAATTTCTTCGTTTAGTGATCTTTTTAGGATCAGGTTTCTTCATATATTTATCTTTACCAATTTTACAGTATATTGTTATCTTGCAAACTTTTATCCGACATTGTCATTTTATATCCTATGTAAAATATTAACAATGTTTACCCCATCGTGTTACTTTATGGTTCCGAAATGCTTTTTAAACTTTTCTTCATGTTATTTCCTCTGAAATAATTTATTAAATTCTCATAATTAGGGATAACACTTCCATATTTTTCTCATAATTCTTCATGATCTTTCGTATTTATCATAATATTTTTAGACCTGTTTTTATCACCATTATATCATTTTTAGTCATTACGTTCATCGATTTTCCCGTAACTTTTTTGACAATTTACTCTATAATTATAACAATTTTCTATAACAGTTTTAAGCTCATGATTTTGCTTTATCAAAATATTCGTTAATTTCCTTTATCTCAAAACTTCCAGATTTACTAAAATCCAGGTATTACAAACACTCACAAGACCGGATCTCAGAAAGCAAAGATGGTGAGAGTGGAAGACATGGCTCGAATCTTTCAGGGCGACAGTGGAGATTGCAGACTTCAACGGTGGTCGACGTACACACGATCGAATCTTGAATGGAAATCTGGAAAAATACAAAATCAGGCCAGAAATTGCAGAAGATGCAAGCAGAAAGAGGTGTTTAGGGTTTCTTGGATCGACGGTGAGTAACGTTAAAGCATGATTTTACCTCAATGAAGATGGAATTGAAACTTAGTGGCCTTAGGCGTGCTTGTGGTATCTGGAACTCATACTAACTTAACTTGATCTCAATCGATCTCAATCTAGTTGCTTTCTTTTTTTGCCAACCTAATTATTTCTTATACTTTGTTCATTTTCTGATTGATGATCGTTGATGATGAATTTTTGAGGGTGAAGAGGATGAATCAAACGTGTTCTAACTTGCTAGACACGTTGGGAGATGAAGGTTGGGGCTTGGGGGGCATTTTGGTCATTTCAAGTGATAATTAACATCTTTTAGCCTCTTTTAACGGTACTGTGATTGTTGCTCCAATTTTACAAGTTCATGAGTATTTTTGCTCCTCCAAAAAGCATTTGGTGTTGGCTGGTTATAAGTTTATGTGTATTTTTGCATTTTTACCCAAAAAAAGTATGTTAACACATGTAAATGACAAATAAGTCCCAATTGAGGAATTTAGGATTTTGAAATGTTATGTTTGTACCAAAATACCCCTCAATTTTTTTTTTTTAGGAAAGAACCCTCGCCGGCATCAGAGCTTTGCCAGTTCTATTGAAAATTATGCCCTTGGGGCAAATCATTGTACTTTAAACACAGTTGTTATTTAAAGTATTTCTCCTTTTTGTTATCATATTATTTGCATGTTTATTATAATGACGGTATCCTTGGACGTATTATAAAGATTGTCCTAAATGTCCCTAGTCGGTCATCTATGCGGGAGCAAAGATGAAATAAGACCAGTATGACTTTGGTAAGGTATGAAGATACGAATCAAAGTCATAGGCACTTGTAAGAGTATAAGGTGCTGGACCGACCCACTATGAGAAAGCTGCATAGATTAAGTCATAAGCTTATCTCATGTATAACCACGTCACAATGCTCTTTGACCTGAAATCATCATGGATTCCTACATGAGAGTCGCTGATCTTTGACCTAGTTAAAAGTCACCTTTGACCGTGTGATGATACAGGCTTCGATCGGGATTAGTGGTTTTCATGCAGAGGAATGTGAATAGTCAAGATGAGATTTGTCCCTCATATTTGTAGAGAGATATTATTGGGCCCCTCGATGAGTGAGTCTGAGAAATATATGGCCATACTACGATGGAAAGGAGTTTCTATTTCAATTGTTAGACTACTCAAGAATCGAGAAAGTAATGGTCAAGCTCAAGAACAGGAGGATGACACCTTCCATGCTTCATCCTTGACCAAATATCACGTGACAAAAGGGACGTGGCATGGTTGTATGATAAGATGTATCGTATCATCGATCCTCATATGAATTGGGTAGTTGCAATGTCTTGCTAGAGGCCGCTTGTGACTTGTGGGCTGGTACAGTATTGGCCTGCTGCCAATCTCATGTGGGCCTGCAAGGTCGCACACAAGAATAGCCCAACACGAGCAATAATGTCCAGATTCATTGAATATGTCTAAAATTTAATGAATACGACATTTAATCTAGGATGGATATATATATGTATATATATATATATATGTTAATGTAATTTCGAAAATAATAATAATAGTATTATATAGTATTTAATTTATTTGATAAATTAAATAACTAAAACAAATAGAGATATCGTATCTCGATTTAATTAAATAGAAGATATTATATCTCATATTTAATTTATAAAGATAAATTAAATCGGGCTTTTAATTTGGATTTAAATAAATAGATTAGATTAGATCTGTTGGACAGATTAAATTAATATTATTTTAATCCAAATTCGAATTTCAAGATTAATTAAGATTAATTTTGAATATTTTAATACGACCCTTTAGGGTTTTAGAAACCCTATAAGATAATGATCAAGTTGTATTAAAATTAGATGAGTCGCGAAAGAGAAACCCTAGAGAAAGAAAAGATACGTAAGACGTTGAAGGCTCTAGCACGCTGTCGTCGGTGTTTGAGTTCTGTTCGGTGTGGATACCGGTAAAGGGAGTGGATTCGCTCAGTCGGCTCCTATTGATCGAACAAGACGCACATGCATACGAAAGGTACGGTTCTGACTAATTCGATTTAAACGCTGTTGATAGATCCTCCTATGGGATTCGTAATTTTATTTGAAAAATTCCTTCCGCTGCGTGTACGAATCCCAACAAGTTTCAGCTAGCACTACCCCTTCAGCGGGCCTCTGCCGGTGACAACTTGAATAATGTGATTAATTACTTTGGTACAAATATTTACTAGTAAAGCTTCCTTAGCCCTATCCAGCGTTGTTGATAAGTTGAATAAAGACAATGACGACTTAAGTATAGCGATTGACAACCTGCACTCCCCAAGTTACAAATTGTCATACTCAAGTTGTCAATCGCTATACTCAAGTCGTCATTGACTTTATTCAACTTGTTAACGACGTCCAATAGGGCTAAGGAAGCTTAACTAGTCAATGTCTATACGCAATTAGTTAATCTCATTACTTAAGATGTAACCGGAGCTCCGGCGACCAAAAGCCTGCTGGTGGGGTGGTGTCGGCTGGCGAAGCTCCAGTAGTGGGGGAGCTTCGGTGCTAGCGAGGGTCATTTCCTAAAGAAAACTTTGAGTGGCATTTTGATAAAGGTACAACAATTCAAAAACTCATATTCCTCCCTTGAGACATATTTATCATTTTCACATGTTAACAAACTTTTTAGGGTTTTTCTAATTTTTATATGGTATTTATGTGTTTTTTCTTTTTCTTTTTTTATATATAAAATAATAATATATTAGGAAAAGATTCACTTTGTTTATTCCATTTGCTTTCCCAAGATCCTTACTTTCACATGGATGAATACCATCAATTTTTTTTGGCCCATAGGACCATCAATATATATATATATATATTGGTAATATATTGGTAACTACCACGCTACTACCATTTCGTTAGATTATAATCTCATCTACCTTTATCATTTCTCTCTCTTATTGAGATTCAGATCTAATGGTGAAAAAAGTGGTAGTGACCAAAATTAGTAGTGACAATATCCTATCTTATATATATATATATATATATTTGCGAAAATATTTTTAGTAAACCAGAGCTATATGCATAATTAAATATATAGGGTTGAGAAGTTAATAAAAGCATACGATATACATGTGACATGAGACTCATGATGAAATTAATAAAAATTATATACTACTTTCTAAAAAATAAAAATTGTTCACATTTAGTTCTAAATATAAGACCTAATTTCTAATGCACTTGATAAATAATTTTTTGCCAACTAATAAAAATTATGTACACCGTATCATTTACATGAATACATTTATAACCTAACGATAGAATGATTCGTTTTTATATTTCATGCCCTGAGCATAATTCCCGTATAGTTTCGATATAAAATGAAAATTATGTTGGAATTTAGGATAAAATCTCATAGGTTATGAATAAGAAGAAGGTTGGAAAAGAAGAGGAAAAAGGAAGAAGGAATATGTGTATGGATAGAAGGCCTACATTGATTAGTTAGAGAGAAGTTAGATGGTATACAATCCTCAACTTTGCTCCTCCTAAATGGGCCCTTGGGCTTCAAATTTGACCTCGAATTTTTTAATAATTCCTTTTTTGCCCCTCCATGCATCTTCCAACCAGCAGATGCGAATCACGATCCGTTTTGATCGTTCGATCCGTTTTGGTGCGTCTGTTCGTATGACGCACCAGTCACCAGCAAGAGTCGTCGGTCATTTTTGTTCGCTCCGTTCTGGTGCGTCTGTTCGCACGGCGCACCAGTTCGTTGCAACAGTCGAGTCCATCCGATCAATTTTGTTGTTGTCTATAAATAGGGCGCCCTAGTCACAGAGTCTGAATCTGGGTTTTCTCAAAAAACACTACATACTGCATACACCAAACATATTTTGTGCGTTTCGAAAGCAGATTCGTTGGATTCATTTGGGCTTCAGACTGAGAGAGCCATCTTTCTGAAGACGAAAAATCCACTTTATCCTGGGAGGCAATTGCTCAGCAACCTTGGGCATCCATATTGAGGGAGCAAAATTGTCTTAAGGAAACAACGTATGTTGGGCCTGGGTTTCTTCATAGTTCATTATCATATTCGGCAGTCTTGTGAGTTCGTTCATAGTTTTTTTCCACATTATAAAAACCATTGTATGCTCATTGTATATGCAATATTATATTCTTGGTTTTTCAGTATATGCAATTTTAATAGTACAGATTCTTGTTATTCAATTTCTACCTATTTAGTATATTTTCAACAACAATCTTAAGATAATTTTCTATAATTGAAATCAGTTTAAATTAATTTATATCATTACTGATTTCATGTGTTGGTAGTAATATTGAATTGAATCTGTGTTTAGTATTTGTGAATTTTATTATTATACTGTTTGTGGATAAATCTGTGTGATTAATCAGAGTTTCTGTTTTAAAACATAAATGGCAAAGTACAAGTACCAATCTGATGAACCCAAGTGGTTCTGTTCCAATGCATGGTGAAAAACCAGAAAAGTTCAATGGGAATGATTTGAAAAGATGGCAACATAAAATGTTTTTCTATTTAACCATCTTGAACTTGGCTCGGTTTCTCACTGAAGATGCTCCAAAATTGGAAGAAGGACAACCAACTGATATGGAAAAGGTTGCTGCGATAGATGCTTGGAAGCATTCTGATTTCCTATATAGAAATTATATTCTCAATGGTCTAGATAATACTTTGTATACTGTATATAGTACTTTGGACTCAACCAAAGCATTATGGGAGAGTTTGGACAAGAAGTACAAAACTGAAGATGCTGGCTTGAAGAAATTTATAGTTGGCAAATTTTTGGAATTCAAAATGCTTGACTCTAAATCTATGGTAAGTCAAGCTGAAGAACTTTGAAAGTGGAGCAAATCACCAAGAGAGGGGTGAATTGGGGATTTTAAAAAATCTTTTCAAAGTGCTCTGAACCTAAACAACAAAACAGAGCAGAACAGAGGAGATGAAAGAATAGCAAGCCACAACAAATTTATACTAGTTCGGTCACAACACTTGACTTGCGTCCAGTCCCCATACACTTTGGGATTTTCACTATCACTCATAATCAGTTACACACTCTGTACTCGAACGTTATCCTCTCATTAGGATAAACTCCCCCTTACAAGTTGTAAATTGATATACCCAATATCCAAGTCCCCTTGACTTGAGATTCTTACAATAAATGATTTCAATAAATGAAATTCTCTCAAAGAGCAGATAAGATAATTACTGAAGTACAAATGTATCAAAAGATACTATACAAGTAGAAAACTGAAAGAGTAGTTGGAAAACTTGAATGCTTTTCGTTTTCTGCAGATTGGTTGTTGAGAAGACTTGAATGCAACTCCTTATATATGAAGAGAGCATTAAGTGACTCATGGATTGAACAATCTAACCGTTGGAGACATTGGACTAGCTGTTAGGAACACTTTGGTCACTTCTCTCTCTAATCTTCTGTTAATCCAGGTGCACAGAAGTTTATGGTTGACTTCCCTTAAATTAAATCCGTTGGAAGAGCAGCTTCTTGATAGGGAAATAAAAAATTAATCCCTTTGCAACGTGTAGAGAATGATTGTCCAAAAGAATGCAAGTTTTCTAGACTTTGTAATAAATGCGCTGACGTCACTTTTTGCTTTATGCTAAATCTTCATTTAACATTCTTTGACATCTACCATCTGATCAGAGTCCGTCGGACTCACTATTGATTTTCTACTACTTTATTTTATTTGTCAATCTCTTGGCTAAGGGTATAGCCCTTGCAAGAGTGAAGAATGCTAAGTAGAGTTTCACTAGTAAGTCGAACGTCTCATCTTTCCGACTTTACTACGATGGAAAGACGGGATAATCCGTTGATACCCTGACCTCGTCAACGAGACAGGAAAAGGCAAGAGGCCAGTTTTCCGGGGCATAAGCTTGCTGCAATGACACAGCACATTTAAGTAAAGCGCAGTGAACAAGAAACCAGATTTCCGGACAAGCCTGATCACCTCCTTAGCAAACAAGTGCACTCCGACATAGAGCTCTTTGTTGAGACCATCGGTCACTACCAAGATGACTCGATTAAGAACCATCTTAAGTAGTGGAAGACCTTCCAAGATCTTCTGCCACTTTATGGCCTTAAGTCGGAACAACTTGTCAAAGAGGGTAAGGTTCATTTCAAGAATTTATGTAACCTTCCTGGCCTGGTTGGGGGCTGTCTCCACAGGACACGACCAAGTGAGCTAACAGGGGGTTTAGATGTGATCTGCTGGAAGCGTGATAAACTTTTCTTTCAACAGGAAATGAAATCAAAGACAACAGGTAATTAGTAATCCTCCGTCTTGGAAAGGTCAAATACTGTGGTGGCGCACTTGCTGAATTGGCCTTCTTCCTGGTCTCCTGAGACATCTGCTGGTACATTAGCCTCCTGTACATAAAGATGTGGATTAGTCTTGGGCTTAGTTCTTGCGAAAAAGTGATGAGGTGTAAAAGCTCTTACTTCCTGTCGGCCATTAAAGCCTGCCACATGTCTTGAAGCCACTCCATTCCTCCTGTGTGGAGGTTGGTATCTCTCCTAAGCCTTTCAGTCCATTACCGTTGAACAAGAGTGAGCAGAGATGGCGGTCTCACTGGTTTTGAATTTCCTTCCCTAGTCCTGTAAGAAATGCCGCTGGTATTGAAATCCTTCATTTAAGGAAGACTGATATAGAGGCTTTTCCCGCTATAAGAAATAGCTGGAGTACGAAGTGGATATCTTTTGACTCAAAAGGGGTTGCAACCTATGAATGTGCAGCCTAGTCTAGAACAGTAAGAGCTCCGTCTGTGGCATTTGTCCTGAGAACAGTCTTCCTTCTGTCTTGAACCTTCCACCAGCATTGGATTCATTTGTTTCTTACCTTAGAGATTACCAAGAGCTCTTCTTCGGCTAAGGAGAGCATCTAATCATTACCTTGGCTCTCTCCTTTCTTATAATCGATGTACATGAAAAAGAAATGAAATTGATAGAGTCAGATTAAAAAAAGAATAATAGGCTCACATCTCAGCTATAGCTACCCAACTCTAAGAATAGGTAGGTCCGAAATCAAAGGAGAGACAGGTGTAACCGCGCTTCCTAGGGATGCTTACTCATTCTTAAAGAAGGTTCATCCGAATTTTCGAAAGAGTTTGAGTCTTTCTCGGGTCTTTTGTTCCCTGGGCAGAGGGGCCTCCTGCTTAGACTCAACAAATCTAAATGTCCTCACTGAATTTTTCGGGTTGAGTTGAAAAATCCTTGTATTGGACGTTTAGGCCAGAAAAGCGAGCCGGCTGGAATAGGGTTTTTGCAAAGGTCGATTCCATAAGGCAGGGGATCTTTGGTCCCATGCACGAATGGTTAGCCGGGCGGCTGTTGCCTACTTATTTATTGATGCTTCGGCCAAACGGCTCCCGAGCAGCAGGTACTACGCATTCCGGGCTCGGCCCCGTCCGTCCGACGCTCAGTCAATTTGAGAGAGTTTCCAATCCCAACCGGTGCGAAAGTGATCTCTATTCCTCATTGCATTCAGGTACCGCGGTCAGTCCTCCTCTCCCTCCTGGCCAACGTTGCTCTACTGCAAAAAAAAAAGGCAAAAACTCTTATTACAACCTTCGCCCTTTCATTGTTCTAGAGAGATGCATGCTCCTAGATAATAAAAATGAGTTATGTTATGGGAATAATTAGGTTGGGCTTCTCCCGCCCACACCCGTGAATTCGTAGGTGGGTCAAGCCTGAGCTGGAACAATCCTCTTGAATTAACATATTCTCCGCTTTATCCGTCCCATCCCAATCGACCCTTCTCGAATGCTGTAATGAGGAGTCCTTAGGTGGGATCCCTTTTGCGGGTTGAATGCTCAAAGCCCTTCACTCTCATCGGATGCCTAGAGGTATTTCCTCTAATAAGGCATTCATGAGCTTACCTGTAACCTGTAACTGGACTAACTTCGCCGAAGCCTAACTCTACTCTGGACAGCTTCTTGCTTCTTGCGTGCTCAATTGACTTGAAAAGCGGATTCCTCCTTTTGCTCCTCAGCCTACGGGTCGTTAACTTCTTTTCCCGGAGAAGAAGGAATGACGGTATCTGGGGAATAAGCATCGGTACGGCTTATTAGGGTTCTAGAAACCCTATAATAGATATTGATCTAGTCGTATTAAGTAGACGGATGAATTAGAAAAGCTGTGAGAAACCCTAGAGAGAAAATAGAGAGACGCAAGGTTTGAAGGCGCTAGCACGCTACCATCCGTGTTCGAAGGCTATTCGTGTGGATACCGGTAGAGGGAGGAGATTCGCAGAGTCTGCTCCTATTGATCGAGTAGGTAGCCCACGTGTTCAAATCTAAAGAGATGTTCATTAATTCGCATAGGTATGATTCTAACGAACCTTGATCTAAACGCGGTTGAGCGATCCTCGGATGAGATTCGTAAGTTTTTTTAATTCTGCTGCGTATGTGGATCCCAACAGTGGTATCAGAACCAGGTCAACCGAGCGTTTAAATTGGGTTTTCTATATGTGAATACATGTGATGTATATATGCTTAATACCGAATCTTGTATGCGTTTGAATACGGTAGTTTGCGCTAGGGTTAGGTTCGGATTTTGTGGCTGTTTCGTGAGGATCTGAATTGTTCAGATCAAAGATCACGTTGAAATTGGAAATTCGCGTTAGGGCTTAAATTGAAAACTTGCGTTAGGGTTTCAGTCGATTGATCGTAGGGTGCTGCGGCCGTTTTCATATGATTCTGAATCATTGAGGTCGGATGATCACGATGAGGTTAGACGATGATCACGCTGGGGTCGATTATGCTCGGGGACGTTGTCTATGGGGTTTGAAAAGGTTACTTCATTCAAAGTACTATTTCTAGTTCTTACTCCTTGTTTCACATCACCTATTACTTGGTCCAAAGGATGATTCCTAATGAACTTCCAAGCTCTAGGCTGAGATTGATCGGGGTTTTCTAAATTATTTTGAGGATCAACCTCAAAAACATTTTCAGGATTTTCAATAGAGGCAGGAGTAGTTTTCAAAAAGAATTGATTTTTTAAATTATTTTCCTCATTATCATCTAAGGGCTTATCATATTTGGATTCACAGAATACAACATGTATAGACTCTTCAACAATACGAGTACGAGTATTAAAGACTCTATAAGCTTTACTCCTATTTGAATAACCCAGAAATATACCTTCATCCGCTTTGGGATCAAACTTTCCCAAATTGTCCTTACCATTATTATGGATTAAGCACTTACATCCGAAAACATACAGATGAGCCAAGTTTGGCTTTCTTCCTTTGTACAGCTCATAGGGAGTTTTGCTCAACTTCTTCCGGAGGTATGCCCGATTTGAGATGTAGCAAGCCGTACTCATTGCATCAGCCCAGAATACTTGAGAAGTGTTGTTCTCATTCAGCATAGCTCTTGCCATCTCGGTGAGGACTCGATTCTTTCTTTCTACAACATCATTTTGTTGATGAGTCCTTGGGGATGAGAAGTTGTGATCTATTCCCATGCTGTCACAGAACTCGGCAAATGCATGGTTTTTGAATTCTCCTCCATGATCGTTCGAATTCGAAATAGAGAAACCTTTCTCGTTTTGGACCTTCTTGGCAAAACAAACAAACTGATCAAATGTTTCATCTTTAGAGGATAAGAATATAGTCCAAGCAAATCTAGAAAAATCATCAACTATGACCAAAGTATAAAGATTGCCACCAAGGCTTTTTACTTTAGCTGGTCCAAATAGATCCATATGAAGTAGTTGAAGAGGTCTATTAGTTGAAATTTCATTTTTAGATTTGAAAGATGATTTGGTTTGTTTCCCTTTTTGACAAGCATCACAAATCATGTCATTTTTAAAACGAAGTTTTGGAATACCAATAACCAAATCCTTTTTAAGTAACTGTCAAGTTGAATCATGTTGACATGAGCTAATCGCTTGTGCCATAGCCAACTATCATCCAAATTACTAACAAAACATTTTTCGTAAAAGAGAACCATTTCTAGAGAGATTAAGTGTATAACAATTTCCTTCTCTAGGTGTAAAGCTTTTGATTTTATATCTTTCAAAGGGAGAATATCCTAACTGACAATCAAGCGCTCCTCAGAATCAAAGATAACTATGTTACCTTTATCAATGCTTTGACTTACACCGAGGAGATTGTGACAAAGTCCCTCCACTAGGTAGACATCTTTGATTTGTGGTCCTTCATTGTTTCCAATTTCACCAATACCAGCAATCTTTCTAGATTGATTTCCACCAAAGGTTACCTTGCCACCATCCTTGGGCTTGATTGAAGCAAATTTGGATTGGTCCCCCGTCATATGTCTAGAGCATCCACTATCAATATACCACTTGTTAGGATTTGATACTCTTAGACATACCTCATCATTATTTGCAGAAGGCTCTTCTTCTTGAGCCACGAGGCATATGTTAGCTTTGTCCTCTTCTTCAGCTTCATCGGATGAGCTGTCTCCCCATATTGCTAAGACATAAGCTTTCTTCTTGAACTTATTGAATTTCTTCTTGTCTCTGTCTTTATCCTTCAGCTGGGGACATTCTGATCTGATGTGGTCAGGTTTTTCACATTCGTAGCAGATGATTGGCT
Organism: Acacia melanoxylon; assembly: GCA_019022615.1. Classification (NCBI taxonomy): domain Eukaryota; kingdom Viridiplantae; phylum Streptophyta; class Magnoliopsida; order Fabales; family Fabaceae; genus Acacia; species Acacia melanoxylon. Next base: position 125,911 of record JAFJYJ010000111.1, read on the forward strand.
TCTTTGCCTCAGTGCTAGAGCTACCCTTGTGAAACTTTTTGTATCCTTGATCCTTTCTGTAGAATCTTTTAAATCTTCGAACAATCATTCACAACTCTCTTTCTTCTTCTTCATCATCATCATCATCTGTCTCCTTAGCTTCTTTGACAGCTTTAAGAGCAACGCCTTTGAACTTGCTAGTTGCTTCATCAAGTCCCTTTTTGAACTTGATCTTGGATTCATATTCAGAAAGGCTACCAAAGAGGGCTGCAACATATGACATTGATTCACCACGAGTTTCTTCAATCGCGGTTACTTTAGCTTCCCAGTCCTTATTGAGGATATTGAGAATTTTCCTCACTTGCGCATGTTGCTCATATTCTTTGCCCAATGAAGCAAGTTGGTTGATCAGATGAATGAATCTTAATCGAAATTCGTTGATGGATTCACCAGGCTTCATTCGAAGAAGATCATATTCTGTTATGAGAGTGTTGATTCTGTTCTGCTTTACTCCAATAGTTCCTTCATGAGCTACCTCCAAAGCATCCCACATGGCCTATGCATTTGGCAATGTGCAAACACGAAAATGCTCTTGTTGACTCAAGGCACTTTGCAACATAAGAATAGCTTTACTGTTGAGTGTGATATTTCTCCTATCATTCTCATCATAAGCTTCTTCAGGCTTTGGAACTCTAATGCCATTTTCGACCACTGTTGGCTTGTAGTCTCCAGTTTCAAATATTCCTCATAGGCCATATTCAGAGGCCATGACAAAGACTCTGAATTTGCCTTTCCAGAAAGAATAATGATCTCCACTGAATCCCGATGGTCGGTTGATCGAAGCTCCATCAGGTAGAATATTCTCCATAATGATCCTTCTCAAGATGTTAATCTTTTCAGAGAAGACCTTGCTTTGATACCAAATGAAAGAAGGAGCTTAATCACCAAGATGGGGTGAATTGGGGATTTTAAAATTTTTTTCTCTCGAAAGTGCTCTATTTGTAGAATGCAAAACAGAGATGAACAGAGTAAGGGTAAGAGAGATTGAACACAATGTATTTATACTGGTTCGGTCTAAATCCTTGACCTACATCCAGTCCCCAAACGCTCCGGGTTTTTCAACTAATTCAAATGATTACACACTCTGTAACTCACGGAATAATTCTCTCGCTAGAACTTACTCCCCCTTACAAGTTGTAATCAAACAGCTCAATCCCAAAGTCCCAATACTTTAAGATTCTTACAAAAGGATAATCAATAAAGAACTCTCTAAAAGAACAGATTAATAATCACTGAAGATTGATATATCTGAAGATATTAACTCTTAGAGTAGAAACAATAAATGCTCTTAATCGCTAATTGAATGCGCAGAGTTTCGGTGGTTGGAGACTTGAATGCTTCTGGCTTTTATAGATACTTGCAATTAATGACCGTTGAGGAGAGATTAATGACCCGTTGAGAATAATAAATATATCCGTTGAGTTTGAACGTTGCTCTCTCTCTTCGTATCGTCCGATGTTGCCGTTATTCTCCGTTGACATTCTTCATTCAATTTGCCCGTTGAGAATCAGTAAGAATGTTGACTGGGAATGCTTGAAATACTTTATGGTTGCTCAGAAGTCTATTTTCCTCTTTCGTGCTTTGTCTCTGGTTCAACATTTAATGCTTCTGACAAGAATTTGCTTTATGTAATTTGAAGTTTAAAAGTTTGTTAATCATGTCTGAAATCAACTATCAAACTGATTAAGCTTGGTTAGAAACAATAATAATCAATAATATGTGATACCCAAGATTTAATCCAAGAGTTTTAGATTATGAATACGATGAATTCAAAATCTTTGATACAAGTAACTCGAGTTACTCATCATGACTCGAGTTGAGTTTAAAACGTTTCAAAGTCAGAGAAGAATTCACAAATAATATAACTCGAGTTACAATGGTTGACTCGAGTCACACATGTGGTGACTGAAGACAGAAAAGAAATTCCAAATAAAATAACTCGAGTCATTTAGTGCAACTCGAGTCATAGTTGCGGCAGTTTTCAAACAGAAAGGAATTTCAAATGAATTGACTCGAGTTATCTCAGCCAACTCGAGTCATATCAGATAGCTATATCAGTTAAGCTCTCTGTGACTCTTCATGATTCGAGTTATGTCACTAATAACTCGAGTCATATCAGACTTTGAAAATTCTAATATCGCGATGGTCTTTTGAGAACTGAATTACAGTTCATAACTCGAGTTGTTAAGTGACAACTTGAGTTATGGACTTTGTAAAAACCAAATTTTCTAAGTCCTATGACTTGAGTTATCACTGATAACTTGAGTTACTAAATTTACAAAATCTTTTCAAAGAACTCAAAGCTTTGCCATTTTAAAGTATCAATTATTACACTTGTTAGACATCATCAAAACACATAGAGAACTAACAAATATGACTTGGTTGACAAGTAATGGACTCCAACAATCAAGTAATGAATATGATTCATTGCATTAAATTCAATCAATCAATCAACATGTAGATTTAATAAACTCGATAATTTAATCATGATATTTTCTTTCATATTGTATGAATTAATATTTTTTGGGATTAGTTATTCAAATTTGTTTGGGTATGGTCAACAACATGGCTCTAGAGTTTTACAAGTGTTGTAAATTTTAAATATGACCTGCGTGAAAGTGAAGGAAATCACCAAGAGGGGGTGAATTGGGGATTTTAAAAATTCTTTTTAAAACACTCACACAACATAAGCTAAATGGAGATAGGGAAGAAGAGCTTGACACAGAAGATTTATACTGGTTCGGTCTCAACTCTTGACCTACGTCCAGTCCCCAGACTCTCTGGGTTTTTCTACTATCACTGAACACAGATACACACTTTGTACTCGAAAGTTATCCTCTCTCTAGGATACACTCCCCCTTACAAGTTGTAATCTGAAAACCCAACCTCAAAGTCTCACAACTTTGAGATTCTTACAATGAATGAATTACAGAAATGAACTCTCTCTAAGAGTGAATAAAGATTATTACTGAAGTACAATGTATCAAAGATACAGGATGCGAATTAAGCAGTAAAAGACTGATATGCTTGTATGCGTTTTTCTGTGTATGTCTTTTCTACTTGTAGACTTCAAACCTTCATGTATTTATATTGGATTGAAGCTTGTGACCGTTAAAGATCCGTTCAGACTTGAATCAATTCGAAAATCCTAGCTGTTGGGTTCATGTCTGATGAATATAGCTGTTGGGAGTATTTCAGAATTGAATATTTGAATTTGTCTGTTGAGAGCTTTCAATGGATTGCACCAATCTCGGCAGAATGGGATATCTCCAATTGATATTAAGGCGTTGACACAGATTGACGGAAATCTTGATCATTAATAGCTTATCTGAAATTAAGCATTGATTGATCATCTCTCTTGAATGCTTTAATGTTTCCTAAAGCAACTCTTAGGTCTTCTGAAATCTCATAAGCAAACTAGTTAAATCTGGTTAGGAATATTGATATGAAGCATATAAATCATAAGCAACCAATTCGTAGAAACAAGATAAAGCATAGATCAAACCGAACAAAATAATCTCAAATGCGTTCATCTGTTCTGGTGATGCAAACTCGAGTTTATAATGCTAACCTCGAGTTTATAGCTTTGTCGAGGAAAACATTGTGAAATCATCTTGAAATATATTTTGAGTAAAACACAAACTCGAGTCTATTAGTGACTAGCCTCGAGTTTAGATTCATGTTGAAAACAATTTTAGTTCTCTAAATGTAAACCTCGGGTTTCCAGTGCAAACTCTAGAGTTTTCTTAAGTTAAAATCAAATTGCTTTCTGTAAGGAGCAGACTCGAGTTTTCTTAACTTAGAAAACTTTTGGAAAACTTTGAACAGACTTTAGAAAGACATAAACTGAAGTTTCCTTAATTTCAAAAACTTGAAAAGTTTCTGCCTGACGCAAACTCGAGTTTGTAACTACAACCTCGAGTTTATAAGTGGATTTTAAATTGAAATGTTCTCTGTCTCTTTCGAACTCGAGTTTACAAATGTAACCTCGAGTTTACTCAAGATATGAGAGAAACTCTCAAGTTCAAGACTAAGGCACAGTGTCAAGTTTAAATGCAAACTGGCGAGTTTGGTTCTCTGTTAGTATCAAACTCGAGGTTGCCTATCCAGGCTCGAGTTTGTGGCTGACAGAGTTCTTTTGGTTAAAAAAAATAAGTTTAGAAAATCATTTTAACTCATATAGAAACATTCATACATGTTTACAATTGTCAGTTATCATCAAAACACATAGAGAACTAACACTGCGAGCCATGCCTCTCTCTCTAAATATTCTTGATGTACATTCTCTTCTCATCCCACTCCCCTCGTATGTTGAAACGAGGTTTCTTCTTATGTATTTCTTTTTCTTATTTAGAGAAGTCCTCTCATTGGCTTGAGAGGATTTTAGGTTAGATGAGCCATGTTGTGTCACAGTTTTAATTATGTCTTGATTTGATCACTGCATGATTAATCTAGAGTTATAATTATGACTTGATTAGATCACTTATAATGAATTTAGAGTTTTAATTATGTTTTGATTAGATCACTCATAATTATTTTAGATATTATATGAGATACAATAATGATTGCATTCATATAAGTAGAATTAATAGGATTAATTAGATTATACCAATAATACCCTCTAAATAAAATCTTAAGTCATAATGCCATCAATAAATGAATATTTGTCAAAACCTCGATCGCCCATTTGTATGTTCCACCAAAGTGGATGCATTTGAGTTGTCTTGGTGAGACAAGAGTGAGTAATGGTGATACTCAACATTCATTATTGTCTTGACTTAATTGAGATTATCAAAACAGTTTTGGATCTCAAGGGATTAGATGGGATTAAACATGCCAGATCATATGATGATCGAATCCCATAAAGATCTAAGAGTTACATGTGATGTAATTGGCAAAGAACTTGCCTACCTAAATAACTTGATTTTAAGCGTCCTGCCAAAGCAGACTTAAATTTAAGCCAAATATGGATCTTAGCCCACTAATTATAATGAGGGTTCTTAATTCAGTGGGAGGTTATGAATTAAACTTTGCATATCTTTTAGTTGTAGAATCATGCAGACTAGCAATAGTAACAACGCAACACCATCAATGCGATCCGTCCTTGAGAAGGACGAACTCGATGAGACAAACTTTCTTGACATGTTTGGGAACTTAAGCGTTGATCCCAAGTATGAAAGAAAGGAGTATCTCATCGATCAACCCATTCCTTACGAGCCTGCAGCTACTGATCCAAGAACTCAGACTGATGCTTATACGAAGCATAAGGATGACTCTATGGATGCAGGATGCCTGATGCTTGCCACTTTGCTTCCAGACCTCGATAGAGATCTAGAACATGTGGAGGCCTCTGTGATGATTGTTCATCCTATGGAAATGTTCCAGCAACAGGCAAGGCAAGAGAGGTATGAGACCACAAAGGCCTTACTATTGGATATGATTACTTTTGATGATGTCGTATATAAATGCCATTGTTAAGAGCAAAAAGCTTGTATACTATATTTATCTCCTACATTGACTAACTATTATATATTTAATGTAGATTAGTCCAAGTTGAATTATAAAGATTAATCAAGAAGGAGATAAGAGGTTACGGAAAGAAAAAGAAGAACTTGTAGAGAATATCAAGGAAAGGATTTTGGGAATGATCAAGAGAAGAGAAGAGAAGAAAGAATTGAATTGTGGAAAATGATCAAGGAAGAAGAGAAGAGAAGAAAGAAAGAGTTGGTTTATTAAGAATGATCAAGAGAAGAAAAGAAAGAAAGAGTTAAGTTATGGAGAATGATCAAGAGAAGAAGAAAGAAAGAAGAACTTGCTTAATGGAAAGAGAAAATCATTATACAAGTTCTTAAATTGATTCTAGAAGTCTCCACGATGATATGGAAGTTAGAATGGCTCAAATTGAAGTTAAAATAAACAAAATCAAGCTTTGGGATGAATTAACTCGAGCCAGGATGTCTAGACTCGAGTTAGAATGGTTTCTACAGTGTTTTGGGCATCTGGTACAAGTTAACTAGAGCCAGGAAATCATTGACTCGAGCCAGGGCCTTGACTTGAGTTAGATATATTGCTGACTCGAGCCAAAGGTTATTTTCAAGCCATTTTCGCACTCTGGAATGAGTTGACTCGACCAGACTTTAGTTGACTCGAGTCAGACGTGTTTTTAGCAACTCCGCTCTACTCTGTTTCACGTTCAGCTTGGGTAAGGTTTGGTAATTCGATGATATCTCTCAAATAAGCGATCGGATTGAGGTGAAAACAATGGCATATGAAACTAGACTCCCAATGCGTAATTTTGATATAAACTTCAAGCCCAAAGGAGTTCAGATGAGAGATCTATGAATTGTAGAAGTTGGATCAGAAATCAACGCCACACAGATGACCAAGGTTAGGTATTTTGGGTGTATCTCATAATATAAAAATTCAAATGAGCTAAACACAGTGCCATTTGAAAGTAGACTCAAAAGTCTTTCCATCAAGATTTGAACCAGCCCAAACGAAGTTCAGACCAAGGAGTTATGGCCTTCTAAAGTTGACACTCGAAATTCTGGATTCATTTCAGCATAGGCTCGATTTTCTGAACATAGCTCACACTATACACAACCAAATGAAGTGAAACCAATTCCATATGACTCTAGACTCAACAAGTGTTTAATAGAATTTGGAAGCAACCAATTTTGATGAGCGCCTCCTCAAGTCAAGTTCAAGTCAAAGAACAAAGAATTAAGGATTTTGCTTCGAGCCAGAAGTTCCACCTCGAGTCTAAGTGAAGGCAGAGAGTTAGACATTCTGAGAGAGATTTTTACCTCGAGTCAACAAGTGCAACTCTAGTTAGAAGGATCATTTTCAGAAATCCCAAAGTGTTTTGTTGTACTTGACTCGAGGTAGGATTTTGATCACCTCGAGTTTAGGGACAAACTCGAGCCAAGGTTTTTGGTGCCTCGAGTGAAATGCTTCTGAAGGTAATGGATCAATTGATGATTAACTCGAGCCATGATTTTGGTTGCCTCGAGTTTGGGCATAGACTCGAGCCAAGGATATTGCTGCCTCAAGTCAGTCAGTGTTGTGTTAAACTTCTCTATGCTTTAAACGATGGATTGACTCGAGCCAGAATGTGTTTTAACTCGACCCAATTGCAAGTAAGAGAGAAAGGGTCTTTAGAGAAGACTAATTGACTCGAGCCAACAAGTGTACCTCGAGTCAATGGCCAACCCAAGAGATTGACGAATTGAGAGGAGTTTTTGACTCGAGCCAACAGGTAGCAACTCAAGTTAACGCAACACACAGCAGCAGCACGTCTCCGAGAATTAAAAAATGACTGTTATCTTGATTCCTACTTGCTATACTTATCAATGCTATTAATCATGTTTGTTAGCAAGTTTCAGATGATCAAACGAAGGATTAACGTCAGATTATCAAAAAGTGAATGATTACGTCATAACTCAACGATAACTTTGAGCAAGTCATAACGGTCATATTCCAACGGGAAGAATTTCTCAACAGACGAATGCTCACAACAGTTAAATGATCTTCATTACCTATAAATAGCAAAGTCTTCAAACAAGAAGAAGTGACGATTGATGAATGAATCGACAAAGCCAACGAAATGATTTTACTACTTCACTGTCGATAGTTCAATAACTCATACACTCTGTTTCTCAATGTTTATATAGTTTACACTAGAGAGTGAAATGATTTGTACTTCAGTGTTTATTCATCTTCTCTTTTAGAGAGAACATTTCTGATTATTAAATCATTGTAAAAATCTCAAGTCGTGGGACTTGGAGATTGGGCTATCAATTTACAACTTGTAAGTGGGAGTGTATCCTAGAGAGAGGATAACTTCGAGTACAGAGTGTGTAACTGATTGAAAGGAGTATCTCGGTGAGAGATTCAGCTTCACAAGTGCCTGGGTTAACTTGTACGTTTGTATAGGCTTCTCTTGTGCCTGGTTAAACAAGAGGATAGTGGATTGAAAATATCAAGTGGAGCTTGGGGACTGGACGTAGGTCAAGGATTGGGCCGAACCAGTATAAATCACAGTTTTCATATTCTCTTCTCTTATCTCTTATATTTCCAGTATATGCTTATTTGAATATCTAATTGTTGATTTAGAAGTTGCGAAAAGATTTTCAAAGATTTTCAAGTTTTTAATCTTCACCCAATTCACCCCCCTCTTGGGTTCAGCCGGTTCTACACTTACGTTCCAACAAGATAGCTAAAGGGGCATCAGTTAGTCCTCATGTTTTGAAGATGAAGGGCTACATTGATCACCTTGAGAGGCTTTGATTTCCCATGAGCGAGGAGTTAGCTATAGATATAATCTTGAACGCACTCCCGAATAGTTATGACCAGTTTGTCGTGAACTATAACATGCCCAACATGAAGGAATCAATTTTTGAACTGCATGGGATGCTTAAAACTGTTGAGCAGAGCCTTAAGAAGAGGTCCAACACTGTTTTGTCTGTTCAGAAAGGAAGGGAATGAAACGAAAAAGCCAAGAAGGCAAAACCTCCAAAGGATGGGGTATGCTTCTTCTGCAATGAAATCAGTCATTGGAAGAGGAATTGCAAACTCTACCTTGAAGATCTGGAAAAGAACAAGAAGGATAGCGAGGCTATCACTTCAGGTATCTACGTCATAGATATTCACTTCTCTACTTCCTCAACATGGGTATTAGATACCGCATGTGGTTCTCACATTTGTATAAATGTGTAGGGTCTCAAGGACAGTAGAAAAATGAATGGACATATCTATGACATAAACTACCAAAAGGATTATGTCAAATGATTTGAATCCGACTTACCTATGGCACTGTCGTCTAGGCCATATAAATGAGAAATGCATTTCAAAAACTCCATCACAGATGGATTTCTTGACTCATTTGATCCATGTAAGTCTTGTTTATTGGAAAGACGACAAAGGCACCTTTACTAGGAGTAGTAAAAGGGCCACTGATTTATTGGGCCTCATACATACAAATGTTTGTGGACTAATGAATGCTTCTACCAAAGGAGGTCATTTGTACTTCATTTCATTTATAGATGATTTAGTAGATATGGGAATATCTATCTAATGAAACATAAGTCTGAATCTTTTGAAATGTTCAAAATATTCCAAAATGAAGTGCAAAACCAGCTTGGCAAAATAATTAAGGCACTTCGATCTGATCGGGGTGGTGAATATTTAAGCCAAGAGTTCATTGACCATCTTAGGAGTTGTAGGATCATCTTACAACTTACTCCTCTAGGAACACCTTAATGGAATGGTGTTTCTGAGTGGAGGAATCGAACTCTATTAGATATGGTTCGATCTATGATGAGTCAAACAGATCTTCCACCTTCCTTTTGGGACCATGCCCTAGAAATAGCTACGTTCACACTAAATCGTGTTCCGTCAAAGGCAGTTGAAAAGACACCATATGAGATATGGATTGGGAAGAAACCCAGTTTATCCTTTCTTAAAATTTGGGGATGTGAGGTTTACGTTAAACAGCAAGCCTCCGATGAATTATCATCGAGATCCTCAAAATGCTTTTTGTGGGGTATCCTAAGGAAACTAAGGGATACTATGTCTACAATCCCACGGATCACAAAGTGTTTGTTATCCGTAATGGTATCTTTTTGGAAAAAGAGTTTATCTCTAAAAGAACCAGTTGGAGTAAGGTAAACCTCGAAGAAGTTCGAGAGTCACAAGACAATGTGGAACTACAGATGGAAATTGGAGAAGACTCACAAGAAGTTGGTGAGCCTACTCATGTAACACAAGGCCCACGAAGGTCCGATAGAAAACGACTACAGCCTCAGAGATATGGAGTTCTGATTACTGGAAGTCGTGATGTTTTGCTCATTGAACAGAATGAGCCAACTACCTATCGAGACGCCGTGGTGGGACCCAACTCCAAATGATGGCTTAATGCCATGAAGTCTGAAATGCAATCCATGTACGACAATAAGGTATGGACCTTAGTCGATCCACCTGAAGGTGTAAAAACCATTGGGTACAAGTGGGTTTTCAACGAGAAAACTAACATGGAAGGCAAAGTAAATGTCTTCAAGGCACGACTGGTTGCAAAAGGATTCACTCAAACTCATGGTGTGGACTATGAAGAAACCTTTTCCCCAGTTGCAATGGCCAAATCAATCAGAATCCTTCTTGCCATTGCATCATATTATGACTATGAGATATGACAGATAGACATCAAAACAACCTTCCTTAACGGAAAGCTGCTTGAGGATGTGTACATGACACAACCTGAGGGTTTTGTGCGTCTAGAGGACTCTTGTAAAGTTTGCAAGCTTCAAAGATCCATTTATGGATTGAAGCAAGCATCTCGAAGCTGGAATCATCATTTTGATGAAGTAGTCAAAGAGTTTGAATTCATTCAAAACATAGATGAACCTTGTGTTTAGAAGAAGGTTAGTGGGAGCACAGTTGTATTTCTATTGCTTTACGTTGATGACATCCTACTCATTGGGAAGGACATTCCTACCTTGCAGAGTGTCAAGTCTTGGTTAGGAAAGTCTTTCTCAATGAAAGATTTAGGCGAAGCCTCTTACATCCTTGGGATCAGGATCTATAGAGATAGATCCAAAAGGCTGATAGGCCTAAGTCAGAGCACATACATAGACAAGATACTGCATAGGTTCAGTATGCAGGATTCTAAAAGGGGTAACATGCCCATGTCTCATGGCGTTCATCTCAGTAAGGATCAGTGTCCTAGCACACAAGATCAAAGAGATTGCATGAGTAAGATATCATATGCCTCCGCCATTGGATCTATCATATATGCCATGTTGAGTACTCGACCGGATGTGTCATTTGCCTTGAGTATGACCAGCAAATATCAACAAGATCCCGGTGAGGGTCACTGGACTACTGTCAAGAATATCCTAAAGTACTTAAGAAAGACTAAGGACTTATTCTTGGTATATGGTGGTCTGGAAGAAGAGATCTGTGTAACTGGTTACATAAATGCGAGTTTCCAAACTGATCAAGATGGTTTAAGATCGCAATCAGGATATGTGTTCCTGTTGAATGGTGGTGTAGTAAGTGTTAGTTCTCAATGTGTTTTGATGATTAATAACATTTGTAAACATGAGAGAATGTTTTTGTCAAAGATTGGTAAAGCATGTTGATTTCCACTCAAAAACATTTTGTCAGCCCCAAACTCGAGCTTGGCTATGCAAGCTCGAGCTTGCCCCTTACAGAAAGCAAACCAAGCTATTTTGCATTTCCTAAACTTGAGCTTGGTCCATAAACTTGAGCTTGAAGGTTTTCAAAAGTTTACTCATATTCGAGTAAGCTCGAGCTTACACTGGAAGCTTGAGCTTACGAAGGTTTGAGGATTTTATCAAGTTACTCAAATTGCAAACTCAAGCTTATTAGTTTTAAGCTCAAGCTTGCCTCTTCCGAGACTTTTCTCAATAAGTTTACAAATATGTAAACTCGAGCTTGCCGTTACAAGCTCGAGCTTACCTCGGCATAATCCTTTAAACTTGAGCTTATCATTTTTACTTGTAGAGTTTGTGAGTTTACAAAAGTTGTAAACTCGAGCTTGGCATACCAAGCTCGAGCTTGCACCAGCAGTAAAGTTTTCAAGTTTTCCTTCAAAGAGTAAACTCAAGTCGGAGTTGTAAACTCAAGCTTGCGTCTCGACGAAACTTTTCAAAGATGTTAACATTTATGACAAACTCGAGCTTGCCCTTGCAAGCTCAAGCTTGGGTCGAGCAGAGAGCAATGTCATATTTTGAGCTTAGCAAACTCAAGTTTACACCTCTAAGCTCAAGCTTGCATTTTGTGAACCAAAATTATTTTTGACATGAATAGTGCCAAACTCGAGCTTACTCACTAATAAGCTCAAGCTTGCGTTTTTCCATTTTGGCTCTCAAAATGATTTCAAACATGTTTCCCGACAAATGCTAAACTCAAGCTTACTCACTTACAAGCTCGAGCTTGAGACTTCCAGAGAGGCAAAACTCAAGGTTTAAATGAAGACCAAACTCGAGCTTGGTACAAGAACTCGAGCTTGGAACTTCGCATTAAGAACGCATCTCGAGTGTATTTTGTTCGGTTTGATTTATGCTTTAGCTTGATTCGCGAATTGGTTGTATATAATTTATATGATTCATATCAATATTTCCTAACCAGATTTAACCGGTTGCTTATGAGATTACGAAGATCTAGGTTTGTTTTTAAGAAGACTTTAAGACAAACAACTTGACAACTTGCAATATTATATTATATCTTCTTCTCCAAAACCAATGGGTTACAACCTGGATAGCAGCACAACCATTCTCCAAGACAGAAAGCTAGCATCCACCATCCTAAAGCAACTGAACAATATTATTTTCAGGCCTCCACTCAACATACAAGCATGGGAGACTTTCTTGAGGAGCCAAATTTCAAATATTCAAATCTGCAATGACCATATTCAAACAGATTTGTTCACAACAGCTAGATTCATGGAGACACACTCACATGCTATATTTTCGAATTAGATCAAGTCTCAACGGATCTACAACGTTCACAAGCTTCAATCCAAGTATAAATACATGAAGATTTGAAGTCGAAAGTAGAGAAGACATACACGTAAAACGCATACAAAGATCTCGTCTTTTATCGCTTATATTTCTCATTTGTATCTTTGATACATTGTGCTTCGAGTGCTTATCTTTATTCACTCTTTGAGAGAGTTCATTTACGTAAATCATTCTTTGTAAGAATCTCAAAGTTGTGGGACTTTGAGGTTGGGTTATCAGATTACAACTTGTAAGGGGGAGTGTATCCTAGAGAGAGGATAACTTTCGAGTACGAGTGTGTATCGATTTGAGTGATAGTAGAAAACCCGAGAGAGTCCGGGATTTGGACGTAGGTCAAGAGTTAAGACCGAACCAAGTATAAATCTTCGTGTCAAGCTCTTCTTCTCTAACTCCATTTACCTTGGTTAAGCATCTGTTGTGTGGGTGATCTGAAAAGAATTTTTAAAATCCCCAATTCACCCCCCTCTTGGTGATTTCTTTCACTTTCAGTAAGTTGGAAGTGCTCTAAGCAGATCATTGTAGCTGATTTTGCAATAGAAGCTGAGTATATAGCAGCATCGGATGCAGCTAAAGAGGCCTTTTGGATTAGATAGTTCATTAATAAACTTGGGGTGGTTCCTACCATCTCAAATCCAATAGACTTGTTCTGTGACAATAGCAGCGCTATTGCACAGACCAAGGAGCCTAGGTCACATCAAGGACCAAGCATATACTCAGGCGATTTCATCTTATCAGAGAAATCAATGATAGAGGTGATATAAAAATATAAATAAAAAAAATTATGCAAATTACCAACAGAAGACAATGATGCTGATCCCTTTACTAAGCCGCTTGCACAAGCAAAACATGAGCGTCATGTTAGGGCTGTTAATTCCTGGATTTTGATGATCACAATTTCAAAGTATTGAATTAAGTATTTTTTATTTCAAAATGACCTTGCCCGAGCAAGATGGTAAGCTTGCTCGAGCAACATCAGGATTCAGTGAAAAGCAGAAGGAAAGCATAGAGGATCATGCCCGAGCACTTCCTGAAAATAGGCGAAAGCATGACCTTGCCCGAGCAAGGTGAGAAGGTTGCTTGAGCAACAACGGGTTCACTGAAGAACTAAGGAAAGCACAAACACTTGCCCAAGCACCCCTCTGAAAAGGCCTGAAAGTATAGCTTGCCCGAGCAAGGTTATGACCTTACCCGAGCAACATCGGATGTTGAGAGAAGCGGAAGCATTGGCCACCCGCCCGAGCAATCTCCGTAAAACGCGAAAAGCACCTTGCTCGAGCAAGGTACTTGGTGTGCCCGAGCAAGACCGAAACGAAGCAAAGATCCAATTGCATAGCCTTTTGCCCGAGCACCGGAAATTGGCTTGCCCGAGCACCCGCCCGAGCATAAGAAAAAGAGTGCTCGAGCAACTTTCGACGCTATACTTGGATTCAACTCGCTTCACTTTGCCCGAGCAAGAAAAGAACTTGCCCGAGCAACAATCAACTTGAAGCTTTCTTTCCCTCTACTCAGAACCTTGCCCGAGCACGAAAACCAGCATGCTCGAGCATATGCCCGAGCAAGAACAAAAGGTTGCCCGAGCAACGTTAAATGCTCTCTGAAAGATAAGTCTACTCTGGACCTTGCCCGAGCAAGAAGTAAGTCTTGCTCGAGCAACATCGCTTGGAAGACATTATTTCCATCCCTTTGAAGAGCTTGCCCGAGCATAGATATCACCATGCTCGAGCATCATCTGTAAGCAACGAAAAAGCTTGCCCGAGCATTAGCGAAAAAGAAGTGTTTTTACACTATGATACAAAGAGCTTGCCCGAGTAATATCATCCCTGTTCTCAAGTTTCGTCTGCGTAACTTCTCTGATGATGATATTTACCTTATTACTTATGTTTACTGTTTATTAAGTTTACCAAATGCTTTTAACCAGTGTTTTAATGAGTTTCAGATCATCAAAGTACAAATTACCAGCTGATTAAGATAAAGCACTTTGGTTTGTCAGAAGCATTAAATGCAAAGTAAACACATTCACCATTCTGGCAAGAAACCTTCTGAGCAAGCAAAAAGCATTCCGGCTACACCCTATGCAAAATTCAGAATGTGTCTTAACGGACAATTTGAATAAGGAATGTCAACGAAGAATAAACGGTCGAATGTCAAAGCACGGACGAATGTCGAAGCGTACGAGGAAACAGAGCAAGTGTTTTACAACGGACATATTGATTACTCACAACGGCTCATTAATTCCTCCCAACGGTCATCAATGCTACCAGCCTATAAATAGATGAAGCATTCAAGTCTCCATCTACCGAAACCTGTGCATTCAATTAGCAATTAAGAATACTTTGTGTTTTGACTTACAAAGAGAATATCTTCCGATATATCATACTTCAGTGTTTATTAATCTACTCTTTTAGAGAGTTCATCATTGATTATACTTCTTGTAAGAATCTCAAAGTATTGGGACTTTGGGATTGGGATATTTGATTACAACTTGTAAGGGGGAGTAAGTTCTAGAGAGAGAATTACTCAGTGAGTTACGAGTGTGTAATCATTTGGATTAGTGAAATCCCGGAGAGTCGGGGATTTGGACGTAGGTCAAGGATTTGGATCGAACCAAGTATAAATTCATCGTGTTCAATCTCTCTTACCCTTACTCTGTTTATCCCTGTTTCACATTCGGCTAACAGAGTATTTACGCGAGAAAATTTTTAATATCCCCAATTCACCCCCCCTCTTGGTGATATTCCGTCTTTCAAGGGCAATGGGAATTAGAGTAATCAATGATTGCGCCTAGTGCAAGTGGGAGTCTGTTGGAAATTATGCCCTAGGGGGAAGTCATCTCCATTTAGTTATCATTTCATTTGCATGTTTATAGTGATAACTGTATCCCTGGATATATCTTATAGATTATCTTAAATGTCCCTGGTCGGTCATCTACGCGGGAGCGAAGATGAAGTAAGACCAGTATGACTTTGATGAGGTATGGAGATACGAATCAAATTCATGGGCACTTGTAGAAGTACAAGGTACTGGACCGACCCACTATGAGAAAGCTGCATGGATTAAGTCATAAGCTTTTCTCATGTATAACCGCGTCACAACGCCCTTTGACCTGAGATCATCATGGATTCCTACATGATGAGTCATTGATCTTTGACCTAGTCAAAAGTCACCTTTGATCGGGTGATGATAAAGGCTTGGATCGGGATCAGTGGTTCTCATGGAAAGGAATGTGAGTGGTCAAGATGGAATTTGTCCCTCACATTTGTAGAGAGATAATGCTGGGCCCCTCGATGAGTGAGTCTAAGAAACGTATGGCCATACTACGATGGAAAGGAGTTTCCATTTATATTAGACTACTCGAGAATCAAGAAAGTAATGGTCAAGAATAGGAAGTTGACATTATCCATGCCTCATCCTTGACCAAATTATCGCGTGACAAAAGGGACGTGATATGATTGTACGATAGGTTGTATCGTATCATCGATCCCCATATGTATTGGGTAGTCGCAATGTCTTGCTAGAGGCCGCTTGCAACTTGTGGGCTGGTACAAGATCTTGGCCCATCGCCAATCTCATGTGGGCCTACAGTGTCGCACACAAGAATAGCCCAACACGAGCAAAAGTGTCCAGATTCATTGAATCTTAGATATGTCTAAGATTTAATGAATACTATATTTAATCTAGGATGAGAGTATATATATATATATATTATTAAATTTGAAATTAATAATGATATTATTTATAGATAATAATATTATTATATATAGTATTTAATTTATTTGATAAATTAAATAACTATAATAAATTGAGATATTGTATCTCATATTTAATTAAATTGAGATATAGTATCTCATATTTAATTAAATAAAAAGATATCATATCTCATATTTAATTTATAAAGATAAATTAAATATGTAGGCTTATAATTTGATTAAGTAAATATATTAGATTAGATCTATTTGATAGATTTAATTAATATATTATTTTACTTGAAATTCGAATTTCAAAATTGATTGGATTAATTTTGAATATTTTAATACGGCTTATTAGGGTTTTAGAAACCCTATAATAGATATTGATCTAGTCGTATTAAGTAGACGGATGAATTAGAAAAGCCGCGAGAAACCCTAGAGAGAAAATAGAGAGACGCAAGGTTTGAAGGCGCTAGCACGCTGCCGTCCGTCTTCAAAGGCTATTCGTGTGGATACCGGTAGAGGGAGGAGATTCGCAGAGTCTGCTCTTATTGATCGAGTAGGTAGACCACGTGTTCAAATCTAAAGAGATGTTCATTAATTCGCATAGGTATGATTCTAACGAACCTTGATCTAAACGTGGTTGAGTGATCCTCGGATGGGATTCGTAAGTTTTTTTTAATTCCGCTGCATATACGGATCCCAACATCAAATGCATAGGAATGTCCTCCCCCACTCATTCTGGGATTGGTACGGGGCTTAATAAGGCAGAAGGATGTAGCTGAGAAGGCTTGGCACATTGACAAACTAGGCAATGGCGCACAAATGTCTGAACATCGCGAGGCATCGAGGGCCAATAAAAGAAGTGAGCCAGATGATGAAATGTACGAAGCGAAGCAGTATGTCTAGAAATAACCGAAGAATGGAATGGAAAGAAGATAAGATGAATGAAGGCAGAATTATCATGTGGAATTACTAATCGATTCTTCAAAAAGAAACAAGCATCACGTACAGAGTAATGAGGCATGGCCAATAGGTCCGCCACGAATTGAGAAATTAAAGATTGAAGACTGAAGAGCTGAACGAACCTCATCAAGGAAGGTAGATTGCGGTATGGAAACTGCCAAAAAGCAAAGACGTGAAAGAGCATCTACTGCTTGCTTAGATTGACCTGGCTTATTGATGAGCATAATTTATGCCATGTTTTCCCTATATCTTATGACTGAATTGTATGGTAAATACAAGCTTAACCGCAAATCAATCTAAGTGAAAAGGCATTAATTCATGAATATAGGGAACTGGAGGATAAAAACCATGCACATCCTAAACATGTGCTAAAAGAAGAACAAGTTACAAGGTTTTATGAGAAGAACGTATAGCAAAGCTGATACTAGGCTATAGCATTCTGACAGCATATCAAAATGCAATACAAAGCATCTATGAAGCTATAGCAAAGTAAAGGACGCGATGCTATGCGGAATATGTTCTAATCTTTTGCCAAGATTGTTTCAGGAAATATTGCGAAGGTTGAGAAAACACAGGCAGATTGCTGACGTAACGGAATAGAAGATGCGGAGGATCGAAATTAAAAGATTTGAAGAATCCGCGGGATCGCGAAGCAATCTGCGATTGAAAGATACGATGGATCTCGATAGATTTGGAAAGCCCAGCTCGCTAAAACTTATGCCGCAAGAAAGCCTGACTATATAAGGAAACAGTAAGCCAACCCTAAAGGAGAGCCGGGAAGAGTCAAAACGAATTCCACATTCGGTGAGACTCGAAAGAAGAGAGAGAGAATTCACGAGGCACGAGAACTCCAAGAGAACCCAGCATCCTTCCCTGCAGTAAGACGGAGAGAAGAAGACGTGGAGTGGCTACGTGACAGGGCTTCTTCCACGCCGTTGGAACTTCGTCAAGCTTTCTGTTTCCTTTTGCTTAACATTTTGATCATGGGTCATCTTGTTGTTATCTGCTTTATGTTTCCCTCGTCAGTCATGAACTAAATTCCATATGGCTGAACGAGAATGAATCTTTAAGTTTTGCATGAACCCAGTTGCGATTTTTAATTCAATAAATTCAGTTTGCTCATCAGTGATTTAATTACTTTGTCGATTAGCGGAAGCTAAGGGCGAGATTTGTGGCCTCGGCTTATTGGCAAGGAGTCAAGGTTAGACCTCTGAGAAATAGTGATTGCTAGGTAGGCTGGTGCAAGGTCTGACCTATTATTGTAGGCTTCAGGAATGGGTCTACTGCTCATAACCACTACACCCCGTTTGTAATGTTGATCTAACTAGAAAATTGCCATAGGCATATGGAAGGAGTAAAGTTAGCATTAGAAGTATCGGACGCGAAAGCTTTGATAGACTATAGTGGTGGGTTAACTGAATAGCTTTGTAGTTGGTAGCTATGTTGTAGCATTGTGGAAGCTGTGCAGTATAGATGCTATAGCAATGGGTAAAGCAACGAGGGGATTGAGATGCTTAAGGATGATTTCAAGTTCAGCCTAATTTCCAACTGATATCTTCTCACAACTACGAACTCTGTTTACTTTTGTTTGTTACTTAGCGTAACCACAACAACCTCTTAAACCAATCATATTTACTTTCTGTTTCTCACAACTATCTTAGCAATTGAGCGTCACTTTCCGGTATCTCAGTCTCTGTGGGACGATACTCTACTTACACTTTATTACTTGTTCGATTGGTTCACTTGCCATTAAGGAAATCGACCAATACTTATACTCGATTGGGAATTAGTATCCCATCACAAGACTTCATTATTTAAATCTTTTGTTAAAAGGGATTTGTGTTTTTGAATCGAGTAAATGATAAGTTAATTAAGTAAGGTGTTCTTGGTTATTCAAATAATTGTCCGTATAAATTGACACCTTTTGAAAGTCTCATTTGAAAAACTATCCGGTATTACTTTCGGACGTTACTCAAGTAATGAGCACTCCTTTTGCAAGTAATTTAATTACTTTCTATGGTTACTTGAGTAAGGTTCTTTAGCTCCGCAAGTAATTTGTTTATTCAACATTACTTTCTGAAGTTACTCGAGTAATACCTTTTGATTTGCAAGTAATATAGACTTAATCGTGTTTTACTCAAAATTACTTTCGAAATTACTCGAGTAATGAAGTTTTTCTCCGCAAGTAATTTTATTACTTTCAAGTGTTACTTGAGTAAGACTTAATAAGGCAAGTAATCTCAAGTCAATCGCTTTCTCCACGAAATTATTTGACATTACTTGCGTGGTTACTCAAGTAAGCTTTTCTTCTTTGCAAGTAATTGCATTACTCTTCGACATTACTTGAGTAAGGTTTGCAAGTAATCTAGTAACGTTACTTCGAAAGCTACTTGAGTAATACTTTCAAACTTCGCAAGTAATGTGGTTCTTTCTCGAGAGTCTTATTATCTTTGATATTACTTTCGAAATTACTTGAGTAATGTTTTTTTGCAAGTAATTTCTTGAAAGTGATTCTAACGCCTCTGTTTCTTGAACAACTTGATTTTACTCAAAGTAATATTTCTCCAAAGTATTTTATATCTTGAAAATATAAGATATTACTCAAGTAATCTTTTAAGCTACCTAAGTAAGTTCTTGCAAATTCCAGAAACCATCAGTATGTGCTTAAACTCTGCTCTAATCATTATGGGTAATCTTTTAACTACTCTTAATCACTCTCAAACTTATTTATATCATATCTAAACATCTTTTTGAGTGGATTTCAGTTGATTAACCTTTGTTTAATGTGAGATTAGCCAAAAGCATTTCAACATATCAAAAGTATTTATTGCGCTGAAAAAGCAGAACACGCAAACGATATTAAAGCGTGTAGCAGTCGAAGATATTCCAGCTGTTTCCGACTCATCTTCGCACAAGTAGGCGAAGGCATTTAATGAAGCAACGGTCGAAGTCTCTCAACGGCTATCACATTTAATTCCGTCAACTACCCATCTAAGCGGACACTCGAAGCCTTGTGAATTAAATGCTCAACGGACATATTCAAACTTTCAAACGGATAAATTCAAATCCTTCAACGGTCTTCAATCTTCAATTACTAAATACTCAAAGGATTGAATTCATCGATACGAATAATACGACAGATACGAGACAAAGCAATCAAAGTGATCAAATTCTATTATGTTTATATCTTCAAATATCATTGAGCTTAGTGTTTTTATTCATCTACTCGTGAGAGAGTTTTATTATTTGTTTTTATATTTGTTCAAATCTCAAGATAGAGGTATCTTGAGTGTGGGTGTACGATTACAACTTGTAAGGGGAGTGAGTCCTAGGGAGAAAGGATCATCCTGAGTTACAGAGTGTGTAATTGTATTTGTGAGTTAGTGAAAATCCCAGAGTGTCTGGGGATTGGACGTAGGTCAAGGAGTTGGACCGAACTAGTATAATTCCTCTGTGTCATTTCTCTTTACTTCTTTTACTGCTTTCATCGTTTATCCGGCGAAAGAATTTTTTAGATCACCTATTCACCCCCCCTCTAGGTGATATTCCACCTTCATTTGGTATCAGAGCAAAGGTTTCTCGGTTGGGCTTAACATCCCGAGATAGATCATGGAAGGAATATTACCCGGTGCTTCAATCAATCGTCCTCCGGCTTCAACGGAGAACATTACTCCTTTTGGAAAGCCAAATTTAGAGTCTTTGTTATGGCTATTGAATTTGGTTTATGGGATGTATTCGAGGAAGGTGATTATAAACCATCTGTCACCAAAGATGGAGTTCAAACTCCTAAGCAAAAGAAAGATTACGATGAGAATGACGGGAGACTTGCCACTCTCAAACAAAGCCATTCTAATGCTTCAAAGTGCTCTTAGTCATCAAGAGTTTTTCCGAATTTAGCAATCGACAAATGCAAAGGACATGTGGAAAGCCTTGGAGATTGCATATGAAGGAACCTCGGAATTAAGGAGAATCGCATCAACACGCGACAACCGAGTATGATCTCCTACGTATGAAGATCGGAGAATCCATAGGAGAATTTCAACTTCGCTTTACTCATCTGATAAATCAATTGTCAGCTTTGGGTAAAACATACGAGCAAAATTCTCAAGTCAGGAAAATCCTCAACGTCTTGACCAAAGATTGGGAAGCCAAGGTCACAAAGCAATTGAAGAAGCCCGTGGAGAATCAATGCGATCGATTCTTTGCTCTATTCGGAAGCCTATCGAATATGAAAGCAAACTGAAATTCAAGAAGGGCTTGGATGAAATTAACAACGGTAGAAACAAAGGTGTTGCTCGAATCTTTGTGAAGAATAAGGAACCCAATGAGGAAGATGAGGATGATGATGAAACGGCTATGTTCGTTCGGAGATTCAAAAAGTTCTACAAGAGGAATCAAGGGTTCAGAAATAGATTCCAGAAAGGAACCTCTAGCAACATACAAGACAAAGAACAAATCATTTGCTACGAGTGTGAGAAGCCGGGGCACATCAAATTGAATGTCCTCAATTTGAAGGATAAAGAAAAGGATAAGAAGAAACGATTCAATCAATTCAAAAAGAAAGCCTACGTATACGCCATATGGGGAGATAGCTCTCGAGATGTGGAAAGTGATGAGGAAGAAGTAGCAAATGTCGTCTAGTTGCTAAAGAACGCAAGTGAAAAAAGATGACAACGAGGTAAGTGACTACGAACCTACATATGATGAACTACTTTTTGAATATAATGAATGTATACGGAGTTTAGAAAAATTACTAGAGAACTTATTTCCTCAAGGAAGAAAATCAAATTACTTGAAAAACAAGTTGAAAATGCTTCTCTATCTTGCGAAAAACCTCCTTGTGAAAAATGCACGATCTTGAAAAGAAAAACATCAAACTTACGAAAACTCTTGAAAAATTCACAAAAGGAAGTGAAACGCTCAATGTGATTTTAAAAACACAAAGATTTACAAACGATCGTTCAGGTATTGGTTACAATCCTATCTTTGATAAAACGAAAGGGAAAAAGAAAATTGGGGAAAAATCTTACTTGAATTATTTTCAAAAGTCTGTTCATTCTTCAAATCCTTTTGCTCATTGTAACTCATCGTAACCGAAAGGGACATAGTACTTCATCTTGTTTTCATAAGAAAGAAAGACGAGATAAACCTGTTGGTAATTATCAATGGGTACCTAAGGGAACCTATGTTCCTAAGGCCCGAACTAACCCCAAAGGACCCAAGAAAAGATGGGTACCTAAAACTTAATCTCTTCTTATTTGCAGGTTTGTCTGAGAGCATCAAGAACCAACAAGTGGTATATTGACAGTGGGTGCTCCAGACACATGACGGGGGATCAAACCAAATTCGTTGCAATGAGATCAATAGATGGTGGTAAAGTTACCTTTGGAGGAAACCAACTGGAAAGATCTCGGAATTGGAGAGATTGGTGCAAAGGATGGACCTCGGATCAAAGATGTATATCTTGTGGAAGGACTCTGTCATAACCTCCGAGCGTAAGTCAAAGTGCCGACAAGAACAACTGGATTATCTTTGATTCGAGAAGAATGTCTCATTGTCAACAAAAATGATCTCCCAATCGATAAAGGTAAACTTAAGGTATTATTCAAAGCTCCTCGTGAAGGAAATTGTTATACTTTAGATTTACCTAAAATTGATTATGAAAAATGTTTTGTTAGCAACATAGATGAGAGTTGGTTGTGGCATAAGCGTCTGGGTCATGTAAACATGCTACAACTAGACAAGTTGTTGAGAAAAAATTTAGTTCTTGGTTTACCTAAATTACGCTTTAAAAATAACATGATTTGTGATGCTTGTCAAAAAGGTAAACAAACTAAATCATCTTTCAAAAATAAGTTTGAAATCTCGACTAGTAGACCTCTTCAATTACTCCACATGGACCTAGTTGGACCTGCAAGAGTCAAGAGTCTCGGTGGCAATCTTTATACTCTAGTAATTGTCGATGATTTCTCTCGTTTTACATGGACTATTTTTCTATCTTCCAAGGATGAGACATTTGATCTATTTGTCGTGTTTGCCAAGAAAGTGCAAAACGAGAAAGGTGTTTGCATTTCAGGTATACGGACTGATCATGGAGGAGAATTTGAGAATCATGCTTTCGGAGAATTTTGTGATGCTCATGGTATTGACCACAACTTCTCAGCTCCAAGGACGCCACAACAAAATGGTGTGGTTGAACGGAATAATAGAGTGCTCACCGAAATGGCCCGTGCAATGCTGAACGAAAACAAGACTTCACAAGTCTTCTGGGAAGACGCAATGAGCACAGCCTGCTATGTTTCAAACCGAGCCTATCTCCGAAAGAATCTCAACAAGACTCCATACGAGCTGTATAAAGGAAGGAACCCGAATCTGGCTCATCTACACATCTTTGGGTGTAAATGCTTCATCCACAACAATGGTAAGGATAACTTGGGAAAGTTTGATTCCAAGTCCGATGAAGGTATATTTCTTGGATACTCAAATAGGAGTAAGGCTTATAGAGTTTTCAATACACGTACTCGTTTAGTAGAAGAGTCAATCCATGTTGTGTTTTGTGAATCCAAGTCTGACGAACCTCTGGATAATGATGAGGAACCTACTTATAAAAATCAATTCTTTTCAAAAACTACTCCTGACTCTCTTGAAAAATATGAATATGTTTTTGAAAGTGATTCTCAAAACTCTTGCGAAAATCCTGATCAATCTCAACCTAAAGCTTGGAAGTTCATTAGGAATCATCTTTTGGACCAAGTAATAGGGGATATACATCAAGGTGTAAAGACCAGACAAAGTATCTTGAATGAGGTTACATTTTCTGCCTTCATATCTAAGATTGAGCCCTCTAAAATTGACAAAGCCCTATCAGACAATGATTGGGTGATAGCAATGCAAGAGGAATTACAACAATTTGATAGAAATCAAGTTTGGGACTTAGTACCTAGGCCTAAAGACCATCCGGTCATTGGCACTAAGTGGGTATTCAAGAACAAACAAGATGAATCAACAATTATAGTCCGCAACAAGGCTAGACTGGTAGCCAAAGGCTATAATCAGGAAGAAGGTATTGATTATGAGGAAACATATGCTCCAGTAGCTAGATTGGAAGCTATACGAGTACTCTTAGCCTTTGCGTGTATCAAGGGATTTAAACTTCATCAAATGGATGTAAAGAGTGCTTTTCTAAATAGTTTTATTCAGGAGGAAGTATATGTAGAACAACCTCCTGGCTTTGAAAATGATCATTATCCAGATCATGTTTACCGTCTCAAGAAAGCTTTATATGGTCTTAAGCAAGCTCCTAGAGCTTGGTATGAGCGGTTAAGCAAATTTCTTCTTGATCAAGGTTTTGTCAGAGGAAAAGCAGACACAACTCTCTTCATAAAAAGTAATAAACTTAATGAGATTTTAATTGTGCAAATTTATGTTGATGACATAATATTTGGTGCTACTAATGATTCTCTCTGTGAGGAATTTTCCAAGAAAATGCAAGGTGAATTCGAGATGTCTATGATGGGTGAATTGAACTACTTCCTCGGCTTGCAAATCAAACAGCGGAAGGATGGTATCTTCATCTCTCAAACAAAGTATCTCCGCGATTTGCTCAAGAAATTTGGAATGGAACATTGCAATGGAGCTGACACCCCAATGAGTTCAACTGCCTCTCTAGATGCTGATGAAGAAAAAGGCAAGGACTTCAACATTACCAAATATAGAGGGATGATTGGATCTCTACTATATTTAACTGCAAGTAGACCAGACATTCAATTTAGTGTGGGTATGTGTGCAAGATTTCAAGCTGCTCCAAAAGAATCACATACCGAGCATGTAAAAAGAATCTTTCGATATCTCTCTGACACAAAGGAGCTTGGACTTTGGTTCCCAAAAGGTCAACAAGAATTTTTGGTAGCATACTCAGACTCGGATCATGCTGGATACAAAACTGACAGAAAAAGCACTAGTGGACAATGTGAGTTTTTCGGAGGTTCACTTGTATCGTGGTTCAGCAAGAAACAAACCACTGTGGCTGTATCCTCCACTGAAGCTGAATATGTTGCTGCCTCTAGTTGTTGTGCCCAAGTCCTTTGGCTAAAGCAACAATTATCTGACTTGGGAGTCCATCGAAAGAAATTCCAATTCTTTGTGACAACACAAGCACGATCAGCTTGGCGAAAAATCCGGTTCAACATACAAGAACCAAGCACATTGATGTGAGACATCATTTTATCAGAGATCATGTGCAAAAGAAAGATGTTAAAGTGATGTTCATTCCTACTCATTTGCAACTCGCTGACATTTTCACTAAGCCTCTGGCCAAAGAACAATTCACATTCATCCGAAGAGAATTGGGAATGGTCAATCCCAATGAGTTGTAAGTAATTCTTCTTACTTGTGATTTATACGATTTAATTGAATTATGATTACTAACTTAAGCATCGAGCTTCTAGATTTAGTGTTTGCAGGATGTTCTGTTCGTGCTTCCAAAAAAAAAATAGAGGTAAATAGAGGCATATCTCTAATTACATTACTCGAGTAGTTATTTTCGTTACCCGAGTAGGTTTCGTAAAAAGCATCCTTGATGGTCGATCAAGAATTACTCGAGTAACGTCACTGAATTCTTTTTCAAGACAAAGATGCTGAATTAATAAAACAAAGAATTATCTAATTTTGTTTTGTGCACTGCATGCTTTATTAAAGTGATTCAGTAATTGTCTTGTGGGATCCATTGTTTCGTGTCGTTTTAACCAAAGATTATATCCTTCGTGCTTAAGTTTGCCAATTTGTTGAGTTGATTTAATATATAATTCATCAATAGTATCTTCTACTTTATTTTAATAGACACCTTTTTGACTTCACAATATTGCTGCACCTTATTGCTTTCTACGTGGGTAAGTTTGCAATATATTGAATTCATTTAATAAACAAATCATCAGCAGCAGCCTTTCTTGACTTTGGAATCAATCTTCATGTGACTACAATATCAAAGTTGCTTCTTTTGTCAATGAATACTATTCAATCTTTGCATAAATGTTTTGTACTGCGTCATTTTTTTTAAAAAAAAACTGCACTATTTTCTTTAACATTTTTTTTAATAAACATAAATATTTTTAAAAATAATTTTTTTTCGTGCATTTAATGATCTTTAAAAAAAAATTGTTAGTTGTGTTTTCATCTCCTCAATTTGGCAATAAAAAATTTGATTCACTTATTGTGCGGTTTTTCGATGTGATATGCCCCCATTAATTTGATCCAATATATTAAAATAAAAATTTCAATTAATGATCTAATTGATTTCATTATGCAGCACTTTTATTGCTATTTTATTGTGCTCTTGTGAGAATTTTTTTGGGGACAAATTATTGCTGTGCTTGCTTTGTATGGATCCTTGCTTTATAAGTCAAACTTTGCATCCTTTATTCAATTATGTGGGTCATGGTTGCTTTTTAATTGATGTTTCATTCTACCGTGTGTTTCTTCATTTGCTTCATTTTATATTCATTAAATTGAAAAGCATATATTTGAAAAGATATGTGAATTGGCGTCTCTATGCTTCATTCTTCACTGTGCATTCATTTTTCTTATCCAATGTGAATCACTATTTTGACACCATGTGGGTCACGGCGTCTAAATGCAAAAGTCTTGTTGTTTCTTTATTTTCATTCATTGAACTGATGCAAAAATCTTCATTCATTGAAACTTGAGTGCGGGTCCTGATCTGTGTGCATCATTTATTTCTCGCCAGAACTAAAATTTGCTTCATGCAGAACTCAAATTTGCTGTTGTATTTTCTGTTGTGCCTTCATCTTCTTCTCCTCCCTCCTCTTTGAGTGATGACAAAGGGGGAGAGAAAGTGATCTGATTTGAAATGGTATTATCTGATTTCTGTTTTGATATATATAACTCTGTTAGTACTAAAACTTGTCTTTTGTATTGAAGTTATATACAGTACTAACGCTTTAGCTATGAATGCAAACATATTATTATCTGACTCATATTTTTCTTTGCATTCTTGCGCTATATTCAATTTACTGGATTCAGAAACTTTTAAAAAATTGTTTCAAATTTATCAAGTGTTTTCATCATCAAAAAGGGGGAGAATGTTGACTCTCGGAGTTTTGATGATAACAAGACTTCATTATTTAAATCTTTTGTTAAAAGGGATTTGTGTTTTTGAATCAGTAAATGATAAGTTAAGTAAGGTGTTCTTAGTTATTCAAGTAATTGTCTGTATAAATTGACACCTTTCGAAAGTCTCATTTGAAAAACTATCCGGTATTACTTTCGGACGTTACTCAAGTAATGAGCACTCCGCTTGCAAGTAATTTAGCTACTTTCTATGGTTACTTGAGTAAGGTTCTTTAGCTCCGCAAGTAATTTGTTTACTCAACATTACTTTCTGGAGTTACTCGAGTAATATATTTTCATTTGCAAGTAATATGGACCTAATCGTGTTTTACTCAAAATTACTCGAGTAATGAAGTTTTTCTCCGCAAGTAATTTTATTACTTTCAAGTGTTACTTGAGTAAGACTTAATAGCTCAGCAAGTAATCTCAAGTCAATCGCTTTCTCCCTGAAATTATTTGACATTACTTGCGTGGTTACTCAAGTAAGCCTTTTCTTCTTTGCAAGTAATTGCATTACTTTCTGACATTACTTGAGTAAGGTTTGCAAGTAATCTAGTAACGTTATTTCCTTCGAAAGCTACTTGAGTAATACTTTCAAACTTCGCAAGTAATGTGGTTCTTCTCTGCAGAATCTTATTATCTTTGATATTACTTTCGAAATTACTTGAGTAATGTTTTTCAAGCTTCGCAAGTAATTTCTTGAAAGTGATTCTAACGCCTCTGTTTCTTGAACAACTTGATTTTACTCAAAGTAATATTTCTCCAAAGTATTTTATATCTTGAAAATATAAGATATTACTCAAGTAATCCTTTAAGCTACCTAAGCAAGTTCTTGCAAATTCCAGAAACCATCGGTATGTGCTTAAACTCTGCTCTAATCATTATGGGTAATCTTTTAACTACTCTTAATCACTCTCAAACTTATTTATATCATATCTAAACATCTTTTTTAGTGGATTTCAGTTGATTAACCTTTGTTTAATGTGAGATTAGCCAAAAGCATTTCAACATATCAAAAGTATTTATTGCGCTGAAAAAGCAGAACACGCAAACGAAATTAAAGCGTGTAGCGATCGAAGATATTCGTTTGTTTTTGACTCATATTACGCACAAGTAGGCGAAGGCATTTAATGAAGCAACGGTCGAAGTCTCTCAACGGCTATCACATTCAAATCGCCAACTACCAACCCATCGATTGAGGAAGCCTTGTGCAATTAATTCGGACATATTCAAACTTTCAAACGGATAAATCAAAGCTTCAACGGTCTTCAATATAAATATATAACTCAAAGATTGAATTCATCGGTATGAATAATACGAGACATAGACAAAAGTATTCAAAGTGATCAAATTCTATTCTGTTTATATCTTCAAATATCATTGAGCTTCGTGTTTTTATTCATCTACTACGTGAGAGAGATTTATCATTTCTTTTATATTTGTTCAAATCTCAAGATAGAGGTATCTTGAGTGTGGGTGTACGATTACAACTTGTAAGGGGGAGTGAGTCCTAGGGAGAAAGGATAATCCGAGTTACGGTAAGAGTGTGTAATTGTATTTGTGAGTTAGTGAAAATCCCGAGTGTATCTTGTCATTGGGGACCGGACGTAGGTCAAGGAGTTGGACCGAACCAGTATAATTCCTCGTGTCATTTCTCTTTACTTCTTTTCTTCGCTTTTCATCGTTTATCATACGAAAGAATTTTTTAGATCACCTATTCTCCCCCCTCTAGGTGATATTCCACCTTCAAGATTGCGAACCAAGAGAGTGAAACTTACGAACAAGCGAGTATAGAGAGTTCTTATAGAACGAATAACGAAACGAGCGGAATAATATTCGCGAGTCGAGCTCTTTACCATACCAGGCTTTCTTTACGTTTTTCTTTCCTTAGTGCATCCTATGGACAGATGCCCTGGTCACAAGTCAAACTTGAAGCAATTCCTCTTCTCTCGACTTTCAGGTATTCCAATCCAAGCTCCTTAGTCTTGTACTGATCAGAGTACCACTTCTGATTGGCAAGCTTATCTTATCGAAGCAGGATAGAACTTCCCAGTCAGCTAGCTACTGCCATTGTTTTCAAGCGAGTGGAAGACCTTGAAGTCTAAGGGGATCTTCTTTCTCTCGTTCCCAGCTAAACTAAGATGACTTTTTCTTAGCTAACAGCAGAGATTTTGCTTGAATACCTCTAAGAATCTCCAAGCGAGTCCTTATTATATATAGCATCTTTCCTAACGAACCGAACTACCTTGAGACTTTTGTCTATTTCCCGTGGGAGTTTGCTTAACCCGTGAGATCCCCACCAGTCCTTCTTTTCTCATGAAAGTCTAAGTATAATTCGACCTTTTTCATCTTCACTCAATCGCTGTCCCAATTAGAGTATCCATCTACCTATGCCCTCGCTCTTCTTATGCTGTTATGCCTCTTGTCCTCTTGCTTTGTCACCTTCTGACTTTCCTGCTTGACTTTGTCGGCGGGTGGTAGCATGTCCTTTAGCGAGGCTAGGCACCTTCCTTAAAGGAGGAAGCATCCAATCTGATGCATCCTAGCCAGGGAAATCCCCGAATCGCGAGTCTGGGGTATATACTTTTTCTTTATCCCCCTGAGAATCCGACAAGAAAGAAGATCAAAGAAAGTACATATGGGCAAGATAAATCTTCCATTTCTAAGAGAATGTCATCAGTAGAAAAAGCAAAGGAGGATTGATGGCATGAACCGGTATGCTCCATCCGCTAATCCGCTCAGGAGGCGGGCAGATTCTTTTTGTGATTGGGCGGCTGAGATAAAAAAGCTTTTTAGTAATTCGAGATTTGAAAGGGCCTGTGAAAAAACCCCCACTGAACAGGACCGGTAGTCTCCATAGGGACTTGGCTCTACCATAAGGGAAAGTAGATAGACGGCTCTACGTCTTCAGGTTCGAAATCTCTCGTCTTTAAATCAGAAATAGGTCTTTCAGAAGATAGTGAATTACTGGCGTGAAGCAAGGGTGCATGGCAGGCTAGCTCTTTAGTTTATCCTGATCCTACGTGACTAGGTCAAAGATGAATAGTGAATACTCCGGCCATCTCCCGCATACTTAATATGCAACAGATAATCTTCACAATCTTCCTGTCCCCTAGTATTGGGTGATTCCCTTTACTATGTGACTTGTAGATTGACCTGGTTGGAACCCAGGCGCCCCCCCCGTCTCGACCTCGTGTCGGGCGATCAGGAGAGAGTGGATGCACCTTTTACTGACGAAGAATACTAAATAACGATTTGTTAAACCATTAACATGAAACCATTATTTAGCTCAGTCGAATCAGTGCCAGTTGCATCCTGGCGGTGTCTGTTTGAACAGACACGGAGGCTGATGGGCCTTTTGGTAAAGGTCTCATTAGTCTCCTCCTTATCTCTCACCAGGGAAGTTGGCCTAGCGGCCGTCTCCTTCATGCGTTTTTGTGGTACGGCTCCAGCGGAGATCGGGGTACTTGTTCACTGCACTTTACTTAAAGCAGTGTGGAGTTTGTCTCCAGCGCTATTACGCCGGTAGTGTTTCCGGTACCTCTCTTTCCACTCCCGTATCCTTGTCCAGGTCTGGTATCCCGCGTGTGATTCCTCCGGTCTTAAGACGTGTCTTAAGCCGTCGTGACTCACATGCTGATAGGTTGGTTCGACTTTACCGTACTTGGTTTGGTTTGGCAAAGTTAATTGCTGTGGCGCCTCGGGTGAGAAAGGCAACTTTCTCATCGATCGTCACTCCAAACCCAGATATTGGTTCAGTTATGGAGGTGTTGGGAGATATTAAAACCTCTTTCAGCACGCTCCAACCACTCTATCTTCCAGATCTTTCACGCATTCCTCTCATCAAGGGAATGTCGTGGGAGCCTACTTGGAAGTCAGTTCCCATCCAGGACTCACTCCTGCTTCGTCTCGGCTTTTCGGTCGATCCGAAGGTTGATGCAGCCAGGCAGCGCTATCTAAAGTGCCAAAATATCTTTGTGAATTTAAAGCACGAGATTGCTGCCTTTGTGTATAATATAAATAAGATACACAGCATCCCCGATGGGTTCTTCTCTCCTGGTATCCTTTGGTATCCGCGGGTACTATATCCGTTGGATAGAAAGTATACTTCGGAGAGCTCCATTGTTGACCTTGATTACTTTGAGCGCTGTGTTGGACCTCAGTTCAGCACTCTCGCTCCAGCTTATCAAGGTTTTCCAATGGCTTCCGGTCGGTTGGCACAAGTGATTGAGGGTTCAGGGAAACGTCGGCTGTTCGCAATCTGCAACTATGTGAAGCAGCGTTTGCTACAGCCTGTTCACACCTGGTCCTATCGGGCAAAAAGCTTATTCAGGCCGGCTAACTATTCGCCTTTTGGTTAACCGGCTTTGGGTGCATCCAACATGCTGAAGTTTTAGACTTTGCAAACCTCGATAACCACCCGCTCCTCTTTGAATGAGGAGCTTCACTCTTTAGAAAAGACTCCCACTCCTAAACAGAGAAGAGCAAGGTGCGTAGCGGAAATCAAGTCTTTTCCTTCTTTCCCATCGGGATGTCAATCAAATTCCTTCTATCCGCTCTTACAGAATCCGCTGCACTATTGGGCTAACTTGAATCTGGGTAAGAAGACTAGCTTTCCGTACCGACAAAAGCATACTATGACAAATATTACCGCGTAGTAGGAAGAGATGGTGCTATCCTATATATATAAGAAAAAGGCTGATAAGATCATGCTTCTTTGTAGTATAGGAGTTCTCTCTCCCTTCTTATATAAAGAAGAGTTCTCTTTGGACTTATTTCAAAGGATAGAAAGGAGAATAGTCCTGCTTCCTTGCCTTTAGTAAGAGGAAGTTTTCACTCTTATGAAACCGGAATTAATTGAATACGAATTAAGCCACTACGCGCTAACTAGAAAGATCATAAGAGAAGATTCAGGAGAGGTTGGGGAAGACTTGGCTGCGGCAAGTCAAGGAGAGGTTAGGTCAAGGGATTTCAGACAGAAGTCCCATCAATCAAAAGAAAAGGATGTTCCAGGAAAGAAGGGAACAAGGATATCCAAAAGAATAGGCCTTTCAGGAAGGCATGAATGAGGGGAGACCGGTCTAAGGGCTGCAAGATATTCTACAAGGTTGAATCAGTCCACTAAGGGATGACCTCTTATACATGATTTCAGCGAAGTGTTCAAGTCAAGGACTTAGGCGATCAAAGAAAAGAAAGAAAAGCCTTCTATCCCACAGCTAAGGCATCCATCCAATACAGATAGAGCGTCATATACAATTACTCTATCCTTTTGAAACCACCTATTCCTCTCATCGACTACCTTCACTAGGGTCAAGATTCATGGTTTTCTAAGGGCGGCCCATTAGCTTCCAAAGATGGAACAAGGGATTGATTGCTTTTGTCTCTTTCCTTCTGGGCCAGGAATGGAAGTTGTCGTTAAGCTTCTTTTGATCAATCGATAGTGTGCTTATCGCTCTACTTCGCTTGATTCTCATGCCAGTGGACTCGTCGCTCAGCTTTAGGCCTTATTAGCTTCATTTCTGAAGTGAGCATGAAGTGGCGTCAAGAGAGGAAACTCTCTGATGTGGGAAGGTTTTGCTATAGCTGCAGTTAGCCCCTCTTGCATTGAGAAAAAGAGTGCTTCCTGCATGTGCTTGCCTCTAACCTGAAAAAATAAGTTTTCCTAAAGAAATTCTCTTAGTAAATCACTTTTGCTTGAACTTGAAAAGGCATTGAATTTCACCTTTGGTTTGTATATAGGCATTGGTTAGCCTTTCTTCTCGTGAGCCTTTATTGTAGTGAACGGCTTATACAGATGGATGTAGTGGGACTTGCTTCGTTCGTTCCTCACTTTCTATCTCATACTCATAGAAGTTCCATTCCGAAGATGGGTGATAGGACCCTAAGGAATCGCCTAAGAGGATAAAGCAATCGAATTCAATATTGAGAATTGCCCACTTGTGGTTCCTTTGGCTTCACAATGTGTTGCCAAGCCTCGGTTTGTTTGCATGTAGGAGGTTAAGAATTATGCTGAGATCAATATAAAATACCTCTGATTCTGTAGTGATTGCTTCCTTTTTGAAGGGCTAATGGGAGGTTGCTTTGGTATATGGGAGGTAGGCCAATCCCCTCTTTTCTAAATCGCTTTAGGAATAAAGATTTCACTCGATTCAAAGACACACACACATTTAGCCGGGCATGAGCTCTCCCCTTGCTTTATTTTCTTTGCTTTCTGGCGTCTCTACCTTTGCCTCTCAATACGCCCTGGGTTCCAACCAGGTCATTGTGCTAATCCTACTCGAGAGGGTGAGCGACACCTGGAAAGGCACAATGTGAAGAATCAAGTAATCATATCATGGTTCATGACTCAGTAGGGGTGTTCATGGGCAGGGCGAGACCCTTGCCCGAGGCCCTGCCCAAAAGATCACTGGGCAGTCAAATGCAGCCCAGTGCCCGGCCCTGCCCGATAGAAGCCCTAACATTTTTGGACAGGGCAATAATGGGCTGGGTAGGGTGGCCCTTTCATGCCCAAGTGGCGATACCCTGCTATTCTGCCACACCTTATATGAAAAAAAAACATCTTAAGTAACTGAAAATTAAATAATATCCATAATTCTACACTTTTGAATATTTCAATATAAGTCTACAAATTAAGTCTTAAAATTAAAAAGACAACCATACGTCCTAACAAAGCATCAAAAAATAGAATTTAAGGCCTTGTAGACATCCAAAACTCCTAGAGGTTGCATCAAGGCCCCAAAATGTCAAAAGGATGAAGCATATGGAATCACCTAAAAGAAAACAAAAAAGAAAGCATATTATTACAACATTTACATGTGAAAGTAACAATTAATTGTAGGCTCTTAGCCTTAGTTTAAACTTTAGAGGTTACAAATTGCCTATTTCATCCACCACTAGCCAACCGGCAACCATAACCATTACATTCCCCCTTCTCCATGTGCAGTATCTTGGAAGAAAATAAAACAAAAATTACATTACAAAATAGGAAGTAATATATATGTTCAGGTGTGTATATATCAAATGATCAACCACGAAGAATTTGTATTCAAGAATATATGCGTTTAGGTGTATGTGTGTATATATATATTATACAAATAGGTTATATAATTTATAACAAATATATAATACAATTTTATAAAAAAATAAAAAAATAAAATAATATATACTACTCAAGGCGGGGCTAAATGGGCGGGATACCGCCGATGCCCACCCCTGCCTGCAAAAATGCCCAACCCAGTTGAGCCCATTTTTCTTTGGGCAGCTTTTTCTTCGGCTGGGCAGGGCCATTCTTCAGTGGGCGTGGGCGGGCGTACAGGGCCGTGGGGATCATGAATAACCTTACGACTCAGTACAACCACACAACAATACTAAGAAGGAAACCAAAATCGGTTACGGTGCTTCATGCAATTTGATCTTAATTCTTCCTTCCACTTCCTTTAGGAAATGCTTTTCGTGGATTCAGACCCCGAAGGGGGGATACATTAATGAAAAGAAAAGCGGAGGCCCGCCATTTGCTAGCATTGTGCTTTGGAATCGAATCCGCAGACAGGTGTTGTCTAATGACTTGGTTTCCAAGAAGAATTCAATCATAAGCATGGAATCGGACAAGCATTGGATTCTCGACCAGCCTTTTCTTGCTAACAAGCCATTCTAAAGTTCGATAGCAGCTTTTGGACGAATTCCTATTCCTGCTTGAAGGAAAGTCACAAGTCAAGTGTCAGTACTCTTCGATTTTGTTCAAAGCCCTCCTACAGCTCCTGCTATTGCGTCAGGGATCTTCCGAGAAAGCGAAAGGCAACTCCCCTGTGGATCCCACTATAGGAGTAATGCTATTCTTAGGTACACCTACTATTGAAGGGAAGCAAGAGTATGAGTCAAAAAGCCCACATACACCTTTCACCCTATATAGAGAATAGAAGTCTTTAGTAGGGCTACAAGGGAGAGTGTGGTCAAGGGGCTAATTGACTCGCATGCTTACCGCGGAGCGGAAGTGAGTACTTAAGCGGACTTAGCCGCTGATTGAACTGATCTCGAAGCGGACCGGGTTGCTAGTACGGCGGGAAGGGTAGGATTGGAGTTTGTTGGGGCAAGGAGTCGTTTCTTTTCCGCCAGGGGAGGAACGAATCCACGAATCAAACAGGTGAACCATGTTGTTCGAAGCGATCCAAGTGAGACTGGGACTACGTACTACGCGAATCAAGTGTTCTTCTAGTCGGTCAAGTCCA
Source organism: Acacia melanoxylon (assembly GCA_019022615.1). Classification (NCBI taxonomy): domain Eukaryota; kingdom Viridiplantae; phylum Streptophyta; class Magnoliopsida; order Fabales; family Fabaceae; genus Acacia; species Acacia melanoxylon. Next base: position 161,494 of record JAFJYJ010000111.1, read on the forward strand.
ATGCTGAGATGACTGGACTCCCCAAAGAATGACATAGGGCCTCGAAAGCCACATCAAGCAACCCTGGCCAAGCACTCGGAAAGCCCAATCGAAAAAAGTCCAAATTATGCCTATATATGAAGCTATGCAAATAGTTCATACTCATCTGTTGACGGGGGTTGCCAACCTTTGCTTTTGTTGTGCCGGGCTATGCAATAGTTATCTTTTCCGCGGATGACGAGGCTTTGAGTTCCTATCACGGCAGCTAGCTGAGACAGAGACCATTGACCTAGGAGATGACCTCTTTGCCTAACGAATTGAACACCCCCGGAGTCAGCTATGGCTGGGTCAGCCTTACTCAAGTTGTAGAACGTCTTATCAGAGCCTTACTTGAGATCCAAGTCCTATTATTTCCTTTTATTGTTTATCATTTAGATAGATAGAAAGGCTCTGTAAGAGAAGTTGGTCTCACATCCGGGTGAAACAAAGGTCAAGCGCCCCTCTCACAGGCTCCGCCGTTGGATCAAACATTGGTTCAAGGTAAATAACTGGAACTATACCTTGGTCCCGCCTTTCGAACTTCCTCTGTTACGGCTCCTTATGGGTCTTGATCTGGAGATATTCCGGGTGCAAATGTAGAAGAGAGAAGACTGTTCCAAGCACAAATCCAGATGCAGAGGCGAGAGCCGCGGATAAAGCAGCGGATCCCATTGGTGTTGACCCAGCAACGAAGCCCAGAAGCGAAGCCAGGAGCACAGCCCATTGATTCAGTGGTTTACCTTGACTCAGTTGATGCAGTGAAAGCACCTGTTGCTTGCTTTAGCTTCGATTGACTCAGCCAAAGTGAAAAAAGTCCTCCCCATATGTTTCCCCCTTTTCTTTTCGGCAGATCAGTTACGAGACCCTATTTGTTTCAGGCCTGATGAATAAGACGAGTGATTCCCTTGCCCTTGACAAAAGCACGAGTCGTAACGAGTCTTTCAACTCACTCTAGAAAGCATCTCTCTTTTATACGCTATTATGAGTTGAGTGAAGCGCTTTGGTTGGGTCTGGAGAGAGTGAGTGTGATTTTCACACGGAATCATTCGGGTGGCAAAAAGGAAAGAGTTCAATTAGGAATTGAATCATACAAGATTGGATCGTACAAGGAAAGTGTCTTAGGCGATGTCGTGGGTGGATTTGTTGAAAAACAAATAGCACCGAACAGACCCACCAAGAGACTCCACAAAGATTTGTAGGAAGTATCATTGGATATAAAAGTCTCTTAACATTTGGTAGTGTGGATCGTCCTAGACTTGAGGATGTCATCGAGCACTGTGTCCTAATGTCATACTTTGATTGTACAACTCTATCCGCCTGAGAATAGGGAGAATAGTGTACTCTTGGGTATGACTCGAATGCATGAGTGTAGATGTACATGCCGAAAGGACTCACTATCTCCTACAAGGGATTTGTCGTTCACGGGGTGGTAGGGCTTGGATGACTTCTAGTTGACTCGGAAATGCACGTACTGATAAGTGATCATGAAGAGTCATGTTCCATCTTAGAGTCAATAGAAGAAGATTCCTAGTTACGTGAAAAAGCTATATTTAGTCAACCAAGAGAGATGATACTCTATCTTTGCTCTCGACTAAATGTGAATGACGTAGTGAGGGATGAAGCCTAAGACACGGTGTCCAAATTAGAAAAGGTAGATCACTTGATCAACTCAATTAATTCTGAGGCCACAAAGCATTGCTAGTGTCTTATGTGGTCATTAAATAACTTGAGCTCATTAAAGGAGTTTGATTAGTCCAAGGTTATTTATGTCAATGATTAATTGGGCCTAATGGGTCACACACAAAGGTTATTCTTGATTGGTTAAGATTAGCAATCTTGGGTCAATAATTGTTATTGAGCTTTCTCGAAAGAATGAGTATATTTGGATTGGAGTTGGACTACAAGCCCAATCTATTAAAATGGCGCCATATATGGTTATCTAGTGAGAGATTAATTTTTCCATTAATAAGCCTAAATATGTCAGAAGACCAAACGCGGTCTTAGGCCATTTTGAATTTTAAATTCAAGAGTATATATTATAAAAGATAATTTAGGATGATCTAATATAAATATACATCCAATAAAGTAATGGATAAGATCCATTATCTTGAATTATTAATTGAAGAATTAATTAAAGATTTGGATATAAGATCCATTATCTTGAATTATTATTTCAAGAATTAATTAAAGATCTGGATAAGATCCATTATCTTGAATTATTAATTCATTGGATATAAGATCCATTATCTTGAATTATTAATTCAAGAATTAATTAAAGATCTGGATAAGATCCATTATCTTGAATTATTAATTCAAGAATTAATTAAAGATTTGGATGAGATCCATAATCTTGATTAATTAAATAATACCAATTAATGGGCCATAATTCTTTTAACCCTAAATTAAGTTTTTTACCGTGTAAATTATAAGATTTTGAATCTCATAATTTTCAGCAAGAGCTAAAAGAAATTAGGGGATAAGCCGTGGAAAAAGATTTGAGATTTTATTAGTTTCATCTTTTGCGACTGACTTGGTGGATCTAGGATTTTAACTATTGGAATAATAAGATATAATTATCTTATTATTTTTAGTTAGAAAAATAAGGGATCTAGGTTTTGGCCGCAAAGAAATAATTTAACGCTACGTGTGAGTCGTATATTTTTCTATGGCATTCTTTGAAAACCTAGAGCATTGGCCGAATAGAATTCTTAGCCAAAGCAACCAAGAAAAGAAAAAAAGGAGCAATCCAAAGAGAAAGAAATCCCAAGAACGTTGAGTCCTCAACCTTGCGTCGCCTAGCAAGCATCCAAGGAAAGAGAGGAATCAAAGAGAAGGAGTTCTCAAAGCAATCGGGAGATAACAGTGTGGATCAGCGTTAGAGGACTTTGATGTCTTCGGTGATCTAAGGTAATCCTAAACCCCCTCACGTATTTTAATGAGTAGATCCTTTCTTGGAATATCTCATGATCTCCTGTAAATGTTATAGGATCACATGATCAATATTCCTGGGAATACCCATAGTATTGAGATGACTCATGATACCATAAAAGTTATGGGTTCTCATGAGAATCTTTAAGACATTGTACATTTGTGATGGGTTCTTATGATGACATTATAGGAACCCATGAGTATTTATTTTAAATATGGGTTTTAACTCACGAGGACCATAAGAGTTATGGATTCTCATGAGCGCCCATTAAAACTCACAAATGTGTTCAGTGTTTATAAGTCATAATAACCGTAAAGAGTTGCGGTTATTGATTATAGTTTCCGCTGCAAATTAAGGAAAGACAAATTTTTTTGTTTTGTTTTTCCTACTCATGAGGTCATGCCTGAATGTCAGGCAGGGACCGATTTTACCAACAAAAATCAGATTTGTTGAATGTTCTTACTTCCATATCTCTCTTTCATCCTTACTGTACATGCAAGAGAATGTCGTTTATGCATGCATAGTGTTGTCAGGAACGACTTTAATAGAGTGCCCATACGTCTCGAGCGCCGCGCGAAATACCGACTGTGCATTCCCTTTTCAAACCGTTGGCTTTTCTTGCATCAGGCCAGACCTTTGGTTCATTATATATATAGCCACTGCCTTTTGTTTTTATCAATGGTGTGCTTCAATTAGCGAGAGAGAGAGAGTTCAAGTATGTGTGTGCTCTGCTCTTGATCCATAAAACAGAGGCGATAGTTGTCGGTAAAAGAAGAGAATCCAATGTAAGTCTTTCTTGCTGTTATAGAAATATTTATATATATTTTTGTATACACAAAACGAAGGAGAAAGTTTTATTTGCTGCAATAAAACTGAAAACTGGAACTTTGCTATCATAAGACTTTGCTCTGATATACATTATATCGCTGCTCTTGGGAAAAATATAAGAAAACTTGAAGTCCTGAAATATATAGGTGGCTATCATTGCTTTTATATTATACGTACATATCTTTGCTTATGAGGGACTAACGGTTAGCTATACATTTACGTAAGGAACCAAAACCTTAAGAAGTTGTTGCTTGAAACGTTGTACAGGGAAAACCAAATAGCTTGTATATGGTGTTAGGTATATATAAGAGAAGGAAGAGTTGTTGTGTGGTATAATATAGGTATATGTGTGTTCAGATATAAAGTATGTATATTTATGTTTCGAGGTGACTGGAAGGAGTAAAACTAAGGTTCTGTTGAATTATATATATAGTCACGTAATAGGATCTATATATATGGTTTCATAATAGTATATATAGAATATATATAAATATATGGTTTCGTGGTTCATGATGTCTAGAGGGAGTGAAACTAGATTTAAAGTGTATATATAGCTGATCTTATTTTTACATAAATATATATGGATAGATAGATATCTTGGAAGACCATGAGAAACATTGTATGCATTAAAGCATAATTTATATGGTGATTAGTATTTATAAACTCCTAATTTAAAGTATGGAAATAAGCTCTGAAAGTTTAAATTAATTAGAAATAATAATTATAATTATAATAAAAAAATAGTGATAAATAAATTATTATTATTATTATTATTATTTGTATTTTTTTCAATAGGAAATTATAAGTTTTAATTGTGATAATGTAGAGCCTTCTTGTAAGTGGTGATTGTGTAAGCGGTGATTGTGCAGGTTGTGTTCCTCGAGCTAAGGTTAAGCTTGGAATTGAGGTAACCGGGGTTAATTTATTTTATTTGCTTGTCTTGGGTTGTAAGGTATTTTTCTAAGTTTTACTTTCATATATACTACTTGTATGTGTCTTGAAAAATTATGTGTGTTTGAATATGAAAGTATTTCAGTGAAGCAGTGTATTTTCCAATCTGTGTATTTAAGTTAATATTATTATTGGGGGTTGTTATTGTTGTGATAGTTATAATGTTTGTTGTGAGATGATGTATATGGAATAATAATTTAATAAAATGTTGTTGAAAATATTAATATTATTTTATTTCTTCTGTTGTGGAATATGTTGGGTTGTGTGGAAGAGACTGAGGGTGAAATTGTGCCCATCGGCTCTCTCATTCCTGGCCCAGAATTTGAGTTGAGTGTTTTGGGCAAACACCTCCCTGTTACGGTATATTGGTGGTGGCATGGGAGGGAATAGTACTCTTGAAGTGACTAGCTAACCGAAAAGTCTATCCTGTATGATTGATCACAGTCCGTAGTGAGAGCCTGATCTCTGGTCTTCTTTCTCCCCTTACACCTAAGCAGAAGCAAGAAAGAAGAAAGCAAGGCGCACTCAATCAAAGCAGCCTTTAACAAAACAACCTGAAAGCGGGAACTCCCATCATCAAGGGATTTGGCTCATTCAATGCCAGCAAGAAAGGCAAACAAGTGGCATATTCAAAACAGACAACCGGTAGCTAGCAGTTTCAGTTTAATCCGCCTACCATGTCTCCTCTGTAAGGTCTCTCTAGACCCTCAGTCAAACCATCGTCCTCTGTAAAGTCCAATGTTTCATATATCTTCATCCTCACTTGCACCTCCTTGTCAGGCCTAGCTAGGCAAACCGGTGAACCTTCTAAGTAAGGGCGAGGGTGTACGTATCCCAGGTGGAAAAAATCCCATTTGGATCAAAACTAGGGGGAATTGATCTAGGCTAATCAGTGGCAAATAGAAAGTTAGGTTCAACCCTTCATCCTAGTGATGACACTAAAGTTCTTGTGATGCCCCTATTCTCTATCCTTATACAATCTTTCACTGAATTACATCAGGTCGCTAAGGTAAGACCTTTCTTTTGACGACATAAACCTAAAAACATCCTCTTACTGGGCTGGTAGTAGCGTTAGCGTACTAAGAGCCCTCTGGTTGCATTGAAGACATATATAAGATTCAATGAATCTGGACACTTTTGCTCGTGTTGGGCTATTCTTGTGTGCGACCCTGCAGGCCCACATGAGATTGGCAGTGGGCCAGTACTGTACCAACCCACAAGGCGCAAGTGGCCTCTAGCAAGACATTGCGACTACCCAATACATATGGGGATCGATGATACGATACAACCTATCGTACAACCATGTCACCTCCCTTTTGTCACGCGATAATTTGGTCAAGGATGAGGCATGGATAATGTCAACTTCCTGTTCTTGACCACTACTTTCTCGATTCTTGAGTAGTCTAATAATTGAAATGGAAACTCCTTTCCATCATAGTATGGCCATACATTTCTCAAACTCACTCATCGAGGGGCCTGGTATTATCTCTCTACAAATGTGAGGGACAAATTCCATCTTGACCATTCACATTCCTCTGCATGAGAACCATTGATCCCGATCCAAGCCTTTATCATCACCCGGTCAAAGGTGACTTTTGACTAGGTCAAAGAGCAATGACTAATCATGTAGGAATCTATGATGATCTCAGGTCAAAGGCTGTTGTGACGCGGTTATACATGAGAAAAGCTTATGACTTAATCCATGCAGTTTTCTCAAAGTGGATCGGTCCTGAAAGACCTGGTTATCATCCAAGAGGGGGGTGAATTGGGTGTTTGATAAAAACTTTAGTTACTTTGAAAATCTTTTCATAACTTACTGAAAGTAGTTTGAATGACAGAAATAATTTATAAAGCAATAATAAGTTATTCAAATATATATGCTGGAAATATAAGAGATAAGGGAAGAGAATATGAAAACTAATTTATACTGGTTCGGCCCAATCCTTGACCTACGTCTAGTCCCCAAGCTCCACTTGAGAATTTCAATCCACTATCTTCTTTCAACTTAATTACACGAAAGGCCTTTACAACCTCAAGTAATCCTCTCACTAGGATTCACTCCCCCTTACAATTTCGTAATCAATACACCCACTTGATTACACATTCTGTACTCAAAGTACTCCTCTCACTAGGATTCACTCCCCTTACAAGCTGTAATCAATACAATGGGTTTCCCACTCAAGATCACCCAATCTTGAGAAACTCTCAGATAGAAGGATAAGATGATTACAATAAATCTTCTCTCTCAGAAGTGAATGAATAAACACTGAAGTACAATACAAATTATCTCACTCTCTATGATAAACTATGCAAACATTTGAAAAACAGAGAGTAAATAAGATGAAGATCAGATTATGAGCATTTTGAAGATGTAGGCTTGTGTCTTCCTTCTTCTGTCTTGAATCTATCTTCTTTTATAAGTAGAGATCAATATATGACCGTTGGATAAAGAAATATAGCCGTTAGACTCAGATGGAAACTAGCCATTAGAACTTCGTTTTTTGAACCAGCGATGTAAACTCGAGTTTTCATTTGAAACTCAAGTTTTGAGGTTGTTGCGTTACTCTAGGTTCCTCTTTGTCTGATCAAAAATCGAGTTTTAGTTTCACAAACTCGAGTTTGGATGAACTCCTGGACATGGTTGGTCTCTGTAACTCGTAAACTCAAGTTTCCACTAATAAACTCGAGTTTTGCAAGTTGATTTGCCCTTGACTTGATATAGCTCAAAATTTGGAAAACCACTTATCCCCATATATCTCTTTGAGTCTTCTTTCCAATGCAAAAATAAACAGCTCCAAACTCATTATATTTTGTCCGTTATGATCCGATGAATGAAGGCTTGTTCTTGACTAGCGTTTTTGCAATGTCTTGAACTGACTATCAAATTTTGAAGGCAATATCTCCCTGGTCGTAACTCTGTTTTGGTCCGTACATGTCTTTATGGAAATCCCTTTGAGTCTACTTTCATATGCCACCAATTTCAGCTCAATCGGATTTGTAGTTTGTGAGATACACTCAAAACATTGAAGCTTGGTTTGCTGTGTGGCGTGAATTTCAGTGTCAACTTCCACAATTCATAAATCCTTTATCAGAACTCCTTTGGGCTTGAATTGTATATCCAAATGACACATGGGGAGTCTAGTTTCATATGCCACTGGTTTCACCTCAATCAGATCTCTGGTTTGAAAGATATCATCAAATTACCGAACGTGCGTTGACCGTCTGAAACTCGAACGTGAAAACTTGAGTTTTGCTAGTTGACCTTGAAGACACTTATAAACTCGAGTTTTGAGTTCCAAACTCGAGTTTTGCATTTGGAAACTCGAGTTTTCTCATACCAGAGGAGCAAATCATTGAGCGAAGTATGAAACTTGAGTTTTGAGTTGGGAACTCGAGTTTTCTCATCCTGAAGCTTATTTTTGCTGACTTTAATTCTTAATTGAGTTGGGAACTCGAGTAATGATATCTTCATTCCATTCAGCAAGTTCTTCCTTCTTCCATCTCCCATCTTGATCATTCTTTATCATTTAACTTGGGCTCATTATTCTCTTCTCTTCTTCTTCTTCAATATCCATAATTCAAGCCTTTCTTTCGAACTTCTTGATCATTTCACGTCATTCAACTTGTACTCATCATTCTTTCAAGTTCTACCATTTTTCAATATATGATGAAGCTTTATTCCAAATTTCGTTTGATCATAGAGATTTCAGTATCACATATAAGAACATTTAGTGCAAGTTCTTATTTCTTTAGTCTCTCTTTCTTGGTCAATCCATTGATAACAGTTCAACTTGGAATAATCTTCTTCAATATCTCCTTATTGATTAATCTCTATAATTTAACTTGGAATTAATCTACATTAAATATAACAGTTTGTCAATGTAGGAGATAACTATATTACTACTCAATCTTTTTGCTTTTAATAATGGCATCTATATAAGACATCATCAAAACTAATCAAAACCAACATTCTCCCCTTTTTGATGATGAAAAATACTTTAAGAAAAATATGTATGAATATGAAAATATGTTAGATGCAACATATTTAATGCAACATATTTTTCTTGCCATTCTCTCCCCCTTATTTGTCATTAGCAAAAAAAGTTGAAGTAAAGAAGAAATGCTTATAAAGACAAATATGAAACCAGATTAGAAAGAGTCAAAAAACTGATTTTCTCTCCTTGATTTGAAATTGTTTTCATTCTAAATGGAATGTTTTTATGAAACAAATTTGAAAGAATTTGGAGACGTTTTCAAGAAATCTTTCACACTTAAAGCATATAGATACCAAACATGTGCAACATTTCTACTGAATATAAAAAGATAGAGATTAGAAATGCTCATGTTGGTTTTGCAAATTGATGAATAATCGATGAAGTCCATTTTGCTTTGCTTACGAGATCATTTGAAGCGTGCTCAATAGAAGGATCATGAATAGCCTTTGATATGTAAAATAGGATGAAAGTGTTGGCTTTTTGAAAATTATCTCATCGAATGAATATGATCAGTACTTGGCTTCCATCCTTTGCTTTTTCTTCATAGATCATCTATGTAGAGCATATCTCAGCTTCAATGATTGATCGCCAAAGCATCTTTCCTTAATTGAATAGTTTCTCCTTGTAGTGAATTAAGGAAAGTCGTAACGCATAACCAAATCTCCTGCTACAAATTGAAAAATTTCTTTGCAAAAGATATTTGTTTGTGTAACCAGATATCAAAGCATTCCTTTCTAAATGATATTTTCAAATAAAAATAATGAAAGGAAAACATAAGATATTTTCAAATATGAATTTAACTCATCATCAAAACTAATAAAAGATAGTGAATGTAGATGAGTGTGCTTAAAAGGGTTTTCTTCAAATAAAGAAGATGGGCTTCTACGATATCAAACACATGTGAATGTGAAGCTCCCCCTTAATGAATGCATGATTAAAAAAATGTGAAGTTCCCTTTAATGATACCAAATACCAAATAATAATGTGACACCAAATGTTATGAGGTCTAGAGTTCCTCTTACTCCAATTGACATAACATGGTATCTCAGAATTAAGAACTTTCAAGTTCACTTGGGTGGACTTGAAATTGGTATGAAGAAATCACTTATACTTTTTATGATGATAAAAGAGTTTAAAGCATAAGGATCATTTTAAAAATGAGTGTTCTCAGGCTAAACTTCATGAGATAAAATATGAATGAAATCAAGTTAGCCTAGCATTGATTATGATATATGTATATATTATAATACCTCACTCAAGTAATATTGTAATTACTTGAGTCATAATCATTCGTAGTTCATAGATGCATCACTGGCTAGCCATTATCTGATAATGTGATCAATACTGAGTCTCTCCCAGATGTGGATAAGCTTTAGGAGGATGAGTCTCTATAACCACCAATTGCTCTGAATGCATCTTAGAAGCAGAAATAATAAATGAGCTTTGAATAGGATCTCAAAATTAGTTTCTGCTTATAGCTTCTCATCAAAATAGCATGCTCCCTTATCATATTGGTCTAAGCCTCTTGCTAGGGATGGGATGTCACTCAAGTGATGTCACAGAATTTGCAAACATAGCCACTAAAATAGTTTATTCTGATTGCCTATGTTCTTTGTATTTGACAACAGAACATTTTGGTCAACTCCTACAAAAATATGTGTCCTTTGGTACTCAATGATTCTTGAGTCCACACAAGATTAGACATGACAACCTTATGCTCTTAAAAGATTAAATCATATGATATTTAAACAAAAGCATAAAGATAGAAACATAATTTTACCCAATCAAATAAGTTCAAGCCAATGAATCATAAAGGGTAACAAATAAATGATATCAAGAATGTTATTTCTCAATGACAAGTTGGAAATATACTTTATGCAGAAAAGATGTCATTGATAAAATACATATAAGTTTGAGCATAGAAAATCTCATCCACAAAGATAAGCATTTATCAACTAATAGTTTATGAATGAGATCATATTTTCCAAGAATGATAATGAAATATGCAAATAGTTTCAAATCTCAAATCTTTTCCAAACATTGATGAAGTATTAAGAAATTCTATGAAAGGTTCATTTTTGAAACATGTTTAAGATCAATGCTCACTCTAAACATGGTGGAAGTCAACATGTTAAAGAATAAATCAGAATGCTTCAAGATTAAGAGATCATGTGAAACATTGAAGTTTACATGTAGAAGAATTTTCCCAAGAGCGAAAGTCATAAAGGTAATGCATTATCGAAACATGCTTTGAACAATAGAATTATATGAGCACAATGACTTTGCTATTGACCAAGAGATAATCTTGCCTTTTTTAATAGAGTCTTGAAATATATGAACATTTAAGGCAAGAATTTGAATATAGTTACTCAGAAATGGATGAAGATAAATTTGATGAATTTGAGTAACAAAATGACTACTAGGATTCATAGATAATGAAACACATACTCATTAGTCCAAATGACTAGAGTTTCAGAATGTTATCCTAGTAAGTTATTCCACTAATGATTAATGCATTAAGATTCAATGCATTAATGAACATTTATAAAGCTTGGAATATCTTGACCAATAAGAATTTATGCAATAGGCATAAGATTTTCACAAATTGAATTCTTTTCTGGAGATAAGCTTGAAACTCATATAGATAATTGTTAGATATAAGATCTAACTTGATTGAGAATGAAGAATGAGGAGTTAAAGCAATACATTGAATTCCAAAGATCAATATGTGAAAGATAGGGAAAACTCAACTGGACAAATTCGAAGCATATCCAACATTCAATATACAATATTAACTTCCAATTTGAAACATCATTTGAATGTAATCAAAGTATGGATATGTTTTCAAAAACATTTGTATGCATTTTCACAAAACAGAGTGAATTGAAATTCAGACAAATTTTAGAGTTGTGCATTTCAAAAAGATATAAACTCATAAAGTTATGCACAAATTCACTTGTTTGATCATCAAAAATTCACTAACAAATTAATTAAACATAGTTAGGAATGTTAGTGATTGATGATATGAAGTATATATATCATATATGAAGATTTCGCAAACTTTGGAAAAACTGATTTTCAAACAGAGCGCTGAAAACTGGAGTTTTGAAACACAAACTGGAGTTTGCAACTATTCCTCAAAAGCAAAACTGGAGTTTCCATTCCAAACTCGAGTTTTGAACTTTTGACATGTAAAATAAGTTTTAGTTCAAAACGTCAAAACTGGAGTTTTCAAAACATTGAAAAAGCAGCAAAGCTCTCGGGTTGGCCAAAACTCAAGTTTCCAAAACCAAAACTTGAGTTTACATTTAAATATGAAAAACTTAGAAAAATCGGGCCAAATCAAAACTGGAGGTTTTCATGAAAGCGGCGGTTTTAAATCTAGGTAAAACATGAAAACTTTCGCCCGAGACAAAACTCGATTTTTCCAAAAAACTCAAGTTTTCATTTAATCATGAAAACTTTGAGAAAACTTTGCCAAACTCAAAACCGGAGGTTTTAGGCAAAACTAGCGGAGGTTTTCAAAGCTGTGTAAACTTTGAGAGTTCTCGGCCAAGTCAAAACTCAAGTTTTGAACCAAAACTCGAGTTTTCACAAATCTTAGTAAAACTTGGAAAAATCATGCCAAATTGGAAACTGGCGGTTTTGTACCAAAACTGGAGTTTTCACAATCTTAAAATTTTGGAGACTCTCTGTATGACCAAAACTCAAATTTTCAATGAAAACCGAAGTTTTGTCTTTTCCAGAAAATATTGAGAAGTCTCTGTATGGTGAAAACTGGAGTTTACATAGAAAACTGGCGGTTTTGCTTATTTCAGGATTTTCTCAGGAAAATCAAAACTTGAGTTTTCTTCCAAAACTTGAGTTTTCACAAATCTTAGTAAAACTTTGAAAACCTTTTAAAAAAATTCACCCAGACTCAAACTGGAGTTTTGCTTTGACAGTAAAATTGCTTATTGAGTATGTTTCAAAACCTTTTAACTTAACCAAAGACAAACCAAAAATTAATTTCATATAATCATAGTATGAAGTAAGAATTAGATATCACCGTAATTCCTCTTGTCTTTGTAGAAACTTGCTTGATGGTTGAGATGGATTGATGTAGATAACATCCATAGCTTGTTTAGCTTTCTCAAGACTTGGATCATTTTCCGACATTCACCATCAACATCAAGCATAGCTTGTTTAGCTTTCTCAAGACTTGGATCATTTTCAAATCATCATGTTGCATTCTTGAGAAGCTTTCTTTGATCCTACAAAACTTTATAAAACTTTTTCTTTCTTGGTATCCAACCTTACTTGGATCCAATCATCATTAGCTTGTAGGAATCAAAATTCACATGCTCTTATGAATACAATTAATGGTAGTCCATTCTTGAACAATTGAACATAGTGAATTAACCACTAAGGTAAAGGTATACAATGGTAAAACCTCCTACTCTATCATCTGAAATATTCATTGATGTTTTATATTTTGTAGCCTTAGGAATGAGTATTGCAAACTATTTGTCTTAAATTGGTTTTTCACATCCTGACTTATTTTTGAAAGAAATTGCAATGTTCAATAGGCTTAATTCTTTATGCATACATGATGATTTGAAAATAAAGTATTTCCTTTATGCATAAAGTCATGTTTAATTCACTATGCTCAGTTGTTCTGAATTAATTATTTCATAAGAGCATGTGAATTTTGATTCCTACAAGCTAACGATGATTGGATCCAAGTAAGGTTGGATACCAAGAAAGAAAAAGCTTTATAAAGTTCTGTAGGATCAAAGAAAGCTTCTCAAGAATGCATCATAGAGAAATGATCCAAGTCTTGAGAAAGCTAAACAAGCTATGCTTGATGTTGATGGTGAATGTCAGAAAAGGGGTTATCTACATCAATCCATCTCAACCAAGCAAGCTTCTACAAAGACAAGAGGAATTACGGTGATATCTAATTCTTACTCCATACTATGATTATATGAAATTAATTTTTGGTTTGTCTTTGGTTAAGTTAAAAGGTTTTGAAACATGCTCAATAAGCAATTTTACTGTCAAAGCAAAACTCCAGTTTGAGTCTGGATGAAAGTTTTAAAAGGTTTTCAAAGTTTTACTAAGATTTATGAAAACTCAAGTTTTGATTTTCCTGAGAAAATCCTGAAATAAGCAAAACCGCTAGTTTTCTGTGTAAACTCCAGTTTTCACAATACAGAGAAATAGTTGAATGATGAAGAATGATCAAGTTGGGAGATGGAAAAAGGAAGAACTTGCTGAATGGAATGAAGATATCATTATTCAAGTTCTTATATTGATGCTAGAAGTCTCCAAGATCATATGGAAGTTGAAATGGCTCAATTAAGAATTAAAGTCAGCAAAAATCAGCTTCAGGATGAGAAAACTCGAGTTCCCAACTCAAAACTCGAGTTTCCTGCTTTGCTACAATGATTTGCTCCTCTAGTATGAGAAAACTCGAGTTTGGAACTCAAAACTCGAGTTTGGAACTCAAAACTCGAGTTTATAAGTGTCTTCAGCAACTCTGGCGTCTCTGGACTAGCAAAACTTGAGTTTTCAGTCAAAACTCGAGTTTCCAGCGGTCATCAGCTCTTCAACTCCACTTTGTTTCACGTTCAGCTTGGGCGAGGTCTAGTAATTTGATGATATCTCCCAAACAAGAGATCTGATTGAGGTGAAATCAGTGGCATATGAAACTAGACTCCCAATGCGTCATTTGGATATAAACTTCAAGCCCAAAGGAGTTCAGATCAAGGAGTTATGAATTGTGGAAGTTGATAGATAATTCATGCCACACAGCAAACCAAGCTTCAATATTTTGAGTATAACTCACAAACCACACATCGGATTAAGCTGAAATCAGTGGCATATGAAAGTAGACTCACAGAGCGTTCCATCAAGAGTTTAACAATAAAATTAAAGTAGTGAGGAGCGATCGTGGTGGAGAATATGATGGTCCCTTCGAGGAATTCTGTATAGAATATGGTATTATACACCAAACGATTGCTCCTTATACTCCGCAATAAAATGGGATTGCAGAGAGGAAAAATAGGACATTGAAAGAAATGATTAATGCATTATTAATTGCATCCGGTTTACCACAAAATTTATGGGGGGAAGCTATTCTAACGGCTAACTTTCTAATTAACAGAGTGCCTCATAAAACGATACAAAGCATACCATACGAAATATGGAAAGGAAAAAAACCTTCCTTGAAATATGTAAAAGTGTGGGGGTGCTTGGCAAAGGTTGAGATTCATAAACCTAAAAGGTTAAGAATCGGACCTAAGACAGTAGACTATGTTTATTGGTGATGCACTTAATAGTACTGCATATCGTTCTCTGGTTTATAAGTCTGATGTATCAGATATCCATGTGAATACGGTTATTATACACCAAACGACTGCTCCTTATACTCCACAATCAAATGGGATTGCGGAGAGGAAAAATCGGACATTGAAAGAAATGATGAATGCATTATTAATTGCATCCGGTTTACCACAAGATTTATGGGGGGAAGCTATTCTAATGTCTAACTTTCTAATTAACAGAGTGCCTCATAAAACGATATAAAGCATACCATACGAAATATGGAAAGGAAAAAACCTTCCTTGAAATATTTAAAGTGTGGGGGTGCTTGGCAAAGGTTGAGGTTCCTAACCCTAAAAGGTTAAGAATCAGACCTAAGACAGTAGATTGTATGTTTATTAGCTATGCACTTAATAGTAGTGCATATCGTTTTTTGGTTTATAAGTCTGATATATCATATATCCATGTGAATACGGTTATTGAGTCAAGGAATGCTACATTCTTTGAGAATGTATTTCCGTACAATAAAAGTAATGATAATAACAATACTTTGATATCTCAGGATACTATGAATAATGATGATCTTGGAGAGAAGGAACCTAAACGTAGTACTAGGCAAAGGACTTCAACATCCTTTAGGCCTAATTTTCTAACTTATCTATTGGAAAATGAGCCTCGAACATATGGAAAGGCTATGGGTTCTCCTGAAGCACCATTCTGGGAAGAGGCTATCAATAGTGAAGTTGAATCCATTAAGTCAAACCACACTTGGGAATTGGTTGACCTTCCTCATGGCAGTAAGCCTCTAGGAACTAATTAGGTCTTCAAAAAGAAGATGAAAGCAGATGGTACTATTGATAAGTACAAAGCTAGGCTGGTAGTAAAAGGCTACAGACAACGTGAAGGCCTAGATTACTTTGATACCTATTCACCTGTTACAAGAATTAATCCATTCGGATGTTAATTGCGTTAACAGCACTGAATGGGTTAGAGTTAAATCAAATGGATGTAAAGACAACCTTCTTGAATGGTGAATTAGAGGAACATATTTATCTAGAACAACCTGAGGGATTTGTTGTCTTAGGACAAGAACAGAAAGTTTGTCGCTTAATAAAGTCCCTTTATGGACTTAAACAAGCCCCGAAACAAAGGCATGTGAAATTTGATGAAGTTATGTTATTTAATGGCTTTAGTATTAATGAATGTGATAAGTGTGTATATATTCAAAATATTGAAAACGGGTTTGCCATAGTCTATAATTATATAGATGATATGTTGATAATGGGTAATAATAATCAAATGAATAAAGCTACTAAGCAATTGCTTAGCAGTATGTTTGACATGGAAGATATGGGTCTAGTAGATGTTATTTTAGGAATTAAAATCCATAGAACTTCTGATGGGTTAGCTTTATCACAAACACATTATATTGCTAAAATTCTTGAGAAATTCAAGAGTTTATACATAGCTCCTATTTCAAACCCTATAGATTCTAGTCTTCGACTATTATGAAATACTGGCAAAGCTGATAAACAAAAGGAATATGCTCAAGTGCTAGGCATTCTTATGTATGTTATGAACTGCACTAGACATAATATTGCCTATGCAATAAGCATGTTGAGTCGCTTTACAAGTAATCCAAATGAGCTTCATTGGAGAGCTATGATAAGAGTTTTGGGTTACTTAAAGCAAACTCAAAAATTTGCTTTGCATTATGAAAAGTACCCTGCAGTACTAGAAGGGTATTGTGATGCAAATTGAATCACCAGCTCTAACGACACAAGATCCACAAGTGGATATATATTTGTTGGGTCGATTTCCTTGATGGCAAGTAAACCAGTCGAACAAGTAATAAAGAGTAAGTGGAGTATCGTCCCACAAAGACTGGGATACCAAATGATGACACCTTATCACAAAATTAGTTGTGCTTAAAAAGAAAATAACTTTAATTGGTTGAGAGGTTTTATAGCTATACTAATAAACACGAAAATAACTAACGATCGTAGTCGTAAGAAGATATCAGTAAAAAGATAGACTAAACTCGGAATCCTTTCTAAGCATATCATTCCCCCAGATGCCTATACACAATGCTATAGCATTCATACTGTACAGCTCTCGCAATTGCTACAACATGAACACCCTATGCAAAGTTATTCAGTTAACCACACCACGCTAATCCACCGAAGCTCTCATGTCCGATACATACAACCCTAGTTTGTACTTCTCCTATATGTCTATGGCGACTTTTCTAGTTGGATTATCAATACAAATCAAGGTGTTATGGTCATGAGCGGTAGACCCATTCCTGAAGTCTACAATAATAGGTCAAGCCTTGCACCAGCCCGCCTAGCAATCACTGCTTCTCAGATGTCTAACCGTGACTCCCTCTCAGTAAGCCGAGGCCACTGATCTAGTCCCTAGGTTTCGCTAATCGACAAGAAATTTAATTATTGATAAGCAACTAAATATATTAAATTAAGAACTAGCAACTGGGTTCATTCTATACTTAGAAAATCATCCTCGTTCAGCCTCAGGAAATTAGTTCATGACTGATGAGGAAATCACAAAACAAAGTACTACAGAATAGCCCATGATGACAGATTGACTAGAATTCAAATAAAGAAACAAGAAAAAAAAAAGCTTGATGGATGCTCTGACGGCGTGGAAGAAGACCTATCACGTCACAACTCCACGTCTTCTTCACTCTGTCTCACTAGTAGGAAGGATGCTGGGTTCTCCTATGGTCCGCGTGCTTCGTGACTCCTCTCTCTCTTCTTTCGAGTCAGGCCGTATATGATTTAGACTCCTTTCTCTCGACGACTTCCGACCCTTTTTAGGGTTGGCCGTCGTTTCCTTATATAGTCTAGTCTACTTGCAGTGTACGTTCATCACTCTGGGCCTTTCCTAATCTGTTGAGGTCCGATCGTATCTATCTTTCAATTCTCAGTAGATTGATTCTGCTGATCTTGTGGGATTCTTCAAATCTTTTAGCTCCAATCCTCCGCATCTTCTATTTTAATACATCAGCAATCTAACCGTTATCCTCGACCTGCACTATACTTCCTGAAATAATCTTGGCAAAAGGTCAGGATATATTCCCCATAGCACTGCGTGTCTTACCATGCTATAGCTTCAAGGATGCATTGTATTTCACTTCAATAAGGCTGTCCTGATGCTATAGCACAGCATTGGCTATGTTATGCGCCTTTCTCATAAAACCTTAAAACTTGCTTTTTTTTAGCACATGTTTAGGATGTACACAGAATTCACCCTTAAGTTCCCTGTACAATGAATAAATGCCTTTTTGCTCAAATTAAATGCAATTAAGATCATATTCACCATACAATTCAGCTATAAAATACAGGGAAAACATGGCATAAATCATGCTCATCAAATACCCCCACACTTAGCTTTTTGCACTCCTGGGCAAAATAAAAGATAGAGATAACAGAGCAAACATTAACTAATAGCAGTAGCACACCTATCCACATAATTATTCATGCACTCATGCTTTTAGGTCACATCCCCGTCCAGGCAATCCCATTGCCCAGCACTAATGACTTGTGGTGCACGAAATCGCTTAGATGTGGAAGTGTCAAGAGACTCTCAAATTTAGTGTGTACGCTCTCTTTCATTGGGGATTTATTTTTCTCTCTTGCCATGCTAACCTAGAAGTTCTATAGTCTTGTCAAAATTCTAAAATTACTTCCTAGCATATGAGCTTTCATTCGTCAAAAGGGCTTGTTAGGTTGTAATGGTGTGGATGGCTATGTATGTGTGGATGAGAAACGAAGGTCAATGCTATAGAAGGGTGTCAGACAGGGTTCTTTAACTCAGCCGAGTGCCTCAATTGAACTTTGTTCTACCTCGCTGCTCTATATTCCAAGCCTATTTCTTTTCTTTTCCTCACCCCCCCTTTTTTATAAGAAACAAACTGAGCAAAGCAGTTCTTTTGCAGCATTTTTAGCGGAGGCATACTGCTGTAGCATTTCTTCATAGTTTTCCTTCATATTCGCCTGTCTAACAAATTCTGCTATAGCATATTCAATTAAGCTCAAAGTGGATATCTATGACATAGATACCTGAAGCGATAGCCCCGCTATCCTTCTTGTTCTTTTCCAGATCTTCAAGGTAGAGTCTACAATTCCTCTTCTAATGGCCGATCTCATTGCAGAAGAAGCAGACCCCATCCTTCGGAGGTTTTGCCTTCTTGGCTTTTCATTTCATACCCCTTCCTTTCTGAACGGACAAAACAGCACTGGGCCTCTTCTCAAGGCTCTGCTTAGCAGTTTTGAGCATCCCATGCAGTTCAGAAATTGATTCCTCTTCGTTGTTCATGTTGTAATCCATGACAAAGTGTTCATAACTTCCTGGGAGTGAGTTCAAGATCACATTTATAGCTAACTCCTGGGAGATGGGGAATCCAAGCCTCTTAAGGTGATCAATGTAGCCCTTCATTTTTGACACATGAGGACTAACGGATGTACCTTCAGCCATCTTGCAGGAAAATAAGGCCTTTGTGGTCTCATACCTCTCTTGCCTTGCTGGTTGTTGGAACATTTCCATAGGATGATCAATCATCTCAGAGACCTCCACATGTTCTAGATCTCTATCGTGGTCTGGAATCATGGTGGCAAGCATCAAGCATCATGCATCCACAAAGTCATCCTTATGCTTTGTATAAGCATAAGTCTGAGCTCTTGGATCAGTAGCTGCAGGCTCGTAAGGAATGGGTTGATCGATGAGATACTCCTCTCTTTCATGTTTGGGATCAACACTTAAGTTCCCAAACATGTCAAGAAAGTTTGTCTCATCGAGTTCGTCCTTCTCAAGGACTGATCGCATTGATGGTGTTGCGGTGTTACTGTTCAACATGATTCTACAATAAAAGGATATGCAAAGTTTAATTAATAACCTCCCACTGAATTAACAACCCTCATTATAATTAGTGGGCTAAGATCCATCTTTGGCTTAGTTTTAAGTCCGCTTTGGCAGGACGCATAAAATCAAGTTATTTAGGTAGGCAAGCTCTTTGCCAATTACATCACATGTAACTCTTAGATCTTTATGGGATTCAATCATCATATGATCTGGCATGTTTAATCCCATCTAATGCCTTGAGATCCAAAACCGCTTTGATAATCTCAATTAAGTCAAGACAATAATGAATATTGAGTATCACCATTACTCACTCTTGTTTCACCAAGATAACTCAAATGCATCCACTTTGGTGGAACATACAAATGGACGATCTAGGTTTTGACAAGTATTCATTTATTGATGGCATTATGACTTAAGATTTTATTTAGAGGGTATTATCGGTATAAACTAATTAATCATATTAATTCTACCTATATAAATGAAATCGCGATTGTATCTCATATAATCTCTAAACTAATCATGCAGTGATCAAATCAAAACATAATTAAAATTGTGACACAACATGGCTCATAGTTAACCTAAAATCCTCTCAAGCCAATGAGAGGACTTCTCTAAATAAGAAAAGAGAAATACATCAAGAGAAACCTCGTTTCACATACGAGGAGAGAGGGATAGAGAAGAGAATGTACATCAAGAGTATTTAGAGAGAGGCATGGCTCGCAGGCCATATTTAAAATTTACAACACTTGTAAAACTTTAGAGCCATGTTGTTCACCATACCCAAACAACATTTGAAAGGTAAATTACAACATATATTAATTCATACAATTATGAGATAAAATATTATTCATGATTAAAATTCTCTAATTTATATTATATTATATAATATATATATATATAAATAAATAATATAATATCATGATTTAGATTCTCGCGCTACGAACAATCAGTCGGTCCCTACGGCGGTCCCGCTAGACAACGTACGAGCATGATCAACGCGCGAATGAACAGTGTCGTCCACAATGTGTCCGTCGTTCGAGCATGTCTGACTTTTCCGAACATGATCGAGTTCAAACGTGATTAGATATGCCGACCCCTACACGACCCTGATCGATGTCGAATCTAAACGCTTCAGATCTACACGAATCTGCCGCACACTAAAACTAGCGTTACGAACAAAACCCTAATGTGAATTATTGATTTGAACGCATACATGATTCGGCCACATCTATCACATATATACGCATATCGAAAACCCAATTTAAACGCTCGGTTGACCTGGCTCTGATACCACTGTTGGCATCCGTACACGCAGCGGAATTGAAAACTTTTACGAATCCCATCTGAGGATCGCTCAACCGCGTTTAAATCAAGGTTCGTTAAGAAACTGTACCTATAAGAAAACTGGCGTACGTCTCATTCTAATTTGAACACATGGGCTACATTCTCGATCAACAGAAGTCGACTCTACAATCGCCTCCCTCTACCGGTATCCACATGAATAGCACTCGAACATGGACGGAAGCGTGCTAGCACCTTCAGTATTCTCGTGTCTCTCCTTTTTGTCTCTAGGGTTTCTCGCGGCTTTTCTAATATGTCTGACAAAATGTCCCGTAGGTTTTCTTAAACCCGTTAGGCGTATTATATTCAAAACTAATCCTTATTAATTTTGAAATTTGAATTTGGATTAAAATAATATATTAATTAAATCTATTTAATAGATCTAATCTAATATATTTATTTAATCTGAATTAAAAGCCTTCGATTTAATTTATCTCTATAAATTAAATATGAGATATGATATCTATCTATTTAATTAAATATGAGATATTATATTTCAATTTAAATTAAATCAAATATATGATATCTTTATTCAAAAATTAAATCTAAGATACAATATCTCTATTTGTTTTAGATATTTAATTTATCAAATAAATTAAATGCAAAACAAATAATATATAATAATATTATAATCTCTATTAAATAATAATATTATATTTAATTTCGAATTTAATAATATATATACATATATATATTTATCCATCCTAGATTAAATGTTTTATCCATCAAATCTTAGACATATCTAAGATTCAATGAATCTAGACACTTTTGCTCGTGTTGGGCTATTCTTGTGTGCGACCCTGCAGGCCCACATGAGATTGGCAGTGGGCCAATACTGTACCAGCCCACGAGTCCCAAGCGGCCTCTTGCAAGACATTGCGACTACCCAATTCATATGGGGATCGATGACACGATACTACCTATCGTACAACCATGTCACGTCCCTTTTGTCACGCGATAATTTGGTCAAGGATGAGGTATGGATAATGTAAAATTCTTGTTCTTGACCATTACTTTCTCAATTCTCGAGTAGTCTAATAATTGAAATAGAAACTCCTTTCCATCGTAGTATGGTCATACATTTCTCAGACTCACTCATCGAGGGGCCAGTATTATCTCTCTACAAATGTGAGGGATAAATTCCATCTTGACCATTCACATTCCTCTGCATGAGAACCACTGATCCAGATCCAAGCCTTTATCATCACCCGGTCAAAGGTGACTTTTGACTAGGTCAAAGAGCAGCGACTCATCATGTAGGAATCCATGATGATCTCAGGTCAAAGGGCATTGTGACGCGGTTATACATGAGAAAAGCTTATGACTTAATCCATACAGCTTTCTCATAGTGGGTCGGTCCAACACCTTGTACTCCTACAAGTGCCCATGACTTTGATTTGTATCTCCATACCTCATCAAAGTCATACTGGTCTTATTTCATCTTCGCTCCCGCGTAGATGACCGACCAGGGACATTTAGGATAATCTATAAGATATATTCAAGGATCAATTATCACTATAAACATGCAAATGAAATGATAACTAAAGGAGAATACTTTAAATAACATAAACGTTTAAAGTACAATGACTTGCCCCTAGGGCATAATTTCCAACAATATAAGGGTAAGCTTTTAGGCTTTTAATGGTTTCTTAATCTGATGTGTTCAGATGATGTATGTTGACTTACATCACAAGGAATCACCTATTTGAGTGTGAAGTGTGGGCCACTTCTATGAGAATTTAAAACGGCCGATTCTCTAGAACACTCACAGAACCAGGCAAGTGTCCAGGGCCAAAACAGACACAACATAAGAACCAACGATGCTAGAGGAGCAACTGTGTGACTCCTATTGTCTTGGTATACACTAAAAGGTTGATGGTTCAAGATAGCGCGTCCACTGATTGACCAGTATATCCAATAGGTTTTTACTAGAGAAGGTTCAAAGGTAACCCCTACCTTTCTCGATGCAGTTGTTTCTCATAGAGGAACCGCACATTGCATACATGATCATTTGCATTTGGTCATGATGGACTAACTTCTTATCCATGTGGGGGATTGTTGGAATTTAGGATAAAATCCCATGGGTTATGAATACGAAGAAGGTGGGAAAAGAAGTGGAAAAAGGAAGAAGGAATGTGTGTGGATAGAAGTCCCACATTGATTAGTTGAAGAGAAGTTCGAGGGTATATATGCCTCAACTTTGCTCCACCTAAATGGGCCCTTGGGCTAATCAACTTTTGTGGAGGGATGAGGACTTAGGAGACCCTTGGTCTACCACACACGCGCACTACCGTCGCCGTCTATCCGTCCGGGTTGGCTCCTATGAAAATTAAAATAATAATTTTGTGCCAAAAAGTAGTCCTCCTATGAATTTGTTTTTCGAACTAAAGGTAAATTTCTTTCGATCAAAATCTTTTAGTTTAGCAAAAGGAAAATGATAAAATGATGTTATGATTTTTCCATGACAAATGAATAAAATTTATCTTTAAATAATAACATGAAAAAGCAAGATAGTTATTTTAAATTGTTATCTCTAAAAAAAGGTGAAAAATATTACAAAAATCTGAAAGTGAAGGAAATCACCAAGAGGGGGTGAATTGGGAATTTTAAAAATTATTTTTAAAACACTCACACAACAGAAGTTAAATGGAGATAGGGAAGAAGAGCTTGACACAGAAGATTTATACTAGTTCGGTCTCAACTCTTGACCTATGTCCAGTCCCCAGACTCTCTGGGTTTTTCTACTATCACTCAACACAGATACACACTCTGTACTCGAAAGTTATCCTCTCTCTAGGATACACTCCCCCTTACAAGTTGTAATCTGAAAACCCAACCTCAAAGTCTCACAACTTTTAGATTCTTACAATGAATGAATTACAGAAATAAACTCTCTCTAAGAGTGAATAAAGATGATTACTAAAGTACAATGTATCAAAGATACAGGATGCGAATTAAGCAGTAAAAGACCGATATGCTTGTATGTGTTTTTCTGTGTATGTCTTTTTCTACCTGTAGACTTCAAACCTTCATGTATTTATATTGGATTGAAGCTTGTAACCGTTAAAGATCCGTTCAGACTTGAATCAATTCGAAAATCCTAGCTGTTGGGTTCATGTATGATGAATATAGCTGTTGGGAGTATTTCAGAATTGAATATTTGAATTTGTCCGTTGAGAGCTTTCAATGGATTGCACCAATCTCGGCAGAATGGATATCACCAATTGATATTAAGGCGTTGACACAGATTGACGGAAATCTTGATCATTAATAGCTTATCTGAATTAAGCATTGATTGATCATCTCTCTTGAATGCTTTAATGTTTCCTAAAGCAACTCTTAGGTCTTCTGAAATCTCATAAGCAACCGGTTAAATCTAGTTAGGAATATTGATATGAAGCATATAAATCATAAGCAACCAATTCGCGAAACAAGATAAAGCATAGATCAAACGAACAAAATAATCTCAAATGCGTTCATCTGTTCTGGTGATGCAAACTCGAGTTTATAATGCTAACCTCGAGTTTATAGCTTTGTCGAGGAAAACATTGCGAAATCATCTTGAAATATATTTTGAGTAAAACACAAACTCGAGTCTGTTAGTGACTAGCCTCGAGTTTAGAACTATTCATGTTGAAAACAATTTTAGTTCTCTAAATGTAAACCTCGGGTTTCCAGTGCAAACTCTAGAGTTTTCTTAAGTTAAAATCAAATTGCTTTCTGTAAGGAGCAAACTCGAGTTTACAACCTTAAACTCGAGTTTTCTTAACTTAGAAAACTTTTGGAAAACTTTGAATAGACTTTAGAAAGACATAAACTGAAGTTTCCTTAATTTCAAAAACTTGAAAAGTTTCTGCCTGACGCAAACTCTAGTTTGTAACTACAACCTGGAGTTTATAAGTGGATTTTAAATTGAAATGTTCTCTGTCTCTTTCGAACTCGAGTTTACAAATGTAACCTCGAGTTTACTCAAGATATGAGAGAAACTCTCAAGTTCAAGACTAAGGCATAGTGTCAAGTTTAAATGCAAACTGGCGAGTTTGGTTTCTCGTTAGTATCAAACTCGAGGTTGGCTATCTAGGCTCGAGTTTGTGGCTGACAGAGTTCTTTTGGTTAAAAAAAAAGTAAGTTTAGAAAATCATTTTAACTCATCTAGAAACATTCATACTTGTTTACAATTGTCAGTTATCATCAAAACACATAGAGAACTAACAAAATCATTATGTTTTGATTGTAAAAACTCATTATATTTATTATTACAAAAAAAAAATATTTTTTTAAATATAAATACAAAAATCATTTGCAATTTACTATCTATTTTGATTAGGGAAAAAGACATATAAATACTCTCTCTGGTCCTAATTATAGGAACACTTTTGTAATGCAAATTGCTCTACAAAAGTTTTATTATAATTAGGACTGGAGGTAGTACCATCTCAACTTCCAAAATCTAGAAGTCCATGTTGGGATTCGTACACGCAACGGAAGGATTTCATCCATTAAAATCTTAATAATCCTATAGGAGGATCTATCAACGGCGTTTAAATCGCGTTCGTTAGGAATCGTACCTTTGTAAAATTGTGTGCATCTATTCGCTCAGTTAGAAGCTGACTCTACGAATCTACTCCTTCTACCGCTATCCACACCAAACAGCTCTCCAACATGGACGGCAGCGTGCTAGCGTCTTCAAGCTTTTGCGTCTCACGTCTCTCCTTTAGGGTTTTCCTTTTGCAGCTCGTCTCACTGGTGCAAAAAAGGGTTTTAAGACCGCCTCATTTAGACCGGACTTTCGACGCCCCGGTCTTAAAGGTATGACTGGTGGCAGTTTTGTAAATATAAAGAACTTCTTATGTATGACCGGTGGCAGTTTTGTAAATATAAAGAACTTCTTATACCGAATCATTTTTTCATAGGTCTTAAATATTCAGACCCGTTAAAAAACAAACCGGTCTTAAAAATGTTATTAAACAAATTCAAATATCAATTACTTTATGGAGAAATCTCACACAACCGGACTAATTTTTTCTACGGTCTAAAATAATAAGGAAAAATTTAAATATAAAGGTAATAAAGTTTTAAGACCGAACATATTTAAAAGCCGGTTTAAAAGTTATTCTTTTAAGACCGGACATAAAATGCGGCCGGTATAAAATATAGAAAAAGAGTGCGGATAAAAAATTATTTACTTTTAAGACCGGACTTTAATATGACCGGTCTTGAATATTAATTATTAAGACCGTCTCTTTGTTTATCCGGTCTTAAAAATGAACCGCCAAATAAATATTTCTTCGCGCGAAAGCTTTTGTTACTCTCACTGAAGAACCTCTATTCACGTTGTGAAACCCTTCCTGTTGCATTACCTCTGTTCACGTTGTGAAAATGATTCTATTCGTGTTCCGGGAATGCCGGTTACTGGTGTGACTGGTGTGAGTCAAAACGAACCCTCTTCATCTCACAATGAGCCCGTAACCGCCCTGCACGCCGTAGTAGAAGAGGCACACGAATGATGGATGTAACCCTAAGTCGGACTTCTGGCTCAAGGCTAGAGATTCAGTTTAATGAAAAGTTGGAATCTTTCGGTCCCAAGAAATCCAAATATACTAGTTTTGTTGGCTATCTAGTACGCAGCAAGGTTAGCATCTTGACAAATGAGTGGAAAAATGTGGACGTTGGCACAGTAAAGGATCCTATTTGGGACACTATCCGGCTTACATACACTGTCTCTGACTGTCAAAAGTTGAAAGACAAGACATTGTTTATTGTGCTGATCGGTGGAGGAAGTTTAGGACCTTTCTAGCTAACAAGTATAT
The DNA here is from genome assembly GCA_019022615.1 of Acacia melanoxylon. NCBI lineage: Eukaryota > Viridiplantae > Streptophyta > Magnoliopsida > Fabales > Fabaceae > Acacia > Acacia melanoxylon. The sequence goes on from JAFJYJ010000111.1 coordinate 188,553, forward strand.
TTTTGCCAAGGTTCAGCCTGAAGAAAATCCTTGGGACAAGTACACATTTATTGATGAACAAACTTGGCAACAATTTGTTCATCTACGGACCATTCCTGAAGCTCTGGTGAGTTTATATTCAGTTTTGTTTGCCCTTTTGTTTGCTTATTAACCTATGCGGATATGTGAATGTTATTGTGTTCATCTAATCCTGTTAGTTAAATGGTTTGGTGTGTGAATAGAAGTATACATTTCCTGCCTTTGTCTATGCAAGTCTGATATGTAAACCCTGAAAAGGTAAAATACTAAGAAGGTAATTAGGGAAATAATAATGGCACAAGAGTTAAGCCATTATTATAGTCTTAGTTTTGTTATAGTAGGTAGTGGTTAGACATTGATGTTAGTTAGTTAGTATGTTAACTGTGTAATGGTTTCGGTGCAAGCTGTTATTGGGCCTTAAGAGTCAAGCCTCTAACTATATATAAGAGGTTAGTCTAATATGTGTAGGAACCAGTTATGATAAATGAATGAATTGATCGAGTTGGCAGCATTTCGCAACTCCCTTTCCTCCGTTTCTCCCAATTTCTTCTACAATTCTACATCTTTCTTAAATAAAATGTTGAAACTTGATGAAGTGAATTTGACTAATGTTTGACCTTCATATGAATCAGAAGTTCTCTAATTTCTGTTAGTGAGATTGCTAGAATTCATATTTAATAGTTTTTTTCAATTCTGATTCACAGAAAAGAAGGAAACAAGCACAGGATATAGGGAGAAAGAATGATTGCCCGCATAGGGCTTCTCGCGGTGGATATGAAATGGCCGAAAAAGAATTGATGGCGGCCAAGCGGAAGAGATTGGAAGATGAAGCTAAATCCAATCCTTTTGCGATAGTTGATCAGCCATCTCCAATACGTCGTGAGGAGTGGTGGCTGCATATACGACAAATGCCAAGCGGCGCCTACACGAGTGAACAAACTCGTGTAGTTGCTGAAAGAATTGTAAGTATCGTTATTGTTATTTTTTAGTTAATAAACATGTTTCATTACTAAGTTTCTCGTTATCTGTATCTTACAGGAAGATCTTAAAAAGAAAGAAGCAGAGGGATCTTTTGTGTCGGACGGGAGGAATGATGTTCTGACCGTTGCAACCGGAAAACCGAATCACGCGGGGCGTGTAAGGGGGCTTGGAGGACGGGTAGGCCTAAAGGAATACTTTGGTAAATCCAAATGTCACAAAGAAAGTATGGTTACCCAAGAGGAGATGGAACAGACGCTGGCCAAATTAAGTGAGGAAGCAGTGGCTAAAGAAGCAATGTTTCAATCCCGGATGAGCCGGATGAAGGAGGAAATGAATCGGATGAGGCTCTTTTGAGCTCTTGTCCGAGAACAAAGTGTTCCGTCACACATTCACCGCACCTATGCAGCAGAGCACTAGGGGGAGCTGCATTGTTGGACAGTCAGAGCAACCTTGTGACCTGTATATGGAGGATCGTGATAGTCATAGACGATTAGTTGCAAAAGGGATTGTCTACAACTTGGGATCAACTGTACACCACCAACAAATGGCTGATGATGAAGTCAGAGTGTCAGTTGAAAAGGTGATCGTTGATGCACCTCTCCCTCTCCCAACTGATCAACTGAAGCTTGTGAGTGATGTCAAGGGAACCTTCATCTCTTGGCCAGTGAAGCTTGTACATGTCTCTACTCCTCCTGAAGCTTCATCCCTTCCTCCTCAAGTTCCATCCCCTACTGCTAATTTGACTGCCAAGGAAAAAATATCCGATTTGGCAAAAAAAAGATATTTTAAAGATAAATCGCGGCCTGTTAATGAAGTAGTAGGCGTCCCTCATCCTGAAGAGATTTACCTTGACAATGAAGATGTAACGTCCCTGCTGCTTCCTGGACAGGAGCTTACTAATCCAATCCTTCAACTGTTTATAAAGTAAGTATCTGATTCTATGAGTACATAATTTAAATGCATCATTTAGACACACATACATATATACTAATTCCCTGATCGATGTCATTGTAGGTTTATGCATCAAGAATTGGTTGAACAAGGCAGAATCAATGATTTTGGATTCTTGTGCCCGGTTTATGCAAGTACAACACCCTTGGTGTTGAGATAAGAATACATGTCAAAGAGGGTGTGTGAAGTGATAAGAAAGGTGTACGTGTTTCCATACTACCACGGGTACATATCACAATTCTTGTCTGCAATTCACTTAATTCTGCTACATGTATCACTGAGTACTTTACTGCTGTGAATTTTCAGCCGCCACTGCTAGTTGGTCCTCATGTGCATAGAGGATCATAAAGTTATCTTCTTATGCTCCACTCACAGTGAGCCAAGGTCTATATTGACGCAGAGCGTCAACGAGTCAGCATGTCATTTTGATTCTCTTGTCTGAAATCTCTACTGTGAATTTTCAGTGAACATTATTGATAAATTTGTGATTTTGATGATAGTGCCATGAGGACCTTTCAAGTCGAGGTAAACAAAAGGTGTGGGTCTCAGGCCACTTATCCTAAATGGTTCAAACCACAGGTTAGTACATATTTGGACACTGGCACACTGCCTTGTAAACTTGGTCAGTAAACTATATATGCTAGCTCTTATATATATTTCTTGTTCGTTTTAGACCCATCGGCAACCATCGAGTTCCAACTTACGTGGCATCTACGTCATGAAACACATATATGATATTATCACGAAAGGAACGACTAAATTAACTGCAAAGGTAAATGTATTTGATCTTACATATTATGGCTGAATTCAGTTTCTGGCTTAATGTTACATATGAAATATGCACGCAAGTTAATTCAGTTTCTATCTTTGATGTTACAAAGGTTTGCCGGTCCTGCTCCCTTTCCTGATGATGAAGTGGAGCACATACGCAATGTGTTTTGTGAATATCTGTATGACCTAATTAAGTCCTAAATTCATTTGTAAATATACATACGCAATGTGTAATTCAATAATAAATTTGTTTATTTATTTTTTTTGAAGAATTCGTTCATTCATTCTAGCTATTTAGTGCTTGAAATTTGAGGTACAAGATGTTGTAAATGAGCAATAAGATACTCTGAAAAGTATTCGCGACTTCTATGACCTAAATTAATTAAGGGAAAAGAATAATTCAATGAATTATGCCTAAAATTATATATGAGAATTAAATCATGAAGAATAGCCAATGATTTAAACTTAATTGGAAAATTAGGAATTTATTTTCCTTGTAATCTAAAAAAAAAAAGGAAAATAAAATAATAATAATGAATAAAGTACTCGGTGACTTTTATGACCGCATACTTTTTAAAGATCCGGTCCTAAAAGACTTTTAGGATCGTATATTTATTAAAAGTACGGTCTTAAAAGAATTCGTTTATTTTACAAATATGGCGAAACCTTTAGGACTGCATATTTATTAAACATCCGGTCCTAAAAGTCTTTGTTTATTTCTAAAGACTTTTAGGACCGCATATTATCTGAACATCCGATCCTAAAAGTCTAAGTTTAATTAAAAAATATGGCAAGACTTTTAGGATTGCATATTATATAATCATTTGGTCCTAAAAGTCTACGTTTAATTAAAAAATATGGCAAGACTTTTAGGACCGCATATTATATAATCATCCGGTCCTAAAAGTCTACGTTTAATTATAAAAATATGGCTAGACTTTTATGACTGTACATTTGTTAATTATCCGCTCCTAAAAGTCTATGGCGAGACTTTTAGGACCGTATATTTGTTATTTGTCCGCTCCTAAAAGTTCAGTCTTAAATATTGTTTTTTTTTTTAAAATATGGCTTAACCTTTAGGACCGTGTTTTTGTTAAACTTCCGGTCTTAATAGTTTTCCTTTAAACAGAAATGTTGACTCGTTTTTCAGACAAATTATTAAGGTTCAAGACAACCGAGGTTACGGGCGTTCGTTAGCTAGGACCCTCTTTGTCGTCGATGTTACCTCTCCCGATGTTGAGCAAAGCATTATCGATTTCCTTTTCTTTGTCTCTTTTCTTTTTTGTCGGAAAAAGAAGGAAGATAATGAAAAGGACACGAAAATATTCAAATCAGGGCGAGGTAAAACCGACGACAACGACGGTCCAACCTTGAGAAGAATAGTTTGTTAGTTTTTATTCGAATAAGGTAAACATTTTTTGTGTGTTTTTTTGTATGTTCTTAACCAACGACAACGACGGTCCAACTTTGACAATGTTTTGTTTGTTTCCTTTTTGTCGGAGAAAGAATAAATATAATGAAAAGGACAATGCGAGACATTTAGGAACAATAATATTATATATTTTTTAATGCTGCCCCGTTAGGGGCAGCAGCAGTACAGGAAAAAAAACATAAAAACAACTACTCCCCCCATCGTTGTCGGAGGGGAGGGAGTCGTAGGAGAGGTCGTCAACGTCGTCATCTGAAGGATCGTACTAAACGTCTTGGGCGTCGAGTACCGCAGTCAGCTTGTTGTTGACGGCGTGATAGACTTGAAAAAGTTGGCCCAAACGTCGGTCTATATGATCGACGTGGGCCAAGAGGTGCTGCATCATCTGGTAGAATGAGAGGTTTGGATGCAGCGGAGGAGGGTACGGAAAAGGAGGACCTGGTGGTGGTGGAGCAGCCATTACGGTGGAGGTTTTAGAAGGGATGGAGAAGAATGTGAAGGAAGTAAAGTAACATCGGGTTTAAATAGAGAACCTTTCCTGAACAATGTGAAACGCCAGAAACAATAACAAGGAGACGCATAGTTCCTCAAAATATGAGGAGACGCCTAGTTGGGAAGTTTATATGAAAGTCGAAGAGACTCTGAATCATTCATTTGAACAGAGTGTAAGGATACGACTCTGCTATCTGATGAAAAGAATGAACCTTTAATACCGGATATTGTAAAAGATCCGTTCTTAAAACTAATATTTTTTAAGAAAAAATTCTTACTTTTAAAAAAATTGAATTGAAAAAAAATAAATGAATTCTAGGATCGGATACAAGATAAAAGGTTGGTCTTAAACGTAATTGAATTGATTGAAAAAAATAAATAATAGACTTTTAGGACCAGATATATTATAAAAGGTCGTCTTAAAATCAATTGAATTGAAAAAAATTAAATAAATTTTAGACCGCATATTTATTAACTCCTCATACCTCGTAACTCCACACTACGTGGCTCTTAAAGTATATAAACTCCTCATACCTCTCTGTCCTTATTAACTCCTCACAATCTCGTAACTCCATACTATGTGGCTCTCTGCCCCAATTGCTCAAACCATGGTTAGATACAAGAGAACCGCTCGTAGGGGTACTCTTACTCCTGATGCTCGTGCCTTCCATAGATCGTTACACGGTGCGCCTCCTCCAACGAGAGTGCGTTCTATTGTGATAGAAGAGTCTCAGGTCGTTGGACCCATTGTTATTTTGGATGATGAAGAGATTACCGCACCCCCCCTCTAGTCTTCAGACCATGAAGAGGTTTCTGCTCCCCCTCTCCAACCAGTTGGCCCCAGCAAGCCTACCGCTGACCCCTCTCCTCTTTCCTCTAATGATGCATTGCGGCTTATGCGAATAAGATAGGAACTTGCTGATCTCCGGCGGGAAGTTAATGCTACTCACGCCGATATTGCCAAGGCTTTGGAGGATAATAAGCTTTAGGATGTTTAGTCAGATTCTTGTTTTTGATACTTTTCTGCTTGTTTTTCTTTTGTATTTTTTGTTGTGTACGTGCATATTCTCCAGTAATGTATGAAGCATTAAGAACTAAGCTTGTTTCTTTTTTTGTTCATATTTTCCAGTAATTAAATAAGCTTATTCTCCAATTTTTCTTTAATTTTTATTCATTCACTTGCTGCTACGCTCGCCAATTCTTCATCCTCTTTTTTTTTCAATGAGGACTTTTAGGACCGGATTTTTTTATAAAACTCCAGTCTTAAATTTAAATGAAAAATAAAAATTTAGGACCATTGTCTATTAAACCTCCGGTCTTAAAAATTTAATCATAAATTTAGGACCGGCTACTTTATAACTAACCGGTTTTAATAAAAGCAAAAATACTAAAACATGTCTCTGTCGCGCGGAATGCTGCTCTCGCCAAAGCCAATCCTCTTTTTTTAAAAAAAAAATGAGGACTTTTAGTACCGGATTTTTAATAAAACGTCGGTCTTAAAATTAAATGAATAATAAAAAATTAGGACCGGAGGTTTTTAAACCTCCGGTCTTAAAAATTTAATTATATATTTAGGACCGGCTACTTTATAATTAACCGGTCTTAACAAAATCAAAAATACTAAAACATGTCTCTGTCGCGCGGAATATTAAATTTCCCTCTCTGAACTTCTCTTGTCGTGCCGAAAGTGATTACTCAGGTTCTGTCTCCAGTGTTTGGGTGTTGCTTCGTCGCTGCTTTGCGTTGCTCTCTCGACAATCACTTTATGGTTCCTTAGCTAAACGTCTATAGACCAAGCTGTAAGAGGTGTTTCGGTTATATAACTTTATGATTTTCTGGGTTGAACGAAATCGATGAAATGTTCTTGTGGGTTTCTCTGTTAATGAATATTGTATTTTGAAGATTATATTTGCAATTTAGACCTACCCAACTGACCAACAAATGTTTTTAGGTTACTCTTGCTGTCTGCAACATCAACGTTTGTGGCGGGAGCAAGTTTGACTCAGTAAACGCATTTGAATTTATATGCTACATGTGAGTTCACAAGACCTTCATGCGATTCATTTAATTTCCTCATCATGCATTTATTTTGCTTCTTAGATTCACTGTGATACATTTATGACCAAAAGTGATTCTTCGTTATGCATTTAATGGGCAAGTTTCTCCGTAATAAAAAAAAAGACATAACCGACATTGAGCATAAATATGCATTTAGTGTTGCCTTATTTTATATGCAAGTGTCAATTTTTTCGGATTATGTATGTTAAATCTTTCCATCTATAGGAATTCTACTATGGATCACAGTTGGATAACTGCGTTACGGACGAGTGTTGAATATCAGAATGGGGTGAGGGACTTTATAGAATTTGCTAAACAAAATGCCCATGATGATAGTGGGAAGTTTTATTGCCCTTGTGTAGAATGTTTGAATGAGAGGCGACTAAGTCCCGAAGTTATACACACACATTTAATTTGTGAAGGATTTTGTAAGACTTATACAGTATGGGTATGGCATGGTGAAAAAATACCAAGTGGGTCTCAACATGGGGATGTGGCCTTTGATGATAATGACACGGATATGGATGATTGCATAGAGAACATTATTCGTGATGTAGGAGAAGAGGCTTTTCATCAATAACATGCATATGGTAATATGTGCAGTGATGCAGAGACCCCGCTATACCCTGGGTGTAAAAAATACCAATTGTTGAACGTTGTATTGAAATTGGTAAGCTTGAAGGCATGTCATGGATGGAGCGACAAGAGTTTTTCTGAAATGCTTGAGGCTTTTAAGGACATGCTTCCGGATGAGAATGTGTTGCCGCATCGATACTATGATGCTAAGAAAATACTTTGTCCACTGGGGATGGAGTACAAAAAGATCCATGCATGCCCGAATGATTGCGTATTGTATAGAAAAGAGTTTGAAGAGAAGCGGAATTGTCCGATATGTGAAACCCCAAGGTACAAGTCAAATAAGGGGCCTGCAAAAGTGTTGTGGTATCTCCCAATCATACCAAGGTTCAAGCGGTTGTTTGCGAATGAAAATAATGCAAAAAATCTGAGGTGGCATGCAAATGAGAGGATTTCTGATGGAAAGCTTCGACATCCGGCCGATTCTTCTCGGTGGAAGAAAATCGATCATTTATTTCTGAACTTCAGCAAAGAACCTAGGAACCTTAGGCTTGCCCTTAGCACGAATGGCATGAATCCATATGGAAGCCTTAGCAGCATAAATAGTTCATGGCCTGTGCTCCTTATTATTTACAACTTATCTCCTATGTTATGCCTGCATCATGCTGTCTATGTTGATTTCGGGACCAAAACAACCCAGAAATGACATTGATGTTTACCTTCAGCCCTTGATCGAAGACTTGAAGGAGTTGTGGGAAGAAGGTGTCGATGTTTTTGACTCTTTCAAGAAGGAGGTGTTTAAATTGTGAGCCATGATATTTTGTACTATAAACGACTTCCCAGCATATGGGAACTTGTCAGGGTATAGTGTAAAAGGCCATAAAGCATGTCCGGTTTGTGAAGAAGGCACACGCTACCATCAACTTCAACATAGAAGAAAGACGGTTTATCTTGGACAAGATTTCTTCGACGGGACCACCCATATCGTCGATTAAAGAAAGCCTTTTTTGGTGGCCAAGAGTATGAAGATGCTCCGGTGGCATTGACTGGGGAGCAAGTTTATGAAAAGGTGAAAAATATCAGTGTCATCTTCAGTAAGACTGCAAAGAGTAGAAAAGAAACAAATATATGGAAAAAGAGATATGTATTCTTCGATCTTCCATATTGGCACAATCTTGATGTGAGACACTGTATTGATGTCATGCATGTGGAGAAAAACGTATGCGATAGTATTGTTGGCACGCTTCTCAACATACAAGGTAGTTCCAAGGATGGTGTGAAGGCAAGATTGGATTTGCAAGTAATGGGAATACGCGAAGACTTACATCCAAGGCCATACGGGAAGAGAACTTATTGTCTTCTCATACTTTGTCTAAGGATGAGAAAAGAAGTTTTTATGAGTGTTTACATGACACAAAAGTTCTCTCGAGGTATTCTTCAATTTTAAGAGGCTTGTATCGATGAAAGACTTGAGATTAGTAGGCCAAAAGTCTCATGATTGTCATGTCTTGATGCAACAGCTACTCCCAGTAGCTATTCGAGGCATCCCCTAATATGATCTTCGGGTCGTTTTGACTAGACTTTGTGTCTTCTTCAATGCGGTTTGTAGTAAAGTTTTCAAGATTGAAAAGTTGGATGAATTGGAGAATGAAGGATATCTTATCTTGTGCCACCTTGGGAAGCTTTTTCTTCCTACATTTTTTGACATCATGGTTCATCTAATTGTTCATCTAGTGAGGGAGATAAAGTTGTGCGGCCCTATCCATTTATGGTGGATGTACCCAATTGAAAGATCTATGAAATTCCTAAAGGTACATGAAGAACGCATACCGGCCGAAGCATCAATTGTTCGAAATATGTTTCGAAGAAGCCATGGAATTTTGTCAAAATTATTTGGCCAAAGTAAGACATATTGGGCTTCCAAAACGTCGCATCTTTGAAGGGGGTAGACGAGGGGCTTCGGTAAAGAGTGTGGATCCGATGAATTGTCACAAGTCCACTTATACATCTTGAATAATGTTGATGAAGTTCAAGCCAGCATAGCTGCACATAAAGAAGCTGTAAGGAAAGAAAATCATCGAATGATTGAACAAAGGTTAATTAGGGAGCATAACAGAACTTTTGCAAACTGGTTCAAACAAAAGGTTGAGGGAGAGGAATGTTTTTATGATACAATCAAATGGTTAGCACGTGGTCCTAAGGTTGATGTCATAAGTTGGAATTCGTATGTGATCAATGGTTATACATTTTACACGAAGTCCCTAGATGATAGGAGCACCGTCCAGAAAAGTGGTGTTATGTTAGAGGCTGAATCTATGCACTTCTCCAGTTTGAAAGACAAGAGGCCTTTATTGGCAGTCATGCCATATTATGGGGTTATTGAAGAGATTTGGGAGGTGGACTATGTTCAAATAAGATTTCCCATTTTCAAATGCAAGTGGGTTAATGTCAATAATGGTGTTCAAATTGATCGGCTAGGATTTACATTAGTCGATGTCAATGGTAGAAGTTTTGGAGATGAACCTTTTATTATGGAGACTGTGCGAAACAAGTGTTCTATATCACCTATCAATAAAATAAAATGTGGTCTGTAGCTCTCCAAGGAAAAAGGGTCATTGATATTGATGAGGAAAGTCATTTAAATTATGGTCTTCCTGAGAGTACTCCTTTTTCAAGGGGTCTACCGGACATGAACGAAGAAGATGAAGCGGATAATGAACCCGGCATAAGAAATGATCATCAAGAAGGGATATAGGAGGGATCATCAAGAAGGGATATAGGAGGACATCGCTTTATAAAATAGTCAATTCATAAGGTAATATTCATATGCAGAATTCTTTGAAAACTTTAAGGTTTTAACTATATTATATTCCTTCTATGTTCTTAAACAATGTCACTGACTATGAAGTTTGTTCTTGTTTTATTTTTGTGGCAGGATCCGATCCAAAGGGGCATGTTATAAAAGAGGATGTTACGTTGTTGGGTGGGAATCAGATGAAGGCATGGTGAATATTAAATTGGACATGTATGTTGTATTTGTAACTTATTGTATTTGCATTATATTGTAAGTAAGTTATCTTATTGTATAAATTAATTTAGGTGTTGTAGTCATAGTATAATCATTAATTAAGAAGCCACATAACTCATGGTGAATAATATTTGTATTCTTTTTCCCAATTCAATTTATTCATAATTGTTCATAGCTTGTATTGAAAGTATCGACTTTTATGTTCTGGATTGGGTGGTGGATTTGTGTATATATATGATCAGGAAGAACAGAACAGGGAAAAAATTCGGGAAAATTTAGACCGGAAATAAATACGCCGGTCTTAAATGTTCAACTGTTAAGACCGGATGTATTTATATGTCCGGTCTTAAAGGTCATGTGTACATATTTGATATTAAGCCGGTCTTAAAAGTTGGTCTTTTAAGATCGATGTATTTATACGTCCGGTCTAAAAATTCAATTTTTAAGACCGGATGTATTTACCATCCAGTCTTGAAAGTCAGTCTTTTAAGACCGCGTATAATTAGTCGTCAGGTCTTAGAAGCCACTATTTTTCAGATCGGATTTATTTTTGTCCGGTCTTAAAATTATGATCTTTTAAGAGCGGCCGAGTTTTTGTCCGGTCTTAAAAGTTGAGTTTTAGGACCAAACAAAAAATATTTCAGCTTTATTTAGTACGAATTTTAAGACCTAATGTTTTAAATGTCCGATCTAAAAGAGTTTCTTTAAAACCGGTTCGAGTCCGGTCTTAAATGTAGACTTTTAATACCGGCTGGAACAAGACTGGTTGCGGGTCCGGTCTTACGATGCCTCTTTTGTTTGGTCTTAAAACCCTTTTACGACTAGATCTTCATCTAATAGAGTTTCTCAAACCCTAATTGGACCGTATTAAAATATTTAAAATTAATCTAAATTAATCTTGAAATTCGAATTTGGATTAAAATAATATATTAATTAAATCTATCCAACATATCTAATATAATCTATTTATTTAATCCGAATTAAAAGCCTATTGATTTAATTTATCTTTATAAATTAAATTTGAGATATTATATCTGTCTATTTAATTAAATCGAGATACTATATCTCTATTTAAATTAAATCATATGTATGATATCTCTATTCGAAAATTAAATCGAGATACGATATCTCTATTTATTTTAGTTATTTAATTTATCAAATAAATTAAATACTATATAATAATATTATTATCTATATAAATATTATTATTATTATTATTGAAATTAATAATATATATATATCCATCCTAGATTAAATGTTGTATTCATTAAATCTTAGATATATCTAAGATTCAATGAATCTGGACACTATTGCTCGTATTGGGCTATTCTTGTGTACTACCCTACAGGCCCACATGAGATTGGCAGCGGGCCAATATTGTATCAGCTCACAAGTCGCAAGCGGCCTTTAGCAAGACATTGCGACTTCCCAATTCATATGGGGATCGATGATACGATACAACCTGTTATACAACCATGTCATGTCTCCTTTGTCACACGATAATTTGGTCAAGGATGAAGCATGTATAATGTCAACCTCTTGTTCTTGACCATTACTTTCTCAATTCTTGAGTAATCTAAACAATTGAAATGGAAACTCTTTTCCATCGTAGTATGGCCATACATTTCTCAGACTCACTCATCGAGGGGCTCAGTATTATCTCTGTACAAATGTGAGGGACAAATCTCATCTTGACCATTCACATTCCTCTGCATGAAAACCACTAATCCCGATCGAAGCCTTTATCATCACCCGGTCAAAGGTGACTTTTGACTAGGTCAAAGATCAACGACTCTCATGTTGGAATCCATGATGATCTCAGGTTAACGGGCGTTGTGACGCATTTATACATGAGATAAGCTTATGATTAAATCCATGCAGCTTTCTCATAGTGGGTCGCTCCAGCACCTTGTACTTTTACAAGTGCCTATGACTTTGATTCGTATCTCCATACTCGTCAAAGTCATACTAGTCTTATTTCATCTTTTCTCCCGCATAGATGACCGACCAGGGACATTTAAGACAATCTTAATGATACGTCCAAGGACACAATTACCATAATAAACATGCAAATGATATGATAACTAAACGGAGAAATATTTTAAATAATAACAGTATTTAAAGTACAATGACTTGCCCCTAGGGCATTATTTCCAATAGTCCATTCATATGCAAAGGACAAAGAGGGGATGTGGTGAGAATTTGGGTTTTTCATGTTTAGGAGAAAAGACCACAAATCCCCATTACTCAATCTTTTTACACATATTGTCATTATTTATTACTTTTTTCAAAATCATTATAGATTTTGTCAAAACCATCACTCTTTTAATTAATCTCATTACTTAATTCGTCACAACCCAAAACTCTATGTCAATCTTTTTATACATTTTTTCAGTACTTATTGCTTTTTTTAAAAAATCATTACAGATTTCCTCAACATCACCATTCATTTCATCAGTCCTATTACTCAATTGCTCACAACCCAAAAAACTCTTTATCAATCCTTTAACACATATTAACATTCTAACCAATGCAAAAAAACAATTTAGAATGAAGCAAACCCAGCCTTAAGCTTTAACATTTCCCTCTACTGCAGTCCAAATGAAAAAGAGAGGCAAAAATAGAAAGCTTGAAAAGTACGGAGATATTTTTGAAAAATTGTTGATTTCTGCAGAGTAGGGAGGTATTTCACAGATCAAGGGTGTTTTATTGAACGTTTCAAAACCCTCTTCTTCTTCTTGGACGTAGAAAGCTCAAGACCCAAACCACAGAGAACTGCAAGCAATTATCAAAAACTCAGTGACAAAAGGATTTATGAATTCCTACTTCAAACTAATTTAATCATAAATATGTCAATAAGAAATCACTAAAAAGAGCAGGTGTGAGGACACTGTCACTAATTAACATGCAATTTTTGATCAAAGCTAGAACAAGGCAAAGCTTCTCTCTAAAATGTCAATCGCGTCATCCAGGCAATAGACGATCAGATGGGTTTCGCTCTCGATCTCTCATCACATTCCCATAAACCAACGTCGTTCCCAAATGTCGATCCTGTTGTCCAAGCCACGACCAATTAGATGGGTTTTGCTCTTGATCTCCAAGGCCACAACCGATTTCAAGGCCTTCATTCCCAACGTCGATCTTGTCGTCTAAGATTGCCTCTCCTTCAGATATGACAATCACCACGTTCAGCCCTGATGGTGAAAGCAAGATCTAGCGATTTGAGAGATGAGAGAGAGAGAGAGAGAGAGACCCTGGAGGTAGATGCGAAGGGAAAAGGCCTCGAGGTAGATGCAAGCGAAGAGAGAGGGGAGATAGGGAGGGAGCTTGGTGAAGTCGCAAAAGAGGTTGGCTTGGTCATGGCAAAAGAGACAATCAGGAGGGAGAGAAAGAGGAGAGAGATGGGAGTGAAGAGAAGGCATGTAGAAATGAAGAAAGAGGGGGCATTTTGATAAAAAAGAAATCCAAACTTCAAAAGCACATATTCCTCCCCAATCGCTTATCTGTCATTTCTATGTGTTATCAGACTTGTTAAGATTTTATAAGTTCAAATGGTATTTAAGTACCTTTTTCCCTTTTCTTTATTCACACATAATGTATGTGGATTATATAACCCTTTCATCATCTTTTTTAAAATTTGTCGGTACCATGTATAAGAACTCTATTTTAGGCATATGGTCTCTCTACAAGATGATATTTAGAAGAAAGAGGAAATAGTAGGAAGGCGCGTTGTCATTTGTCAAGGCAATATTATTTTCCTTCTTTCTATGTTTTGTTTCGTATAAAATGATATTTTTTTTAGGTTAAATTGTTTTCTTCTTTTCTCTTTCCAATTACTGATATTTTTTATATATATCTAATCAAATGATGAAGATATCAATTATTATCATTTGTTTGATCTCAATTCATTATGTGATTATAATTGATAATCCATGTATTAGCTTGTTTAGACCATTATGGTAAACTAAATCCCTGACCCAACACATTATAGGGATCCTAAGTTCCAATATATTGTACAATACTCTGAATAATTTGTGAATGTTAAACAAATTAGTTAAATTAGTTAATTGTAATAATTATGTGTTAATTTTATTTTAAAAATAAGGGTTATGGTTCAAATTAACCCATGAAGTATTTCATCAGCATCTAACACTATACACTTTTCTTGAGTGTAGAAGTAGACACAAGTTTTGAAAATGGTCCAAAACTACAGATGAAGTTTCTAAAATAGTGCAAAAATGATTCAGTTTCTGGAAACTTCATGCGTATTTTTGCACCATCTTCTTAATGGACATAACATTTTTGTACCATGTGTAAAACTTCATGGGGTACTTTTGCACCCTGGCGAAACGCTTCAAGAGTTTGTGCCTTAATCCAAACAATAAATGTGTTTTAGTTTATCTATAATACCCTTTCTAATAATGCGTATTGTAAGTTTCTAACCACCCCTTGATGGAAACTCTATTACTATATGATCAATATATGTGCTTTTTTAAGGAAAAATTATAAACTTGAAAGATAAGGTGTATTAATGTCTTATATTTAACTAAAATAAACTCATAGTCTAGCTCTTTAGGACTCGAGGTCCTATATACTTCCTCAATTTCAATTTATAAAATATTTTTGATGGATTCCTGTTTCATAATATTAAATATTTTGAAAACAAAAACAATGATTAATTAGGATTTAATGTCAAATAAAGGGTATTTCTTTGAGTTCATACTTCTTTTTAAAAAAAAAACAAAAAGGTAGAAAACTATAATAATAAAATTCATTGGTCTTCACACATTACTCCAAAAATGTCTTATAAATTAAAGGGTTAAGTAGCAATTTTGCCCCAGAAGTACATGCTCAGGAGAAATGTTACCCTGGAAATTTTCTTGGGCTCCATTTTGCCCCGGAAGTATAAAAATGTAGCAATGTTGCCCTCCACTAACGGTGAACAAACGTTGACTATTAAAATAAGAGGCAAATTGGAAGACACGTGGAGAAGGGTGCTGAGTAGGAGTTAGGTAAGTTTGAAAACGTGTAACCAAGACCAACGTTTTATCTAGAGGTTTGATCAATGAAAAGCAAAAAGATGAGATACTGAACAAATGTTTCATTGTTTATGAGTTTTCATTACAATAGAAGGTTAGTTTTTAGGGTTCGTAAAAGGCGGCACCTTAACAGAGGAAGTGGGTCGCATGTGCTCGTGAGACGTGGACAACATTGGGGAAAAGAAGGCAAAGCAGAGATTCGTCCGAATTTAAGAGGTATGGAATCTGTGAGTTTTAGAGAAGTATGGGTATGTTATGTAGATTATCTCGGTTTAAAGTGATTTCTGGACCCTATGTTTGTTTGTGGGCAAAAGGCCTTTGTTTTTTTTCCTAAATACGTTAGGGTTTGGTTGAGATGGAATCGAAAGTCAGTGGGGGATCCTCTGGTGGTCCCTACGATGGTGGGGATAATCGAGGAAAGTCATGGGCAGTGGAGTCTTTTTGCCGTGAGGTTGACAATGCAAAATAGCTGGTGAGTGAAACTAAAAATAATCCACGGGGTGATGCCACGGAAGTGGGTAATGGGGACGAAGGTGATGTTGGTGATTGGTCTTATTGAAGAGAGAAAAGAAATTATTTGGATATATTGACAAAAAACCTATATGACTTCTCGAAGATAAAAGATGTTGTTGCTGAGGAGTCATTGGATGTTGGAGGTGAAGTAGTTGATGTTGAAGCTTCCTATGAAGCTATATAGCGTGGTGATGTGGAGGGAGTAGATGTTGGAGATGGGATCAAAGTAGTTGAAGGTGCCTGTGGTGATGCAATTGAGGAGGATGTGGTTGAAGCTGTAGATGACAATGGGGACAATGATAATTTGAGTGCAAGTGAAGGTAATAAGGAAGAAGGTGAGGACTCGGATGAAGGTGATGAGGAAGAGGGTGAGGACTATGATGAAGGTGATGCAAATATGGAAGGTGAAAGTTGTAGTGATAGTGATGATGAAGATGATGGTGAGGAACGGACTGACTATGAGGATGAGGACAGTGTGGATGAATTGGGCCAAATTGGGGGAAATGGGCCTTTAGCAGTTTCACCAGAAGTGATAAGGAGATCAGAAAACATTGCACCCAATGGGAGACCCTTTTTCACATTAGAGGTAGTTTTGTTGACAAGAAGCAGTTACTCCAAGCTCTTAGGGCCCGATGTGATAAGGGTTGTCCTTTTTGCTTCAAAAGATGGATCCAACCCCAGGCTTGTTGTAAAGACCTTAAACTTGGAGCATAGGTGCAGTAGGGTGTTCAAAAATCCTAGGGCCTCAGTAAAGTGGCTGGCTAGGTACTTCAAGGAGAAGGTGCAAGAGAGGCCACAATATAAGGTGGCAGACATGAAGAAGGATTGTCAAGATGAGTTGATGTTGCATGTGAGTACTTACAAATATAAAAGGGTGAAGAAGAAGATTATTGAAGAGATGAAAGGGAGTTATGTGGATGAGTTCAAGAATCTAGAAGCATATTGTCATGAGTTAAGGGCTTCAAATCCTAGATCTGACATATTAGTTGAAATTAGTAAAGAGGCACTTGAAGGTGGAAGGAGAGTATTCAGCTACATGTATGTGTGCTTTAATGCTGCAAAAGGTATGATTTTGACTTCTTATACTTATGTGTTTAATATGGTATTACCTTTAATTTCCATGACATAGTTATATAATGTTACTTATATTGACCTAAACTTTTGCTAGACTGGGTGGAAGGCTGGATGTAGGCCTATTATTGGAGTTGATGGCACGTTTTTGAAGGGAAATGCCAAAAGTATGATGCTTACAGCCACTGGACTGGATGCTGATGATTCTTTGTACCCAAGATAGCCTTTGCAATCACACAAAAAGAGAACACTCATAATTGGAAGTGGTTCTTTGAGTGGATTAGGAGATCCTTGGACTTGGATAATGGTAATGATGTCACAATAATGTCTGATATGCAAAAGGTTAGTTGTTTTCATTTGCTGTCTTATAGTCCTGCTCTTGCCTTATGTATTTTTCTTGAAATATCTGAGCCACTATTTTCCTATACAACATATGGATTGATGAATGTTGTTTCTAATGTGTTACCATTGGCTAAGCATCGATTGTGTGTGAGGCATATCTATGCCAATTTGAGTAAGGCCTGGCACGGGAGAGAGTTGAAGAAGTTTTTTTCCTGTGCATGGAGCACCTTCCATGAACAATTCAAGGACAACTTGACTGCTCTTGGGGGATTAAAAAACAAGCAGCTGAGTCAGTTCTCACATATCCTGTACAGAGCTGGGTAAGGGTATATTTCCGTTGTAAATGCTTATGCTGGATAGTGGACAACAACCTTAGTGAAAGTTTCAATTCCTGGATTGATGACTATAGGTATTTACCTATTATAAGGATGATAGATGGTATTAAGGTAAAAATAATGACTAAGTGGGTAGAGAGCGAAACTAGTGTGCAAAGGTGGAGAGGAAACTATAGTCCCAAGTGTGTTAGTTTGTATGAGACAAATAAGGAGTTGTCAATGAGATGTACTTTGTTTTTTAATGGTGAAGATGCATATGAAGTATCTGAAGGGGATGATAGATACAATGTCTTCTTAGCTAGAAAGCAATGTACTTGTACGGCATGGAACCTAACTGGTATCCCATGTCAGCATGCCATTTCTGTGTTACTTCATGCTCAAATTGACCAAGTCACTCAAATATCAAGATTCTATCACAAGAACACGTACTTATGTAGTTATAGGACCAAGTTTCAACCTGTTAGAGGGAAGGCCTTCTGGAAAGTGGATAAGTTCCAGCCCATGGAACCACCTCCAGTTTGTGTCCTGCCTGGTAGACCCACCAAGAAGAGAAAGAGGACAAATGAGTCTGAGAGGAGAAAGAAAAGAGCAAGTGGTCAGCAATACAAGAGTTTCCCCAATGTGGACACAAACATTGATCTTCCTCCACCTCCTCCTGAGAAGATGTCCAAAAAAGGACCAACTGGAAAATGCTCCATTTGTCACAAAGCAGGGCATAATAGAGCCACATGCAAGCATGTAAGTGTTATAACCTAAAAATGTTGCTGCTTATATACCTTTTATTGGTTATGTCAATTGTTTTATTAATTATTGATTATTTTTGTATATTGGTACTTGTTCCAGAGAAATAAAACTCTTACGCAAACTACAGAATCTAATGTTAGTACCTAACAATCTCAAACAAGCTCAAAACTAGGTGGTGGACGGGCTTTCTATAAAGTCGAGTTGGAAGTGGCATGTGAGTTCGAATTGATGAGGACTCTGAACAGATTGTGTATAATGTAAGCAATTACTTCATTCTTAACGTGTCTCATTGTTCAATTTCAGACTCAACATTTTTCTTTTCATTACTGTGTAGCCTGGTACGAAGGAAGAACTTGTCTTACATGAGGGCATCCCTGCAAAGTACATGTACTAACATGAAGAAGACCCTGAAACAAGATTCCCAATCCTGAATGAGGCCACAATGCGAAAAACAACGAGCATGACTCCATCTTCATAGGGCATTGGAACTCGGACAGTCCAGTATCATGGTGATGGATAAAGAGTCTCGATTCCTTTGATCTGCCATTCAACCCTCCAGGACTATTGTGGAGGGGGCAACACGCTATAACAACATCACAACTTCTTCGGCACAAGCAAGCGACCATGAACACTTCGTCGACTAGGAAGCAGACCACTTCAAGAAGAGGAAGGAGAATAGGAATGGGAGGGGGCTAATTGGAGTTGTTGTCGGCGTGTTTTTTTTTTTAGTTTAAATTTTTCTAGTTGGATAACTTATTGTCCACTATGGATTTACCTATTTGTATTTAACTCCCTTTAATTTGAAGATGTTAACATTATCTACATAATTTGTTGTCAAAGCCATCATCTTCTATTAACTTGAAACAGAGCTAAACAGAGGCTACCCACTTCGAGTGAAATCATAGTCAACACTCGATTGTTATGTTATCACACTTAGTATGATTTTATCTGATTTTTGGTTTTTTACTTCTCAATCTCATTTTAATACTGTAATAAATAATAAATATTCCTATTTTCAAATTTTAGAATTGTAAAAAAAAAAAACACTGGAGTGTGAATTTTTTTCCATCATGGAAGCTCGTGTTCACTCAAGTGTAACTTGCCCCCGGACGTACGATCCGGGTTAACTTGCTTTGGAGCCGGTCCTGCTCATAGTTGTTTGTATTCTTGTGTTAGGATCCGTACACGCAGCGGATTTAAATTTTCTACGAATCCCACCTGGAGGATCACTCAACCATCGTCTAAATCAAGGCCAAGGAACCGAATATTACCTACGGCTGAAACGGTCCGCGTCTCGTTCTCTTTAAACTGGTGGGCTACCTTCGCGATCAGCAGAAGTCGACTCCTCAAATCGGCTCCCTCTACTGGTATCCACACGAATAATCCTGAACCCGATTGTGGCAGCGTGCTAGCGCCTTTTGAGTTTTGCGTCTCTCTCAATTTCACTCTAGGGTTTCTCACGGCTTTATGTAATACGCTCGACAAAAAGTCTCGTAGGTTTTCTAAACCCGATCAGCGTATTATATAAAATTAATCTTCATTAATTTTGAAATTCAAATTTTAAATTTGGATTAAAAATATATTAATTAAATCTATCTAATAGATCTAATATAATCTATTTATTTAATCCAAATTAAAAGCCGATCTGAAATTCAAATTTTGAATCTTTGATTAAAATTATATTAATTAAATCTATCTAATAGATCTAATCTAATATATTTATTTAATCCGAATCAAAAGCCTTCTGATTTAATTTATCTCTATAAATTAAATCCGAGAAATGATATCTATCTATTTAATTAAATATGAGATACTATATCTCAATTTAAATTAAATAGATATATGATATCTTTATTCGAAAATTAAATGAGATACAATATCTCCATTTGTTTTAGATATTCAATTTATCAAATAAATTAAATACAAAACAAATATTATATAATAATATTATAATCTCCATTAATAATATTAATATATATTAATTTCAAATTATATATATATATATCCTAGATTAAATTCAGTATTCATTAAATCTTAGACATGTCTAAGATTCAATGAATCTAGACACTTTTGCTAGATTCAATGAATCTGGACACTTTTCCTAGATTCAATGAATCTGGACACTTTTGCTTGTATTGGGCTATTCTTGTGTGCGACCCTGCAGGCCCATATGAGATTGGTAGTGGGCCAATACTGCATCAGCCCACAAGTCGTACGCGGCCTCTAGCAAGACATTGCGACTACCCAATTCACATGGGGATCGATGACACGATACAACCTATCGTATAACCATGTCACGTCCCTTTTGTCACGTGATAATTTGGTCAAGGATGAGGCATGGATAATGTCAACTTCCTTTTCTTGACCATTACTTTCTCGATTCTCGAGTAGTCTAATGAGTGAAATGGAAACTCCTTTCCATCACAGTACGGCCGTACATTTCTTAGACTCACTCATCGAGGGGCCTAGTATTATTTCTCTACAAATGTGAGGGACAAATTCCATCTTGACCATTCACATTCCTCTCCATGAGAACCACTGATCCCGATCCAAGCCTTTATCATCACCCGGTCAAAGGTGACTTTTGACTAGGTCAAAGAACAGTGACTCATCATGTAGGAATCCATGATGATCTCAGGTCATAGGGCGTTGTGACGCGGTTATACATGAGAAAAGCTTATGACTTAGTCCATGCAGCTTTCTCATAGTGGGTTGGTCTAGCACATGGTACTCTTACAAGTGCCCATGACTTTGACTCGTATCTCCATACTCATCAAAGTCATACTGGTCTTATTTCATCTTCGCTCCTGCGTAGATGACCGACCAGGGACATTTAGGATAATCTATAAGATATATCCAGGGATCAGCTATCACTATAAACATGAAATGAAGTGATAACTAAATGGAGAATGACTTGCCCCCTAGGGCATAATTTCCAACATCTTGGTGCATCAACGTCTGGGATTCCGAGTTCACATGTTGGTGGTAGAGTTTCCCCAATCTAGACTATCATGAGCAAGAGTCGGGCTTGTTAGTTCTCTATGTGTTTTGATAATGATTGACAATTGTGAGCTCAAGAAATTGATTTTGATTCAAGTCATGACTTGGTAACATTCTGTCAATTGATATGACTCCAATCATTGTGATTTTAACTCCAGTCATATTTCTTCAAATCTTTAAATAAATGAACTTTGAGTTTAGCAACTCCAGTTAGTGGAATATGGCCCTAGTTACTGTCCTTGAGAAACAAGTTTATGAATAGTTTATGACTCGAGTTAGTCACTTAACAACTCAAGTCAAGCATTGTACTTCATTTTTCCAAAATGACTCTTTCGATAGCAGCTTCTGTCATCTGATATGACTAGAGTTATTCCTAGTGTAACTCTAGTCATGATAGTTGCAGAGAGTTCTAACCGGTTTATTTGTTTTCTAATATGACTCGAGTTACTGTGTTATGACTCCAGTCATCATATTTGAAATTCGCCTCTGTTTGAAACAATTGCTCTATGACTCTAGTTATGACTCCAGTCATCATATTTGAAATTCACCTCTGTTTGAAACAATTGCACTATGACTCCAGTCACGTATACATGACTCGAGTTAACATAACTCCAGTCATCAAAATATGACTCTAGTCAAGTATATCAGTTTCTCTAAACTTCGCTCTCGTAATCTGAAATTCGTTGATTATGCTTTGGGTACTCCATATTATTGATTCTTACTATCCCTAACAAAGTTTAATCAGTTTGCTAATGAGTTTCAGACATGATTAACAAGTTTTAATTTTCAAATTATCATAAAGCAAATCTTGTCAGACGCATTAAATGCTTAGTAGAGATGAAGCATGAAAATGGAAATTGAGCTTCTGAGCATTGATAAAGCATTCCGGCCATTCCCAGTCAACATTCTACCTGAGTCACAACAGACAAATCCAGTGAAGAATGTCAACGGAGTAACAGCTAACTTCGGAAGAATACAAAGAGACAAAGTAGAGTTCAACTCAATGAATATATTCAGTAATCTCAACAGCTCATTAATCTCTCTTCAACGGTCATTAAATGCAACTACCTATAAAAGCCAGATGCATTCATTTCTCCAACTATCGAAACTTTGCGCATTCAATTAACGACACAAGCATTTACTGTTTCTACTCAGCTAGATAATATCTTCGGATATTTAAACCTTCAATGTTTATACATCTGCTCTTTTAGAGAGTTCATTATTAATTATATTTTCTTGTAAGAATCTCAAAGTATTGGGACTTTGGGATTGGGACATTTGATTACAACTTGTAAGGGGGGAGTAAGTTCTAGTGAGAGAATTACTCCAAGAGTTATAAAGTGTGTAATCATTTGAATTAGTGAAATCCCGGAGAGTCTGGGGACTGGATGTAGGTCAAGGATTTGGACCGAACCAGTATAAATCTTGTGTGCCTAATCTTTCTCACCCTACTCTGTTATACCCTATTTTTACTATCCAGTTTCAAAGCATTTTCGAAGAAAATTTTAGATCACCAAATTCACCCCCTCTTGGTGATAAGTCCATCTTTCAGGGCTTCCTTGCTTGTTTCTTGGATTAGGTTCGGGCTCGTCTGTTTTATCTCGTTTATTGACAGCTGAGATAATGTTGGAGAGTTCGAGACGAGTCTGAGATATCTGTCATTTCCTCTTGTTACCTCATCACGACTAATTGACAGCTGGCAACCCTCGACTGCCACAAAACCAGTCTGCCATGCTTAGCCATTTGCGGTATTTTCACACATTAAATGCACACACTATGCACATTAAATGTACCCATCATTTCATCCACATCACCTTTTCTTTTTTAGGGAATGTCTCTTCTGCCTTTGACTCTTCGGATTCGTAACATTTATATTCACATTTCCCTCAATTCTTCGCACTTCTCGCATTCGCTTTCGCTATTTCCTCTTTCTCTCCAGAAACCTCTTGTTTTCTCAAGACAACTTCCTCCTTGCAATCCTCCGTTCTTGTCATTTTAGATTCTTCGACCTTTGTATGGCCAGGTATTTTCACCATTTCTTTCCGCTTCTTTAGTGTTTATTTTGAAGTTTGCAAATTCTGTGTTATCTTGTTCTTGCTTTTTCATCTGTATAGGCGAAGGAGTTGGTCTCTTGGTTTTTTGGGCAGATCTTAATAAGAGTTTATGGGTGACCTTCAATTTCTGGTTTATATGTATGAATTTAGGCCCTTGTTCTTGAATGTTGTTGCCTCCACTATCTACCGTAACTCTATTTTTGGGTTCTATTTTGCACAACCGAATAGTAGTGTCGTCTAGTTACATTTCCTTCTTCCTTTTTGTACTGAGCCTTTTGTGCCTCTTTAGGTTTTGATTTCTGGAAGCCATGGATAGGGTTAATCCTTTGCCCTCTTCGAGTCAAGACACTATACCTCTAGAAGAGGAGGAGTTGCTTTGTACAGTTCATCCTAGAATCCGGTTTTGGCTCTAGGGCACTCCCCTTACTGAAGAAGAGAGACAAACAACCTTGCTTCATGGGGGGCCTAGTGGGGGAAATGCGGGGGGATTTCAGCCTACCACAATTAGGATCTGGGGTGAGGACTCGATCAATGTTTTATCACTAACTGAGGACCGGGGTATAGCTGATAATATCCTGGCACTGCAAATTGCCTACTATGAGGATATTCCTCACATGAGGCTAGCATCCCTTCTGGAGGGATAAGTTAGTCCGTGCTGGGACTGTATCGCCTTAAACTCCATCTACATCGCGGACGGTCAAGATTCCTTAGCTGATTCACTCTAGGCTCGTGTTGTCATAACTTAACCTCTGACCCGTCCCAGCCCCTAGCAGCCAGAGTCGTCTTGGTCCAGCAACTTTTCCTTCTTCGCATAGTATCTCTGATGATTCAGGTATCCGCCCACTTTTTGATTTTTATTTATTTGTTATAGGTATAAATGAATTCGCCTTCTTCATCCCATACCGCACAATCTGATGTCAGCGAGTGGGTTCCTCAAGCTCCCCAAGAGTCTTGACGGACAAATACCCATAGGTTACCCTTGACGTGCTGAGGAGACATTCACTGATGACCGCGGTCGACATCGCCATGCTTTGTATGGGAGACTCTGACACCTATACCCTTTGCCTACCTGGCAATGATGAGCCCATTTGTTCCACAAGAGAGGGAAGCAACCCGTCTTTTTCCTTTTTCTACCGAGACTATATTTCCTGGCTCGGTATTTGATTTTCGTTTATCGAGTTTCAAATCGCCGTTTCAAATCATCTGCATGTAGCTCCTTCTCAGCTTCACCCCAACGATTGAGGCTTTGTGATAGCTTTCGAACGTCTGTGCAACTCCTTTCCTTAACCCATACCTTGCACAGTTCCTCTCTTCTTTTATTTATTTTCTCCCCATACTGCTCGTTCCGGTAAAGAGCCTGCCGAAAGGAAAGGATGGACTTCCATCCGTGGTACCCCAAATAAGAGACTCTTTACTGCATT
Source organism: Acacia melanoxylon (assembly GCA_019022615.1). Lineage (NCBI taxonomy): Eukaryota > Viridiplantae > Streptophyta > Magnoliopsida > Fabales > Fabaceae > Acacia > Acacia melanoxylon. The sequence continues at coordinate 213,376 of JAFJYJ010000111.1, forward strand.
CTTTGAGTCTTTTAAACAATTTAAGAATAGTTTCTTCAAAGTTATAGCAGAACTTGGGCGGCAGCCTTGGTTTCTTCATACTGCCGAATCCGAAAATGTGGAATGGAAGTTCCCATTATATTGGACTCATGCTCATCACGAATTGCCTTCTGCTTCCTACCATGCCAAACAAGACGACATCCCGGCCGAAGAGGTCGACTCCATAGATCGCTTAATGTCATATATTAAGGAGCACGGCACCACTAACGCGGCTTCACTTATTTCCTCACCTTGTGCCGAGTTGGGGTCGGCAGCGAGTACGCTTTTCTTTATTATCTGTTGTGTGCTTGATTTTTATTTCCTGCAGGGAAATTAACCACTATAGTTTCTGATCTTATATTTTTCTGATATGCAGCTCAAAGTATGGGGGGGTTGCCGCGTTATCTGTCCTACGTGAACTAAGGCAAGGGGGCCTGAGTTCAGATAAAAGCAAAAAGCAGTTTGCCCCTGAGTCCGGGAAGGTGAAGGCTGACGCAAGTGCCCAAGCGATCGCGGCCAAGAAGGAAAAGACTGGCCGAACAACCTCAGACCACTTGCCTTGAGGCACCTTGGTTCCTACTGTGTCGACCTTTGCTCAACAAGTTACTAAGACCTCTCCCTCAGCCATTCCAACCCCTCCTCCTCTTGCTTCAGGTCTTCTTCCTCCGCCACCTTTCAAGCTTCTGCATGGGATCACGTGGAACAAAGGAATAACAGAGGAGCTCTACGTTGCTCTTCTCCCTCCCAGGCGCTACTATGACGCAATCCCTTTCTTGGATGCTAAGAAGCGTGAGCTTTAGGAGATTGAACATCATGTGCTGAGGGCTACCGAATTGGCCCAGTTTGTGATACTTTGAAACACAAGTATGTTGAAGCCACTACTGAGCTACAGTGTGTGAGGGTGGAGAGAGATGGGGTTGTGGTGGAGAAGAAGAGAATTGATGAAGAGCTCCAAGCAACCAAGGCTGAAGCTAGAAAAATAAGTGAGGATCTTCTGATGACGAAGGAGGCTCTTGAGAAGGCGAACTCGAACTTCGTCCAACTGCAAGCCGCTCATGCTAATGATATACAAGCCTTGAAGATTGTACAAACCTAGCACGATGAGCTTGCAAAAGAGCTGGGTGCGACGAAGGCCACTCTTGCAAATGCCAAGAAAGCCTACTCCGAGTATGTCAAGGAGATGAAAGAAACCACAGAGGATGCCTTTTGATATGATTCCTGAAAGAAAAGGATGATTGGATCAACTAGGAATGGAATTTCACGCCGAAAGTTCAGCCTCCAACACGTCCTGATACGAACAGACGTATCTCGCGCTATAAACCTCGGATTTGAGTGATTTCAAAACGAGGTGAAAGATGGCTTTCCGAAACGCTATTTTGGATCAAGAAACACCGAAAAAGGATAAGGGAATATGGAGATACGAAACCAAGAAATATAGAATGAAAACTGAAGTTTATGGATTATAGGTAGGCGCCACAATTCCAAAGAATTGGTAAGCCCAAGAACGCCACAAGGATTGATGCCCTTGATAAGTTCAGAGATTCCCAAAAGAACCCTAGAGAAGCTTGTCTCTCACCAAAAAGGTTAACTTTGAATTTTGCCGTCCAAAAGGCTATGGTGTTCCCTTATATAGTGGACAACATCCATATTGAGTTTAACCTAAATTTGCTTACACACAAAGGAAAATAAGAAAGCACAATAAGCCTTATTACAAAAGTTGAACTAAATGTAAGAAAAATAAAACTAAGTGCAGAATTTGGGCCAAGTAAAATGAAGCCTTCATGCATATCGATTGAGGCTTATTCTTCAAGGTCTTCAATCTGAATTAAGTGTATCATTTTGGTCTCTTCTTCCTTTAGACTTGGGCTTGTCTCAAGTAAAGTGGTCACCAAGAGATTTAGAGCCTCTTTAGCCTTTTTAGCTTTTGCTCTTGTCATTGGGTCTCCAAGACCTTGTATGTCCTCCAAGTTTGTTGCCTTGGTCATGCCGCCTCCTATGTCCTCATCATTCCCTCCTTCTTCGAAGAATTTGTCCTCAAATTGTAATCCTCTTCTCCTGCATCATAAAGGGACAAATCAGCCACATTAAAAGTAGCACTTACACCATACTCACCAGGGAGATCTATTTTATAGGCATTATCATTAATCTTGGATAGCACTTGGAAGGTATCTTGGGGGTTACTCCTATAAGCTGGCCTGTTAGGCAATGAAGCTCCTGGAATGAGATCAATTTGATGTTCTATGCCTCTTAGAGGCGGTAGTCCGTGAGGTACCTCTTTAGGAAAAACATCTTTAAATTCCTGCAACAAATTAGAAACCTCATTTGGAAGAGAGTTAGTAGGATTTGCATCGTAAAATTATTCTCTTTACTCAAAAGTAAGAGTATTGGCTTTTTCAAATGCATTGCCTTTTTCACCTCTTTTTCTTTTATAAACAAGTTTGGTGCTTTTCTCTCTTTTTCTCTCTTTTTCCTTGCTCTCTTCCACTCTCTTTTCTCTCTTGCTTTCTTTTTTCTCTCATTTTTAAATTATCCTCACTAACTTCTCTTGGTGTCAAAGGTGCAAGAATAGTCTTGCGTTCTTTATGTACAAAAGAGAACTTGTTGGTGTAACCATCATGCATAACTTTTTTATCATATTGCCAAGGTCTCCCAAGAAGCAAATGACAAGCCTCCATTAGTACCACATCACACAAAACTGTATCATCATACTTTCCTACGGAGAAGTTCACCTCCACTTGTTTGTTTACGGTCACTTCACCATCCTCACTAAGCCATTGAAGCTTGTATGGCAGCGGGTGAGGTTTGGTTTCCATGCCCAATGTAGACACCATTCTAGCACTTGCAACATTGGTACAACTCCCTCCATCAATAATTAAAGAACATACCTTTCCTTGGATAAGGCATCTAGTATGAAATATGTTCTCTCTTTGACTATCATCCATGTCTTTTGCTTGGCTACCCAACATCCTTCTTACCATAAACAAATCTCCTTCTCGGAATTATCTCTTCAATATACTCATCTTCATCATCATGTGAGGCGAATCGAAGAAGACTCACTAGTAAGCTCTCCATCCTCTTTAAGTAACATAGTCTTCTTAGTTGGACATTACGAAGCTATGTGACCTCTCCCCAAACACTTGAAGCATTTTATTTCACTACTCCTTGTCTTTTTAGGGATCTCATTGGATTTAGTTTGAGTCCTTTGAGGTGTAGCAATGGGATTGCTTGATGAAGTACCTCCCTCATTCTTATTTCTATCCTTCCAGCTTGAAGAATTAAAATTTGAAGAGTTTTTCCTCATGACACCCTTTCTCTTGAGTTGTTGTTCTACCTTACTAGCTTGTTGCACTAAATCCTCCAACTCCACATAATTTTGCAACTCCACAACATCCCTTATTTCACTATTCAGGCCATGCAAGAAACGTGCCATAGTAGCCTCCCGTGCTTCACTAATATTTGCTCTAATTAAGGACACCTCCATCTCTTTATATCTACACTCTTGTTACCTTGTGTGAGCCTTTGAAGTTTATTGTGAAGGTCTCGATGATAATGGGAAGGAACAAATCTTCTTCTCATTAGCCTTTTCATCTCCACCCAACTATCCACCAATGGTTCTTTATATCTCACCCTCTCCTTTTGCAATTGGTCTCACCAAATGAGAGCATAATCACTAAACTCCATGGCTGCCACCTTCATTTTCTTCTCTTCAGTATAATTGTGACATGCAAATAAGTGCTCAATCTTCATTTCCCACTCTAAATAGGCCTCCGGATCACTTTTTCCTTTAAAAGATGGTATATTAAGCTTCACTCCCTTAATTCTATCCTCTCTAGCATCATTCTCATTACCTCTTCTTCTCCTTCTTTCTTCCCTCCCTCTCTGTCTATCTTCATCATGTTTCCCTTGATTTTCTATTCTCTCAATTCTCTCATATAACTCCTCTGTGTGTTCCCTCATCATCCTTTGCATTTGAGTTGTAATGGCTTCAATCAGCAATCTATTATCTCATAGGAGGAGGAATACCTTCACCACCTGCACCTGCCATAATTCAAGGAAAAGAACAAGAATAAAAGTAATAGGACCTCACCACTCGCTCACGTGTTTACACTCTTAAAAATGTATCACTTGTGTTGCTCTCTATAAGGCTTTTGTGTAGTGTGCTCTCTTGCCTTTTACCACTCAATAGCTCTCTTTAAGTTCTTAACAGAATCTCCAAGAACACTCAAGAGTACAATCCCAAACTCAAGAATTGGTGGTGACTCACAATACAAATTGGAAAAGATGTCAAAGAAGACAAGACAAAGAAAACCAAAACAATTTGGAGGAATTATTCAAGGAAGACACTTTGGACTTGATTCACAAGTAGTAGTGTGTGTAATTGAATAGCAAGGTGCTGTATAGTATTTTTTTTTCGTTTTTTTTTTTTCTCTCTCTCTTTTTTTTATTAACACCTGATTCTTCAACAAAAGGAATTTGTGATTTTGGAATCAAACCTTGAAATTTTACTAATTCAGAACTAAATTAGATAGAATTCCCCACAAACTGAGCTATTACTTATCACACTAACAACATACTACTCAAGAAACATCAATTGAAAGGATTAAAATTCAAGAACAATGATGAACAAGGGATGAACACCAAGAACCAAGTGCAGAAATATGTGAACTGAACAAGAAATTGAAAGAAACAACAACCAGAAGATTGAAAGAAAAAATTAGGGACAAATAACAACGGCTAAAACAGAATTACACAATTCAAAATCAAAAACACAAATTTTAGGGACTAGGGTTACCAAATGTGTGACCAGATTGGATGTAAACAATGGAGAAAAGATAACCCAAATCCAATCCTAGAATCTAAGCTCTGATACCAAATGTTATGACTCCCGAAAGAAAAGGATGATTGGATCAACTAGGAATGGAATTTCACGCCGAAAGTTCAGCCTCCAACACGTCCTGATAGGAACAGACGTATCTCGCACTATAGACCTCGGATTTGAGTGATTCCAAAACAAGGTGAAAGATGGCTTTCCGAAACGCGATTTTGGCTCAAGAAACACCGAAAAAGGATAAGGGAATATGGAGATACGAAACCAATAAATATAGAACGAAAACTGAAGTTTATGGATTATAGGTAGGCGCCACAATTCCAAAGAATTGATAAGCCCAAGAACGCCACAAGGATTGATGCCCTTGATAAGTTCAGAGATTCTCAAAAGAACCCTAGAGAAGCTTGTCTCTCACCAAAAAGATTAACTTTGAATTTTGCCGTCCAAAAGGCTATGGTGTTCCCTTATATAGTGGACAACATCCATATTGAGTTTAACCTAAATTTGCTTACACACAAAGGAAAATAAGAAAGCCCAATAAGCCTTATTACAAAAGTTGAACTAAATGTAAGAAAAATAAAACTAAGTGTAGAATTTGGGCCAAGTAAAATGAAGCCTTCATGTATATCGATTGAGTCTTATTCTTCAAGGTCTTCAATCTGAATTAAGTGTATCATTTCGGTCTCTTCTTCCTTTAGACTTGGGCTTGTCTCAAGTAAAGTTGTCACCAAGAGATTTAGAGCCTCTTTAGCCTTTTTAGCTTTTGCTCTTGTCATTGGGTCTCCAAGACCTTGTATGTCCTCCAAGTTTGTTGCCTTGGTCATGCCGCCTCCTATGTCCTCATCACCTTTGATATAGCTTTAGAACAAATCCAGAATTTGAACCTCGGCGTCGACTTGAACATCTCCGGGTTTCATTATAGAGCATATATCAAAGATGGCGAGTTGATCCCACCCCCTTCCTCTCTGGTGACAACTCGGTGTTCTAGCTGGATGGAGGTTGAGTCGATGAGGGGGAGAAAGAGGTCTCCACCGCCGTCCACACCAGAGGGGAGGAGGCTCTACCCGAAGCGGAAGCTCCTTCTAGCTGAGTGGCCGAGGTTTTGATTTTGTAGTATCCTCCATTTTGGGGCACTGAGGCCCATTTTTCTTTGTATAGATTTCCACCGTTTAGTTCTTTTCATTTTGATTTTTATACTTAAACGAATCAATCATTAATGGAAGTTTGTTTCCTTTCCAATCAATTCTAATATGTTTCCAAGTCTTTCATTCATGGCAACAATGAATTAATTGTATGAACTCACATGTGTTCAGAGTTCAATTGAATGACCGGGCCAAGGTCAAATGAGTTGGCCGATATAGGCGACATCAAACAACTTCAAACAAGAAATTGATTAAACATAAAGGCAGAACTTAGAGTTAACTGACACAGACTCGATTTGTCCACACATAATAACATATACATGAAACTTGGATCTAACTGTAATAGACTCTCAGCTTATCCGCGTTCCACATTCTTATTGATGAAGAGAAACCTATGAAACCTTTGTTTTTTGGTAAAGATCATGTGCGCAGAATGCATATTTCTTTTCCTGAGGGTTCAGGTCATTCCAAAATGAAGGTAGCTAAGATGAAGACTTCATTGTGAAAGGCTGCAGATGACGCCCAATCCACCCAAGCAGGACCCTCTCTTACTGCCTCTAGTCATTCTCCCTCCTTCTTTGGGGCCTCCTTACAGTCTTGCATCCAGAATGCCTTAAAGAAGGATGTTGATACATTGTTGAGATCCAATGCCTCCATTCTAGGATCCACCGAGTCCATTCTTAAGGCAAATGAGGTTTTTCTAAATAGAATGGAGGCGGCTACTGACAAATTAGTGACTACCTTGGAGGACACAGTAAACACCTTGCTCAGTCACATTGATCACAACTTCCAGGTCATCTTTGAACAGCAGGATGAGCATCAAAAGAGAATCAGAGAACTTTAGAAGAATATGGATGAATTGAGATTCTCACCTTATGAGACTTCTATGCCTTCACCTTCTGGACCCACACATATCACTAAGCCTCATCCAGTTTCTATACCAGCTAAGACCATCAACATACCGGACACCATCCCTGCTCGTCTTCCTTTGTCTACTACAACCTCATGTGATCCAGATCCCACTTTAAAACCCACATATTTCTCCACTTCCACCAGTAATGATGTGACCTTCCCTACCCTTTTGCCCTATGACAAAGGAGGAGAGTGAGCGAGCATTTTATATTATAATGTACCTTGTATTGAGTGTTGTAGGTTTTTTTTTAATCAACTCGTTTGTATTACATTTATGATTATTAATGAGAAGTTATTCTGCCATTTTGTGTTGATTATTATGCAATTGTTTCTCTTACACAAAGAACACCAATGGTCTCCACTCTCCTAGTGTCTAAAATGTTCCCTCAAAAAATAAAAAATAAAAAAGGAAGAAAAGCAGGGACACCCAGAAACTTCTTGCAACAATTTGATTCGGTCCAAACGAGGCCTTACATTTAACGTTTGATTACATCCCCAAATCCTCTTTGAATTAACGCCACAATAAAAGTAAACAAAAAAACCAAGTAATGAACAATGCACAAAAAGCTTACTTTAGTCTCCTTTCATTCTTCCTCATGTTAGCCTAAATGGTGGCTATGTCATCTTCAGTATGTCCTGCAAGTCCTCCTTCATCCATTCTCCTTAGTCCCACATTCCCGTTATTCATATTCTCCACATGTCCCAGCAGCTCGTTTATCACTTCTTTTGCCCTTTCTCTCATTTCATCATCATGCCATTTGAAAAAACCATAGCCCCTTCCTTGTACATTGAAATTAGTTTATTAATACGCCCCCTCAATGCAATCATAATAATCAAATCTGAGGATTTACACTTACATGTTGATAATTTCTGCATCCAAAGAATCTCCTACCTAGGTTTTGCTCGGTCCAAGACTTATACAGTCGTGCAACCACCCCACAGTGACACATCATCAACGGACGAGGTTCTCCAACATCTCCGTTAACACGCGGTCGCATCCTCGCCCTCATCCTCCTTGTCGATGTTGTAGACGTTGTCAACTCCCTCATTCCTCTTCTTTGCTATATCCCTAGGTGTGGCACGGCATAAATCGTTGACAACCTTTGTCATTTAAACACCCATGGCTGAGCACTCTAACCTAACATAGTCAGAACACATTTGACCCGTGAAATCCAACGTGGTTGTCCAACTTGGCATTCTACGTGTCATCTAATCCTATGTTGCAGACATCTGTTAGTCTCACCGTTAGTGGAGGGCAACATTGCTACCTTTTTATACTTCTGAGGAAAAATTGAGCTCAAAAAAACTTTCAGAGCAACATTGTTCTTGGGCGTGTACTTCCGGGGCAAAATTGCTAGTTAACCCTGAATTAAAATGGAAGGACTATGTGGAAGTATTTTCTCTGTTTTTTAATAAATTCTTCTTAACTGGTATTAAGTGCATTGGCATTTTCAAAAATTGCTTCAACATTACAAAACTACTCTTCCATCTAAAATAATAAGAACTTTTGAAGAAACACAATAAATGGTTCCCTACATTTTTACAAAAGTTCTTATATTTAAATGCATGGAAAACTTCTATATGAGATCTTAGATTTAAGACTTGAGAAAGCAGTATTAATTTTGTATTCGTATAAATATTTTCATATATACTTCCAAAACATATTAATTTAATGGGTTAAAGTGCAAAAATGCACATGTGCTTTACTGCGAGGAGCGCCCAACACCAAGTGCTTTTTTAGGTATAATATCATGAATTTTAGGCCTAGAAACTTGAGAATAAGCCTGTATCAGGAAGACGACTAGACCAAGTTTAGGAAGAGTGATATTAAATTTGGAAAACATTGTATGCAATCTTCATGAAGTCAAGAAGCCTATTTGAAAAGTTAGCTTGTGGAGGAAGCTATGAAGAAGATTCATACATAAGTCAAAGAAGCTTATATAGGAAGTTATACAAGAAGCTTGTTGAAGAAGCCAAGCAAAAATCTAGAAGGAAGAAGCTTAATCAAGAAGCAAAGTTGGCTTCTTGGATAAGCCAACAATTACTTAATCAAGAAGTAGCTTAGGAAATATTGTGAGGGCATTTTGGTCAATTGCTATAAGGGACATAGGTGCATGCAATTAATATGAAATGATGACTGAAAAGCTTCTTTAATAAGCCTTAAATTCGTCCAAAAAGGTAAGGGAGAGAGAAAAAGCATGAAACTTGCAAAATAAGCCAAGTTAAGAGAATGTTTTGTAAGGGCACTTTGGTCATTTGATTTGGGGGATTTTTAAGTGCCTTCTTGACATATTTTAAGACATATTGCACTCCCTTTTGCATGAGTATTTTGACTAAGAGCTCAAGGCCATAGAAATTAAAGTGTCAGTGTAAAAGGGCACAAAACACTTATACGACAATTGGTACAAATGTCATTTAGCTATGCCCTAGGGTATGGGACAATTAGCTTAACAAAAATGTGTTAAAATAGATATGTACATGACATTTATTGGACTGATAAGGGTTCCCTGCGTTTTTTAGAAAATAAAAAGGGAAGAGTATTCAAGAAGACAAGACATGTGCATATGTGTATGTCTTATATTGTTCCAAGTAGCCAATAGGAGAAATACAAGCAATTGTCAAAATTGATGACATAGCCAAAGAAATAGCCATGCAATTTCATATTAGACCCTAGAAAGAAACTTGTCATGCTAGGGAAAATTATCTAACTAGATGACAAGGGACTTTGTACATATAATTGAGCTTGGAGAAGATAAATCAAGACTTCATGGAGAAGTCCTATATTTTGCTAGGTAAGAGGATTCCATGAAGATGAAAGTTTATCTTATGTAATAAGCTAAAAAGGCAATCAATGAACCACAAGATGCCACATCATGTGGTAGGTAGAATATGTGGAGTAAAAAGTGCCAACAATGCAAAGAAAAGAAGTGGTAAAAATGAGAGACAAGAGGTAGGTGGAAATTGTAGAAAAGAAATGGCCAACAAGGCAAGAGAAAGGGAGGAAAAAGGGGTTGATGTCATCACCTTTTTAACCATACAATGTGGCACCATAGGAAAGAGACAAGTAGACCATAAATTTACCATAGAAGTAAAGTGAAAATGGGGAAGGAAGGAGCCAAGATGGGAACCTAATTTTGTACTAAAGGGACACATAATCAAGTTCATAAATATGCCCAAAAATCTGCAAAATTCGTGCAACGATGAAAAGCTAATGAAAATTCCAATTTTGGACATGAAAATGCAAGGAAAAGGAAGAAAATGCAAGGGCAATTTGGTAATATACCAAGAGGGATATTTTGCATGGTTTTTAACCATTATATTTAAGACCAAAATCTTCCCCCACAAGCCAATGATATTCAGCCTTAAGGAAGAAGCAAAGGAAAGTCAAAGATTACTCTAAAAACTTTTAGAAAAAAATCAAGAGACAAGATGGCTTCTTGGATAAGCCACATATACTTGGTGAGCAAGTAAGTTTTGGAGGTTATTTTAAGAACTCTTCCTTCTCATTTTTTTCTGCCTAAAAACGAGCACCCAACTTGGAAGACAAAGGTAAGTTGGTTCAATAGTGCTTAAACTAGTCTTCAATTCTCCTTAACATCCTTTGTGGCTCCAAAATGTTTCTGAAAAACTCTTTCATGGTGTTTTCATGCTTAAGGCCAACACCATAAAGGAGCCAAGGAATAAGGAATCCAAGTTGAATCAAGTCCGGAATCAAGTAAGTTGCTAAGCTATCCTCTTGTGACTTGGTAATTTGGATTTTTGGGTGATTTTCGTCCAGGGCTGTAAACTTGAAGATAGGTTGTGATTTTGATGTTTTTAAGGGTTCCAAAGGGTTTAAAACTAAATTTTGTATGAGAATAAGTTAAGGTCATCATTTAGGAACCCGAAAAACCATAAGTCTCAAGGGCACAAGCGAATCTGCCAACTATAGTGTTTTCTGGGCAGATGCGTTTGCAAAATGGCTTTTAAATAGTAAATGAAGTCCGATGATCATGAAATTTTACATGCTCAAAGTAGATATCTGGAGCTTCATTTTAATATAATATTTTGTAACTTTTTGATTTTCCTATGGGGTGAAATAAATTTTTGAAAACGACCCAGAAATTTGAACGGTTTCACTGACCAGCGGCTAGAGTTTGACAATAGGAAAAGGAAATGAACCCAGATGACTTTGGGAACTATTTTTGTTGAAACCTAGACATAATAAGGGTTCAGTGGTCGCTGGAATCGAGTCAATAGGATTTTTCTAGAATGAACTATAAATTTTTGAAGTCAGAACATTATCTCTGGAAAATTCTGGATATGGGCGAAATTCATGATGTTGGAAGTAAAATCTGTTTAAGGATTAAAAGCATTGTATTTTTGTTGTATTTAGGGTTGAAACGCGGGAGGGATACTTTTCAAGCATCGGGGGAAAGATTTTACTAATTCCAGGGAAAGCACCAGGTAGTAACTATTAACTCACATACTCTATGTTGCTGTTATATGTCTGTTTTGCCATAATTGAGGATGTGGGGCCTAATGGACTGTGTGTCCTTAAGTCGCTACTGAGCCTGAGATGCATTCAGGGTAGTTAGGTTAAAGTCTTTGCCTACTGAGTTTTCCTAGCGCTGAGGATATCGGGGCTTGCCTTGTTAGGCGGCTCGACGGTTATAGGCATTCAAGGCCTGCCATGTGAGGCGGCTCAACAGTATGCGGGTATCCGGGGCCTGCCTTGTGAGGTGGCTCGACGGTATGCGGACATCTGGGGCTTGCCTTGGTATGGCAGCTTGACGGTATGTTGTTGTGATTGTGATATGATTCTGAATGCATACATGGTATGTTTACCATTGTTGATGTGATTTTCTTGATTGTGGATTACATGCATGCACTGTATACGTATTGTATTTGAGTTTAACAGTCACTCTGGGGTTCAACTTTGAACTCCAGATCATTTTGAAGATACAGGTGTTAGGCGATGAGCTGATGGGACTTTGAAAGGTAAGGGCATGATGTGGAGAATTGAAGAAATACGGAATGTCCTATCACGTTTTGTACTCTTCTTAGGATGATTGTATAAGTTATACTTACTGCTTCATACTTACTTTTGGATAACTGTACTCTTAACCCTAAGGGACTTATTTACTTTTGGTTATCATATGTTTACCAGTATATTGTATTTGTCCAAACCAGGTATCATGCTCAATTGCGTTTACTCTTATACATGATTAAAAAGGAACAAGTAATAGAGGAAAGGTAATTAAATAAAGGGAATCCCTCTAAGCCGCCACCCGAAAAGGCGAGGCCGGTAGGGGTGTAACATTAGGTGCAAAAGTGCTCACGTGATTACCAATTGTGTGCAAAAATACTGTTTGACTGTTAAGTTTGACTTTTTTTGCTGACTGGACGATGACGTGATTTTCAAAGGTACAAAAATACACATCTGGTTTGGCCAAAAGAGCGACCAACACCAAGTTCTTTTTTTAAAAAATTTAATAATTTTATTTCAAGTAAAGGGAAAATTATTATTTTTCTAGGTATAATTCCTTGGAAGCCAATTTTTTTTTCTTTTAATTTATCATTTTGGGAAGGGGATTTATTCAATGGGTTAAAACAAGTAAAAAATTTTATTTTCATAATTTAGTTTTTAAAAAATCCTTATTAAATTTTCTAATTAATAATTGATAAATGAGTATTATACTTTTGAAATTTGATATTATGAATAATATATTTGCTTAAAAATAATTTTAATTTTTTGAAAAATAATTAGTTAAAGAAATAATTTATTTATTCTATGAAGAAAATAATTCATTTACTTTGAAAAAATCAACTTTATAACTATAAATCTATAACATTCCTTGATTTACTTTCATTCATCATATAAATAGAAATTAGAGGTGCAAACGTTTATATTTCATATTTCTTAATGCAATAAAAATTAAATAATATATTTCGTTTTTGATTGAAAACTTATACATAATTTCTGGTTCAATTTGTTAGATCAAAATATTAAAATTATTTTTAATTTAATATAATATTTATAATTTCAAATGCAAAAATACTCATTTATTAATTATTAATTAGAAAATTTAATAAGGATTTTTTTTAAGAAGAGAAAATAAATTATGGAAATAAAAAATTTTGGCTTCCAAGAATTATACCTAGAAAAATAATAATTTACATTAATTGAAATAAAATTATTAAAAAAAAAAAAAAAAAAAAAAACTTATTGTTGGATGCTCCTTTTACTAAACCACGTGTAGTTTTACACATTTAAAAGCCACGTCATTGACCAGTTAGCAAAAAAGATTATAAACTTAACCGTTAAACGATATTTGTTCACCTAATTTGTAACCATGTATGCATTTTTACTTTTTAAAAAAAACACTTAATGTTGGATGCTTCTCAATATAAAACACATGCTAATTTAATTATCACTAGTTTTCCTCATGACCTCATTACAACCCAAACCAAATGAACATTGGAACAACACTTGAAACCGTTTCAATGATTGACTACAATTTCCTGAATTACGAGTACGAGACAAGTGTAAAGAAGTAAGAATTTGAAATTGCCAATATGAAATCAAAGCATTGGATTAATCAGCAGCAATACAATCCAATAAATACCCTTCTCAACTAACCAAAACAACAAAGTGAGGGGGAAAATACATCATCAAACCAAAAAAGCTGTAGCACAAATTGCAATAATACACAAAGTTAATGCTGGTGAGAGTTGATGCATAATAATAATAATTATATCATAATTATCAACTTCAGTTTTGACCTTTGGTTATTTCTCAGGGAAGACACCTTGAGCCTTCTGTCATAGAAAGTGGATTCTATAACCACTTGCAGTACTCAAACTGATTCAGTGAAAAACACGTGGATCATCCAAGTTCAAACTCTTCCCTATTAAATTTGCTGAGGAAGACACATTTTTGGAACAAGAATGAAAGAAAAATGTGAATCAATGTCGGTTAGTGATTCAATCCTCAAAATCTCCAGCATTCTCCAGTAAATAGTTGGCTGCCAATTGCTCATCACGGTCACATGCCAAAAATGCCTCTATCACTGAGGCTCTATCAAATCCCATTGCTTCAAGCTAGAAACCGTAAAGTGGGAAGCAACCAACAATAATAGAAAATTAAGAGGGGCAAGTCAGGGAGTACTCCTCTGTTCCTATTTATAAGGCAAAGAGAGAATGCATTTTTTGGTCTTATTTATAAGATATGTCATTAAATTTTTTACATGAATGTACAATTTTACCTTTCATTTATTATTGTATAGATATTTATTTTCTTGGAGAGTGAGTAGTTAAACCGGAGTAAAATTGGAAAGTTGTTAAATTTTAAGGTTGAGTTAATGAAATTTAAGATTTCTCTTGGTCTGTGTGAAATATGCCAGAAGTGCCTTTTAAATAGGACCAGATGGGTACTTATTTAAGAAATGAAATATATGATTTGAATGCCATTGGGGCAATTCTCACTTCACTCAATCGCGAAATGATGAACTGATCCACTTATGTCTGATTTGGATAGTCCAGGTTTAAGATTGAGTGAAATGTGAAAAACTTCAATTGAAGGGATCCAAAAGCCAAGAAAATGAAGACTAGCATACCCTTCCAATTGCCTCCTGTTCCGCTGGCGTCACGTTGATGGAATGAGGCATGTCTGGCTCAGGCTGGTCAAATATGTCACTGATGCAAAAGACAGGTTTTTTTTTAATCCAACAGTTCAACGAGCTTCACAAATTCAAGGGAAGATAATGAACCCTTCAACAAAATGGCAAAGAATCACTTTCACACTACATATCATATCACAAAGAGGTCAACAGACGAGAATTAAAAATTCACAGCAGAAGTGCGAGTATGGCACCAATTCCTGAATCATATATGACAACCTGATGGGCCTGCTAAGAATAAGACTTGGGGCCAGGTGTATAGGAGAAAGGATAGGAAAGGAGTTTTGGGCCCAACACAAGACCTGAGGGGTAGCACCCATGAAGAGGGAGGGTAGAAAGGGAATTTCACTGAGATACAATCCTCTGACAATCAGCAGGGTAGTGGGAGTGCATAAAAAGAGAAGGGGGAATCATTATGGGGGCATGAGATTGTATCGGTGAGGAGAGGGTCCTGATCTCTCGAAAATCAGGAGGGCGTGTGTTCTTTTCTGTTGTTAGGTTTTCTACTGTTTCAACAAAGTGATGCACTTTCTTGAGCGAAACACTGAGCAGTGAGTGATTTAGGATCGCGCTCTCTATATTTTCCCTACGTAATAGAGGATATCCAGCATTGCAATATACTTATGTTCCATATTTATTTGCAGGTCTATCACAATCAATATACTTACCCTTCAGAGCCTTCCATGGGTTCATTCATTAACTGGAGAAATTCAGCATGATGCTCCTGAATTAGTCTTAATAGATGAGGATTCTGCTTCCCAAGCTCTTGAAGTACAGGCTGCAATGAAAAGTGTCTTGTTCTTTAGACATCGACAACAGACCTAAAGAACAAAGGACAGATAGGAAATTAAGAAAATAAATACCTGCAGAATTTGGGGATTAGAATGCACCATTGATCGCAATGCTTGAAACTGTAAAAGCACACAAAGAAACAGATAGTTAAGAACTGCCAAATCAAAATTAAAAGTTAGATCAGAATTGCAAATGATGTGCAGGACTGCAGGGTGTTGTTAATATAAAATGAATAATTTCCTGCCTTAGATTTTCATGGCAAAAATGCTTCAAAAGATCAGAAGCACAAACGTTAACATGACAGCAAACTGACCTGGGGGTTGTTTCTAAGGAATTCCAGAGAGCCAAGTCCAGCTCCAGCACCAGAAATTGTCTCCTAAAAGTGTTTCAGCCTTCAGCTCAAGATAGAGCACAACCAGCAGCAGCAAGAGATGCAAATAACAAGGGAGTTGATGAATCATGAGTTTTACCTGTGGAAACATGTTTAATGGGGACGTATTAGGTGCCCCAGAAACACCTCCAGCAGTGGTCCCACCTGCTTCAGTTGTCTGACTGGCTTGGAAATGAGGAACTGGTATGGCAACCTCTGCTACTTCAGGGATTCCCTTAGCATAGGACAGCAGAATTACTTAAATTCATGAAATTTAACAGATTTAGACATGAGCAGCAGAGACATACAGAATACAAGTAATCCACAGCACGCTCTGGGTTATTATAAGCTGCCTGAAGAGAACGAATAACTGTCTCTCTGTCCCAGTTGCCACCTCCCATGTCCATGATTTGTTGAATAGTCCGCTCAAGATCACCACCGACAGCTAGATTTGAAGCAGCCTGACCATACGTATCCACAGGCACACTGCAAAATTAATCCAGGCAATCGTTTTAGTAAGCTATCACAAGAGTTTTGAGCAAAAAAAGCTATCACAAGAGAGGGGCAATGACAAACAACTTAAATACACAAGTTCACAGGTATGACTTCCTCTGCTAGTGAGGGCAGAATATGCCAATCAGTCAACACAAAGGAAAGGAAAAAAAAGATAAAATTCTAGAATCGTCAGCATCCAAGTTTAGACAGGAAGTATTAAAAGAAGATTTTAAAGATAAAAGGAAAATGTTCCTGTTAGGAACCAAGGCAGGTAATTGTAGAATATA
Organism: Acacia melanoxylon; assembly: GCA_019022615.1. Classification (NCBI taxonomy): domain Eukaryota; kingdom Viridiplantae; phylum Streptophyta; class Magnoliopsida; order Fabales; family Fabaceae; genus Acacia; species Acacia melanoxylon. The sequence continues at coordinate 229,881 of JAFJYJ010000111.1, forward strand.
CTCTAATCTACAAGAAGACGCAAGACTCTTGCGAATTCAATTAGATTAGCCAATCTCTAATAATTAGGAATTTCACTAATTAATAAAGCCCAAGGAGAGATATCCCGTTTCAATTTACTCTCTGAAATATTCGACACTATATTAATGAGGCACTAGGCCTATTTATAATGATTTACAAAGAGTAGACTCTTCAAAATTCAAATATGAAATCTAAGATTTAGATAACTAATAATCCTAACAATTATATCTTATCTAATAAGATATTCCTAAAGATAATAAAATATAATTAAACAGACTAACTAAAAATCCTAACAACATCTTATCTAATAAGATATTCCCAAAAATAATATAATTAAAAAAGACTCAATTAAATAAAAGATAAAAGATAATCAAAACAATAAATTAATTCCTAATAAATTAAAGCATAGCGAGTTGGATCGCTATCAATTCTCCCCCCTTGGAAAAACGACTTGTCCTCAAGTCGAAAATCAAGATATTTTTTTAAAAAAATATTTTATTGGTTTCCAATCGCGGTCCAACTCTGTCAGAGTTGCGTAACATCCCTTGTAACGTCCCTCGCCTTCATGTTCCGGTGCGAAAGCGTCTTCGTCAACTTCAAGGAGAGATAAGGATGATGAAATACAGCGGTGACCAAGGCGGTAAGGTTCGGCGCATCGGAAACAGAGGCCATGGTCTCGTCGGCGCTGATGCTCGAGGTCCACGGCCGTTGTGCGACTGGAGTAGGGGTGAGCCGATGATGCGATCTAGGTGTTTTTGCCGGTGTCCGGTGACGCCATGAGTTTCCTATCATCACTTGGAGGATGAGATCCGTTGGTGGTGGATGGCGTGGAGTACCCAGTCAAGTTTCGGGTTTGGGTTGAAGACGCAATGGTCTTGAGCCCGTTCGAAATTTTTTGTTGCTGTTCAAACTCCAATGCCAAGTTGGCTGCTCGATAGACGCTCCTTGGTTTGTGCAGTCGGACGTCGGATCGCAGTGTTTCGTTCAGGCCAGTCAAGAATACGCCGAGTAGGCAGTGCTCCGGCCAGGCTGAGACGCGGGCGACCCTCCTTGCCCATTCCTGTCGATACTCCTACACTGTGCCAGTTTGCCTAATCAAGCAAAGGTGCTCGTTGGGGTTGAGAAATTCTGGAGGTCCAAAGTGTTCCTCCAATGCGTGGATGAGGTCTGTCCAGTATCGCATGGTTCTCTGGGAGTTCAGCCATGAGAATAAGTCTAATGCATCTCCTTCAAGGTATAGTGCTGTCACGTCAACCTTCTCTTCTTTTGGTGTATCGTAATAACGAAAGAATTTCTCGGCTTTGAGAATCCATCCTCTCGGGTTACCTCCGTCAAATTTTGGAAAGTCGATCTTTGCATATGAGCGACGAGTTGACCGCCACGGTGGATCAGAATCTTCATCGTTGTCCTCTACATAACGGTGCGATGTGCCTCTACGGTGATTACGGCGAGTAGACTATGCTTCTAAGGCATTGACTTTATCCCTGAGTTCTTCGATGATGTCGAGTCGCGCAGCGATTGTGGCGAGGGGGTTCAACGTTGTCGTCGCGCGAGGATCGTCTGGTTTCTCCACCGTTGCAGTCGTGATAGGTTCATTTGGTTGTGCTGCAATTTTAAGAGGGTCCGTACGTGTTTTGCCCATGGTGGATAGGATCTTATGGCTCTGACGCCAAATGTTAGGAACCAAGGCAGGTAATTGTAGAATATACTCTAATCTACAAGAAGACGCAAGACACTTGCGAATTCAATTAGATTAGCCAATCTCTAATAATTAGGAATTCCACTAATTAATAAAGCCCAAGGAAAAATATCTCGTTTCAATTTACTCTCTGAAATATTCGACACTTTATTAATGAGGCACTAGGCCTATTTATAATGATTTACAAAGAGTAGACTCTATTCAAAATTCAAATACGAAATCTAAAAATATAGCTAAATCTAAGATTTAGATAACTAATAATCCTAACAATTATATCTTATCTAATAAGATATTCCTAAAGATAATAATAAAATATAATTAAACAGACTAACTAAAAATCCTAACAACTATATCTTATCTAATAAGATATTCCCAAAAATAATATAATTAAAAAAGACTCAATTAAATAAAAGATAAAAGATAATCAAAACAATAAATTAATTCCTAATAAATTAAAGCATAGCGAGTTGGATCGCTATCAGTTCCCCATCCTCCCTAACACAATAACTAGCCTATTTTCTTAGAACCAAGATTTCATGTTGTTATTAAATTTTAATATATTTTGCACTAATGTTGTTAGGAACCCCTATTTTTGCTCAATTCATGGATATTTTGGTAGGGTATGGATTATGGGAAGTTTAAATTAGAATGGAAACGTAAAGAGAACTTGGGAAATAAAAGGGAAAATAGATTTACTCTGTTTTTAAAGAGAAGCAAGGATCTAACTAGCTCTCTAAGAATAGCCTCTCTAAGATAGAGAGTAGGCAAGAATCTCGCCTATTCTCTAAACCCACCCACATCCTTAATAGTAGATGAGCCAGAATCTATAACTCATCGGACTATTAAAGTCCAAGAAGAATCTCCCATACCAATTTACTCTCTGAATATTCGACACTTTATTGATGAGGCACTAAGCCTATTTATAATGATTTACAGAGGGTAGACTCTATTCAAAATATAAATACGAAATATATCTAAATCTAAGATTTAGATAACTAACAATCATAAATCCTAACAACTAAATCTTAACTAATAAGATATTCATCTTATTTCCTAATTCCTAAAGATAATATCTAATAAGATATTCCTCTTATTTCCTAATTCCTACCGATAATAATAAAATAATAATAAAAACAGACTCAATTAATCAAATATTAATTCCTAAAATCTCTAGACTTTCCGCAACTTCTATTATCTCCCGCTAATCCGGTACTCTATCAATACCTCCCCTTGAGATTCGCCTTGACCTCAAGGCGAGACCAAAGTGACAGCCTTTGGATTTATCTTGAAGCTACATAGGGGTCGTTTTTGCCTCTACCTTGATTGTATTAAAAGACATTACTCCATCTTCCGGCTTCACCATAATAGTGGCAACGTCTTCCAAAGGAAAAATGAGCCTTTCACCTTCTTTTGAAATTGCCAAGCGTGAGAACGAGGATAGTAAGTAGGAGTAACCCATGGATCGTTAGGCTCTGATGCCAAATGGTAGGGTATGGATTATGGGAAGGTTAAATGAGAATGGGAACGTAAAGAGAACTCAGGAAACAAAAGGGAAAATAGATTTACTCTGTTTTTAAAGAGAAGCAAGGATCTCACTAGCTCTCTAAGAACAGCCTCTCTGAGGTAGAGAATAGGCAAGAATCTTGCCTATTCTCTAAACCAGCCTCTCTGAGATAGAGAGTAGGCAAGAATCTCGCCTATTCTCTAAACCAGCCCACATACTTAATAGTAGATGAGCCAGAATCTGTAACTCATCGGACTATTAAAGTCCAAGGAGAATCTCCCATACCAATTTATTCTCTGAATATTCGACACTTTATTGATGAGGCACTAGGCCTATTTATAATGATTTACGAGGGTAGATTCTATTCAAAATATAAATACAAAATATATCTAAATCTAAGATTTAGATAACTAACAATCATAAATCCTAACAACTAAATCTTAACTAATAAGATATTCATCTTATTTCCTAAATCCTAAAGATAATAATAAAAGATAATATCTAATAAGATATTCCTCTTATTTCCTAATTCCTAAAGATAATAATAAAATAATAATAATAACAGACTCAATTAATTAAATATTAATTCCTAAAATCTCTAAACTTTCCGCAACTTCTATTATCTCCTACTAATCCGGTACTCTATCATATTTATACTAAACATGTAGAGAAGCATAGACCCCTATAAGGAGCTAGTAAATATCTTAAGTGAGATTTTTGAGCTGAAACCCTCATCTTTTTTCCTTTTTGAATTAGAAGGGTAAACACTAACAGCTTAAAGATACTAGTAGGATCTAACCCACCACTAGGCCACAAGGCCTTTGGTGAAATTCTCTAATTTTAGTAAAGTGAGTAACCGAGTATTCATACAGATGAAATAATTGATAAAAGTATTAGACTTGAAAGCTGGTTGGTTAGAAGAAATATCCCTATCACCTACAAGAAGACAAACAACAATAGTCAAAAGTAAAGCCAAATGATATACTTTCTCAATTTCAAATATGTGATAATATTTACTCTAGAATGTACAAAAAAACCATTAGAAGATAGTACTTGTCAGCATTCCTTTATAAACTAGTAACTGATTAACGGAAGAATATAATAACATTATGAATAGCAGGCTTGTTAGTATTAACTCAGTAGATTGGGCAGAGGGAGAGACAAATTCATGAACCATACTTTGTAGCTGTGACATTTACCGCAGAAGAACTATTTGTTGTAGCCCTGCAAAACCAAATTTATGTTTTAGAAAAACAATTTAAAAAGCAGATGGGACAAAAATAGAATATAAATCATCTAGAGGATAAAAAACTCACTGAGTACTTTGTACTGGAGGTTCAGGTGCAGGAGTGGAATTTGTGGTTGGTACAGTAGTAGATGGATTGTTAGCAGGCTGACACATGCATGAATAATCAATATCTCAAACAGTGAAGACAAGAAAGAGATATCACATGCCTAAAGAAAATCAAAATGAGAGAGGAGCATACCTGAACGGATGAAGCCCCAGCTGAACTTGAAGTTTTACTCTGCAAATGGAGAAGTAAAAAGCCATTGGTAAATCATGGAAAAATATCTTCACCACTGAACAAACCAAAACACAAACACAATTAGAGGAAACAATTGCGAGGGCAAAATTGAAAAATTTATCAAATTTGAACAGATGAAAGAATAGGAATGACAGAGCCATATTACTTCTACAAAGTGCTAACAGGGAGGAATGGAAGAGGGAGAAAGAGTTTAGGCAAAAGGTTTAGCATTTCATCATTATTATTTCTCCCACGACAAAGTGCAAAGAAATAGAAAACTTGACAATACAGGAGTAGGGCGACATATTTATGGGTAAAAACAACAATAACAATTAATTCCATTAAAAGCGACAGAAAGCCATAAATAGTTTAAGTTATATGACACGAATTCTTGCAATAATCCACACAAAAATTTAAGAGTTCAAATACAATGGTTACGTAGATAACATAAAATAGTCTAATGTGCTAGTAAGGAAGTAAGGCGATCATCCAATTACAATCCTATTAAACTTGATTTTAACATAATAGAAGTATATAAAAACTTTAAACTACTATGAAATAGTTGATTGGACACAGAGGCTTGCTTCTCATTTCAATTTTTGTCCTCTTATCTTGTTCACATTTTAATTAGATTTAGTGCCTGTTTGGATAAGCGGCGGAGGCCAAAATAATCATGCTTACGAGCCAAAAGTGATTATAAAACCAAAAGAATACTGTTTGGATAAATCAGGATTTTGTCTCCACATCCCTCGTTTAGCAAAAGTGACAAGGAGATGCTTCTGTTTCAAAAATCATGATGGAGGCTTGTAAAATAATAATTACTCCATTTTAGCTTGATCTCTTGTCCCTTTCACTGGCATTTTTCAACGATGTTTTCAACAATTTTCTTTTAATTATTTCTCAACCAAATGAACATATTCTCAGTCGAGATTTGATTACTTTTATTAATTTTGCTAATAATTTTTAATTTCCGTATTCATTTTGGTATATCTTTTATTTAAATGTGCTGCATTTTATTTAATATACTTACTTTACTTGAAAATAATTATTTGTCTTCTTTCTAAAATCTAAAAAAATATTTTAAAATTATGTAATTCATTAAATTATATTTAATATTTTGAAATTAAATAATAATTATGGAAATTTATATAACTTTATGAGAGTCATAACCATTTTATTAAATATACATCCAAAAGAGATTTTGATATATGATATCCGAACAAATTCAATTCTTTTAAAATCATTTTTTAGAAAAAAGTTTCCAAACAGAAATTACTATTATTAATAATCACTTGAAACCAAAAAAACTTTAAAAAAAATTATGATTGTTCAAAATCACATTTGCCCAACTCTAATCGAAATGGGTCCTTACGGTAACTTAATGTGACTTTGACTTGGAATTACCATGTTCTACAGTCTAGACAGCTGGGTAGGCTGGCTTTACACTAGTTTTAGCACCATACAAACATGTAATGACAACATCACCACTTATGCCTCACAGCTGCAACTGTAAGTTTAGTGGAATAACTTCATAACCACATTAGTTGACGTAAATAAAGCCATGAGAAGATTCCTCCCAAGAGACTCACCGCATAGGCAGGAGAAGTGCCTCAAGACTAAAGTACCATCTTATATCTCGATTTCAGCACAAAGTGGAAGTATCAAATTGCCACCTACTAACTAATTAGAGAAGTCTATGATAATTGACAAACTAATCAATGAGTTGGCAATATTTGGTCATCACAATTTATATTCCTCCTATTTTGGGCCTAAACAGAATGCTCTGCTATGATTCCAATTCAGTACTTCAATATTATCACGTAATATTTCTAGGATAATGCAAAACAGTAAGCTTTTTAGTTGGTCATGGGCCATTCCTGGAACACAAATTGACATTTTAAATTGAATGAAACAGGGGGGAAAAAACAAAGCTTTAAAAAACCTATCAGCCCATCAAACACTGAAAACATAATTCTAAACAAAACAGCATACGGTTGCAACTTACAATATTGTGCCGGAAACTCGTATTAGTAAACAAAGATACCTTGCTAAGCATCACAACAAGAAATCCTTCTTCAGAGACCTGATTCTCTGCCATCGTAGTTTCATCTTTCAAAACCTTGCCATTAAAAATAAGCAATTGCTGTCCACAAGGGTAATTATCTTTTCCTTGTACGTCTTCTATATTCTTCTTGACAGCCATGACCTTCAAGAAAAAAGGTGAAACTTCAGCTAATCTACAACAAAAATTACTATTCTATTATCAAGCTTCAACCCAAATAACCCTATAAAGTGTCTCAGTTATGTTTAAAACAGACCAAATACAGTTCGGCATTTGCTAAACAATGACAAATTCGTAAATGGTCTCAAACTCCTTCTTGCTTGAGTCATCAGCAATGATGAATGCTCTTGAAGTGTAATAAATAACACTGAATTGATTGACACTCTCAACTTCACCATTCACAGTTAAAAAAAATACTTCTGCATACAAAAAGGAGGCTAGAAAACAAACAAGTCAACACAATAAATGCAACTTTCCATCTTAATTACTCCATTGAAGAATACAATGCATATGATACCCGAGTTAAAGAACAGGGGATTCACGGTTACATCGTTTTAAAACTAAAAGATAAAATATTTAGCCCACAATTAGCTAAACAAAAACAAAAATGATTTTGAATTACTCCAACGAATTCAATTCCTGAATTTGGAAATAAACTCACAAATCGTACAGAGCGTACAATACAGCCGCGGAATTGTATTTCGAGGCGGAAAATATAGATGACAGAGGGAAAAGCGGAGAAATGAAAGATAATGGAAACTGAAACCCAGAGACAAAATGTGTAATAAGGTGAATGGGAAGTGAAATTACTAACAGTGTCTGAAAGTTGAACTTTGATTTCGAAATGGCTTCCTTTCAAGGTCTTCACGATGAGCTTCATGACGCTGTGTGTGACGGAGTGACGTCGGCAACAGCGGCTGTTTGAATTGAAACCCGGGGCAAGAGAGGAAAACCCTAGACACAGAAACAGTTCCGCTTGTTGCAGAGAATAAAAAACATGAGTTCAAAATTATTATTTTTCCTATTTTTGTAAATTTGACTATATATAGCACGGTGACATTATCGATGCCCCGAGATTTCAAACTCACAAGAAAATCGCATGGAGTCCTATTTAAATCTTGATGAAATATCAAAATTTGAATTTGGACCTATATTTTTAATAAATTTTTAACCAGTCAAGAGATCTAAAAAGACCAAAATGTCTCTATGTGATTTAAAAATTGAAAATGGGCGTAGGCGTAATTTTACCTGAATTGTTTTAAAGTGATTTAATTGAGATTTCCCCTTCCTTCAACATTACGAGTATCATCTAAAAAGAACTAAAAATAAAGATTAACTTTACGATTTCTCAAACCACGTTACACGATCAATTTTAGTCTTCAAGATTTAGCCAATATTACATTTTCATTGTATAAATAAAAAAGAACTAAAAAGCCATAATTGAATTGATGCAAAGTTTACAATTTTCATGATCACTCCGCTGGGCTGAAGATTCACGATGGTTAGTAGAGATGCAAAGCATCATATGCTATTATTATCTCAAAGATTACGCTTTCAATTTTAAACCAAAACAATAATAAGGGAATGAATTGAAACATGAATAAGAATACTATCTAAAATATTATTGTTCCTTTGTTTCATTGATTCTCCTTACACTAAAAGTAGGGATGAGTATAGACCAGATTGGACCGGGTTATAGGCTAACCCGAGATCTGGTCTAGTTAAGACCTCGGGCTAAAGAAGGTAGCCCGAGGTCTGTTCTAGTTTGGTAACAACCCGAACTCGGGTCGAACCAGACTTTGTCCACTGGACCGGTGACCAGTTCAGTAGTCCAGTACCTTAATTTATTTATTTTTTTAAAAAAAAGTTCACATCAACTGAACAATAAGAGTAAATAGACACCTAATTAAACCTAAAAACTTGAAGAAAATAAAAAGGAAACAAGAAAATATTCCTCATTAGCGTCTCCCACTAGATTAAGCCCTTAAGACATTTTACTTTGATTGAAAAAAAAAATCAAAAGAAAACTAGAGGGAGATCCACTCCAAGAGGAGCGCCACAAACAGCAAAGGACAGGAGGGATCGCCTACGAGGTGAGTGATTAACAGTGGTGGTCAAGAGATTGAGGGTGAGGGAAGCAAAGAGGGAGCGAGATTGGAGGCGAGGAGGCAAGGAGTTGAGATTTTTTAAGCTCAGCCTGGTCAGGGACGCGAGATTGAGGGGAGATAGAGTGCAAGAGTGGTCAAGTGGGTGTGAGGTGTCAAATCATATTTAAAAAAAAAAGTGAGGAAAAGGAAGTGTGTGGGAGTGGGAATGTGGTCACGTGTTTGTGAAAAATAGACTCACCTTTTTATTATAATGAGGTGAAGGTAACAGTCGGCCCACTGAAAACCTTTTTTTTTTCTTTTATAAAAAATATATGATACGGCCGGCACTGCATGGACCATGTAAATTGAGAACCTAGTCTTGAACCCGATCCAGCCCAATGAGTTGGTCTAGTCCTTTGCCTTATAAGTTTATTTTTTACCAGACTGAACCGGACCGGGCCACCTTGGGTCAGACCGGGTTACCTAGACCACCGGGTTTTTTGATCAACCTTAACTAAAAGTCTAACGAGCCCCCTATTCCTAGAGAAAATTTGAAGATGAATTAATTAGCCTAAACATGATTTGCGAAATCGTAAGATTAATCTTAACATATATCGGAAAATTCCATAAATCTTTGATTCATTACCATGTATTATTTTATCTTAAATTTTCAATTGTTTTATTGGGAAAAATCCCAATTAAATTTAATTGAAATAATCATTACACCTACCTTCAATTTTCTTTTTTAACTATAGAGGGTCATTATGGTCTTTTAACAACATTAAAAAAATTCTTAATAGTGCCTCTTGGCCTAATTAAGAATTTGTGGAAAGTGTAGGCCTAGATTTAGATTTTAGTTTTTAACTATATTCAAATGGGGTTCTCCCAAAATCATATTCATGCCCATTCCCCCTTTCTTATTTTGCATGGAGAAAAAAAAAACCCAAAAAAAGAAAGAAAGAACATGGAAAATGTAAAATCTGTCCACCCAAATTGTGGGGAATTACATAAGGCCCAAGGAAAATAAAACATAACAAGCAAGTGTCTTCAAATTATCAAATTGCATTAAAGCCTTATAGGATCTGATTTAGATTAATCCAAATTGAGAAAAGACTACTTTGCCCCCATCCATTTAAAAAGGAAAATAAAGAAACAAAGCAGGAGACCCAAGAGGAACCAGTTTCACGCGCGTATTCAATTCACTCGTTGAAAAGGAAGTGTACCAAGGAAGGCAACAAGTTTGTTTTGGGACCAACATCATCTCCATCATCCATCATCTCTACTACTTTAGTGGAGCTACCTTTTTCTATTGATTGTATGTGTAGATCTTGATGTTCATAGCTTTCATTTCATTCTCGCTCTAGAATATGGAAAGTTTATATTATGGTCTGAACACTGATTAGGTTTGAGTTTTTGTGTTAACTCTCATAGATGTTTTGATGATAACTAGATTTAACCAAGAAGTAGAAAAATAAAGAAATGGGAAAATCACATTACTTTCAACTGTTTATGTTTGTTTGTCACAAAAAACTCGAGGCAATTCTCGCGGCCTCGAGTTAAACCATTTGAAAATTCATTTAGAGATTGAAAATTAACTCGAGCCTCGAAATTGTACCTCGAGTTGTTTACCTCGAGGTAAGGCAATCTCTACCTCGAGTTAGCCTTTGAAAAATGAAGTTGAAAGAATTCAATTACCCTCTAGTCAGTATAAATGTACCTCGAGTTTAGTAACTCGAGGCAAGAAACATGTAGCCTCGAGTCAGATGACTTGACTCAAAGAACGATCTACCTCGAGTTAGACTATGTTGAATCAATATCCATCCCAAGAGATTTAACTCGAGCCTCCTTAATTATTGACTCGAGTCTTGAACCTCGAGTCTATATTCCATGAACCTCGAGTCTGGTAAAATATTGACATATTCTGGTTGTGTGATTTAACTCAAGGCCGCAATAATATTACCTCGAGTTAGCTAACTCGAGTTAATAAAGGATGAACCTCGAGTTAATATCTCATCTGGAAGACTCAGTTTGAATATTTCCAATTGATTAACTCGAGTCAACAAGAACTTTGCCTCGAGGCAATCCAGTCTCTGTTATTTTAAATATTCATTCTGAGATAGTGATTTCGTGGATTATCATCTGTATTCTTCATATCATCCTTTGTAACTATCCTTAATCTACTTTGACCAGTTTGCTAAGTGAGTTTAAGATGATTAGAACAAACATTAACTCAAATTTTGAGTAAAGCAAACCAACTGTCAGAAGCATTTAATGCGAGCCAGACACAAAGCATGAAAGAGGGATATGGATATCTGAGCCTCTAAAAAGTAATTCAAAAGTTTCCAAATAATATTCCTCTCATGTCTCAACGGGTAAAAGGAATAAGGAATGTCAACGGAGAAGATTCACCAACCTCTGAACACTACGAAGAAACAGAGCAACGGATATATTTATGACTCACAACGGCTATCTTAATGAGTCCCAACGGATGATTCCCAAATCTACTCCAACGGTCATTAATGGAATCATCTATAAATAGGAGGAGCATTGAATTCGGACAACCACCGAAACACTGTGAAATTTATTAGAGTTCAGAATTCATTCGTTGTTTCAACTACCACATTAATATCTTCGGATATCTTGTTCTTCAGTGTTCATTTATTCTACTCGTAAGGAGTCTTAAACACTTACTCATTTTATTCTGATTGTTAGACTTAAGGTTGAGGAACCTTAAGTGAGGGTGTATTAATTACAACTTGTAAGGGGGAGTGGAGTCAAATAGATCATCCTTTGTTTACAGAGTGTGTAATTATATTTGAAAGATAGTGAAATCCCAGGTGTTCTGGGGACTAGACGTAGGTCAGTGGATTTAGACTGAACCAGTATAAATTGCCTTGTGTACATTTATATTTCTTGTTTCTTTCGTGTGCTGTTACACTGTGCGAATTTCAGAGTTTTTGAAATCACCTATTCACCCCCCTCTAGGTGATATTCCACCTTCATTTTGGGTATCAAAGATATCATTCTATGCAAAGCTTGTTGATCATATGTCGCTTTATGATTTAAGTTGTTTTATTGTGAGTGGTAGAGGCTTCGAAGTGTTGCTTTGTTCCAGGGTAGATTGTGCTCTATTTTGGCATGCTTATGTTATGCGATTTTAAAATATGTCATCAGTACAAACCTTTATAGTTATTGATGAGGTTGTTTTAGTTATCAATAACAACTTTGTCTTGAAGGTAATAGAGATGATGGCGAATATGTTTGAGAAGCATACATTATGTTTCTTGCATATAAGGGGACATTTTTTAAATCAAGGTTACATGGAATATGTAAAGGGTAGCATTTTTAACAAAAACCATAAAAGGAAAGCACTACGTAAGATGAAATATCCTAACATACTAACCACAAAACTTAGCATATACCATCACTTATACTTGTGATCAATATATTTATAAATATTGTTCCAGGAGCTGATTTGAAGTTGCAACTTATTTTTGGCTCTAGACTCAAATCATTGTCCATCATATAAAATAATAATTCTTTGCATTTCTCATCATTTTGCAAACCAAACCATTATTAATTAACACACTTGGTCCTTGAGCTTCTTGAAGCCCAGAATATAACATTCAACCATAAGCCCAAATAATGAAACTATCTTCTTTTAGTTCTTGATTTTATGTTTTGATGATAACGTACAAGACTTAAGAAAAAGGTTTTAAACTCAGTGAAAAGGAGCTTACTTGAGAACACCTAGACTTACTCGAGCAGGGCCTTGCTTGAGCAAGTAAGTGATTGTTTGAGCAAGGATCTTCTTTCTCGCCACTGACCTTGTTTGTCAACTGGTACTCAAGCATAAGTTTCTCTTTGCTCGAGCACACAAGTTTTACTCAAGCATAGTGATGTCCTGCTTGAACACTATTGTTGGTCGATTTCCTTGATGGCAAGTGAACCAGTCGAACAAGTAATAAAGTGAAAGTAGAGTATCGTCCCACAGAGACTGAGATACCAAAGAGCGACGCTCAATTGCTATGATAGTTACAATCAGAAAGTAAATGTAGTTGGTTGGAAGGTTTTGGATGATTACACTAATAACAGAAATAAACAAAGGAAATCGAAGAAGATATCAGTGAGAAATTAGGCTGAACTCGGACTCCTCCTTAAGTGCATAATTCCCTCAGTTGCTCTACTCATTGCTATAGCATCTATCCGTACGGACTTCCACAATTGCTACAGCATAAGTACTAGCTACAAAGCTATTCGATTAACCCATCGCTATAATCTATCGGAGCTTCCGCATCCGATACATTTGATATTAACTATACTCATTCCATATTCCTATGGAAACTTTCTAGTTTTTATCTGTATTATACTCAGGGTGTACTTGGTTATGAGAGGTAGACCCATTCCGAAGCCTACAATAAATAGGTCAAGCCTTGCACCATTTGCCTAGCAAACATCAAGTTTCTCGAGGTCTAGCTTCGACTCCTTGCGAATCCGAGACCACATATCTAGCCCTTAGATTCCTCTAATCGACTAGTAATTAATTTACTGATAAGCAAATCGAATCTATTAAATTAAGAACTTGCAACTGGGTTCATACACGCTTAAGGATTCATCCTTGTTCAGTCATCAGAAAGTTAGTTCATGATTGACGAAGGAAACACAAAACAGATAATAACATAATGACCCATGATCTAACTACTAAAATTAAACTACTGAAAATAGAAAGCTTGACGGCGTTCCGACTTCGTGGATGAAGCCCTGTCACGTCACCACTCCACGTCTTCTTCCCTTCGTCTTACTGTGAGGAAGGATGCTGGGTTATCCTGGAATTCTCGTGCTTAGTGAAGTCTTTCACTCTTCTTTTGAGTCGGCCGAATGTGAAGTTTTGTGTTGGCTCTCTACGACTCTCCCTCGGGTTGACTCGTTGTTTTCTTTTATATTCGACTTAGTGTGTGACGCAAGTTAGGTTATTTGGGCTTTCCAAATCGTCGAGATCTATCGCATCTTTCGTTTGTAGATTGATTCGACGATCATGCGGGATTCTTCAAATCTTTCCGTTTCGATCCTCTGCATCTTCTATTTCATTATGTCAAAGAATCTACTGTTGATCTCGATCTTTTATTTCTATCCCCGAAATCGGCTAGATAAAAAGGTCAGAAAATATGTCGCATAGCATTGCGTCCTTTACTTTGCTATAGCTTTCTTTATGCCTTTTAGTGCACTTCGAGTTGCTGTAGGAATGCTATATAACATAGTATCGACTTTGCTATACGTTCTTCCCTAAAAACAATGTAACTTGCTCTTTCCTTAGCACATGTTTAGGATGTAAATGGTTTCCATCCCTCAGTTCCTTATATCATGAATACATGCCTTTTTGCTTGGGTTATTTGTAGTTTACGCTCTTATTTGCCATACAATTCAGTCATGAAATATAGGGAAAACATGGCATAATCTGCACTTATCAACTATACTCAAGCAAGGAGTTTGTTTTACTCGAGCATGAATACTAACCTCTTCCTTTGCAGCATTGTTACTTGAGCATGGAAATGATCTGCTTGAGCATTATACTCGAGCAAGGTCCTAAGTGTACTCGAGCATGAACGATACTATAAATCTAATCTCTTTGTTTCAGGATTGTACTTGAACAAGAGATAAGTCTTACTCGAGCATGGACATTCTGTACTTGAGCACACATATTTTATTGACTAATGTTCTAGCTTATGCGTGGTTGCTCGAGCGCAACTAAATCCTTACTCGAGTTGTTAGTAATTTTTGGATATTGCCTGACATTCAAGCGTAAAGTCATGAGGTAGACAAACAAAACTTTTTTGTTCTTCATTAATTGCAATGGAAACTATAATCTATAACCGTAACTCTTTACAGTATCATGACTTGAGGACTTGACAGCTGATCTCATTGTGAACTCGTACCTCTTTACAGTATCATGAGTTACTTAACAATGTAACTTTAGGAGCAATAAGTTAATATATGAGAACCCGTAACTCTTTATGGGTGCTCATGGAACTGTATATCAAAAACTTATAATCATTATTAAAAGTAATCATGAGACTGAAGATCATAAATATATAATCACTATCAAACCTGTGACTTTTTATGGGCGCTCATGAGAACCCATAACTTTTATGGTACTCATGAGTAGTGTTGTCTAAAACTAGTGAAAAAACGTAAAAATGTAAGGGTGTTACGTGCTAAAACTCAAGTAAAAATTGTTCTAGGTAGAAACACGTGTAGAAACGTAAAAACTTGTAGAAACGTACGTTTTTAGAGATTCCACCATTTTTACTTAAAACCAAAAAAAAATTGTTATAAGAGCAAGAGAAGAGGACATCGAGTTTTTGCAAAATGATGTGTTTGATTTGAATAAATTATTATAATTTAGGAATTGTTAAACTTTGTTCTTTTGATGTTTTGGAACTTGTTTTTAGGAGTTGTTAAACTCTTTTTGTATTTTTGGACTTATGTTTTATATAGTTATGTGACTTGTATCTTTTAAATATAATTTATGTTTTTGAAATTTTGAGTAGTGATTTATGTTTTTTTTACATACATACATATATAATTTTTTACCCTGACCTTAAGAAGTAGAAACTTTACGTTTCGTGTCGTTTCTACGATTTACGTTTCTACCACCCCTTTCCGTGTCTACGTAGAAACTTGATTTTGACAACATTGCTCATGAGTTATAACCCATAATCACTTATGGTGCTCATGTGTAATCCAAATACTTATGGGATATTTCTAGGAATATTGATCATGTGATTCTCGTAACTTTTACAGGTGCTCATGGAATATTCCCAGGAATATTGATCATGTGACTCCCGTAACACTTTACAGGTGCTCATGCGATATTCTCGCAGGATCTACTCATTAAAATAATATGGGTTTTAGGATTACCTTTAGATCATTTTGAAGACCTCAAAATTTATGACGTCCTCTAACGCTGATCCACACGAATATCTCTCGATTGCCTTGAGAACTCCTTCTCCTTGATTCCTCTCTCTCCTTGGATGCTTGCTAGGTGATGGCAAGGTTGAGGACTCAATGCTCTTGGATTTTCCTTGAGATTAGGTTTAGAATAGAATGAACAAGATTGGATTTCCTTTGGATACTGCATCTTCTTCCTTTTCTTGGTGCTTGGCCGGAATTTTCCAATGGCTCAAGAGAGCTCTAAAATTCGGCTAACACCTTAGGTTTGTTTTCTATGTTGGCCGAAATATTGCAAGACTAAGAGTTTCTTGTAAATTTCAGCCAACACCCTAATTAAGGTTCAAATTAAAGGCTCATTAATTGGTATTATCCAAATAATTAAGAAAATGGATTAAATCCATATCTTGAATTAAAAAATTCAAGATAATTGATCTCATCCATATCTTTAATTATTTCTTGAATTAAATATTCAAGATAATTGTTCGCATCCATATATTTAATTATTTCTTGAATTAATAATTCAAGATAATGGATCATATCTATATCTTTAATCATTTCTTTATCCTTTATTTGTCTAATCTTTGTTGGACATATATGTGTGTGTGTGTGTGTGTGTGTGTGTCTGTATTAGGTAATTCAAAATTATCTTTTATAACCTAATCTCTTGAATTTAAAGTTCAAATTTAAATCTCAAAATCAAAATCAAAATTTGAAATTCAAATTGGCCTAAGACCTTGTTTGATCTTGTAACATATTTGAGCCTATTAGTGGAGAAACTAATTTCCCACTAAAGAACCATATATGGCGCCATCTTTGTATATTAGGCTTGGAGTCCGACTCCAACCCAAATACACATATTCTCTCGAGAAAGCCCAATAATTATTGGCTCAAGCTTGCTAATTTTAAGCAATCAAGAATAACCTTTGTGGGTGACCCATTAAGGCCAATTAGTCACTGACATAAATAACCTTAGGCCAATCAAACTCCTTTAATGGCCCAATTTATCTAATGACCACATAAGACACTAGCAATGCTCTGCGGTCCAAGAACTAATTGAGTTGATCAAACGATCTATCTTTCTAATTTGCATATTGTGCTGGCATCATCCCTCACAACGTCATTCACATTTAGTCGAGAGCAAAGATAGAGTATCATCTCTCTTAGTTAACTAAATATAGCTTTTCACGGAATTAGGAGTCTTCTTCTATTGACTCTAAGACAGATCATGACTCTTCATGATCGCTTACTGTGCACAGATTCCCAAGTCAACTAGAAGTCATCCAAGCCCGACCGGTTCTGTGAACGAATAATCCCTTGTAGGGGACTGTGAGTCCTTTCAGCATGTCCATCTACACTCATGTATTCGAGTTATACCCAAGAGTACACGGTTCTCCCCATTCTCAGGCGGATAGAGTTGTACAATCAAAATAAAAACCCTAGGACATAATGTTCGATGACATCCTCAAGTCTAGGATGCTTCTGTTGGAAATTATGCCCTAGGGGCAGATCATTGTACTTCAAGTATGTTGCACTGGATTCTTAGCCAAGCTTATTGTGCTAGTGTTGTCACACAATATTGGGATCTCCTTTAAGTTGATTCCCAAGTCAGGTTGCTTGAGCCATAGGACTTGTGCACAACAACTTGAGGCAACCACATATTCAGCTTCAGTAGAAGACACAACCACACTTGTTTGCTTCTTGCTGAACCAAGAGACAAGTAAGCCACCAAGAAATTGACATTGACCACTTGTGCTCTTCCTATCTGTCTTGTATCTGGCATGATCTGAATCTGAATATGCCACAAGATGTTCTGGTTGACCTTTTGGAAACCACAAGCCAAGGGTTTTTGTATCAGCAAGGTATCTGAAGATCCTTTTCACATTCTCAGCATGTGACTCCTTGGGAGCAGACTGAAACCTTGCACACATCCCCACACTGAATTGGATGTCAGGACGACTTGCTGTGAGGTAGAGCAATGATCCAATCATTCCTCTGTATCTTGGGATATTGAAGTCCTTGCCCTTTTCATCAGCATCCAAAGCAGTGGTTGAGCTCATTGGAGTATCAGCTCCATTGCATTGATCCATCCCAAACTTCTTCAGCAGATCATTGAGATACTTGGTTTGAGATATGAAGATTCCATCTTTCCTTTGCTTGATTTGCAGACCAAGGAAATAGTTGAGTTCTCCTATCATGGACATCTCAAACTCTCCCTGCATATTCTTAGCAAACTCTTCACACAAAACATCGTTAGAAGCACCAAATATAATGTCATCAACATATATCTGAACAATTAAAATTTCACCAAGCTTATTACTCTTTATGAAGAGAGTTGTATCTGCTTTTCCTCTAACGAATCCTTGATTAAGAAGGAATTTGCTTAATTGCTCATACCAAGCTCTAGGAGCTTGCTCAAGGCCATAAAGGGCTTTCTTGAGGCGATAAACATGATCTGGATGATGATCACCTTGAAAACCAGGAGGTTGTTCAACATAAACTTCCTCCTGAATAAAACCATTTAAAAAAGCAATCTTTACATCCATTTGATAGAGCTTGAATCCTTTGACACAAGCAAAGGCTAGAAGAACTCTTATAGCTTCCAATCTTGCCACTAGAGCATAAGTTTCTTCATAATCAATTCCTTCTTTTTGATTATAGCCTTTAGCAACCAATCTTGCCTTGTTTCAGACAATGATTACAGATTCATCACGTTTGTTCTTGAATACCCATTTAGTGCCAATGACCGGATGGTCGTTAGGCCTAAGTACCAAATCCCAAACTTGATTTCTATCAAATTGATGTAACTCCTCTTGCATTGCTATCACCCAATCATTGTCTGAAAGGGATTCATCAATTTTTGAGGGTTCAATCTCTGATATAAAGGCAGAAAAAGTCACTTCATTCAAAGTACTATTTCTAGTCCTTACACCTTGATTTACATCACCTATCACTTGATCCAAAAGATGATTCCTAATGAACCTCCAAGCTATAGGCTGAGATTGATCGGGGTTTTCTAAAGTATTTTGAGGATCACCCTCGAAAACATTTTCAGGATTTTCAATAGAGACAGGAGTAGTTTTCGAAAAGAATTGATTTTTGAAAACATTTTCCTTATCATCATCCAAGGATTTATCAGCTTTGGATTCACAGAATACAACATGCATAGACTCTTCAACAATACGAGTACGAGTATTAAAGACTCTATAAGCTTTACTTCTATTTGAATAACCCAAAAATATACCTTCATCCGCCTTGGGATCAAACTTTCCTAGATTGTCCTTACCATTATTATGGATGAAGCACTTACAGCCGAAAATATGCAGATGAGCCAAATTGAGTTTTCTTCCTTTGTACAGCTCATAGGGAGTTTTGTTCAACTTCTTCCGGAGGTATGCCCGATTTGAGATGTTGCAAGCCGTACTCATTGCATCAGCCTAGTCCTCCTCCTCCGTAACCAGTCCCGTCGTTCGTTGGTCGGTACTTATTGCTTCGCTCGAGTGACGCCTTATAGGGGCCAACAAGAAAACTCCCCATAGCTAACGCGCAGCCCAGCCCTCTATTTATCCCAGCTGGAGAGTTTTGACTTGCCCTACTGGAGATTCCAACCCAACTATGTAATATTCCATCACTTAACACGTGATATATCTCTGGTTTCGGAGTAGTCAAATACAGTCTCTGATCGAGAGAAGCCAGATCGCTATCGCTATTCCGGACTTGAGAGTCCTCTTTTTCTTTAGAATTTCTACTTGGGAAGTATTGTTTTCATTTAGCATAGCTCTTGCCATCTCCGTGAGACTCGATTCTTTCTCTCCACAACACCATTTTGTTAAGGAGTCCTCGGGGCTGAGAAGTTGTGATCAATTCCCATGTTGTCACAAAACTATGTAAATGCATGATTTTCGAATTCTCTTCCATGATCAATTCGAATTCCTGAAATAGAGAAACCTTTCTCGTTTTGGACCTTCTTGGCAAAAACAACAAACTCATCAAATGTTTCATCTTTAGAGGATAAGAATATAGTCCAAGCAAATCTAGAGAAATCATCAACTATGACCAGAGTATAAAGATTGCCACCAAGACTTTTTACTCTAGCTGGTCCAACAAAATCCATATGAAGTAGTTGAAGAGGTCTATTAGATGAAATCTCATTTTTGGATTTAAAAGATGATTTAGTCTGTTTACCTTTTTGACAAGCATCACAAATCATGTCATTTTTAAATTAAGTTTTAGTAAGCCTATGACTAAATCCTTTCTTAGCAACTTGTCAAGTTGAAACATATTGATATGAGCTAAACGCTTGTGCCATAGCCAACTTTCTTCCAAGTTACTAATAAAGCAATTTTCAGAAGTAATTCCATTGCAATTACTAGAGAGGTTTAAGGTGTAACAGTTACCTTCTCTAGGAGCCCTGAATAAGGCTTTTGATTTGATGTTGACTAAGGGCAGATCATTCTTGCTCACAATCAAGCATTCCTCAGAGTCGAAGATAACCAAGTTACCTTTGTCTGTGCTTTGGCTCACACTGAGGAGATTGTGACAAAGGCCTTCTACAAGGTAGACTTCCTTAATTTGAGGTCCATCGTTGTTGCCAACTTCACCAATTCCAGCAATCCTTCCGGATTGATTTCCACCAAAAGTCACCTTCCCACCATCCTTAGTCTTGAGAGTAGCAAACTTAGTATGATCTCCCGTCATGTGTCTAGAGCGTCCACTATCAACATACCACTTGTTGGATTTTGATGATCTTAGACAAACCTGCAAATCACAAGAAATCAGGTTTTAGGTACCCATCTTTTCTTGGGTCATTTCGGGTTAGTTTGTGTTTTAGGAACCTTGTAAGATCCCTTAGGCACCCATTGATAATTACCTATACGTTTACTTTTTCTTTCCTTTTTATGAAAATAGGAAGAAGTAGTATGACCTTTTCGGTTACAATAATTGCAATGAGCAAAAGATTTGAAGAATGAACGGATTTTCTAAAATAGTTCATATAGGATTTTTCTCCAAATTTCTTTTTACCCTTCTTTTTATCAAAATCAGGTTTGTAACCGATTTCGATCTGTCATTTGTAAATCTTTCTTTGTTTCAAAATGACATTGAGCATTTCACTTCTTTTAGTGAATTTCTCAAGTGCTTTTGTAAGATACACATTTTTCTTTTGCAAATCAAGACAGTTTTCACAAATATCATTTTCAGGAGAAAGATTTTTAACTTACAGTTCAAGAGTAATATTCTTCTTTTTCAAAGCAAAGTATTTCTCAGCAAGTTTTTCAAATTCAGATTGTACAAGATTATATTCAGCAAATAGTTCATCATAAGATGGTTGTGAATCATACACCTCATTGGCTTTTTCGGATTGCTTTTCTTCTTGAGCCATGAGGCATATGTTAGCTCTATCCTAATCTTCAGCTTCATCTTCATCGGATGAGTTGTCTCCCCATATAGCTGACACATAAGCTTTCTTATTGAATTTGTTGAATCTTTTCTTGTCTTTATCCTTGTTCTTCAGCTGGAGGCATTCAGACTTGATGTGGCCAGGCTTTTCACATTCGTAGCAGATGATTGGCTTCTTTGCCTCAAAGCTGGAGCTACCTTTGTGAAACTTCTTGTATCCTTGGTCCTTCTTGTAGAATCTCTTGAATCTTCGAACCATCATACCCAGCTCTCCATCTTCGTCTTCTTCTTCATCATCATCTAACTCCTTAGCTTCTTTGACAGCTTTAAGAGCAACACCTTTGCTCTTGCCAGGTGCTTCATCAAGTCCCTTTTTGAACTTGAGCTTGGATTCATATTCAGAAAGACTACCAAAGAGGGCTGCCACAGATCCCTTTGATTCACCACGAGTTTCTTCAATCACGGTGACTTTAGCTTCCCATTCCTTGTTGAGGATATTGAGACTTTTCCTCACTTGGACAGGTTGCTCATATTCTTTGCCCAATGCAGCAAGCTGGTTTATCAGATGGGTGAATCTTAATTGAAATTCACTGATGGATTCACCAGGCTTCATATAAAGAAGATTGTATTATGTCATGAGAGTGTTGATCCTATTCTTCTTTACTCCAACAGTTCCTTCATGAGCTATCTCCAGAGCATCCCACATGGCTTTAGCAGTTGGCAGTGTGCAAATACGAAAATACTCTTGTTGACTTAAGGCGCTTTGCAACATGAGACTCAGGTAGAATGTTGACTTGGAATGCTTGAAATGCTTTATGCTTGCTCAGAAGTTCATTTTCCACTTTTGCGCTTTGCCGCTGGTTAAGCATTTAATGCGTCTGACACACTTTTGCTTTATGAAGATTTGAAGTTTAAAAACTTGTTAATCATGTTTGAAACTCATAAGAAAAATGATTAAACTTGGTTAGGAATAATAATAATCAATAATATGAAGTGCCCAAAGCATAACCAAGAGTTTGCAGATTACGAAGACGATGAATTCAAATTCTGATATAGGTAACTCGAGTTACATACAATGACTCGAGTTATAATTGTGGTGTTTGAAAAGGTAGAGAAGAATTATCAAATAAGATAACTCGAGTTATCCAATATGACTTGAGTTATTAAATCAAATTTTCATACAGAGAGCTAAGTGAAATATTATGACTCGAGTTGATCATGGTAACTTGAGTTGCAAGTTCAATTTTATTTTAGACAGAAGCAATTGTACTATGGATGACTCGAGTTGCTCATAGTGACTCGAGTCATATCAGCATTTTATATCAGATGAAGTTTTTTTGTCTTACTCATGACTCGAGTTATAGAAAATGACTCGAGATATCAGTTCATGAAAAAGCTGATATCGTGATTGTCATTTGGAAAAGTAAAGTATAGTTCATAGCTCGAGTTGTTAAGTGATAACTCGAGTTATGTTCTTTGTAAAATTGATTTTTCTTAAAACTATGACTTGAGTTATGTTTGACAACTTGAGTTACTAAGTTCATAAGTCATTTTTCAAAGACTCAAAGATACTTTGACTGGAGTCAAAGAATTGTAAATTAAGCCAACAATTATTACAATTGTTAGGCATCATCAAAACACATAGAGAACTTTGACTGGAGTCAAAGAATTGTAACTTAAGCCAACAATTATTACAATTGTTAGGCATCATCAAAACACATAGAGAACTAACAGTATGAAGATTGTCGATAGCGATACGAAAGCGACATATCCTCAAATCTTCAACGACTATGGTTTGTGTGTAATGGAAAACTTATATGTTTAACAGAATGATTGAAGTCTCTTAACTGATAGCTTGAAGCTTTACCAACGATTATTAATGGCATTCAAATATAAATACGAAGAGCATTCAATTCATAGATAACAACCAACGACGATATCATTTATTGCTCAAGTTATTGTTTATTAATACTTTCTGATATCTTTTGATATTCAATCTTCAGTGATTATATATTTACTTTGTGAGAGTTATCTTCATTCAATTGTTAAAATTGATTATCATAAAATCTCAAGGTAGTGGGACCTTGAGTGTAGTTGTTCAATTACAGTTGTAAGGGGGAGTGAATTTGGTGAGATTACTTTGTGCTATTTATAATTGTTTTGTGAAAGATAGTGGAAATCTTAGAGGATCTCTGGGGATTGGACGTAGGCCACATTGTTAAGGCAGAACCAGTATAAATCTATATGCACACTTTGGTGATATCTCTCTAACCTTTTCTTCTTGATTTAATTATTTGTTAAGATTGTTTTTAATTTTCGTAAATCACGTAATCTACCCCCTCTTGGGTGATTCACTGTAACTAACATTTGGTATCAAAGCATAGGTCTTCTCTTACAGGTTTTACATCCCGAGAAGGATCCATTGAAGGAATATTGCCCAACGATGCATCCATCAACCGACCACTTGGCTTCAATGGTGAACACTACTCATTTTGGAAAGCAAAGTTCAAAATATTTGTGTTGATGTAACATCCTCCATTTTAAAGGACAATTATTAATTACTAACTCGAATAAACCATCCATCAATATGTTTTATGAAAAAAATTGAGCTTTGGATTTTACCAAGCCTATACTTTTTTTACTGAGTCTTACTTCAGGATTTTTCAAAATAACCAAAATATACTGGAGTACGCCAAGTGAGCTTTAATGTGGTAATATAGAATAATTCAACATGTACCAAAACGGTGGAAGCACTGCCGTTAGCAAAAATAATATAAGCTTCTGAAGCCTTCTCTGATAGACACACACGAGAACTATCACCTGAAAAATATTTGTAACCATCAATCCAGCTCATTATAAATGCTAATATGTGCTTGTGAGGTACTAAGTGGAACATTTTAAATAACAAAGTACTAGATATCTAAATTAAAAATTTATCAAATCACAAATTTTATAATAAAGTTTCTATATCATATTTCATATCATGAATCAAATATATAACATGACAAGCAAAAGATTGATACCCCGACCATCCTTATCACCCCTACCCTTATAACCGCTGACAGAACCTATGGGCTGTAACATAATAGGTTTAGTCTCTTTGACAAGACTGCACCAAGCTCTCCAATAATGAGGTATAGCCTGGCCAAAGGCTATAGAACTCATATCGGACCATAGGTTCCCTTTCCTTGGAATAGAGAAAGATGTTACTGTCTCAAGGGTTGAACCTTAACCCGACCAAAGGAAAATGGTGATACCAAGGGCCCTGAAAATGTCAAAAGCCATCAACTATATGTCAAAAGCCATCAACTATGCATCGAGTAGTGGCATACCACGTGGTATTTATACATAATAACTCTCATCTCCACTCCACATCCATCATCACTCCATATCCATCCATATAAACAATCATAATCTTGACATGTATATACGAGTTCCAAACGAGATTTATAAAAATAATGCATCAATTCAATAATAATTAAGATAGCAATACTGTTTCAATTCATGAAATTATAACAAAAGTGCATTATCCAAAACATATAATATCATAATTTTCTATCTCAATAACCATTTTAAAGTACTCATTGATATGTTAAATCAATATCCATATATTTTCATACTCACAATCATTTTACAAAATATGCATAAGCAACATATTAACACATATAATAAGTGGAAAGTGGTTACCTCAAGTTCTTGACACAAGAACTAAGTGTGAGAGAAGTCAAGTCCACTCTAAAAATAAATATACAATTATACGTTAATATAATTAACCAAAAATACCAACTAATACAATACCAAATTAATTAAACTATAATTGTTTTACTTTAGTTTTCTTAGAAAAATGATAATTTATCTATTCCTCAAATCATTATTACAATCTCATTTTCTTTCTTCATAAATTATTTCTCACTAATTATGATCATCAAAATACCACCATATCCTCAATTTAACCAAAATATCTAATTTCCTACAATAAAAGTTTCACCTAAAAATTTCAAATATTCATATTCATTTATAAATATCAAATTTTACCTGTCTAATCCTCAATATAACCTTCAATAAATTAAAAATGAATTATAAATTCAGATATAAGAAGCCTATTATCACAAATCCTCAATTTTCCAACTTAATACTAACTTATATAAGAATAACCCAATTTATTAAGCAAATCTTCAAATCTTCACATAATAAAAATCTTATTAAACTTTAATTTAAATTCCAAATTCCAACTCATAATTTTATACCGTTCAAGACTTAGAAGAACTCAACCGATTAAACCGACAACAATATCTCCAGTAATCCAAATACCTTAAACCTCATTTAATCGGTAAAAATATCTTATAAGACATAAATCCTAAATCTTTTTAGATAGAAAATTAAATTTAAATTCCCACAACTACCAATTAATAAATATAAACCGATTAAAATTATTTATTAATCATGCTTTACAAATATACAATCATCTATTATCAAAACTCAAAACTTTGCCAAGGTTCTAACTCCAAAATTTTCACTAATCAGTATTATATTATCTTATTAGAAAGACAAAAATACGTAGAATAACTTTCATGCAGAAAGTTTGTTGAAAAGAAATTAGTTTAGTTACCTAAATAATCTTATAAAATAAATAACATACCTTAAAATATCCTCTAGACTCTTCTCTTCTTCCTCCTTTCCTTCTTTCCTCACTCTCTTACTCACTCTTCGTCTCATCCTCTCTCTCTCTCTCTCTCTCACTCACTTCCCTTAAACACACACACACACATATATATAAGGAAGGGAGAGGCGGTGGGAATTATTATTCCCCTACTCTAAAATTTAAGTGGTAGCATGTTGCCACCTCTCCTAAAACGTGGCAACATGTCAGCCTTTTTTTTCAATTTTATTATTTCTATGTTTGGAAAAAATTACCATAAAAGATCAACATTTCCCCCCTTCTCTTCTCTATTATCTTAGCTAATTTATTTCTAATAAATCATATCTTAATCAAAACTCTTATCTTGATAATTACATGACAAATTCATGTATCATGATTAATTCTTTCTTACATGTATTTAAATCCTAAAATAAAAATTAGGATGTTACAATTGGCAATCGAATATAGTCTTTGGCAAGTAATCGAGAAAGGAGACTACGTCTCAACAAAAATAGAAGGTGAAATTTATGTACCAAAGCTTGAATCAGAGTTTGATGAAAACGACAGAAGGCAGATAACACTCAATAGTAAAGCTATCCTAATGATTCAAAGTGCACTATGTTAGAAGGAATATTTTTGCGTATGCAACTTATCAACTGCAAAAGAAATATGGAAAGATATGGAGATAGCTCATTAAGGAACCACTGGCATAAAGGAAAATAAAATAAATACTATTATGATTGAATACAACTTACTTCATATGAAGTCTGGTGAACTATAGCAAAATTTGAACTGCATTTCACCCATTTGATTAATCAACTATCAACCTTGGGTAAGACGTATGATCAAAACCCTCAGGTGAGGAAAATTCTAAATGTCCTCATAAAAGAATAGGAAGTTTATCTGAATATGAAGGAAAACTAAAGTTCAAAAAAGGATAAGATGAAATATACAATAAAGGTAACGATGTTGCTTTCAATGCTGTGAAAGACAAAGAGGCAAAAGAAAAAGATGAAGATGGTGATGAACTCGACATGTTTGTCCGAAGGTTCAAAAGATTTTACAAAAAGGACCAAGGGTTCTAGAGATTTCAAAAAGGAGGTCAAAGCAGCAGACGTGAATTCAAGGATAAGGATCAAATCATCAGCTATGAATGAGAGAAACCTAGACATATTAAATCAAAATGTCTCTAGTTGAAGAACAAGGAAAAGAAAAAGAAAAAGTACAACAACTTCAAGAAGAAGGCGTACGTGTTTGCCATATGGGGAGATAGTTCCTTAGATGAAGAAAGCGAGGATGAAAGCAAAGAGGTATATGATTCTGAACCAACCTATAATGAACTTCTTTCTGAATATAACGAGTTGCATTCCGAGTTTAGAAAAATTGCAAAAGAACTCATAGCTTGAAAGAAAAGAATTAAGTTGCTTGAACAACATATTTCAAGACACTTCTCTGGTTTGTGAAAAATGTCTTGATTTAGAGAAAAGACATTATTATCTTTATAAAACTCTTGAAAATTTCACCAGAGGAAGTGAGATGCTTGACATCATTTTGAGAAATCAAAG
The DNA here is from genome assembly GCA_019022615.1 of Acacia melanoxylon. NCBI lineage: Eukaryota > Viridiplantae > Streptophyta > Magnoliopsida > Fabales > Fabaceae > Acacia > Acacia melanoxylon. The sequence continues at coordinate 257,327 of JAFJYJ010000111.1, forward strand.
GTTTACAAATGATAAGCCACGAATAGGTAATAGTCCTGAACTTGTTAAGAAAAGGGACAAAAAGAAGAGAGGAGAAAAATCATATTTGAACTACTTTCGAAAATCAGTTCACTCTTCTAATTCGTTGGCTTATTGTAACTATTGCAACTAAAAGGGGCATAGTACATCTTCATGTTTTCATAAGAAGGAAAGAAAGGATAGACTTGTAGGTACTTATAAATGGGTACCTAAAGGATCATATGTTGCTTTTATAGTGTGAACTAACAAAAAAGGGCCCAAGAAAATATGAGTCCTAAAACTTTATTGCCTATAAAATTGCAGGTATGTCTAAGAGCATCAAAATCCCGTAAGTGGTATATTGATAGTGGATGCTCTAGACACATGACGGGAGACCAATCCAAATTTGTTACAATGAGACCAAAGGATGGCGGCAAAGTAACATTTGGAGGAAACTAGTCTAGAAAGATGGCTAGAGTTGGTAAAATTGGAGAAACAGATGGACCTCAAATCAATGATGCGTATTATGTAGAAGGTCTCTGTCACAATCTCCTCAGTGTCAGCAAAGTGCAGACAAAAAACTGGATCATCTTTGACTCAGATGAGTGTCTCATTGTCAACAAAAAGGATCTGTAGATAAATAAAGATAACCTAAACATTATCTTCAAGGCATTAATATAAGGTAATTTCTATACCATGAATATGCCTTATATTAATTCTGAAAAATGTTTTGTTAGAAATATGGATGAGAGTTGGCTATGACATAAACGTTTAGCTCATGTCAATATGCACCAACTGGACAAGTTGCTTAAGAAGGAATTAATTCTCAGTTTACCCAAACTTCTTTTTAAAAATGATTTGATTTGTGATGCTTGTCAAAAGGGTAAACAGACTAAATTCTCTTTAAAATCAAAAAGTGAAATCACGACTGATCGACCACTTCAACTTCTCCATATGGATTTAGTTGGACCAACAAGGGTTAAAAGCCTCGGTGGCAATTTATATACCTTGGTCATAGTCAATGATTTTTCCAGATTTTCTTGGACTATCTTTCTTTCATCAAAAGATGAAACTTTTGAACAATTTATTGTATTTGCCAAGAAAGTGCAAAATGAGAAAGGTATGTTCATTTCAAAAATAAGAACAGACCATGGAGGAGAATTTAAAAATCAAGCCTTCGGGTGTTACATCCATACCGACCTCGCCCTTTCGGGTGGCGGGTTAGAGGGATCCCTTTTATCTGTCACTTGTCCTTAGTTAGTTATTCCTTTAATCATATATCAGAGTGTGCGCAAAATAGCATTATACCGGTTTGGACTTACCTACTGTACTGGTAAAAGAGCGATAATCAAAAAGTAATCAGTCCCCGAAGGGTTAAGGGAACAATTATCTAAAAATAAAATACTGGAAATAGAAATAAATACAGTCATACCAAAATATGGATAAAAAATATGATAGGGCATTCCCTATCCCTCAATTCTACCACAGTAAGCCTTACCTCTCCAAAAAGGTCTTTATCAGCTCAGGCACGGTCCCCTGTATCTACAGACCGGTCTGGAGTTCAAGAATGAACCTCAGAATAACTGTCGAACTCATGTACTATATGTGTGTAGTGTATGAATGCAACCATATCATGTAAAGTCACAGTTAACAAGTTAAACATACCACATATGCATTCAGCAACATAACATCATAACAGATACCATAAATCATCGAGCTACCTTACCAAGGCAAGCCCCAGAATTACGAACCGTTTAGCCGCCTGCACCAGGCCAGCCTCAGAATTACAAAACCATTGAGCCGCCAATCAAGGCCAGCCCCAGAATAATCCTTAGCGCTAGGAACACAATAGTTAGGGACTCAAACCCCAACTATTCTGTATCCATATTTGGCAAAAACACACATGGCAAACAAACATACAACAACCACATAAAAAATACGTGAGTAAACAGTCAGTACCTGTGGGTTGTTCACCAACTCACAAATTTTATGGCACCTAATAGCCTCTCCGGATATGTATTAACCCTATACAACATCAAAAAACCTTTTTTTTTTTTTACTATTTTCAAAATTTCCCCATTTATTATTGAGAAATCTGAGCCCTAGCTTCAGAATTCCAGTGACTTTGTTTCAACTTCAAACATTTTTAATAAATTTCACAAAAATCCAATTGACATGAAATTGGTGGAATCTGAACCCTTAGGATGTAGTGTATGATAAAAATACTCTCAAGGTCCAAAAGGGTTCATATTTTTATCACACAGCCCAAACTTTACTCGCTGGTCAGAAAAGTATCTTTGCTGCCTGAGCTATTTTCAAAAATTTATTTCTCCTAGCAGAATAATAAAAAAGGTACCAAAGTTTATATCAAAATGAAGCTCAAGAAGTATAATTTATTCCTGTAAAATTTCATAGCAAACAAACTTCATTTACTATTTTCAAAATACCGCTGAAGCTTCGCTGCTCAGAAAATCCTGAAGTTGGTAGCAAGCTATTTCCTTACATTTTTGATGTTTTCGAGTTCGTAAATCTTAGGTCTGACCTAAACCCATACAAAATCTCATTTTAAACCCATTGGAACCTTCGAAAATGGTAAAATCAGACTATAAATTCATGCCCTAGTCAGATGGACGAAACCCTAATCTTTAAACTTCAGAAGTTAGTTTTTCGGTGTTTACCTGAATTCGGAGCTTTAATCGGTGATCTGGCTTCTTCCTCTAGATGTTGGAACCTTGGCTGGACTCTCTCTTTTCTATTGGAACTTGCCCCTTGGCAGCCAAAAATATGAGAGTTACCCCTTGGCAGCCAAAAATATGAGAGCTATGTCTTTTTAAAATGATCAGGGTACACTAAATTATCCGGTTTAGGCTTTTGTCCACTGGGTAATAGCATACACTAGGGTTTCTTTACTTGTTTCCCAAGAAAATATAGAGGGTTCCAGAAACAGGTAAGGTGGCAAAATTCTACCTTTAAGGATCAGATTTTTATCTTTCAACCTGTGCAAAATGCCTTAATTACCCAAAACACCCTTTTGTCCAGTGGTTAAAAGCATGTACCCTGGTTTCGGCTTTTTTTTTTTTATCTTTTCTTTTTCTCCAAGAAATTCCAGATATATCCAGATATTTCTTGGACCTTGTTGTTGGAAATTATGCCATAGGGGCAAGTCATTGTACTTTAAACGTTAATGTCATTTAAAGTATTCTCCATTTATTTATCATTTCATTTGTATGTTTATAGTGATAACTGTATCCTTGGATATATCTTATAGATTATACTAAATGTTCCTGGTCGATCATCTACGCGAGAGCGAAGATGAAATAAGACCAGTATGACTTTGATGAGGTATGGAGATACGAATCAAAGTCATAGGTACTTGTAAGAGTACAAGGTGCTGGACGGCAACCCACTATGAGAAAGCTGCATGGATTTAGGCATAAGCTTATCTCATGTATAACTGCGTCACAATGCCCTTTGACCTGAGGTAATCATGGATTCCTAGATGATGAGTCGCTGATCTTTGACCTAGTCAAAAGTCACCTTTGACCGAATGATGATAAAGACTTCGATCGGGATCAGTGGTTTTCATGTAGAGGAATGTAAATGGTCAAGATGGAATTTGTCCTTCACATTTGTAGAGAGATAATATTGGGCCCCTCGATGAGTGAGTCTGAGAAATGTATGGCCATACTACGATGGAAAGAAGTTTCCATTTCAATTGTTAGACTACTCAAAAATCAAGAAAGTAATGATTAAGAACAGGAAGTTGACATTATCCATGCCTCATCCTTGACCAAATTATCGTGTGACAAAAGGGATGTGACATGGTTGTACGATAGGTTGTATCGTATTATCGATCCCTATATGAATTGGGTAGTCGCAATGTCTTGCTAGAGGCTGCTTGTGACTTGTGGGCTGGTACAGTATTGACCCACTGCCAATCTCATGTGGGTATGCAGGGTCGAACACAAGAATAGCCCAACACGAGCAATAGTGTCCAGATTCATTGAATCTTAGATATTTTTAAGATTTAATGAATACTGTATTTAATTTAGGATGGATATATGTTGGATCGATTTCCTTGATGGCAAGTGAACCAGTCAAACAAGTAATAAAGAGTAAGTAGAGTATCATCCCACAGAGACTGGGATACCAAAGATGACACCTTATCACAAAATTAGTTGTGCTTAAAAAGAAAATAGCTTTAATTGGTTGAGAGGTTTTATAGCTATACTAATAAACATGAAAATAACTAATGATCATAGTCGTAAGAAGATATCTGTAAAAAGATAGATTGAACTCGGAATCCTTTCTAAGTATATCATTCCCCGAGCTGCCTATACACAATGCTATAGCATTCATACTGTACAGCTGTCGCAATTGCTACAGCATGAACACCTTATGCAAAGTTATTAAGTTAACTACACCATGCTAATCTACCGAAGCTCTCGCGTCCGATACATACAACCCTAGTCTGTACTTCTCCCATATGTTTATGGCGACTTTTCTAGTTGGATTATCAATACAAATCAAGGTGTTATGGTCATGAGCGGTAGACCCATTCCTGAAGTCTACAATAATAGGTCAAGCCTTGCACCAGCCCTCTCAGTAAGCCGAGACCACTGATCTAGTCCCTAGCTTTCGCTAATCGATAAGAAAGTTAATTACTGATAAGCAACTGAATATATTAAATTAAGAACTAGCAACTAGGTTCATTCTATACTTAGAAAATCATCCTCGTTCATGACTGACGAGAAAATCATCATCGTTCAGCCTCAAGTGAAACTGAAAGCAAGAGAGAAACGTGAGAAAGTGAAAAAGAGAGAAGAGAGCCACGGCTGGAGGAAAACGAAGGAGCTGGTTGTGAAGCTTGAGGAATCAGCTAAGGTGAGTTCCTTAAGCTTATCCTTCCTATTCTTATGGCTTTAATCTGCTGCAAGTGGTTTAGTTAGAAGAAAAAACGTGTTCATGCTCTGTTTTTCTTGTTTGAAATAGAGAATCTTGTGTGCTTCTGTTTCATAGTTAAACGTTTGAGTTTTTCCACAAATTTTTTACAGTAGATAGTAGACTCAATAAGGTTTAAAACAAGAAAAAGAACAGCCAAAACGGATGTGTAGATTGGGAGTTATGATTTTTCAAAGTTTGACAGCAAAACTGGAAAACTGTCATTTTCCAAAAATGAACAGTGATTTTCGTGTTAAGTTTTGAAGTAGTAAATGATTAAGTTTTGCCATGAAATTTCCCAGAAATAAAGGGGGAACAACAAGGTTTAATTTGATAGGTCACACTGTTGGAATCCGTACACGCAGTGGATTAAAATATTCTACGAATTCCATCCGGAGGATCGCTCAACCATCGTCGAAATCAAGGTTAGAGAACCGAATATTACCTATAGTGAACTCGTCCGCGTCTCGTTCTCTTTGAATTGGTGGGCTACCCTCTCGATCAGCAGAAGTCGACTCAAAGAATCGGCTTCCTCTACTGGTATCCACACGAATAAACACCGAACACGGACGCGGCAGCGTGCTAATGCCTCGAACTGTGCGTCTGTCTCTATTTCACTCTAGGGTTTTTTCTCGCGGCTTAGATACGCTTGACAAAAAGTCCCGTAGGTTATTCTAAACCCGATCGGCGTATTATATTCAAAATTAATCCTCATTAATTTTGAATTTCAAATTTCAAATATGGATTAAAATATATTAATTAAATCTATCTGTTAGATCTAATGTAACGTATTTATTTAATCCGTATTAAAAGGCTGATCTAAAATTCGAATTTTGAATCTAGATTAAAAAATATATTAATTAAATCTATCTAATAGATCTAATCTGATCTATTTATTTAATTCAAATTAAACACCTTCGATTTAATTTATCTCTATAAATTAAATCCAAGAAATGATATCTATCTATTAAATAAATCGAGATACTATATCTCAATTTAAATTAACGAGATATATTAATCTTTATTCGAAAATTAAATGAGATACAATATCTCTATTTGTTTTAGATATTTAATTTATCAAATAAATTAAATACAAAACAAATATTATATAATAATATTATAATCTCCATTAATAATATTAATATATATTAATTTTAATAATATATATATATATATATATATATATATATTTATATATATATATATATATTTATCCTAGATTAAATTCAGTATTCATTAAATCTTAGACGTATCTAAGATTCAATGAATTTGGACACTTTTGCTCGTGTTGGGCTATTCTTGTGTGCGACCCTACAGGCCCATATGAGATTGGCAGTGGGCCAATACTGTATCAGCCCACAAGTTGCAAGCGGCCTCTAGCAAGACATTGCGACTACCCAATTCACATGGGGATCGATGACACGATACAACCTATCGTATAACCATGTCACGTCCCTTTTGTCACGCGATAATTTGGTCAAGGATGAGGTATGGACAATGTCAACTTCCTTTTCTTTACCATTACTTTCTCGATTCTCGAGTAGTCTAATAAGTGAAATGGAAACTCCTTTCCATCACAGTATGACCATACATTTCTTATACTCACTCATCGAGGGGCCCAGTATTATCTCTCTACAAATGTGAGGGACAAATTCCATCTTGACCATTCACATTCCTCCGCATGAAAACCACTGATCCCGATCATAGCCTTTATCATCACCTGGTCAAAGGTGACTTTTGACTAGGTCAAAGACCAGCGACTCATCATATAGGAATCCATGATGATCTCAGGTCATAGGGCGTTGTGACGCGATTATACATGAGATAAGCTTATGACAAAATCCATGCAGCTTTCTCATAGTGGGTCGGTCCAGCACCTTGTACTCTTACAAGTGCCTATGACTTTTACTCGTATCTCCATAGTCATCAAAGTCATACTGGTCTTATTTCATCTTCGCTCCCACATAGATGACCGACCAGGGACATTTAGGATAATCTATAAGATATATCCAAGGATCAGCTATCACTATAAACATGCAAATGAAATGATAACTAAATAGAGAATGACTTGCCCCTAGGGCATAATTTCCAACAGACTCCCACTTGTACTAGGCGCAATCATTAATTACCCTAATTCCCATTGCCCTAACATGACCCTCATGTTTTGCTTGTGCAAGCGGCTTAGTAAGAGGATAAACATCATTATCTTCTCCTGGTACTTTGCATACTTTTATATCACCTCTATCATTGATTTCTCTGATAGGATGAAATTGCCTGAGTATATGTTTGGTCCTTTGATATGACTTAGGCTCCTTGGTCTGCGCAATAGCGCCGCTATTGTCACAGAACAAGTCTATTGGATTTGAGATTGTAGGAACCACCCCTAGTTCATTAATGAACTCTCTAATCCAAAAGGCCTCCTTAGCCGCATCCGATCTTTGCTATATACTCGCTTTACTCGTTGCGAGAATCAGCTATAGTGCTCTGCTTAGAGCACTTCCAGCTTACCGCACCACCATTCAACAGGAATACACATCCTGATTGCGATCTTGAATCATCTTGGTCAGTTTGGAAACTCGCATCTGTGTAACCAGTCACACAGAGCTCATCTTCCAAGCCACCATATACCAAGAATAAGTCCTTAGTCCTTCTTAAGTACTTCAGGATATTCTTGACAAAGACGATCATGACCTTCACCGGGATCTTGTTGATATCTGCTGGTCACACTCATGGCAAATGACACATCCGGTCGAGTACATAACATGACATACATGATAGATCCAATGGCGAAGGCATATGGAATCATACTCATGCGGTCTCTTTGATCTTGTGTACAGGACACAGATCCTTACTGAGATGGATGCCATGAGACATGGGCATGTTACCCCTTTTAGAATCCTGCATACTGAACCTATGCAGTATCTTGTCTATGTATGTGCTCTGACTTAGGCCTATCAGCCTCTTGGATCTATCTCTATAGATCCTGATCCCATGGATGTAAGAGGCTTTGCCTAAATCTTTCAATGAGAAAGACTTTCCTAACCAAGACTTGACACTCTGCAAGGTTGGAATGTCATTCCCAATGAGTAGGATGTCATCAACGTAAAGTACTAGAAATACAATTGTGCTCCCACTAACCTTCTTGTAAACACAAGGTTCATCGATGTTTTGAATGAATCCAAACTCTTTGACTACTTCATCAAAACGATGATTCTAGCTCCGAAATGCTTGCTTCAATCCATAAATGGATCTTTGAAGCTTACATATTTTATCAGAGTCCTCTGGACTCACAAAGCCTTCAGGTTGTGTCATGTACACATCCTCAAGGAGCTTTCCTTTAATGAAGGCTGTTTTAACGTCCATCTGCCATATCTCATAGTCATAATATGATGCAATGGCAAGAAGGATTCTGATTGATTTGGCCATGGCGACTAGGGAAAAAGGTTTCATCATAGTTGACACCATGAGTTTGAGTGAACCCTTTTTCAACCAGTCGTGCCTTGAAAACGTTTACTTTGCCATCCATGTAAGTTTTCTCTTCGAAAACCCACTTGCACCCAACGGTTTTTACACCTTCAGGTCGATCGACTAAGGTCCAAACCTTATTGTCGCACATGGATTGCATTTCAGACTTCATGGCATTAAGCCATCTTTCGGAGTTTGGTCCCACCACGGCCTCTCGATAGGTAGTTGGCTCATTCTGCTCAATGAGCAGAACATCACGACTTCCAGTAATCAGAAATCCATATCTCTGAGGTTGTAGTCGTGATCTATCGGACCTTCATGGGCCTTGTGTTACTTGAGTAGGCTCAACAACTTGTTGTGAGTCTTCTCAATTTTCCATCTGTGGTTCTACGTGGTCTTGTGGCTCTCGAACTTATTTGAGGTTCACCTTACTCCCACTGGTTCTTTTAGAGATAAACTCTTTCTCCAAAAGGACACCATTCCGAATAACAAACATTTTGTGATCGGTAGGATTGTAGACATAGTATCCTTTAGTTTCCTTAGGAAACCCCACAAAAGGCATTTTGAGGATCTCGATGATAATTCACCGGAGGCTTGCTGTTTAACGTAAACCTCACATCCCCAAATTTTAAGAAATGACAAGCTGGGTTTCTTCCCAGTCCATATCTCATATGGTGTCTTTTCAACTGCCTTTGATGGAACGTGACTTAGTGTGAATGCAGCTATTTCTAAGGCATGGCCTCAAAAGGAAGGTGGAAGTTCTGTTTGACTCATCATATATCAAACCATATCTAATAGAGTTCGATTCCTCCGTTCAGAAACACCATTCCATTGAGGTGTTCCTGGAGGAGTTAGTTGTGAGATGATCCCACAACTCCTAAGATGGTCAATGAAATCTTGGCTCAAATATTCACCACCCCGATCAGATCGAAGTGCTTTAATTGTTTTGCCAATTTTGTTTTTGCACTTCATTTTCGAATATTTTGAACATTTCAAGAGATTCATACTTATATTTCATTTAAATAGATATACCCTTATCCACTAAAATCGTCTATAAAATAATGAAGTACAAATGACCTCCTCGCGAGATGTATTCATTGGTCCACACACATCAGTATGTATGAGGCCCAATAAATCAGTGGCGCTCTCACTATGCCTAGTGAAAGGTGTCTTTTGTCATCTTTCCCAATAAACAAGAAGTACATGTATCAAATGATTCGAAATCAAATGAGTCTAGAAATCCATCTTGATGGAGTTTTGTAATGTGTTTCTCATTTATATGGCCTAGACAACAATGCCATAGGCATATTGGATTCAAATCATTTGACTTGATCCTTTTGGTAGTTTATGTCACAGATATGTCCATTCAATTATCTACTATCCTTGGGACCCAACACATTTATACAAATGTGAGAACCACATGCGGTATCTAATACCCATGTTGAGGAAGTAGAAAGGTGAATATGTACGACATAGATACCTGAAGCGATAGCCCCTCTATCCTTCTTATTCTTTTCTAGATCTTCGATGTAGAGTTTGCAATTCCTCTTCCAATGACCAATTTCATTACAGAAGAAGCAGACCCCATCCTTTGGAGGTTTTTCCTTCTTGGCCTTTTCGTTTCATTCCCTTCCTTTCTGAACAGACAAAACAGTGTTGGGCCTCTTCTTAAGGCTATGCTCAGCAGTTTTAAGAATCCCATGCAGTTCATAAATTGATTCCTCCATGTTGTTCATGTTGTAATCCATGACAAAATGATCATAACTTCCTGGGAGTGAGTTTAAGATCACATCTGTAGCTAACTCCTGGGACATGGGGAATCCAAGCCTCTCAAGGTGATCAATGTAGCCTTTCATTTTCAACAATGAGGACCAAGCGATGCACCTTCAACCATCTTGCAGGAGAATAAGGCCTCTTTGGTCTCATACCTCTCCTGCCTTGCCTGTTGCTGGAATATTTCTATAGGATGATCAATCATCTCATAGGCCTCCACATGTTCGAGATCTCTATCGAGGTCTGGAAGCATAGTGGCAGGCATCAGGCATCCTGCATCCACAGAGTCATCCTTATGCTTCGTATAAGCATCGCCCGAGCTCTTGGATCGCAGCCGCTATGAGCTCGCCAGAATGGGTTGATTGATGAGATAATCCTTTCTTTCGTGTTTGGGATCAACGCTTAAGTTCCCAAACATGTCAAGAAAGTTTGTCTCATCGTGTTCGTCCTTCTCAAGGACTGATCGCATTGATGGTGTTGCATTGTTACTATTGCTAGTCTGCATGATTCTACAACTAAAAGATATGCAAAGTTTAATTAATAATCTCCCACTGAATTAAGAACCCTCATTATAATTAGTGGGCTAAGATCCATATTTGGCTTAATTTTAAGTCCGCTTTGGCAGGACGCTTAAAATTAAGTTATTTAGGTAGGCAATCCCTTTGCCAATTACATCACATGTAACTCTTAGATCTTTATGGGATTCGATCATCATATGACCTGACATGTTTAATCCCATTTAATGCCTTGAGATCCAAAACTGTTTTGATAATCCCATTAAGTCAAGACAATAATGAATGTTGAGTATCACCATTACTCACTCTTATCTCACCAAGATAACTCAAATGCATCCACTTTGGTGGAACATACAAATGGGTGATCTAGGTTTTGACAAGTATTCATTAATTGTGGCATTACGACTTAAGATTTTATTTAGAGGGTATTATCTAATATCATCTAATTAATCCTATTAATTCTACTTATATGGATGCAATCAATATTGTATATCATATAGTCTCTAAATTAATTATGAATGATCTTAATCAAATCATAATTAAAACTCTAAACTAATCATGCAGTGATCAAATCAAAACATAATTAAAATTGTGACACAACATGGCTCATACTTAACATAAAATCCTCTCAAGCCAATGAGAGGACTTCTCTAAATTAATAAAAGAAAATACATAAGGAGAAACCTCGTTTCACATACGAGGGGAGTGGGATGAGAAGAGAATGTACATCAAGAATATTTAGAGAGAGGCATGGCACACATGCCATATTTAAATTTACAACACTTGTAAAACTCTAGAGCCATATTGTTCACCATACCCAAACAACATTTGAAAGGTAAATCATAACATATATTAATTCATTCAATTATAAAATAAAATATTATGATTAAATTTTTGAGTTTATATTATAACATATAATATCATGATTTAAAAGACGATGGTTGAGCGATCCTCCGGATGGAATTCGTAGAATATTTTAATCCGCTGCGTGTACTGATTCCAACACACACACCTTATTTGGAGTTGTATCTAGAGATATATGAATTTTTGAAGTTGACCTATTAAATTTGGAGTTTTCTGGACTGTATGTTGGAGTATATATATATGGCGTTGAATAAGTACAAGTGTAGGGAAAAACTTGGTGTGAACCCAGATTTCCAACACACTACTTTGGATTCTGATACCCCACCCCGGCCTTTGATACCACGTCTCTGATACCGACATACTACCCCGGCCGCTGATACCACACACGATCCCAGCTCTGATACCAACACACTACCCCGGCTCTGAAACCACACATTACCCCGACTCTGACACCACACACTATCCCGGACTAAAGCTAGCAATCAGGGCCGGCCCGTGAAGGGCCAGGGCCTAACAGGGCCGGCCTTCCAGGGCCCGGAGTAAGAAAAACACCTATTTTTCAAAGCCTGGCCCGTAGGGCCTGGAAATTACTATTCCAAATTTTAACTATTTTTCCTCCACTTTTTTTTTTAAAAAAATATAATTAGTAAATTACAACACGAATCATCCAATAAATAAGCACGGTCACTAATTCATAATCAAAAGCAAACTATGTTCACAAATAACTCACATAAAACATAAAAAGCATATCACTAAGCGACATTAGTACGATGACTATTATTGTCGTCATCTTCGTCACTATCATCAATTTTAACGACATTTGATTGTTCTTCACTTTGAGTAGTAGCCTCTGGCTCATGAGTAAGAATATCATGAAATTCTTCTCCCGCATCATGAACACATCCATAATCTTTATTTGCAACAAATAATAAATCAAATCATAAAATTAGAGTATAGTTATTATGTAGAGTAAATACCCTTTTGGGTCCCTGGAAAAAAACATGGACCCCATTTTGATCCCTCACACAAAGAAATGCCCTTTTAGTCCCTGAAAAGGACGAATAAGGGTCGATTTGTGAACATTTTGGTCCTTCACAAATTTCCAAAAAGCCCTTTTTAGTCCATAAAAAAGTCTCATTTTAGTCCCAAGGGACGAAAATGGGGTCCGTGTTTTTTGTCGGGGACCCAAAAGGGTATTTACTCTATTATGTATGTGTAGTTAAATGGATAAATAACTCTATAACAAATACAAAATATATATAAATTAATAAATTTAAAAAGGAAAAAAAGAAAAAGCTACAGTGAAAAGGGCCTGCAGGGCTGGCCCGAGGCCCTTTAGGGCCGGCCCTCCTGGGCTAATTTCAAATATCTCATCCATTTTTCAAGCCCGGCCCTTAAAGAGCCAGGGCTTAAATGGGCCTAGCCCGTTTTGCCGGCTCTATCCCGGACTATGATACCAACACACTACCCTGGCCTTTGATACCACGTCTCTGATACCGACACACTACCTCGTCTTTGATACCAACGCACTACCCCATCTTCTGCTACCAACACGCTACTTCGGCCCTGATACCACACACTACCTCGTCTCTGATACCGATATACAAACCCGGACGCTGATACCACACACTACCTCGGATCTGATACCACACACTACCTCGAACCCTGATACCACACACTACCCCCGGACCTTGATACCACACACTACCCCGGACCCTAATACCACTGATACCACACATTACCTCAGACCCTGATACCACATACTATCTCAGATTCTGATACCCTATCTCAGATTCCAACACCCTATCTTAGATCCCAGCAACCCCAACTCAAAACCTCTTAACCCTGAACCCTCTCAACCCAGGGAAATGTTTACAAAGAAAATAATAATATTAATAATAAAGTAATATTATTATTATTAGGAAAAAGAAAAAAATATTTTATTAAAAAAGGTATTATTATTTTAGGGGTTAATAACAACTTTTAATCCTTTAAAGTAATTCACGTAGTTAGTTACTTTGGGACGCAAGAAGTGACTAATGACAATGATAAACGTTTATAGGCATTCTTTAACACCTCTTCTGATCCCAGCATCTTCGGACAAAGTTAAGGATTCAAGGTTGAGGTGGGTAACTGTTATCTTATTAGCTTGCATGTATGATTGATCATGTTGCTAGATAATTTTGCATGTGTGTATCCTAGCTATGGATTGAGGCTGAGTGTCTCATAGGGCTGCGTGTCCTAAAGGGCTGCGGTCCTTGGCCGTTAACTGCGGTTACGATGCGACTTATTTATTGTGAATTACTCTATGCTGATACATGTGTTATGTTGTCTTTTACATTTCATATTTGCATATAAGATTAACTGTTACCCCTGGGGTTCATTCATTTGAACTTCAGACCGTATGAAAGAAACAGGAAGTGGATCGGGATCAAGAGGGAAGACGCAGCTGTAAGGGTTACAGTAGATGGAACGTTTTGGGAAAATATGAGTAGATAGTCTGTATTGTATCGTTTATCATTTGTCTATTTTTGGATTATTGTATTAAGATACCCCTAAGGGATCGATTCGAATCGCGAAAAATTCATCCTCATATTTTCAAACTAAGTCATTTTATGAAAGTTTTATTCCACAATTAAGTCGTCCAAATCATTTCGATGCCTGTGCGCTTAAACTCTGATAAATATAGGCATAATTAAGATGGGCGTCAAAGCTTCGACGGCGTGGAAGAAGCCCTGTCACGTCACAACTCCACGTCTTCTTCACTCCGTCTCACTAGTAGGAAGGATGCTAGGTTCTCCTAGGATCCGCGTGCTTCGTGACTTTTCTCTCTCTTCTTTCGAGTCAGGTCGTATATGATTTAGACTCCTTTCTCTTGACGACTTTTGACCCTTTTTAGGGTTGGTCGTCGTTTCCTTATATAGTCTGGTCTACTTGCAATGTACGTTCATCACTCTGGGCCTTTCCTAATCTGTCGAGGTCCGATTGTATCTATCTTTCAATTCTCGGTAGATTGATTCTGCTGATCCTGCAGGATTCTTCAAATCTTTTAGCTCCGATCCTCCGCATCTTATATTTCAACACATCAGCAATCTAACCGTTATCCTCGACCTGCACTATACTTCCTGAAATAATCTTGGCAAAAGGCCAGGATATATACCGCATAGCACTGCGTCACTTACTATGCTATAGCTTCAGGGATGCATTGTATTGCACTTCGATAAAGATGTCCTGATGCTATAGCACAGCATCGGCTATGTTATGCGACTTTCTCATAAAACCTTAAAACTTGCTCTTTTTTTAGCACATGTTTAGGATGTACACAGAATTCACCCTTAAGTTCCCTGTACAATGAATAAATGTCTTTTTGCTCAAATTAAATGCAGTTACGATCATATTCATCATACAATTCAGTCATAAAATACAGGGAAAACATGGCATAAATCATGCTCATCAAGATATATATATATATATATATTATTAAATTCGAAAATAATATAATAATTTTATTTAATAGAGATTATAATATTATTATATAATATTTGTTTTGTATTTAATTTATTTGATAAATTAAATATCTAAAAACAAATAGAGATATTGTATCTCGATTTAATTAAATTGAAATATAGTATCTTAGATTTAATTAAATAGAAAGATATCATATCTCAAATTTAATTTATAAAGATAAATTAAATCGTGAGCTTATAATTCATATTAAAGAAATATATTAGATTAGATCTGTTGGATGATTTAGTTAATATATTATTTTTTATCCAAATTCGAATTTCAAGATTAATTAGATTAATTTTGAATATTTTAATACGGCTCATTAAGGTTTTAGAAACTCTATAAGAGATATTGATCCAGTCGTATTAAAAGAATGAATGAATTAGAAAAGCCGTGAGAAACCCTAGAGAGAAAAGTAGAGACGCAAAAATATTGAAGGCACTAGCACACTGTCGTCGGTATTGGAAGCTGTTCGGTGTGGATACCGGTAGAAGAGGGAGCAGATTCGCATAGTTGGCTCCTGTTTGATCAAACAAGATCGCACGACGTTCAAGATCGCACAACGTTCGAGACACACGACGTTCGAGACGCTCATGAGTTCGCATAGGTACGGTTTCTAAAAAACCCGATTTAAACGCCGTTGATAGATCCTCTTAATGGGATTCGTAAGATTTTTAAATGGATGAAATCCTTCTGCTGCGTGTATGGATCCCAACAAAAATGACTTGAGGCATTTGTTGCCTTGAGTCAAAATGACTTTAGGCAAGCAATATCTGGTTTAAAAACAAATGAACTTTAGCAAAGATGACTTGAGGTAATAAATATTTGACTCGAGATAAAGTTAACCGCGAAACAAATATTTAAACTTTTCAAACCAATTAACTCGAGGTAAAATGATTTTAACTTGAGGCAATAATTTTTCAAAACTTCAAGTAAAAATCAATCTGACTCGAGGCATCTGAAAATAATACATGTTGCCTTGATAATTGGAACCATATGACTCAAGGAAATCAAGATTTAACTCGAGGTAACAAATGGCTTACCTGGAATTCAGGTATGTAGCGAGAATACTTGACTCGAGGTGATTCCATATGAACTCGAGGTAGTAAGTGTTTTCAAAAGAATTGCCCTCTGCCTTCGTCTGACTCGAGGCACAATGCATATGAACTCAAGGCAGAAGCTCTTCTGATTTATGCTCTGTTTCTTCTTGACTCGAGGCTATAATTAATGAACTAGAGGCAATAATTCTTTTCAACATGAATTGCTCTTTGCCTTTCAGAACGCAAGCATATTATCAACACAAGGGTCAATTTCCAATGAGCGTAGCGTCTTTGATATAGCTCCAAATTTGGCAAACCATCTATCCCTAGATAGCTCTTTAAGTCTTCTTTCCAATGGAAAAAGAATCAGCTCCAAACTCATTGTATTTTGACTGTTATGATCCGATGAATGAAGGTTGTTCTTGATCAGCGTTTTCGTAACATCTTAAACTGACTATCAACTTCAAAACATCATATCTCCTTCAATTGATCTTCGTTTTTCATGATCTTGATGTTTTTGAAAAGGTATTTGAGTCTAGTTTCGAATGGCAACTGTTTCAACCCTAAATACCAAAGTTTGGTATGCTATGTGACGTTGATTTCACTATCAACTTCCAAAATTCATAACTCCTTCATCTGAACTCCTTTGGACTTGAATTTTATATCAAAATGACACATTAGAAGTCTAGTTTCTAAAACAATTGGTTTCACCTCAATCCGATCTCTGGTTTAGGAGCTATCATCAAATTACCAGACCTCGCCCGAGTGAAACGTGAAACAGAGTTGAACAGAGTTGCTGAAAACATTACTAACTCGAGTCAATTAGTGGCCTAACTCGAGTCAACTTGTTCCAGAAGCGCAAATCACTATAGCATAGTCATTAACTCAAGGCAGTTTAGTCCTTAACTCGAGTTGGTTTATCCTGAAGCTCGTTTTACCTTATTTTAACTCCAAATTGAGCCATTCCAACTTCCATTTGATCGTGGAGACTTCTAGTATCAATCTAGGAACTTGAATAATGATATTCTCATTCCATTCAGCAAGTTCTTCCTTCTTCAATCTCCCTACTTGATCATTCTACATAATTCAACTCTTTCTTCACTTCTCTTGATCATTCTCTATAATTCAACTTGGACTAATCTACATGGAATATAGCAGTTAGTCGATGTATATGATACAAAATTTTTGCTCTAGATATTGATAAGAATATTTGTCATCATCAAAATTAAGCATAACTAACACTTGTACTTCAGTGATTATCTTTTATTTACTCGTGAGAAGTTAAACACTTATTTGATTTCTTGTTTATCTGTCAAATCTCAAGGTTGTGGAACCTTGAGTATGGGTATAGGATTACAACTTGTAAGGGGCAGTGAGTCCTAGTGTGAAATGATCATCTCGAGTACAGAGTGTGTAATTGTAACTGTCATTGTGAATTATTAAAATACCCGGAGTGTCTGGGGACTGGATGTAGGTCAAGGAGTTGGACCGAACCAATATAAATTCTTTGTGTGCATTCTCTCTATCTCTGTCTCTGTTTTCACTGTCTGTCTTAACCTTTGGTCGGAAAAAGATTTTCAAAATCCCCTATTCACCCCCTCTAGGTGATATTCTCTCTTCATTTGGTATTAGAGCTAGTATTCTTATTTGGGCTTAATATCTTGAGAAAGATCATGGAAGGAATATTACCTAATGGTGCCTCAATCAACCGTCCACTTGGCTTCAATGGTGAACATTATACATTCTGTAAAGCAAAGTTCGGAGTGTTTGTGTCAACCAATGAATATGGTTTATGGCACGTATTCGAGAATGGGGACCATATCCCTACAAGAGTCAAAGGTGGTATTCATGTTTCAAAGATTGAAGACGAGTTCGATGAGAATGACAGAAGAAAGATAACTCTCCATAGCAAGGCTATCTTGATGCTTCAAAGTGCCCTTAGCCAAAAGGAGTATTTTCGGATATGCAACCTAGCAACTGCAAAGGAAATGTGGAAAGCATTGGAGACAGCGTACGACGGAACATCTGGCATTAAGGAGAATCATATCAACACGTTGACCACCAAATACAATCTTCTTCGAATGAAGATCGAAGAATCAATCGAAGAGTTTGCTTTACCTATTTAATCAATCAACTATCTGCTCTGGGTAAAACATACGAGCAAAACTCCCAAGTCAGGAAAATTCTGAACATTCTGACAAAAGATTGGGAAGTAAAGGTCACAGCGATTGAAGAAGCTTGTGGCGAGTCAATGACTTCAGTAGCTGCTTTGTTCGGAATCCTATCTGAATACGAAGGCAAGTTGAAGTTCAAGAAAGGCTTGGACGAAATCAACAATAATAGAAGCAAATGAGTTGTTCCAAATGCTGTGAAAGAGAAGGAGCCCAAGGAGGAAGAAGATGAAGATGAAGACAAAGAGCTGGGCATGTTCGTGTGAAGATTCAAGAAGTTCTATAAGAAAGATCAAGGCTTCAAAAATCGATTCCAGAAGGGAAGCTCAAGTAATAGACGTGATTTTAAGGACAAAAATCAAATTATCTGTTACGAGTGTGAGAAACCCGACCACATCAAATCGGAGTGTCCTCAATTGAAGGGCAAGGAAAAATAAAAGAAGAAGAAGTTCAATCACTTCAAGAAAAAGGCTTACGTATCTTCTATATGGGGAGACAGTTCCTCAGATGAAGAAAGTGAGGAAGCAGAAATTGCAAACGTATGCTTAGTCGCAAAAGAAGAAGAGCAATTAGAAAACGATGAAAAGGTATATGATTTTGAACCCACTTATGATGAGTTACTGTCTGAATACAATGAGTTACATTCTGAGTTTAAAACGATTGTGAAAGAACTTATAGCCTAAAAGAGGGAAATCAAATTGCTTAAGCAACAAGCCAAAGATTTGCCTCTAGCTTGTGAAAATTTAATTTGCAAAAAATGTCCTGATCTTGTAAAGAAAAACTCTTACCTTACGAAAACGCTTGAGAAGTTTAGTAAGGGTAGTGAAATGCTCAATGTAATTTTGAAAGCTCAAAGGTTTACAAATGATCGATCAGGCATAGGTTACAATCCTATTTTTGACAAAAAGAAAGGGAAAAAGAAAATTGGAGGAAAATCTTATTTAAACTATTTTCAGAAATCTTTTCATTCTTCAAATCCCTTTGCTCATTGTAACTACTATAACCGTAAGGATCATAATACTTCATTGTGTTTCCATAAAAAGGAAAGAAAGGATAAACCTATTGGTAATTATCAATGGGTGCCTAAAGGGACATATGTTTTCCCTGAGGCTTGAACTAACCCGAAAAGACCCAAGAAAAGATGGGTACCTAAGACTTGATCATCTCTGATTTGTAGGTCTATCTGAGAGCATCAAAGATCAACAAGTGGGACATCGATAACGAATGCTCCAAACATATGAGGGGGATCAATCCAAATTTCTGGCAATGAGATCAAAAGATGGGGGCAAAGTCACCTTCAGAGGAAATCAATCTGGAAAGATCATTGGAATTGGTGAGATTGGTGCAGAGAAAGGACCCCTAATCAAAGATGTATACTTCGTGGAAGGTCTCTGTCACAACCTCCTTAGTGTGAGCCAAAGTGCTGACAAGAATAATTGGATCATCTTCAATTCTAAAGAATGTCTCATTGTCAATAAGGATGATCTTCCAATCGACAAAGGTAACCTTAAAGTTTTATTTAAGGCACTGATGAGTGCTGTTTATGCCATATTTTCCCTGTATTATATGACTGTATTGTATGGTGAATAGGAGCTTAACTGCATTAATCTGAGCAAAAAGGCATTGATTCATTATATAGGGAACTTAAGGATGAATTCCATGTACATCCTAAACATGCGCTAAGGAAAGAACGAGTTTTGAGGTTTTATTAGAAAGGCGCATAACGTGGCTGATACAATGCTATAGCATCAGGACAGCTTTATCGAAGTGCAATACAATGCATCCCTAAAGCTATAGCAGAGTAAGTGACACAATGCTATGCAGCATATGTTCTGATCTTTTGTCAAGGTTGTTTCAAGAAATATAGTGCAGGTCGTTAAGTGGGAGAGAACAACGGTTAGATTGCTGACATATTGGAATAGAAGATGCGGAGGATCAAAACTAAGATTTGAAGAATCCCGTAGGGTCAGCAGAATCAATCTACTGATATTTGAAAGAGAGATTATGATTAGATCTTTACAAATTTGGAAAGGCCCAGTTCGCTAGACGTACGTCGCAAGTAGACCGGATTATAAAAGCAAACAACAGCCAACCCTAAAAGGGGGTCGGAAGTGGTCAAGAGTCAAAGACTAATCCTGCACAGCCAGACTCGAGAGAAGAGTGAGAGAAGTTACGAGACACGAGAACCCCAACAGAACCCAACATCCCTCTTTGCAGTGAGACGGAGATAAGAAGCGTGGAGTCGTGATGTGACAGGGCTTCTTCCACGCCTTCAAAACCTCCATCAAGCTTTATGTTTTTCTTCTTTATTTGATTTTAGTTAATCTTTTTGTCATGGGCTATTCTGTAGTGATCTGTTTAGTGATTCCCTCGTCAGTCATGAACTAAATCTCATGTGGCTGAGCGAGGATGATTTCCTAAGTTTGATGCACCTAGTTGCTAGTTTTTAATCCAATACATTCAGTTTGCTAATCAGTGATTTAATTTCTTGTCGATTAGCAAGAGCTAAGGGCTAGATCAGTGGTCTCGGCTTACTGAGAGGGAGTCGGGGTTATACATCTGAGAAACAGTTATTGCTAGGTAGGCTGGTGCAAGGCATGACCTATTATTTAGGCTTCACGAATGGGATTACCGCTCATAACCATAACACCTTGATTTGTAATGATAATCTAACTAGAAAATCGCCATAGGCATATGGGAGAAGTAAAGTTAGGATTGTACGTATCGAACGCGAGAGCTTCGGTAGATTAGAGTGGTGGGTTAACTGAATAACATTGTAAAAGGTGTTTATGCTGTAGCATTTGCAAGAGCTGTGCAGCATGAATGCTATAGCAAACTAGAGGGAGTGTCATGCTTAGAAAGGATTCTGAGCTCAGCCTATCTTTTACTGATATCTTCTTACGACTACGATCATTTGGTTATTTTCCTGTTTATTAGTATAACTATAAAAACTCCCAAACCAACCAGATTTTATTTTCTTGTTAAGCATAACTAATTCTGCACTTCAGCGTTATCATTTGGCATCTCAATCTCTATGGGACAATACTCTACTTACTCTTTATTACTTGTTCAACTGGTTCACTTGCCATCAAGGAATTCGACCAACAAGTTTTTGGCGCCGTTGCCGGGGACTATAGATACCTTTAGTGACGGTGCACTTATCGCTGAATAGTTGTGATTTATCCAATAAAGCTCACCTTTCCCTTTTCTTGATTTTCAGGTACATTCTGTAGTGTATGTGTAACTCGCCTTTAGGCAACCTAGAGCCTTACGATCATGAAATGGAATGCACTTACAAGCAAAGGCGCAGGAAGCAGAAGTAAAGAAGTCAATTTTTTGACACCGCAGACATGACGGATATGCCTGTCAATCATGATCAGGATAAAAGGGAGCCGCAAGCAATAAACAGAGACGATCAGGTCCCTCCACCTCCAAATCCAGATCTGAATAAAACTATCATGTAATTTGGGATTCCAGACTTAAACAAGTTGAATTCGGCTATCACGCCCCCGACCCTTAATGCAAGACACTTTGAGATTAAAGGTGTCATGATTCAAATGATGAATGCAGCCGGACAATTTGGAGGACTCTCGTCTGAAGACCCTCATTTACACCTCAAGGCTTTCATGGAGGCGTGCGACTCTTTCGTCATTCCAAGAGTCGCGCCTGACGCTGTTCGAATTAAATTATTCACATTCTCTCTTTAGGACAAGGCTCGAACGTGGCTTAACAATCTACCAACCAATTCAATCACCTCCTCGAATGATCTAGAGAGTAAATTTATGCTCAAATTCTTCCCACCTACTAAGAACGCCCAACTTAGAGGGGATATCACAAATTTCCAACAAAAGTCTGGTGAATCCACATATGAAGCTTAGGACAGATTTAAGGACCACCTCAGAAGGTGCCCATAACACGGACTATGTGAATGGGTCTAGCTAGAAACATTCTACAGAGGTCTTGATGGACAAACACAATCAATTGTAGTCGCTTCCTCCAGCGGGCCCATTTTGATGAAGTCCTATGAAGAGGCTCATGAATTATTAGAGCGCATGGCTATGAACAGCCATCAGTGGCAAGTAGACAGAGCTACACCCTCCAGAACTGTTGTTGGAATACATGAATTGGATGTTATGACTGCTCTCACAGCTCAGGTATCATCTCTAACCAACATGGTAAAGGATTGACCCTTCCTTCGAGCAATACATCACTACAACCATCTCAAGTAGTTTTGTGTATTGTGGCAGAGAGCACCCCTACTCTCAGTGCTCTGCCAACACCGAATAGTTAACTACGTCAACAACTTTAAAAGGGCCGTAACACCAACAACCCGTCCTCTAATACGTACAACCCTGGATGGAGGCAGCATCCCAATTTCTCGTGGAGCTCTCAAGGTCAACAAACTATAGGACAATCATCTGGCCCACCATACTGAAACAAACCATCAAACCCACCAGGGTTTATCCAGTAAGCACGGCAGCAGGACAGTGATTCAGAACAGCAACACTCTATGTTGACCCTTGTGAAGGAGTACATGGTAAAGAACGACGCAGTCATTCAAAGTCAGCAGGTAACCCTTCGAAACCTTGAAAACCAAGTTAGACAACTAGCAACTGCTCTCAACAATAGGCCCTCATGATCTCTGTCGAGTGATACTAAAGTTCCCAGAATCCAAGGAAAGGAGGAAGTCAAGCTAATAAAGCTCTGAAGCAGCAAGAGCCTGGAGCCCATGAGGGTGACCAAACAACCTATTGAAGATGCTGACCTAATGTTTGAGCACTCAAAGAAGGGGAATGAGAGTGCTAAACAAACCCTTGAAAAAGAGCAGCAGCACTCAATGCCCTTGCAAACTGAACTGGATATCGATGCTACAGCATTGCCTCCATTCGCCTCACTAGAGGATCACGTACAACATTCAAAAAGGGATGCTACGGCATCATCAAAACAGAACCGTGATCTAGGATCATCTTGGGTGCTAAAGCAACCCCTGCCTTTCCCACAAAGACTACAAAAGCAAGGACAAGAAAAGCAATTCCAAAAATTTCTCGACATGCTACGGCAATTGCATATCAATATCCCTTTAGTGGAAGCATTCAAGACGGTAGCATTAACTCAGGACTGCAGTGCCATGCTAACAAATCGGCTACCACCGAAACTAAAAGACCCTGGCAACTTCACAATCCCCTATGCAATTGGACCTTAATACTTAGGGAAAGCCTTATGCAACCTCAGAGCCAGTATTAATCTAGTGCCCATGTCTGTCTTCAAAAGATTAGCAGTTGGGGAAGCAAGGCCCACAACAGTTACATTATAGTTAGCTGATCGCTCCATTGTCCTACCAGAAGAAAAAAATGAAGATGTCTTGGTTAAAGTCGATAAGTTCATCTTTCCTGAGGATTTCATTATTCTTGACTTTGAAGCAGACTGGGAAATTTTGATCCTATTGGGGAGACCATTCATGGCCACCGAGAGAACATTTTTTGATGTGGAAAAAGGAGAACTCACGATGCGAGTCAATGAAGACCATGTGACCTTTTCAATTTTGAAAACAGAACAATATGCAGACCTAGCATAAGGAGGCCAACCACTACAAAGTAATGTGGATGGAGGCATAGGGACAACCTACGCCCTTGCTTCTAGTTTGAACTAATCTCATAGGCGAGTCTAGCTGAAGACTCTAAACCAAGCGCTACTGGGAAGCAGCCCAGCTTCTGGTTTTCGTTTCATTGTGTTTACGTGGCCACAGGGATCCAGACCGGCTTGGTCAGTGCTATAGCATGATAAAAGGCATTACATCTCCAACGCAGCAAACCAGCTCAAGCCCATAAATAGCGCTACCCAGGTATGCTCCCATCTATGTGACCAAAAGTTATGTGCATTTGCTTTCTTCGTTTTTTTACTAGCGGGCCACCCTCACTGGGCCTATTACACGTTAAATCATGCTTACTCACTACCCAAGAATCGCGACACTTTGCGTTTCGATTTTCAAACTTAAGTACACAAGTCTGATTGTTATTCATCACCCAGTCTTTTGCCCCCGCGCCTTTTCCCCTACCTCCGTTTCCCTCTCTCAACCATACCATCCCTTACCTACTATGCCCAGAGTCAAACATGTAGCAAGGCGTGGCCGGTTGCCTCCACCGGTCTACGCCTGCTATCATCCGGCTGCCCCACCCCCACCGCCAACACCGACGCCAGCGCCACCTACCCCCATCGAGCTTTCATCCTCCTCTGCCTCCACCGACTCCTCCACTTTGTCAGGCCCTACTGACTCATCTGACAAATCCTACATTCTTGCCAACACCCCTCTCTATTGGTGCCCAGACACCAATACGAACTCCACGGATAAATTTCTGCGCCGCCTTGGCCGATTGCGCAAGGAGCTGAAGACCATTCGCTATGACCCGCGTGTGTGCCTTGCCGCCCACCACCATGGCTCGCTGACGACCTTCTCTCTCTCACTCCCACTCGGGGAATCCTATCGTCAATGACTTGGGTGGCACTTACTCCGATGAGGATACGACTACCAGCGCCCATGACCCCGCTGACCCTCTAGCCCCTTAGTTTTTAAGTGGTTCTTTCTATACTTTTGATTTGACATATTTAACTTATGTCGCTGCCCTAGACGTTTGCCTTCGGGCCCTTTTTGTGAATGATGGCTATGAATGCTTTGTTTTCCAATCTTGCTTGCGTCTTCCACATCCCCAATTTTTACGCATTTATTATATCTCTTACGTGCTGCAATGAGGGCATTGCTTCATTCAAGTGTGGGGGAATGATTCTATCTGCACTTGCTAATTCATGTTTGAATGTGCTCAAAATAACCCAGATTTAGCTGATGTGCAAACGGGCAAATTTTTTAAATTTTTCATTACTAAAGCACGAACAAGAACCTATAGCGGTAGGATGAATATCTGTACGACTAAGCATATCATGATTGCCTGAAGGAAACTAAACTATTAGGCTTGGGAAATTGACAGTGCTAGTTAACTTGGTGTGTGGTAAAATGACGGTTAGGAAGAATAGAGAGAGAACCCACAATGGAAGGATTTATTTGAGCCTAATTGTTTTTATTCCAGTGTGCATGTCAGCTAACCCATGTATGATCTTTGAATTGTCTTAATTCTCTGATAAACTGACTGGCATCTGAGCAAAGAGTTAGTAGGATAAAGGCATTCACGTCGTACCCCTCATCCTTATACATAAACCATAAAACATCGCTCTCCATATTGCTACCCCTTTACGCCTTATCGACTATGCTATAGCAGAGCCAGTTAAACAGGCAAGTATTAGGAAGACTGCGAAGGAATGCTATGGCAATGTGCCTCCACTAAAGAGCTGCAAGAAAGTTGTTTATTTATCAAAAGAAAAAGAAAAAGAAGAAGAAAAAGAAAACGAAAAAATAGAATAGAATAGATTAAAGAGCACCAAAGCAATACAAGATTCAAATGAGGCATTCGGCTAAGTTAAGAAACCTGTCTAACACCCTGCTATAGCATTGACCATCATTTTTCACTTCCACGCATATATAGCCTTCCACACCATTACCACCTAAGAAGCCCTTTTGACGTATGAAGCTCAGATGCTAGGAAGTAATCTTAGAACTTTGACAAGGCTATAGAACTTCTAGGTTAGCGTGATAAGAGAGAAAGCTAAATCCCCAAGGTCAGAGAGAGTAAAACACTGAATCTGAGAGTCTCTTGACACTTCCTTATCTAAGCAATACCTTGCATCATGAGCCGCTAGTACTGGCCAATGAGATTGCTTGCTCGGGGACCTGACCTAAGAGCAATAGTAAAGGCATAGTTATATGGATAGGCGTGCTGTTGCTATTAGTCAATATTCTGCTCTATTATCTCTGTCTTTATTTTGCCCAGGAGTGTAAAAAGCTAAGTGTGAGGGTATTTGATGAGTGCTGTTTATGTCATGTTTTCCCTGTATTATATGATTGTATTGTATGGTGAATAGGAGCTTAACTGAATTAATCTAAGCAAAAAGGCATTGATTCATTATATAGGGAACTTAAGGATGAATTCCACGTACATCCTAAACATGCGCTAAGGAAAGAACAAGTTTTGAGGTTTTATTAAAAAGGCGCATAACATGGCCGATACAATGCTATAGCATCAGGACAACTTTATCGAAGTACAATACAATGCATCCCTTAAGCTATAGCAAAGTAAGTGACACAATGCTATGCGGCATATGTTTTGATCTTTTGTCAAGGTTGTTTCAAGAAATATAGTGCAGGTCATTAAGTGAAAGAGAACAACGGTTAGATTGCTGACATATTGGAATAGAAGATGCGGAGGATCGAAACAAAGATTTGAAGAATCCCGCAGGATCAGCAGAATCAATCTACCGAGATTTAAAAGAGAGATTACGATTGGACCTCAACAAATTTGGAAAGGCCCAGTTCGCTGGACGTATGTCGCAAGTAAACTGGATTATAAAAGGAAACAATAGCACACCCTCAAGGGGGTCGAAAGTCGTCGAGAGTCAAAGACTAATCCCACACGGCCAAACTCAAGAGAAGAGTGAGAGAAGTTACGAGACACGAGAACTCCAAGAGAACCCAGTTTCCTTCCTTGCAGTGAGACAGAGATAAGAATGTTGGAAATTATGCACTAGGGGCAACTCATTGTACTTTAAACATTTATGTTATTTAAAGTATTTCTTCGTTTAATTATCATATCATTTGCATGTTTATAGTGATAACTGTATCCTTGGATATATCTTATAGATTATCCTAAATGTCCCTGGTTGGTCATCTACGCAGGAGCGAAGATGAAATAAGACCAGTATGACTTTGATGAGGTATGGAGATATGAATCAAAGTCATGGGCACTTGTAAGAGTACAAGGTGCTGGACCGACCCACTATGAGAAAGCTGCATGAATTTAGCATAAGCTTTTCTCATTTATAACTGCGTCACAACGCCCTTTGACCTGAGATCATCATGGATTCCTACATGAGAGTTGCTGGTCTTTGACCTAGTCAAAAGTCACCTTTGACCGGGTGATGATAAAGGCTTCGATCGGGATCAGTGGTTTTTAATGCAGTGAATGTGAATGGTGAAGATGGAATTTGTCCCTCACATTTGTAGAGAGATAATACTGGGCCCCTCGATAAGTGAGTCTAAGAAATGTATGGCCATACTACGATGGAAAGGAGTTTCCATTTCAATTGTTAGACTACTCAAGAATCGATAAAGTAATGGTCAAGAACAGGAAGTTGACATTATCCATGCCTCATCCTTGACCAAATTATCGCATAACAAAAGGGACATTGTTGTACGATAGGTTGTATCGTATTATCGATCCCCATATGAATTGGGTAGTCGTAATGTCTTGCTAGAGGCCGCTTGCGACTTGTGGGCTGGTACAGTATTGACCCCATGTGGGCCTGCAGGGTCGCACACAAGAATAGCCCAACACGAGCAAAAGTGTCCTGATTCATTGAATCTTAGATATGTCTAAGATTTAATGAATACAACTTTAATCTA
Organism: Acacia melanoxylon; assembly: GCA_019022615.1. Taxonomy (NCBI): domain Eukaryota; kingdom Viridiplantae; phylum Streptophyta; class Magnoliopsida; order Fabales; family Fabaceae; genus Acacia; species Acacia melanoxylon. The sequence goes on from JAFJYJ010000111.1 coordinate 285,105, forward strand.
GGATATATATTATATTATATTATATTATGATATAATATAAATTTGAAATTAAATAATAATGATATTATTAATATAGATTATAATATTAATATATATTATTTGTTTTGTATTTAATTTATTTGATAAATTAAATATCTAAAACAAATATAGAGATATTGTATCTCGATTTAATTTTCAAATAAAGATATCATATATCGATTTAATTTAAATTGAGATATAGTATCTCAGATTTAATTAAATAGATAGATATCATATCTTAGATTTAATTTATAGAGATAAATTAGATCAGAAGGCTTTTAATTCAGATTAAATAAATAGATTAGATTAGATCTATTGGATAGATTTAATTAATATATTATTTTGATCCAAATTCAAATTTCAAGATTAATAAGGATTAATTTTGAATATAATACGTCAATTGAGTTTTGAAAATCTACAGGACATTTTGTCAGACGTATTAGAAAAGCCGCGAGAAACCCTAGAGAGAGAGAGAGAGAGACGCAAAAATACTGAAGGCGCTAGCACGCTGCCGTTGGTGTTGGAGGCTGTTCGTGTGGATACCGGTAGAGGGAGTGAACACTCAAAGTCGGCTCCTGTTTGATCGAACGTAGGTAGCCCACGAGAACGAATTGAACGAAACACTCATGAGTTCGCATAGGTATGATTTCTAACGAACCTTGATTTAAACACCATTGATGGATCCTCTCAAGGGATCCGTAAGTTTTAATGGATGAGAATCCTTCCGCTGCATGTACAGATCCCAACAAAGAAGACGTGGAGTCGTGACATGACAGGGCTTCTTCCACGCCGTCATAACCTCTGTAAAGCTTTCTGTTTTTCTTCTTTATTTGATTTTAGTTAATCTTTTTGTCATGGCTATTCTGTAGTGATCTGTTTAGTGTTCCCTTGTTAGTCATGAACTAAATCTCCTATGGCTGAGCAAGAATGATTTCCTAAGTTTGAATGAACCCAGTTGCTAGTTTTTAATCCAATACATTCAGTTTGCTTATCAGTGATTTAATTTCTTGTCGATTAGCAAGAGCTAAGGGCTAGATCAGTGGTCTTGGCTTACTGAGAGGGAGTCGGGGTTAGACATCTGAGAAACAGTGATTGCTATGCAGGCTGGTGCAAGGCTTGACCTATTATTGTAGGCTTCAGGAATGGGTCTACCGCTCATAACCATAACACCTTGATTTGTAATGATAATCTAACTAGAAAATCGCCATAGGCATATGGGAAAAGTAAAGTTAGGATTTTACGTATCGGACGCGAGAGCTTCGGTAGATTAGAGTGGTGAGTTAACTGAATAACATTGTAAAAGGTGTTTATGCTGTAGCATTTGCGAGAGTTGTGCAGCATGAATGCTATAGCAATGCGTATAGGCAACTGGGGCGAGTGTCATGCTTAGGAAGGATTTTGAGCTCAGCCTATCTTTTACTGATATCTTCTTACGACTACGATCATTTGGTTATTTTCCAGTTTATTAGTATAACTATAAAAACTCCCAAACCAACCAGATTTTATTTTCTTGTTAAGCAAAACTAATTCTGCAATTCGGAGTTATCATTTGACATCTCAGTCTCTATGGGACGATACTCTACTTACTCTTTATTACTTGTTCGACTGGTTCACTTGCCATCAAGGAATTCGACCAACAGGCACCTAGAGAAGGTGACTGTTATACCTTAGAATTACCTAAAGTTAATTCTGAAAAGTGTTTTGTTAGCAACTTGGATGAAAGTTGGTTGTGGCATAAGCGTCTAGCTCATGTGAACATGTTTCAACTCGACAAGTTGTTAAGAAAAGATTTAGTTCTTGGTTTACCTAAACTACGTTTTAAAAATGACATGATTTGTTATGCTTGTCAAAGAGGTAAACAAACTAAATTATCTTTCAAAAATAAGTTTAAAATCTCAACTAATAGACCTCTTCAACTACTTCACATGGATCTAGTTAGACCTGCAAGAGTTAAGAGCCTTGGAGGCAATTTGTATACTCTAGTTATTATCGACGATTTCTCTCGATTTGCTTGGACTATCTTTTTATCTTCAAAAGATGAAACGTTTGATCTATTTGTCGTGTTTGCCAAGAAGGTGCAAAACGAGAAAGGTGTTTGCATTTTAGGTATTCGGACCGACCATGGAGGTGAATTTGAGAATCAAGCTTTCGGAGAATACTGTGACACTCACAGAATAGACCACAACTTCTCGGCCCTAAGGAAACCACAACAGAATGGTGTGGTTGAAAGGAAAAACCGAGTCCTCACCAAAATGGCTCATGCGATGTTGAATGAGAACAAGACTTCTCAAGCCTTTTGGGCAGACGCAATGAGCACGGCCTGCTATGTCTCAAACCGAGCCTATCTCCAAAAGAAACTCAACAAGACTCCATACGAATTATACAAAGAAAGGAAACCGAATCTGGCTCACCTACATATTTTTTGTTGCAAATGTAACACTCATCCTAAATGCGCCATTATTTATTAGAGTTATAGCGCACAGGCATCGAAATGATTTGGACGATTTAATTACGGAATAAATCTTTCATAAAATAACTTAATTTGAAAATATGAGGATAAATTTTTTGCGATTCAAATCGATACCTTAAGGGTATCTTAATACAATAATCCAAAAATAGACAAATGATAAACGATACATTACAATCTATCTAATCCTATTTTTTCCAAAAAGTCCAATCTGCTGTAACCCTTACAGCTACATCTTTCCTCTTGATCCCGATCAACTACCTGTTTCTTTCATGCGGTCTGGAGTTCAAATGAATGAACCTCAGGGGTAACAGTTAATCTTATATGCAAATATGAAATGTAAATGACAGTATAACACATGTATAAGCATAGAATAATTCACAGTAAATAAGTCACACCGTAACCACAGTTATCGGCCAAGGACCGCAGCCCTTTAGGACACGCAACCCTATTTTAGGACACACAGCCCTATGAGACACGCAGCCTCAATCCATAGCTAGGATACACACATGCAAAATTATCTAGCAACCATAATCAGTCATACATGTAATACATACATACAAGCTAATAAGATAATAGTTACCCAATCTTATATGCAAGTATGAAGTATAAATCACAGTATAACACATGTATAAGCATAGAATAATTCACAGTAAACAAGTCGCACCGTAACTGCAGTTAACGGCCAAGGACCGCAGCCCTTCAGGACACGCAGCCTTGTTTTAGGACATGCAGCCCTATGAGACACGCAGCCTCAATCCATAGAGTAACGCGTAAGAACCTGCCCTTGGGAGGGGAACAACAGCTGGAAATGGCTGCTAAGACCCCGTAGGCTGAGGAGCAAAAGGAGGGATCCACCCGAGGTGGGGCTCACGTTTGATTAGCTAGTTGGTGAGGCAATAGCTTACCAAGGCAATGATCGAGCTGGGTCCGAGAGGATGATCGCCCACACCGGGATTGAGACACGGCCCGGACTCCTACGGGAGGCGCGGTGGGGAATTTTCCGCAATGGGCGAAAGCCCGACGGAGCAATGCCGCGTGGAGGTAGAAGGCCTACGGGTCGTAAACTTCTTTTCACGGAGAAGAAGGAATGACGGTAGACGGGAATAAGCATCGGCTAACTCGGTGCCGCAGCGGTTGCGGTAAGACAGAGGATGCAAGCGTTATCCGGAATGATTGGGCGTAAAGCGTCTGTAGGTGGCTTTTTAAGTTCGCCGTCAAATCCCGGGCTCAACCCTGGATAGGCGGTGGAAACTACCAAACTAGAGTATGGTAGGGGCAGAGGGAATTTCCGATGGAGCGGTGAAATGCGTAGAGATCGGAAAGAACACCAAAGGCGAAAGCACTCTGTTGGGCCAACACTGACACTGAGAGATGAAAGCTAGGGGAGCGAATGGGATTAGATACCTCAGTAGTCCTAGCCGTAAACGATGGATACTAGGCGCTGTGCGCATCGACCCGTGCAGTGCTGTATCTAACGCGTTAAGTATCCTGTGGGGAGTACGTTCGCAAGAATGAAACTCAAAGGAATTGACGGGGGCCCACACAAGCGGTGGAGCATGTGGTTTAATTCGATGCAAAGCGAAGAACCTTACCAGGGCTTGACATGCCGCGAATCCTCTTGAAAGAGAGGGTGCCTTCTCTTCGGGAACGCGGACACAGGTGGTGCATGGCTATCGTCAGCTCGTGCCGTAAGGTGTTGGGTTAAGTCCTGCAACGAGCGCAACTAGGATACATACATGCAAAATTATCTAGCAACCATGATCAGCCATATATGAAATACATACATACAAGCTAATAAGATAACATTTACCTACCTCAAGCTTGAATCCTCAATTCGTCCAAAGGTGTTGGGATCAGTAGAGGTGTCAAGGTATTCCTATAAACGTTTATCATTGTTATTAGTTACTTCTTGCGTCGCAAAGTAACCAACTATGCGAATTAATTGTAGAGGATTAAAAGTGGATTAACCCCTAAAAATTCCATTACTAATGATACCCTTCTTAATAAATATTAATATTATTTATTATTATTTATTTATCCATTTTATTAAGACTCATGTCCTTTAAAAATGTTAAGAAGGGTTTTCCTTGTCACTTTAGAGTCTTTATAACCCTTAATAGACAAGTTATCCAAAAGAAAAACCTTTACTTTGAAGGTTATGCACAATTTATAACTTGCATGACTATTTTAAGACTTATAAAAAATTCAGCCTTTAACTTTTCTGAGAATTTAGAAAATTCATAATTGGAACGATACAACTCCAAATGGAGTGATTCCAATTTCTACTTAAACCTTGATAAGTCTATTTTCATAAATTAAAGTCACCAAGTTGATCTATGATTGAGAAAATCTCCAATTTTCGAAAAACACAAACAATGTTCCAAATTTTTCAGATTTCTTGACCAATCTTTGAAGAATCATAACTCCTTCAATACTTATCGGAATTCGACAAATTATATATAAAATTAAACCTATATGTGTCTACTATTTAACTGGAAATTTTCATGTAAAAAATCAAAGGTTTACTGTGTCCGAAATGCAACGTCCTTTTGCTGCTCCAGAACTCTACCGAAAATTTTACTGATTTTTAGCTCAACTTCGAAAAATCATAACTGGAGTTATAGACCTCCTTTTTGGGTGATCTAAAGCTCATTTTAAAGATCATGATGTGTACTAAATATACAAAAAATTTCAGGGTCAAAGAGGGTTGTTTTCCCTGGTTTTACCTTTCTAAAAAATTATTGTTTCAGTAGCAAAGTTCATTTTCCAGAAATGGCAGCAATATTATTTCATGCACTGATCATCTTCACACATGCATATATACTCATATATATATTTCTAAGTTTCTTTAGTTCTAAACAGGAGGAACAAATGTAAACAAATGCTCCTCTTCTCTTTTATATGGTTGCATAGTTCACACACACACACACTTTACCATTGGTTTCTAAATCTTTTCGATGTTCACTACTTGCATCTTGTTAATATATATATAAGACCACGTCCCTTTGATATATCCGCAGCCATAAAGCTTCTGTTATGCACTTATATATTATCTTATCATTTCCTTCTCTCTCATTTGTTTATGCAGCAACGTATCAGTATATATGTATAACCTAACAACAATTATTGTCTCAATGATAGTAGAGGTTTAAAAATGCTAATACTCTTCAACATAATACAAAGTAATCAATGAACAGAAAGACCTTGAAAAAAAACAAACACGCACACATAGAATCTGAATGTTTACTTTTCACCCATGCCATACTTTCAATAGTCAAACCAGTTGGGGATCCTTTGTACGATGATAAATGGCAAAGCAAAAAAATAAGTAATCCCCCCCCCCCTCCAGGCCATAAAGTTGATTCTTGGATGTTTATTCATTTTCATTTTTTTTTTTGTATGAACCTCTGGTTTCTGATATATAATGCATACACAAGGAAATGATGGTGGAATGTTAGAATAGTGCTTTGCAGCAATTAAACCATTTCCGTAAGTCAAAAGTCAAACGTCAGTTACAGTAGCAAGCAATGGAATTTCTATCATCTTCCCAAGTTTAAATGCTATATATATATATATATAAAAAAAAAAAAAAAAAAACCACTCTTCCTACTTGGTTTCCTTCATGCGCAGGTGTGTGTGTGTGTGTGTGTATTATAACCACATTTCCTGAGTGTGCAGCATTAAGACAGTAAACTTAATGATTTACCTTGCTAGATTTCAGCTTGTACTCTCAGCTTCCCCACCGACAACTATCACCTCTACCTTATGGATTTAAAACATAGCACCTTGATGATCACGGCTGAAAGCTCTCACTCTCTCTCACGCTCTCAGACTCAACTTGCAGCAGTGTGAAGGGTGGAGTAAATAAGGAGCAATGGTTATGTATGTATATATATTGCGAGCATGAACCAGACCCAGAAGAAAATACACAGCGGATATGGATGTTGTGCTCGAGAAGCATGGAACTGAATTGCGTGTGAACAGTAGGCCGAAAGTGATATCTGAGATGCGGCGTGATCGACGCTGCTGAATCTTCTTTTGATTTAACGTGTTCGGCTCGTGTGCAGTGAAGGAAGAGAACTGATGTGCTGATGTGTTTCTCTCTTTTTTCCCCCTTTTTTTCAATGTCTACGTGTTTGGGCCATGAATAATGAATGGAGAATTTGCTTATTCTGCATCTGAGATATTATATGGCATGGCCCATAATTATGGTTACGTGTTGCATAGGAGCAAGTGGCTTAATCCTTAATGAAATTGAGAGGGGAAGATGATGTTTGGGCTGTGAGACCCATTCAAAATTATCCCACTTAATCTTTTTTAAAACTTTTATTAGTAATTAGGTCCTTTGCCCAACTACTTACTAAAATTAGATTATTGTTAGAAATAAATCCTTAATTCCGTATAAGAATGTTTCCTTCTCAAATTTTTTTTTTCTAGGCCATATAATATTGATTCCAAGAATTTTAAGCCACAAATTATCTCTTATGAATTTTCCTTAAATTTATTATTTTCCTAAAAATTCAAGGAAAAATATGCCTTAATTTCCAATAATTATTTTATGTCATAATTTATCCCTTCCATATATTCCTTGAATTTATTCTTTTCTCGAAATAAATTAAGGAGAAATAAGCCTTAATTTCCAAATATTAATTTTAACATTTATCCAGACTAAATTTCTCATAATTAATTCCACCATAATATTTCTATATCCTCGAAATATTATTTCATAATCTTCTCAAATTTTCAAGGTCCTAAATAATTTTAATAATTATCTTAAATTTTTCCTCATAATAAGCTTAAGACTTTTGGACTCTACTGGCAAGAAGCCTTATTATCTCAGTTTTATTTCCAACCTTCTTGTCCAAAAATTTGGGATGTTATAGCAAATGCTTCGTCCACAGCAATGGTAAGAATAACTTGGGGAAATTCTATCCCAAATCCGACGTAGGTATATTCCTCGGATACTCTAATAGGAGTAAGGCCTAGAGAATTTTCAATAAACGTACTCGTTTAGTATAAGAGTCAATTCATATTGTGTTCTGTGAATCTGAATCTGACAAATATCTTGATGAAGATGAGGATCCTATTTTTCAAAATTAATTCTTTTCAACAACTACTCCTGCCTCAATTGAAAACTCAGAAAATGTTTTTGAAGCTAATCCTCAAAACGCTTGTGAAAATTCTGATCAATCTCAGCCTAAAGCTTGGAAGTTTATTAGAAATCATCCTTTGGACCAAGTGATATGTGATGTGAATCAAGGTGTAAGGACCAGAAAAAGTACCTTAAATGAGGTTACGTTTTCTATCTTCATATATGAGATTGAGCTCTCTAAGATTGATAAAGTCCTTTCAGACAATGATTGGGTTATCACAATACAAGAGGAATTACATCAATTTGATAGAAATATCAAGTTTGAGATTTGGTACCTAGGCCTAAAGACCATTCGGTCATTGGTACTAAATGGGTATTAAAAAAACAAACGTGATGAATCCGCAATCATAGTCCGTAACAAGGCTAGATTGGTTGTTAAAGGCTATAATCAAGAAGGTATTATTATGAGGAAACGTATGCTCTAGTGGCTAGATTGGAAGCTATACAAGTACTCTTAGCCTTTGCGTGTATCAAGGGATTCAAACTCTATCAAATGGATGTGAAGAGTGCTTTTCTAAATGGTTTCATTCTGGAGGAAGTTTATGTTGAAAAACCTCCTGGTTTTGAAAATGATCCTCATCCAGTTCAAGTTTGCCGTTTCAAGAAAGCCTTATATGGTCTTAAGCAAGCTCTTAAAGCTTGGTATGAGCGGTTAAGCAAGTTTCTTCTTGATCAAGGTTTTGTCAAAGGAAAAGCAAACACAACTCTCTTTATAAAGACTAATAAGTGTAATGATATTTAAATTGTGCAAATTTATGTGGATGACATAATCTTCAGTGCTACTAATGATACTTTGTGTGAGGAATTTTCAAAGAAAATGTAGGGCGAATTTGAGATATCCATGATGAGAGAGCTAATTACTTCCTTGGTCAGCAAATTAAACAACGGAAGAATGTAATTTTCATCTCTCAAACGAAGTATCTCTGTGATTTGCTCAAGAAATTTGGGTTGGAACATTGCAATGGGACCGATACTCCAATGAGCCCAACTGCCTTTGTGTTCACTTAAACACTAGAGTGTTTTGAGTCTTATCACTCGAGTGATCTCTCAAATCACTTTGTAAGAATTCCATGATTCAAGTTTTAGTTTAAATAACAGTTGCTCACTCGAGTGTCTTGAAACATACACTTGAGTGACTTGAATCAACAAATCCTCTTTCTTTTTCAAGTTTGTTATCATTATAACATAAACCGAGAACTAACATTTTTATGGTGAGATGCCTTTTTTGTTAATTATTAAATTAAGGGACATTACGACAAAATTACCAACACTTTAAAATCTTAATTTGATCTCTATCACCTCTTTGTCACTTACATGTGTTAACAAACTTTTTTTTCTTCATAAATTCAAATAGTATTTACTTAGAATTTTCCCTTGAAAAACATCGATATTTGATTGTCTTGTTAGCTGTAAATAATAGAGTCCTCCCACATAGTCACGTGTTGGAATCAAATTAAGAGATGAAAGATGAGGGAGTAAAGAATTAGCTTATTATCATGTTATTGTCATGAGGAATTCCGCAATTAGTTTTAAGTTTACAATTAATAATTTACTTCTTTTCAAATGATTTTATTTTAACAAAATTTCGTATTGCGTGTGTTGAAGTTATTAGCAAGATATACACTGTCGCTTGAATATGTTGGTAAAAAAAGACGCAGTAAGAAAAACAAAATTTCATCGGAAAATAGAAATGAAAATGATGCAGAAATCAAAATTTTAGCAAATGTTTTTTAAAATATTAAGTATAAGGAATAGTATAATTGAATAATTCTGTATTTCGAAATTTATGCTTGCTCGTTGAGTACTCAAAATTTGCCTAAAACCAATATGCAACTTATTTTCCACAGGGGCACAATTCTTTTTTTAATTGTATGCAATTTATGTTTAACTATATATAAATTAAAAAGAAAAAAGAAAAAGAAAGAAAAAGAGAATTGTATACAGATTAACATATATGATATGTTGTACAAGAAGAGTTGCACCCCCATAACCTATTAACCTATAAAAGTTGGTTTTGTTGATAAATGAGTTGACTTATAATCATAAGGTTGTAAGTTTAAATCCTTCAGATGTGAATACTTTATTGGTAGAAAATATGTAAGTACCTCTATAAACACTCTCTAAACCCGGAGGTATGCTCTAATCTTAATAAGCCCCCAGAACCCAACTCACCTATACTTTTTAGCATATATATATATATATATAAAAAAGACTTTTTAGTATAATGGTATAGATGCTCCCCTATAAGTGAGGAGTTACGAGTTCAATCCCGTTTATTGTAATTGAGGAGGTTAGCGCATAAAAGAGGTGCATCAGCTTAATTGACATTTAATTATCATCGGACTTTTTAGGTGTTTTCGGGCAATATATTTTGGAATGAGAAAATTTTCAGTAATTTTATATAAATATAAACTAATGATGAGAACAAGAAAAGAAGGGAAAGAGAAGTAAAAAAGAAAAAGAAATGCTGGTGGATAAAAATCACCCTCACTTAAATATCATCAATTAAAAACGCCATCAAACAAAACAACAAATACTTTTCATCGGATAAAAAAGGAGAAAGATAAAGACATCTTGAAAGAACATTCTGTATAAAAAGGCCTTCCATTTTCTTCTTCTCTACTCATCCCTCTCCAAACTATAACCAATTCACAGCTTCATCTCACAGATCTCCAAAATCTGCAACAAGAACATATGAATTGAAGACGAACATAGCTAGCTAGAATCAGATCAAAATCAAGAAATTTGTATGTAAGCATGGGCGAAGAATCGAGGAAGTGGATCCTACTGGTGGCGTCCATATGGATTCAAGCATTCACGGGTACGAACTTCGACTTCTCGTCGTACTCGTCGGATCTGAAATCGACGCTGGACCTAACTCAGCTTCAGCTCAATTATCTGGCGGTGGCTTCAGACATGGGAAAGCTATTTGGATGGTGCTCTGGTTTTTGTTTGCTGTATCTTCCTCTCTGGCTCGTCACCTTCATCTCAGCGTTTCTCGGCGTTGTTGGATATGGCCTTCAATGGCTTCTCATTCAGAAAATCATCTCTTTGCCTTATGTTCTGGTCAGTAACTTCCGTTCCCACTAGTCCCTCTGCTTCGTTTTCTCATAAAATTGCTTACTACTTCTCTGCTTAGTTCATGAATTATATTGTTTGTTTTATTTTAACTTAGATCCTCTACATTAAACAATATTTCAATTCGGTCCATTAATTTTTTTAAATATCTTTTTAGTCTTCAAATTTTATTATTATAATCTGTTTTAAATAATTATTTTTGCAATAATTAATGTCATTTTAAAAATTAAACTGAATATGTTAGTATTTAATAATGTTCTATCAATGTACTTATTTAATTCTAATGTCAGTGTTTTTTATTAATTATGTTAGGATTAAAATATTGGAAATACACCTGATAAAATTAAGGCTCTAAAATGAAATTATTAGTGATATGTTAAAAGATTAAAGGTTTTTTTTTTTTTTTTTTTTTTAACTTTTTGTTTTTTAATTCTATTATTGGTGATCAAATTTCGAATTTTAATTTGTTTTCCTTAAACTCTTCCATTAGCTTAGATAATATAGCTCAATTATTCTCTGTTGGTACTTTGGAATTCATTGGCTTAGTTATATACAAATGAAAGAAAAGTGTTGCTTTAAGTGCTTCAATCTTGAAATCTATAAGTTATGAAATTGTATCATTCCATTTCTCATATAGTATATAACTAAATAAATGAAATTATTTTTTAGAAAACTGATTATAACTCATGTAAAATTTGTCATTATTTTTTATCATTAAAATACGTATAATTTTTTTCATATCTTTAAGTTACTTTTTTTAAAATATTTAGGCGTCTATAGCTAACATTTCCAAAATAAAAAAATGGCAGTAGTGTTACCCTCATCGTAAGAGTCTGACAAAATTTTATCAAATACTATTTGTTTAAGATTTTTTGTCCATTGCGTAGTTAATTCCTTTAATTAAAACTCTACCCACAATTTTGTCCATTATTATTTAAAATGAATGGAAATTTAATTGGATATTATTTATTGAATAATTCATGATTAATTCAATCACTTATATTTGAGTTCGGTAAATTTTTTAATATCCAATCATGAATTTTACAGAACTTGGTTGAACCGGTAATGTAAATTATTATACATTGAATATAATTGACCGTTAGTTAAAGATAGTTGGTTGGTAGTTCTCCAAAAAGTAAAGAAATACTCCGTATAATTTTTTTTTCAAAAGAAAAAAAAAAGTTTTCATATTTAAACAAAAGTACACCTTTTTAACTTTTAACTATACATATTATTTTATTTTGGTTTCTTAATTTTTTTTTTTTTTAAATGTAACTCCACCACCGTTAGTTATGGTAACAAAAAAAAAAGCGACATTGAAATCTTACACAAAACTTATATGTGGGACGACAAGTGCTAGGGTTAGAAAGCTAAAGACTTCATAAAATTGAAGGATTCAACTAAAACCATGTCCAAAACAGGACTAAAAAGTGCATGCTTACCCTATACCGCTCCTACATTCTTAAATATAGAATTTAGTTTTATGATAATGAATTTTGGTTCAAAACATAAAGGTTTTTTCTATTTTATTACACGTCTTTAATATAAGACCCATTTAACTTTTTTGAAGAGATTAATAAAGATAAATAAATTAGTTTAAAATATTTAGATTTATTTTTTTATACCAGCCCAACTCATAAAGTGATATATAATCTAATAATATATAATATATGTTATAATTAATCAACTTATTTACTTTTAATCTCTTCAAAAAAAAAAATTTAACTAAGTTTTATATTAAAGACTTGAGGGAGTATCTCTTATATTTATCATTTTTTAAATTAATTTATCTAAATTAGGTCTTAGATTAGAGGAGTCTTTATTTATGGGTGTTTAAATTTTTCTGGAAAATCAGTTGAGGAAATGAGTGAGCCTCTTGAAGCCACTCACCAACAATTCTGACCGCAAATTTAAATGGTGCTGAAGGTGAAATTAAACACACACGATTATGACTTTGTGGCCCACAATTTTTGTTTTACTCATCTTGGGTATCCTTAAAAGTGACAAAAGGGGTCTGTTAAAAAAATTAGAAATGAGAATATTCGGTTAAATTGGATATAAATGTATGGGTAGCTTCTACTGTTTAAAATGTTGATATTACCAAATTGTTAGCTGGTATATATGCTTTTACATTTTGTAATAACCCATTAAATTATAAAATAAAATATAGTCTAATGTTATACATATATATTTCAGACATCATGTCATATATATTATATTTAAATAATTTATTTAGCTTGTTGTTTGGTATGAGGGATTTAGAGGAGAGGGAAAATTATTGTGATTTGAATATTTAAAAATTGAAGATATGATATTATAAAATTTTAACAAAGATAGCTAGAATGGGAGATGAAAAAGTAAGAATAATGATTAAAAACTTTTAACCCCTATTCTCTATTTTTTTTTTTGAAATCCAACTTAAAAATATTTTCTCACTCACTTTTCCTCCCTTCCCCTTATACCAAACAGGCTCTTAAATCTTCCTAAATTAAATGAATATGTGTTATAATTAAAGATTAGATGAGTATTTATTTTACTCCGCATAGAAGTCTCATATTTATGGGTGTCTAAATTTTTCTGGAAAATCAGTTGAGGAAATGCGTGAGCCTCTTGAAGCCACACACCAACAATTCTGACCGCAAATTTAAATGGTGCTAAATTAAACACACTCAATTATGATTTTGGGGCCCACAATGTTGTTTTCATATGAAGTGCCAAAATTTCGGTTTGAAAAAATTCCACGGTGCTTTTACCCTAAAATAAGCATATGGAGTGGGGGCAATTACTCATGTTGTGTATCCTTAAAAATGAGAAGCGTGGTCTATTAAAAAAAAACAAATTTGAAATGAGAATATTCGGTTAAATTTGATATAAATCTTTTTATGAACTTTTAATCTGGTATGGGTAGCTTCTTTAAAATGTTGATAATACCAAATTGTTAGCTGGCCGGTATGTATGCTTTTACATTTTGAAATATATTAAATTATTTTTACATGACTTTAAGTTTTTATATTTTTTTGATATAGTTAAAAATTTAAAAATAGTACGAGATAGAAATATTATATTGTATTGTTTTAGGGGTGGTTGGCTGTGAAATAACTAAAAATTAACTAATGATTTTCCTTTTATACCCATATCCCTTTATGACATTGGTGAGAAGTTGTTGGCCACGATACCTTGCTCAACAGAATCCAGTTCTTTTACTCAATTTAACCGTTGTTAATAGTTTTTATTTATTTATAAAAGGCAAAACGATATTAATAATTAAAATAGTACACTACAAAGTAATATAAATAGCGGAGGACGGAGGGAAAGATTAACAAGATTATCTTGGAAAAAAAAAAACAGGATTATCAAACAAAGGGGAGGCAGTGAAAAACAGAAACACGAGTATTAATAGATTATTCAGTTATGAAAAAAGTAGTTCATTTATTTTTAGTTCATTTTATAAAATTAATTGTGTGTGCATACGTATGCATGTTGTTTGTGTGTGTCTGTGCACACACACTAACACTTAGGGGTGAAGCGTGGACTTTCAAGAGACGTCTGTTCCTTGGCCCAAAAAAATCGTCAAATTTACCGCCCTAAAAAAGTGGCTTAAAAGATTTGGGTAGTTTTGAAATTTTTAAGAATTTGGCAGGCGCAAGCATCGGCAAGGGGTCCTGCCCTGCCTATTTGGCCCTGCCCAGAAAATTAAATAGATTTAAATAAATATTGTTCTCCATATATTATTTTATTTAAAATATATTATATTATTATGTCTAAATATATTATAAACATATTATATTATACTTCATCTATCTCTTTGAAATTTATTAACCGCGAACTAAAATCAACTAAAATCTTTGAGGCAAAGTAAGGAGTTACTACTTGGGCAAGGAAGCGCCGTCGCCCGCTGCTTTTGCCTTGCCCTTGCCCGAAAATTGTTAGGCTTTTTATCGGGCAGGGCTAGGCATCGGGCTGCAAAATGCAGCCCGTTCATTCTTCAGGCTTGGCATCGGGCAGGGGTCTCGCCCTGCCCTGCCCATGCCCACCCCTACAGTAACACTAACTAGTTAATAATTCCCTTATAGTAACTACGATATTTACACATGTATTAACTATAATATTCCCAGTGTCATGTCAGCTTATTAATTATTATACTACTCTTCATTACTTCATTGAATTCGTTCATAAAAATATTTCTTTCACTTGACATAGTTTAATAAAACTGCGCCTAGTGAAATTAATTGGATTGGTATCACTATATATGCAGGTGGTTCTTTCATACATGGAAAATCATCAACCTAGTTAAAATGATGACAGTTAAACTTAGTTTTGGCTAATTAAAAAGTCTTGACTTTTACTTCGTCATATCCTTTTTTACAGAAAACAAGCATAATCATTAGTTTCTCATTTTCAAAGCACAGAGAACCTCTTATATATATGTGTGTGTATGTACATATGTGTGTGTGTATAATTAAGTATACACATACATATATGTATATATATAATTTCTTACATGCTTGTCTTACAAGTACAATATAGTTTCATACCTGTGTCTTTCATAGTTCATACTCAATTCCTTGATATTCTAACAACCTAGTGAAATTTGACTAATATACACCAACTAATGCAGGTATTTCTCTCGTGTTTGGTAGCTGGGTGCAGTATCTGCTGGTTCAACACAGTGTGCTACGTTTTATGCATTCAAAATTTTACATCAAGTATTCCTCTTGCCCTCTCTCTAAGCATCAGCTTCAATGGTGTAACTGCAGCTTTATACGCTTTCCTTGTTAACTCAATAAATTCCAGCGATGACACTTTCTACCTCTTGCTCAACGCACTCGTTCCCCTACTAATCTCATGCGTTGCGCTCGTCCCGATCACGATTCTCCACCAGCAGCCGGCACATCCCCTTCCCCCGTCGACCTCTACCCGCCGCCGTGACTTCCCAGTCTTCATCGGCCTCTACATACTTTCTCTCATCACAGGCCTCTATATCCTTGTGCTTGATGATATTTCCACTAGCACAACTTGGTCACGTATTATCCTTGTAGGTGCTCTTTTTCTGCTAGTTCTTCCATTGTTCATCCATAGGATTGTGTATGCCAGGGATCAATGGACTCACTGTTTCATTTCATCGAGCTTATTCCATGTGACTGAATCTGAATCTGATGATGAGATTGATAAAGGGCTGATTTGTGGTCATGAAGAAGAAGAAGTGGAAAGTACAGGAAATGGGAGTTCTGGTGCGATTTTGATGAGGGAGAAGAAGTGTGGTTTTGTGAAGGATATGATGGAGAGAGACAAAATGAGAGTGATTTGTGAAGAACATTCAGCGAGGTTATTGTTGAGAAGGTGGGATTTTTGGCTGTACTATGTAGCATATTTGTGTGGAGCTACGACTGGATTGATTTACAGTAACAACTTGGGGCAAATTACAGAGTCATTAGGATTCAGTTCAGAGACTAGTTCTATGGTATCATTATACTCCATTTGTTCCTTCTTTGGTCGTCTTCTTGCTGCTGGCCCTGACTTCTTGAGCAAGTAAGTCACCAAAAACCACCTACTTCTTTCTCTTGTACCCTTTTCTTGATCTTTGCAAATGGGTTAAAGTGCAAATCTAGGAAGTATTTCGCAATGGGCATTTAACGCCACAAACTTTTATCGGGTGAAAAAATACATATGAAGTTTTCAAATGGTGTAAAAATGTCGTGGTTATTAAGTTGACTAATGTTGATTGTTTAACAAGCATGTAAGTCAAAAATAGATTTAAAAATACATATAAAGTTATCAAAATGATGCAAAAATGTCACAGTTAGTGGAAACATCATGTGTAACTTTACACTTTTTTTTAGTTGACATATTTGCTAAATAGTCAATGTTAGTTGACTTAACAACAATTGAATTAATATGTAATTTTGCATCCAAAGAAAGTTTATGGTGCCCAGTGGCTTTGGAAAAATACTTCATGGATAGATTTGTACTTTAACCCTTTGCAAATAAGTCAACTTTCAATTATTGGATCCTCCAATAAAAATGTTCTTTTATTTCCTTATGTTTACATTTTCTTTCAACTAGCTAGCCAACTCTAGTGCTGTTGAAATTAAAAGAGACAGATATAATACTAGAATAATATTGTCTCTTGATTTTAAGCCAATGGCCCTTCCTTGGAATTCTACCTAATTTATATATCTTGATCTAAAAGTAAGCATAAATCTTAATTAAGACTTTACTTATTTAAAACTGAAGTGCAAAATAAATTAATTTGAGTCTTTAAATTAATTAGAAATGGGATAGAAAGAATGTGTTATCCTGGTTAACTTCTAATGCTTAAAATGTATAAACTCATTTTTCTTTTTGGACCAGATTGAAAGTTCACCACAATTTGCTTATTTACTTACCTGGCCTGCATATTATCATGTGATAAAATGACATTTAAATTCAGTATAGCCGATTTGGTTTTAAAATTTAAACTCACAGCATCTAAATAATCACTGAATGTGAGAGACACAAGATGAATCAAAATAAGAGTATGACTTGACTTTCATATATATACTTGAGAACTAATCCACCATCGGTGTATATATATACAATAATGCAGATGGAACATACACTTTCCAAGGACAGGATGGTACACAGTAGCCATGGTTCCAACACCAATTGCATTCACTTTGCTTGCAGCATCAGAAAGCGAAGCATGTCTGAGAATAAGCACAGGCATGTTAGGCTTAAGTTCAGGCTTCGTCTTCTCTGAAGCAGTGTCCATTACTTCTGAGTTGTTTGGTCCAAATAGTGCTCCTGTGAACCACAACATCCTCATCACCAACATACCTATAGGTTCATGTCTCTTTGGCCTAATTGCAGCCTTGGTCTATGACTCCAACACCGACGCCGAGCCCTTGGAGCGCACAAGCTGGCTGCTTCGCATGTCTACGTGCACCGGAAGCAAGTGTTACATGCAAACTTTCATATGGTGGGGCTGTATTTCCATGGTGGGTGTGGTTTCAAGCTTTTTGCTTTTCTTGAGGACTAGGATGGTTTATGACAATTTTGAATGAAATAGAAATAGAAATACAACTCAAACTTATTATGTTTAGAATGTAGGAGGACATTATACATCGTGTTTTGTAGCAAGTCCACAAATACAACATGGGAAGAATCAAGCATTGTATTAGAGTGTAGGTAATGTTCAAAAGTCATTGCACTAGCTAAAGGGACAAAAACATTTATATAATGAGCCTTTTACACTGTTATTGCATGATGTTGTAGAAAGTATAACCAGTGACAATTGCTTCAATCATGAGAAGGCATAGGACCAATAATAGAATCAAAGTGTCATGGGGTCTTATTTGAATGTATTATATATTTTAAAACGTAGCATCATTTGCATTAATTAATTTCTCTCTCCAATTCTTTATATAAGAGCTAGATGACTTTTTTAGAGAGGTTAAAGAATCTAAATAAATTGGTTAATTATAGCATATTTTTGTATCATTAAATAATATACTAGTATTAGTTTATAAGTTGGACAAATTAGTTTGAGAAAAGTAAAAATATAAATATTTTAAAGTAATTTATTTAAATTTTCTTAAGATATTAAAAAAGGTAAACTGAGTCTTATATTAAAGAATGGAGGTAGTAGATTTTAGGTCGGAAACAATTATCAGTTGTGATACTTGAAAAGTTTTAAAGTGGACTTTACCTTCAATTAATACTAAGGAAATTACATAATGAGCCTTACGCATATTCTTCCCATGAAAACATGAAAAGTTTGATCAATGAACATCGATCTTCCTCTTCCCATAAAACAACAATAACTGTTTCTTCTTATTATTATCTGAAAAAAATAATTTTTTGATCCATATAATTTTAACTCGCTTAAAATTTAGTTCTTTAGGTATAGTGTTGGGGACACGGGTTCAACCCACCGGATCAGCCCATTTTCCTGTAAAAATTGATCGGTTGGGGTAGAAAAATGGGCACACATGTTTTATTAGATGGGTTGGTCATCTAGTTAGCCCATGGGTTAGGCTAGTTAGCTCATGGGCCTTGTGCTTTCTAAAAAAATTGAGTGAGAGGGGAGCTAAACGTCATTTCCATCTATAATGAGCTCATCCTTGGCCTTCATAATATCATTTTTTAAATTTATGAGTGAAGGCAATAGTTAAATGCTATAACCTCATTAGACAGTCAATATTAACATTGCTCTGACAAGCCTACACATCATATTGATTAAATTAGTGTCCTTAAGTGGGTAGTTAAATATTATAAGGCCCGTTTGGTACGGGAGAAAATTTAAAGAGGGAATGAACTTATAGGAAGGAAAGGAAGGGAAGGGAAGATTATGAAAGATGAGGAAAGATGGTTTGAGGGAAGATGAGTTGTTTCGTAGGAAGAAAAATAAAAGGGTAGTAGTTGGTAAATAATCAAGAAATGTCTATTTTACCCTAAAAAGTAATTCATTTAAAATGAAAAAGGAAAATAATATCTTTTCTAAAATATATTATTAAAAAATATGATCCTGTCAAGTTCGAATTCGTGTAAAAAAAATTTCCGCCAAATTCAAACTTTCCCACCAATTTCAAATTTGAAGGGTAAATTTGTCAAAAATGTGAATAGTGACGCGAAACTCAAATCCCATCAATTTTGGTGGGATATGATCTTCCCACATATGAAGGAAGATTGGTGGGTCCAAGGTGGGCCCGAGAATTTAGGTTCCCGAAAAGATTTGTCAAAAATACTAAACGGAGGAACTTGCTAATTTTCTTATTCTTTTGCACCTAATCTGTGTACCTAACAGACCCTAAGCTCAGCTATGTTTACCATGGGGTTGCCCGAGCCATTTGGCTTTTGATGAAAAAGCCACTTCGAAACAAAACATAGCACGCTGCGCGTGCACACATATTTTGATAATTTTGAAAGAAAATTAAAATTAAAATTATAAAAATAGTTAATTTATTATTGATTTTTTTTAAAAAAAAAATACTTAATTTAATATATTTAATGGATTAAAATTCATATAAACTAACAATCGAACAAATTAAAATTTTAAATTAGGATTAATAAAAAATTTTAAATTAGCATTAAAGACGCTTATGAGAAAAGAGAGATCGCAAATCAAGATTAATAAAACATTTAAAATTAGCATTTAATACCCTAACAATACTAACAAGCGCCTAAGAAGTTGACCCATAAAGCACCAGATATTCTAACTTCAGATTTTAAAGAACTTTTGGCTCATAAGCTAATGGGCTAAAAACTGATCTAAACATCTCTTAAAAACACATTTCAATAGGTTAAGTAAATGGATCCAAATACACTCTCAAAGTACTTATTTGCCAGCATGGAGAGGGAAGAAATAAGGGAAAATCCTTTTGAGGGCCCTTTTGGTGTAAAAATCCCAAAAAGGGCCCTCAAAATTTGACAATACCTGAAAAGAGGCCTTTTCGGGTATTTTTAATCTTGCGTGAGTTGTTAACTTGCCGATATAGTTGTTAACTGGTCTTGATATAGTTGTTAATGGGGGCTGATTTAGTTGTTAAAAAATTGTTGTTAATGAGGCTGATATAGTTGTTAACTAACAACTATATCAGCCAAATTAACAACTCGCGTAAGATTATGAAAATATCAGGTATTGTCAGATTTTGAGGGCCTTTTTTGGGATTTTTACACCAAATAGGGCCCTCAAAAGGATTTTCCCAAGAAATAACTTAAGGTGGGTCCCACCTTACTTCAAATCAGAAAAATAGAATGAATCCAATAGACCCAATAATTTTATGTTGGGTTGAGGTTCATATTTGCCAACGAACTATTACCCGAGGCAGTAGCGGACCCAGGATTTTAGGTTTGTGGGTGCACAATTTGTGGTGGGATTGGGGGCTGCCCCCGAAATTTTTTTTAAAGAAAGTTTTAAATGCATTAAAAAAAATATAAACAATAAAAGAAAAGAAAATTTCAACTTAACATAGAAAAATAATAATCAAGAGTCAACTAACCTTTACGTCAGAATGATTATAAAAGCATTCTTCCTGAAATATGTTGCAACCTATAAGCTAGCTCATCTCAATGCTTCCTCTATCGAAACCTATAAGATTGTATCTTTTTTCATACAGGGACACTAAGCAACTGAAGCTATGATTTCCAATTCCAAAGTAACAAAATAATTCGCACTCTATATCAATTTAGTAAGTAATCAATAAGTAATCCAAAACAAGATAAATTAACATTCAAATAATGAAAAGACAGTATTTCTAATTAATAAACTATGGATAAGTAAACTAATGAAAGGCTTCTTTTTATATTTTTTTGCGTCTCCTTCTCTCAATGAAAGGTTGGTCGCTCAACTGGCAGAGTGCATCCTCTTAAGGTGCAGCGAACCCTTATGTTGCGGGTTCGAAACCTCTTGGGTGCAATTTTTGTGCAGCGTTCTCACTGTTTTTTGAAAACAAATTATGAAAGAGACGCGCCTTGGAGGACTCGAACAGGGGTCATGCCAATCAACTCTGTCGAGTTATAACCAACTGGGCCACCTAGTCAAGTTGATATGGGATTCTTTCAAAAATATATATTATGAAAATTTTAGTGTCTGCACTTGCCCACACTGACACTAGTGTGGGTTCGCCGCTGACCTGAGGAGCATCTGGCACAAAAAACAATTGAAGGGACCAAATTGGCTAACGAACTATTAAAAAGTGAAAAAAAAAACACAATTTTGAGCAGATTCACCAACGAACTATTACCCCGTCACTGTCTTGGTGTCTCCGTCTTCCATTGACTGTCATAGTGTTGGCGACGTCGACGTCTCCAAAGCTTCTATTGTTGCTGGGTGTTCCACTCACCCTCTTGAACTCATCCAGCAGTCCACAACTTTCGACCGGCACGCGTCTTGCACCCTAGTTGCGTGCCTCCGATGCCACAAGCAGCAACCGCCGCTGCCACAACGCCTACTTGCATGGGTGAGTGGAACACCCAAAGAACAATGGAAGCTTTGGAGACGCCGACGTCGCCAACACCGTGATCAATGGAAGAAGGAGACACCAAGACAGTGACGGGGTAATAGTTCGTTGGCGAATCTGCTCAAAATTGTGTGTGTGTGTGTGTGTTTTTTTTTTCACTTTTTAATAGTTCGTTGACCAATTTGGTCCTTTCAATTGTTTTTTATGCCAGACGCTCCTCAGATAATAGTTCGTTGGCAAATCTGCACCTTAACCCTTTTATGTTTATAAAAGTATCAAAAAAGTAAATAATAAATTTTAGAGAAAATTGTGGAAAAGTCTCATTAAAAATTTAATTAGTGAGAAATGTTTCATGAAGTTTTATACATTTTGAGTATGAATGCTCTGAAATGTTTTTTACACAAGAGTATGAGTACTATGAATTTTTTGATTTATATACATATAATATAAATATGTAAATATGTATTATTTAATACTACACCCAATCATTAATTTAAGAACTAGTTGGGGGATGAATTGGATCCTAAATAAAATACATTAATATATTTGTCTTTCAAATTTATAATTTTCTTTCAAAGTATTATATTGATTGTATATATTAAGGGGTTTATATCTAGGGGTAGTCATGATGAAAAATGATATTTTAGGAAAACCAACATATATTTATTACAAATAACTAACATAACTAATTTACTTAATCAATCCAAATTAGTCATCAAATTTTCACATTAAGAACTAGAGATTGTAAAATTTATATCATTTTTAGCCATTTTACATCTAAATTTGCTTTTTCATTAATCATCAGAATAAGTTGCAGTTTGTCCAACTGACATTTTCACAAAATCAATCCAAAAATAAATTAAATTGCACAATCAAACTTCTATCCAATCTTAAGTCTGTAAAAAATATATTGGAAAAATTTACACAATTTGACTTCTACTCAACTTTTGCCGTAGCTATCCAAGCACAAACTAAGTTCTCTACAACGCTTATCTTGAATTTCTTCCACCAACTAGAATCTTGAATTATTTTCTGGGAAGTGAAATATATGGGAGGAATATAAAACATATATCTTCAACTCTATGTTTGGATGGAGAAAGTTGGAAAAAAATAGGGGATGAGAATACTATGAACGAAACTTCTCAAAATAGTAAAAAACAAAAAAGATACTATTTTTAATTTTTTTTACGCCTATTATTCAACTCTCTATTTTTTTCCATCCAAAACATAGGATAAAAGTGAAAATAGATCATCAAGGAAAAGGCATGACAATATATTTATTGTAAATATCGGTAAGGGAAAAATATAGGTTTAATTAAATGAAGCTTTGGACGCTGGGTTAATTAAATGTAGTTTTGTTTTGGGGAAAATTCGCCGTGTGTAGTTGCTGTGTGTGTTTTCTTTCATACATAAAGCTCATTTATATTCCATTATGATTATCTAGGCCTTTTAGTAATCCGCCCATTTATATTCCATAGTTGAGCAAGTGACCTTTTCCAACTAGTTAAACTTGTTCTTTTTAAATATAGTTTGATATTATTAACTACGCCTATGTTTTATAGCCAGTTCCAAATCCGACTAAAGGAGAAGGGTTGTGTTAGGCCTTAACAGCCAACATAAACTCGTTGAATCTTTTATGAACATGGATCAACAAAGAAATTGTGTTCATGCTTGGTCGTTGCCTGTAAGTAACGCGTTGTATGGCTTGAGTACAATGAGAAGTGAGTGAGAACCGCCACATCATTGCTCAAGTATAGTATTAAATGAGCAAGGGCTACTGCTTCCTTCTAAACGCTGGAGGCTAAAGAAGCTATTCACGAGAGTAAGACTAAATGTGACACTTGGAACATTATGAATCTATATGAAAAATCTAAGGAGGTGGTGGGCATAAAGGAAAATCATAATATTAATGCTTTCAAGCTCTGGTACACAGAAAAAGTGAATGTAAGGAATGATGTTAGCATCATCATTGATAATGAATGGAGGAAGAATGCAATGGAAGCTAAGAGGATTGAGGATAGAATCATTGTTAGTGCAATGTTTCATCAAAAAGAGGGGGGTGAATTGGGTGATATTAAAAAATTTAAACCAAAGATGACAATCAATTAAATCAAAGAGAAAAAGTTAGAACAATATCACTGAAGTGTGCATAGCTGTTTATATTAGTTCGGTCCTAATTTCCTAACCTACATCCAGTCCCCAAAGCGTCTATGAGATTTTCACTATTGTTTCAAGATTACACAGGTTCTTGGTACCTCAATACAAAGTAATCCTCACCAGGACTCACTCCCCTTTGCAAGTTGTAATCTAACAACTACACTTAAGGTCTCACTACCTTAATATTTTATAGAAATAAATTCATTTGAATGACTCTCTCATAGAGTGGATGTATAATCACTGATGAATAATAAATATAAGAAGATATTTCACAAAGAATTAATGAGCAGTAATTGATAGTGTGATTGGTTGGTTGCTCTGTATTGGATGCTCAAGTATTTATAGTTGAACACTATTAATGACTATTGTGAAGGTTCAAGCTTTTTGTTGTGAGTGTTCAAATTTTCCGTTACACTGACAAAGCTTTTCATTTAGATAGATTGGAGTCGTTGGAAGAATTCAAGGTTCGATCATTTTCGCTTCATTGCAATGTATCTCCAAACAACATCCCTATGGTCTGCTCTGGGATTGCTTAAGGTTGGATCGCTTTCGTCTTCACTGCAATTGGCACTTCAGACGATATTCATTTGACTTGTTTTGAAATCGCTTATGTGTGCTCTGTTTTCTGTCGTTGCATTTAATGTTCTGAAATAGAAACTTGCTTTCGAGATTTTGGACATAATCCATGATCCAAATCATCTGAAACTTATAAACAAATGTTTAGTAGCATCAAGAAGTAGTATGATTATTAAACAAGTGTAAACAAATGTTAATTGATAAATTTGAATTCTTAGAGATGAAGGTTCAGTTTAGCAAGAATAGACACTCGAGTGCTATTCCAAATATACTCGAGTACTAAACTCGAGTGCACTTATTTTCATACTCGAGTGTTGATGAATTCTATCTTTGGTAGAAGACTGTTGGAAAGAAAGGATACTAGAGTGTTTTGAGAGACAAAGTCAAAGTGTTAGTTAAAATGGTTTCAACTTCTATCAGACACTCAAGTGTCACAAACGCAGACTCGAGTGTCCCATTAAGTCACTCAAGTGCACCTCATAAAAGAGACTACACTCTTGATTCATCAGCGAGTGTCTTGCACTAAACTTGCAAGTGTTTACCTTTCACTCAAGTGTTGGTGTTCATACTTGAGTATCCATCACAATACTTCCAAGGTTGAGCGAGTGTCATGCAAAATTTCTGCGAGTGTTAGCCGGCACTCGAGTGTTCACTTATGCACTTGAGTGTCAATCACAACTTCCAAAAATGATGCGAGTGTGAGGCAAAATCTTTGAAATTGTTAAACCAGCATTCGAGTGCTCCGAGTCTTATCACTCTAGTGATCTTCTCAGATCACTTTGTAAGGGTTCCCTGATTCAAATTTTAGTTCAAATAACGGTTGTTTACTCGAGTGTCGTGAAACATACACTCGAGTGACTTAAATCAATAAGTCCACTTTCTTTTCCAAGTTTGTTATCATCAAAACATAAACCGAGAACTAACATTATCCCCCTTTTTGATGATGACAACTCTTGGAATCTTGGAAAGTATGTTTGAAAACTTTGGCGATAAGAAATAAAGAATATGAGAAATATATGAAACATTGCATAATATTATCATTTCTAAACACAGAACTAAATTGTAGAATAATTTATCATTGATAATCATAAACTTGGAATACATAAAGATATAACATAACATCAGACACTCAAATGATCAATAACTCTCCCCCTTTGTCATTGCAAAAAGGTAGGGAAGGTGAGGTCTAGGGAGGATGGAGGTGTGTAGATTATCATGACTGTAGAGGGATCAAAAGGAGGTGTAGTGGTGGCAGTGGAGGAAGAGGAAGTAGAGTAAGAGTCAGGTTTAAAGGTAGGTGCTGGGTCAGTAGAGCTAGAAGTGGAAGTAGGAGTAAGAGTACTGGAGGATGGAGGAACACTGAAAAGGAGAGGGGTCCTTAGGGATAAGAGTAGTGGTGGTGTGAAGGGTGGTGGTGGGTTTATGGATTGTGGTGGAGACAGGTGGTTGTGGGGGCTCAAGCATAGGTATGGAATTAGAAGGTACTGAGGGAGCATAGGTAGATGTCTCAGATAGTGAGAATCCCATAGTATGCTAACACTCCTCAATCTTCTATATCTTTTTGGTATGCACATCTTGAAGATCAAATAACCTTTTAAAGATTTCATTCATCTGCTCAACCAATATCTTCATCTTTGCTTCCATGATGTAGATCAGAGATTCATTGGAGATTTGAATAGAGCGATTGGATGCCCTCAAGGAATCATTGGGTTGTAGCATAGTATCCATGGCAGATTGGATGACTTCCTTGACATAATTTTGAAGAGTGGCCCCAAAGAAGGAAAGAGATGGAGCAGAGACAGTAAGAGAAGCAAGGGATCCTACTTGTGAGAACTGGGCTTTATCTGTCTTGTGTGAGGATGCCATCTTCTTCTCTGGCTTGGCCTTTGACTTCCTTGAAGTCTCAGTAAAAGAAAATGTTCATTCTTTTTAAATGACTTTGCCTAAATCTCTGAGCCCTTATTGGTTTCTCTTCTAAGACAAGATACTGGACGTTATTCAAGTACATAATATAGGAAACCAGATTAGGAAATGGAATAGAGGATGTGATATTAGAGTTGAATCTAAAATGATGCACCTCATCCATAACCCATTCACCAACATTTTGGGGCTCCTTAGAGATAATCGAGGCAAACATGGGATAGTCTCTTAAAGTGAAATGGGAAAAGTTGTTACCCTTTTGTACCATGTTCCTTGTGTAGATATACCAGATGACCCAGAAAGTATCACATATAGAGGCAGGGTTGAAAGTAAGAGGCCCCAAAGGTTCTCCTGGCTTTAGTATAATATCTCCTGATCAGATAAATGCTTCTCAGACTTAGTAGGAACTTTGGTAATCCCCAAATACGTGTTTATTAACTCAGCAGTGAGTTTAATAATCTGTCCACACACCTTGGTTTTACGAATGTACTCAATAATGTTACCATCATAATCAATTATGTAAGCTATCCTCATGTTAAAATAGAAAACTTTGACCACTTTAGGACAATAGACGGTTCTAATACTCAACAGAGGTGCATATTGACTCAACTACGGAGATATATCTACATTACACTCAGACTTTAAATGGTATAGATCAACATATACCGTTAGGCAGAAGGATTATTCACCATAATAAAATTGAAACTTAGTTTCATCAAAGATATCTAAGGGTGCATATTGACTCAACCACAAAGATATATCTACATTAAACTCAGACTTTAAATGGTCTAGATCAACATATACTGTTAGGCATATTGACTCTATTCTTCTTTATGCCAGAAGATCCTTCTTGAGCTATCTCGAGTGCTTGTCACTGAAAGACGGAATATCACCAAGAGGGGGGGGTGAATTGGGGATATAAAATTTTCTCGCGAAAATGCTCTATAATCAATAAAGAACTCTCTTAAAGAGCAAATTAATAATCACTGAAGTGTTTGATATATCTGAAGATATTACACTTAGAGTGGAAACAGTAAATGCTCTTAATCACTAATTGAATGTGCAAAGTTTCCGATGGTTGCAGATTTGAATGCTTCTGGCATTTATAGTTGGTGGCATTTATGACCGTTGTAGAAGCTTGAAGTTTATCCGTTGAGACTCTTTAAATTAGCCGTTGAGTGTAATAAATATTTCCGTTGAAGAATGTTTGCTCAGACTGCTCGTATTCTCTGAAGATTCAACGTTGACATTCTTTATTCAAATTATCCGTTGAGACTAGGTGAGAATGTATGAAGAAAATAGTAGTGAAGCTTTATTGTTGTCAGAAGGTCATCTGCCAGAATGATGAATATCTCTGCTTTGCATTAAATGCTTCTGACATATTGTGCTTTATTGCAATTTAGCGTTAATCTGCATAATATTCTTCTGAAACTCATTAGCAAACTCATTAAACACAATTAGAAATAATAATAAGAGAAGATACAAAGTATACAAACCATAACAAGAGATTTGACAGGGTTGGAACACTGGTTTGTCAAACTGATACATTTTGGCTAGAGTCAGGTTCTCTTGGCTAGAGTCAAATTACTTTGGTGGAACACGCTAGGCTAGAGTCACAAGATTCGGCTCAAGTTTAGGTCAAGACTCAAGGTATATTGTGTAGGCTAGAGTCAAATTGTTCGGATGAAACATGCTAGGCTTGAGTCAGAATATTCAGGCTAGAGTCTGGGTCAAAACTCAAGCTACATAGAGTAGGCTAGAGTCAGAAGTTCATTTGAAAGTAACGGTCAAAAACTTGGCTAGAGCCAATGCTCTTAGGCTCGAGTTGAATAAAATAATAATTTATATATTCAGGGTTTGGCTTGAGTTATCTAGAGTTGGCTAGAGCCAACGTTCGCATTTTGTCAAATGTAGAAAGGACTTTGGCTCGAGTTAGATGGCTTTGGCTGGAGCCAATCTGACAGCTATAATGCAGACGCAATTTTCACAAGGTAAATGAACTTTGTTGACCGAGTTCCTTTTACAAGGGTTAGTTATCATCAAAACAAACATTGGGAGCTAATAGTCACATTTCTTTGGCTATTGTGAGATTGCATATTCGAAAGTACTCCTACTGATTTAGTGCAGTATGGATCATTAAAATGGCTTTGCTATTCAATGTTATTAGGTTTTGTTGTTGTCATCAAATTCTATAGCAGTCTTTAGCATAAGACGTTCTTCCACCTTTTTGTTGGGATGTAATTTTCGTTCTCGATCAATTGCCACAACCGGTATTCAATTACCATAACGAAGACTCTGAATTTTTCCTTCTAGAATGAGTAATGTTCTTCATTGAAGCTAGAAGGTTTATTGATAGATGCACCATTGGGTAAAATTCCTTCTATTGATCCTTCTCGGAATGTTAATCTTGTAAAGATAAGACTAGGCTCTAATACCAAATGTTAGTGCCACGTTTCACCCAAGAAGGGGTGAATTGAGTGATATTAAAAAAATCTAACCAAAGATGACAACCAATTAAATCAAAGAGAAAGAGTTAGAGCAATATCACAAAAGTGTGCACATCTGTTTAGACTGGTTTAGTCGTAATTTCCTGACCTACATCTAGTTCCCATAGCATCTCTGATATTTTCACTATTGTTCTGAGATTACACGAGTTCTTGGTATCTTAGTATAGATTAATCCTCACCAGGACTCACTCCTCCTTACAAATTGTAGTCTAACAACCACACTCAAGGTCTCATTACGTTGAGATTTTATAGAAATCAAATCATTTGAATGACTATCTCATAGAGTATGTAACATCCCGAATTTTGGACCCTAAGAATGGAGAATAAGCCTAAAGTAGGCGGACAACTAAGCCCAGTTTAGGAAGAGTCTCAAGAATGTCGAGAGATAGGAAGGCTCTCTGGGACTAAGTAACTCGGCTATACGAGTCAGTGGACCAAGTATGTATAAGCCGTGGAATTAAAGTGCCAATGAAAAAAAGACACATAAGATCTATACGGCGTAATTCTTGTGGAAAGGATGCCACCCAACTATTTCCTGAGGTATAGGACAATTAGTTGAGTGAAAATATGCCGGTATAAGTAAGTACACGGCATTTTCAGGGTAGTTGAGTATGCCCTGCGTTTTTTAGAAGACATTGGTATTCGTGAAGAAAACCCAAGTAAAACCCGGGCAGGATCTCGAGCAAGTACCGATAAAGTAACTTTAATAAAGTAATGTCATGATGACTAATGATGACATACTTTTGTGTTGGCCAAATAGAATGGTGACACGTGTCCCTTCATGATTATAAAGTCAAGAGTAATGATGCTAGTAGGACACGTGGTGTTTTTGGGTTGGATGTTTGACTTTTTGGCACCATAAAATACGAGGTAATTATGAGACATTAAAACATACATTTCTTGTTCCCCAAGAATAAAGAAAACGTGCAGCCACATCAGGGGAAAAGGAACAGTTGATCCGGCCCCACACAAGTCCAATTGAGTAGTCCGGATAGTAAGGAAAAATGTAACCGGCAAAAAGTAGTTGAGTGGGACCGGTTAGGGTTTACCGGAGTTGGGCCCAGGCCCCCAGTTGCAGGGAGAGGGAAAAATTTAGTGGGCCCAGAAGAGAGAGTTAAAAGTGACTTGGAGAGAAAGCAAAATGTCACATCAAGTAATAATGAAGAAGAGAAAATAAAATAGTCAGGATTAATTTGGACCACACAATTTGAATCTGACATGACCAGAGAATGACAAGAAATTATGACCCCACATGGATCATTAATGGTGCAATCTTGGGCAGATTTAGTGGGTCCTACTGAATTGAAAATAGAGCACGCAAAATGACCATTTTACCCCTGAAGTGATATTTTAATTACCGGATAAAAACTTACCCCTAGTAACTCCAAACACTAACATCAGAGGCAATTTGAGAATCTGATTTTTAGGGCTAAAGAGGCGCCACCCATCTGCCAAGAATTCTCTAGAATTCTTGAGAAATAAGTCAAAGAATTATATTTTAATCCAAGACATCCTTTCGACCATTGGGTAATAACCAAAATTGGACAATAGCCCTAATCAAGAGGGTCTATTTAAGGACATCCATGACCCATTTTTCTGATGCTTAGGACTTGCTCAAAGAGGGAGGAAGGAGTGGGCAGCAAGGTCTTGGTTCAAGGAAGGGTGAAAGTCATACGCAACCGAAGATTCAAGGAAAGCCCCTAACCGACAACTTGGTGATTATTCTTTTAAGTTTCTACCCTATGGTGTTGAACATGGGGATGCAGTCGGATTTTTGATGTTTTAAAGGTTTTAAATGAGTCCAAACGTGATTTTGTGTGGGGTTAAGTCAATGTTACCTTTTTCACACCCGAAAAACCCTAAGACGTTAAACTATGCAAATCTGCCAACACCTGTGATTTCTGGGCAGCGAAGACAAATCGGTATATTTAAAGTCGTAAATGAAGTTAAAATGCCTTGAAATTTTACATGGTGAAATTAGACATACTAAGGATGATTTGGGAATAAGATTTTGTGTCATTCCAAGTTTCCAACCGAGATTTATTTAAGGTTGAAAATTACCTAAAAATAGGAATGTTGTCTCGGACCAGTGGCTTAAATTTGGGAATAAGGGAAGTATTCAAACTTGGATGACCCTAGGAGTTATTTTTCCTATAAACTATACATCCTAAGGGTTCCATGTCCACTGATTTCATGTCAATAAGATTTTTATAGAATTTATTACAAATCAGTGAAGTTGGGTCAGAGATTCTGGAAATTTCTGGTGTTAGGCGAAATTTATGGAACTTGATGTAAAGTTTGAATATGTGATTGATAGGGTGATACCTTTCTGTATCTAGGGTTATAGCACGTGTGGAACACATACCCAACCTCAAGAGAAGAGTTGTCTATTTGCGAGGAGTGCCAGGTAGTAACTGTTGACTTACATATTCTATGTTGCTCTTGCATGTATGTTTTATCATGATGTAGGAGTTGGACTGTAGCACCTAGTGGACTGTGTGTCCTTGGGTTGCTGCTAAAGTCCAAGGAATACATATCGGGCTGTGGCGCCTACTGGACTGTGTGTCCTTAGGTTTCCGTTACAGTACCGAGGGCATGTATATCGGTATGTGAGGTAGGTAGGGCCTATGTGACTGTGTGTTCATAGGTGGCTACTGAGACCTCAGGAGGGGGTCGGTAAGGGACTGCAGCCCTGATTACTGAGGCCTTTAGCGCTATGGTACCAGGGGCTTGTCTTGACCAGGCGGTCCTACGGTTTATTGTGCCAGAGGCAGATTTACCCTTATTGTGCCAGAGGCAGATTTATTGTTATTGTGCCAGAGGTAGGATTTATACATGCCAGTATTGTGCCTGAGGAAGATTTACTTCTTTATTGTGATTTGCATGCATTGCATACATATTGTATTTGAGTCTAAGAGTTACTCTGGGGTTCAACTTCGAACTCTAGACCTTTTTGGAGACACAGGGGGAGAGGCAGTAACAGCCAGAGGTTTGAAGAAGGTAGGGCGTGGTGTGAAGAGTTGAAGAAATAGGGCATGCCCTATCGTTTTTTTGAACAGTACTTTGATGGATGACTGTATCTAACCCTTCGGGGACTTACTTACTGTTTGGATCTTGTATGTTTATTAGTACGTAGAACTAGTCCAAACCAGGTCCCGTGCTCTACTGTGTTCACTCTGTTATATGTTAAATAGACTAAAGTACTAAGGGAAGGTAATTAACTAAAAGGATCCCTCTAACCCGCCACCTGAAAGGGCGAGGCCGGTAGGGGTGTAACAGAGTAGATGTATAATAACTGATGAACAATAAGTATCATATGATACTTCACAGAGAATTAATGAGCAATGAATGAGCAGTAATTGATCGTGTCCTTGGTTGGTTGCTCCGTATTGAATGCTCAAGTATTTATAGTTGAACACCATTAATGACCATTGTGAAGGTTCAATCTTTCCATTGTGAGTGTTAAAACTTTCCGTTAGACTGATGAAGCTTTTCGTCATAGACATATTAGAGTCGTTGGAAGAATTTGAGGTTCGGTCGTTTTTGCTTTGTTGCAACATATCTCCACACGACATCCTAATGGTCTTCTTTGGAATTGCTTAAGGATAGGTCGCTTTCATCTTCAGGGCAATTGGTGTTTCAAACGATATTCATTTGACCTGCTCTAAGATCACTTCTGGGTGCTCTATTTTCTGTCATCACATTTAATATTTTGACAGAGAAACTTGCTTTTGAGATTTTGGACATAATCTATAAATCCTGAATTTTGGGCCTAGATACTTGAGGATAATCCTGTGTCAAGAAGATGACTAAGCCCAGTTCGGAAAGTGTGACACCCCAAAATTTGAGAATTGAATATTAGAAATATTATATGGGATTTTATTATGAATAATTGGGCCTAAATAGTTTTAAAACTTTTTTTTTTTTGAAATTTAGGGCCTATTTTCCCAGTTATTCAAAGAGAAATAATTAGAGAATAAATATTGGTCTATAATTTTAGAGTCAATATTTTGTGGACTATAGAAGGATTAGAGTTGAAAAGGGAATAGGAATTTCCCTTGATGATGGCAGATTAGAATTGCAATTCAGTCAGTTTGTGATGTGCTTTTGACTAAGCAAATGATATACATTGGCTATGTAAATTTTCAGATTTTAAATAGACATAATAATCTTTAATTTGATATATCATATAGGTCAATTGGAGTTGTACAAAATTAGTTATGAAATTTTGAAGTTAGGTATTGAATCTTGAATGTTTTCTGGACTAGTTAGTATTTATTGATGATTCTGAAATAATGTACTTGTAATTGATAGTGGGAGGAATTTTTCCCCACAAATAGATGTAATAATGGTCACATAACCTTTGGAATCACTGCAATTGGACATTTGTACAAAAAAATGTGAATTTTCAAAGTTAGCTGAAATTTGTACCAATTTGGACTCTTATGCAAAAATGAGTAAAAGACCAAGTTGTAAATAAAAATCTTATAGAAGAGTAAGAAGGTCAAATGAGATTAGTTAAGCATGGGACCCATGACAATTGCATACATATGGCTCCACCTCACCTCCCCATCTAACTTGTTCGGCAAGTGTGACACCTCACCTCTCCATCTCGCTTATTCGACAAGCATGCCATCTCACCTCCCTTGGCTTATTTGGGAAGCTCCTTCGGCTTATTGGACAAACACAATTTTATTACCTCATTATCATCTCTTATTCAGCCAAAAATAATGAAAAGATAGGGTAAGACCAAAATATATATATATAGAGAGATCGAGAGAGAGAAGGTGAGTTCTTGAGCTCTGAAGCCAATTTCACCTTCGATTTAGTGTTTCTAGCTCCTGATGCCTTCTTTCATGTTGTTCCTCTTAGTGAAAGCAACATTTCTATAGTTTCAGATTCTTGATCAAAGGTGTTTGGTGCCATCTACAAGGTGGAGGTGCAGCCAAAATCAAGAACCAGTTATGAAATCGAGTAGAGGTACGTATAAGCTTCATTTTGAATCAAATATCTTTAGGTTTTCATAAGTTGTTGTGTTACTATGGTTTTGATCTATCATTGTTTAAGCATGATGGAGTGTGATTTTGTTGGTTTTGATGCTTCCAATGAGTTTAGAATGAAAAGTTGCATAGGATAAATGCGAGAAACTGATCCTAGAAGCATCAGTCGAGAAAACCGAGTTTTGGTCAAGGAAACCTAAAGGTTTGGCTAGACCAATTCTTGGGTGAAGGGATTGGATTTTATTAAATTTTAGGTTAGAAATGGAATCTACACATGAAATTGTGTGGGGATAGGTTATGAACATGATTTTAGAAGGGTTGGATTGAAAACCCAAAAATTAAAGATAAAGTAGTAGTGCTGCCAGATTTCATTTTCTAGAAGTAGCATGTTTTTGATGATATTTTTTAATTATCAAATATTTTCCAATGGCCCTGAAACTTTATATTATTGTAATATACATCACAAGCTTTAATTTGATATATATATATATATATATATATATATACACATACAGGGGCGGAGCCAGGAATGAAAATTAGGGGGGCAAAAATTACAGAATAAAACCGAGTGGAGTCAGCATTTGAAATTAGGGGGTGAAAATTACAGAGTTAGACCCAAAGTTTTAGGAAATTATGCTTTGACCATATAAATATTTCAATATTTACATTTTATTCCCTTTATGACACTTTTAAATATGGACTAAAATGAAAAGATTGAAATTTTCAAGAGGCTAAAGCATAATTTCTAAAACAAATTTGTCCAATTATGTAATTTTAGGGGGGGCCACCCTAGCCCCCCCTAAATCCACCCCTGTATATATAATATGTGCCATTTGAGTTAGTAGATTGTAAGATACGAATTGTTAAAGTTCAGCATTGAAACTGGAACAAATTCTGGAACAGTTTGGTTTACTGAGGATTTCTGGATTTCCATGCATCCAATTGGCTAAGGAAAATATTTTTCCCTAAACTTAGACTTAATAAGGGTTGTATATCCTCTAGAATTAACTTAATTGGACTTTTGTAGATTAAGTTATGATTTCTGAAAGATAAGTGAAAAAACTGGCAGTGTAGGTTGCTAAGCGAAAATTAGTAAGAAAAAGCAATGGCAGAAAAGATAACTTACCCTAGTATTTTGAGATAATGAAGAATTTGGACAAGTGTTAATTTGCTGTCGATGAATATGTACTTATAGGATTTGCCATTTTTCATGACCACTAAAGGATTTGGAGCCAATTTGAGAATTGATAAAACGTTTAAGTAGTAACTCTTCTCTCACATATTATGTATAACATAATATGTATGTGTGAACCTTCATATGATATGTGTTGTGAACACATGATAGACAGTAGGGCTTAGTGGATTGGTGGTATTTGGGTCACGAAATCTGTTTAGCATTCAATTGATATGGATTGATGCCTAGTTGAATGCCCAACGCTGTGGTAAGGGAACATGTGATCTTTGTTTGCAGTAGGTGCTGCATGTGTTCTGTAATGTGTGATCTTTGAATTCTGAATGTATTGTTTGTTGGTTGACTTTAAGTACTGTGCATGCATTATATGTGAGATTAATTGTTACTATGGGATTCGTTTGAATCCCAGTCATTGTCATTACTTGTGAAATGAACAGTGTAGTGAAGGCGGCTCCCAGGGCAAGGCGGTGGATATTAGCAATTGAAGACTCCGGATTGAGTCCAGTGCTACTGTTCATTATCTGTCTTTTGTATTACAATATTTTTTTTAGAAGTTGTAAACATTTTATACGAACCCTATGGGAATTTCTAATCAAATACTAAATATTAGTATGTTTATGTTATTTATGTTTTGCACATTATTACTCTGATAATGTCGATATATCGAAGACTGTGAGTAACGAACGAGCTTTTTTGACTAACAGTTATATTGATTACTCACAACGGCTCATTGAAAGATTCTCAACGGTTATTAATTGCCTTGACCAAATATAAACAGAAGCATTCAATACAATTCAACAACCGGAAACACAAACGCTCAAACGAACTATATGCATTTACTGTTTCTTTCATTCATTCTGTAATATCTTCGGATATCTAATCTTCAGTGTTTATCTATCTACTCTTTTAGAGAGTTAAATTAAACTCATCATTTCTGTAAAAAAAACTCAAGGTAGTGGGACCTTAAGAGTAGGTGTATTAATTACAACTTGTAAGGAGGAGTGAATCCTAAAGAGAGGATTACTTCGAGTACTGAGTGTGTAATCAATTAAAAGAGATAGTGAAATACCCAGAGAGTCTGGAAACTACACATAGGTCAAGAGTTTAGACCGAACCAACCTAAATCTCTTGTGTTAATCTCTCTTCCTCTCTATTATGTTGTGCTCTATTCTTAGTGCAAAATTCAGGGGTAATCCAAATTTTTTTTAAATCACCCAATTCACCCCCCTCTTAGGTGATATTCCGCCTTTCACTATCATGATTACAAAGTAAAGGCTACTTTTGTCTTAGAAGCACCAGAACGCGCCATGTTGAGTCCTAGGAATCTACTGGTGTTCAACCTAGTCAAGGACTTGACTTATCCAAACACTGAATCTGAGAGTCAGGGGAGGTGCCACCTCACCCCCTTTCTTTACTTAAGATTGTGCCACCTCATCTCTCTCCCTCTGGCTTATTCGGCAAGCTCTCTTTCTCATTGGTTGAATAAGGACACATGGCATGTTCTGGACTGCACACACGTGCTATATTTATTTCTTTCCCTCATTTTTCCTTAGGCCATTTCGGCCAACAAATGGAAAATAGAGGGGGAGAGAAAAAATGAAATAGAGAGAGAATGAGAAGAGGAAGAAGGAGTATAAGGCCTAGATTCAATGTTTCTAGCTCTCGAGGCCTTCTCTAACAATGTTTCTCTCGGTGAGAGCAACATTTCTACAGTTTTAGATTCTTGTTCTGAGGTGTTTGATGCTATCTACAAGATGGAGTTTCTGTCGGAATCAAGAACCGACTATGAAAGCGAATAGAGGTTTGTACAAACAATGTTTTGAACCGAATATCTTGAGGTTTCCATAAGTTGTGGTTATGCCCTCATTTTTAGTTTGGACTGTTTGGGTATGAGGGGCTATGATTTTGCTATTTTTGAGGTTTTCAATGGATTCCTTGGGGAAAAATGAGTACAGTAAAGGTTGGGTAGTGATTTTGGAAGCATTGGAATAAAATTGGTCAAAAACTCTAAAACTACCCTTATTGGTTCCTGCGTGGCAGCGAACATGCAATAAATGTTTGGATAAGTAAATGGTATTCAATGACTATGAAATTTTCCAGAATTGTAGTAGACTTATCAAGCATTAATTTGATAGGATATTTGTCTATTTTGGATGTGTACACGTCGAGATATGAATTTTTTGAAAATGACTCTAAATTCTGTAATGCTATTCTGGGCAGTGTCATTGGTTGATTAAATCTGGAATTTTACACATGTAATTAGTTGTTGGAAGTATTTTGCTTTGAAAATAAACTTATTGAAAGTCACATAGCCGTTAGAACCACCTTAATTGGACACTAGTGCAATGAATTATAAATTTTAAAAGTTGATTGAAAATTCTAGCGGCATTTAGTTTCCATGCAAGTTTAAGGGCGAAAAGTGACAAGGTTAAGGCAGCTCCATTAGGCATTCATATTCCATGGCTCTAATAATATGGGTATGTATTTAGGGCCATGAGAAGTACGGAAAGAGGAAGAATGGAAGATGCTTCAAGCAACATTGATTGTTTGTAGAAGAGGAAACTGAGGAAGGACATTAGTCCGTAAGGTAATAAACTTACCCTACTTACATGTATTTGATATGATTGCTTGTGTGTTTATGTGTATGACTTCTATGTTTGCTTGACTATGTGTAACATATCTAAATGATTGAAACTCTATTTCTAACTATACTATGGCCATGAGTATGTTGTACGAAGCTATGTTGTACAAAGTATCTTCATAGTAGCTTAAGCGTGCTTAGGCTAGAGAAATCTCGAGATGGGTGACCTCTTAGGAAGTATCATAGGAATTTGAAAACCTTCGATCTAAAGCCTGAGTAGCTTAAGGTAAGAAATAGTGATCCTTTGGTATGCAATGAGAATGTTCGAATGAGTATGGTAAAGATTGAGGATAGGTTTGAAATTGATCTAAGTTAAATAGT
Source organism: Acacia melanoxylon (assembly GCA_019022615.1). NCBI lineage: Eukaryota > Viridiplantae > Streptophyta > Magnoliopsida > Fabales > Fabaceae > Acacia > Acacia melanoxylon. The sequence goes on from JAFJYJ010000111.1 coordinate 323,077, forward strand.
GCTTAGGTCAAAATATGATTGAGGTTGCCCTAGATTCCAATACCTGAAAGTAAGAACCCTGTGAATATTAATTGATGCTGCATGTTTGTTTGGGTATGATTAAGGGTTACCTTTGAGGTGAATGAATGATGTTTAGAATATGCCTCAATGATGTTGAGAATTGCGTTCTAAGAGTAAGATTGTGAATCTGATAATTGTTGTTGTTTTGGGAATCTTTGAGGATAGTGCCTGGATGGTAGAAGCTATGAATCATGATGATTCTAGCATGTTTATTAGGTATGGTTGAGGTTTCTGAAGTAGGATTGATGAACCTAAGAATTAGTTAGGCATCTGGAGGGTACTACCAACCAAGTTGGATGGTTGAGTAATTCTTTAGGCATGTGAATTGACCTAAATGACTTAAGGCACTAGAATGTGGTACCAAAGTATATGAGGTATTTGGACGTTGCTAGCTGCTGATCGAGCATAGGGAAAGATCTTAATCCCAGAATATTCCCTAGAACAAATAATTGGGAGTTTGTTCCTTGATGGAACCAGGTGGTAATTAGAACCTAGTAGCCATGGGTTATGGTCTCATGATTGGACCAATAACCGTAGATATGTTTGTGGCTAATAGATTCCCTAAGAGATGCAGGTCAAATACCTGATAGAGAAAGTTGAATTTGTGACTGTGCCTGGAGTTGGATTAAGATAGGAAGTTCATATAGAATGACCCCAGATGAGGTTATGTGATTCGATGTATCAACATGGGAGCACCAGCGATATGTGAATATGCGGTAGGTAGTGAGTTCTATTGGATCGGTGTCGCCTTAGGTCATTTGACTTGAAATACGTATAATGAGAAGCCCTAAGTCCTGTTAGACTAGTATGTCCATAGGCTGGCAATGGTTATAAGACCATGAATAATAGGCAGTGTCCTGAAGAAATTGTGAAGCTCGAGAATAGCGGGCAATGTCCAAAATGGCTGGAAGACTAAAATAAGAGATGGACTAAGTGTCCTATGAATTGCTCGAGTAGTAAGAGTTAGAGCCCTATATGTGATTTAGAATTGATGACCTTCCAGACCAAGTGTTTGGTTCCTGGATAGGTTTAAAATTGAATTAGAAACTTGATAATGCACCTGCTATATTTGTGAATTTTTGAAATTGAATTTTTGAATGAAATGTTTCCAATAGAATTTGAGACCAGTTTGAAGTGGTTGTTTTTGAACTATGTTGTCTCATATATGGGGTCCTTGTGCAACCTAGATTTGGAATTTAATTTGAATTTTGTGGTGAAGGAAGCAATACAGAACTGGAAGAGGCTAGAAACAATTGTACAAATACACAGTTTGCTGGATCTTGCCAAATGCATTTAGGATGTTTTGAATCGCTTGCCATTGATAAAAGCTCATTTGAACTGAGAATTGAACGAAAGAAATGTTTTGATGGGATAAGATTACAAGAGGTTGACACTCACACCACTAGTTAATACTCCCGATCGCGATCCAAGGAAAATTTTCCTTGTACCGGCGTGTTACCACTCGTGAGCCGAATGGCTTGAAGACGGTATCTTCCTTAAGCCAATTAATTGGAAGATGGGATCTTCCTGGTTGTGGTTAAGTGTATAGGAAAGAAAGGATTGGGTTATATCCTAGAGAGGCAGGGCAAAATGGTGGCGTGTGCTTCTCAGTTGTTGGGCCTCGTGAGATAAATTATGCCACTCACAAATTTAAGTCGGTGGTAAATGTCTTTCTCAAATTTGAGCCGGTAGTGAATGTGTTTTCTTGAACTTAAGCTGGAAGCGATTTCTTTGAAAATATGAAAACATAGTTTTGTAAAATTGTGAAAATGTACTGCGACCACAAAGAGTTTGAATATTTGAAAATTAGAAATGTTGAATATGAGACAACATAGAAGAATTGAAAGTGGTGTAATGATTGTCGTCACTGATGTGTTGAAATGAAAAGTGGGGAAGTTGGTGATTATGATGATACAGGAACAAAAACTGATAGAATGGTCTAGAACTCTGAACTGTTTAAGCTAGATAGTATTTGCTAGCTACAATGCTAAACATGAGGAAATTAATCTGAGAGCTTGAACTGAGGAAGCTCACATACATGATAGACGAGCAGAGGCTTGAGGCAATAAGACCCAGTGTGTAGGTTTGCATGGGGCAGTGTCATTGGGCTGTAAGACTTGTGTGCTTAGCACTGTGTATGTTGCCTAGCATGGTGACATTGGACTAGTGTGTCCAAAGTATGTCCAGAGGTTGGCCAAAAATTGGAGCTATACCAAGTTGTAGTCGAAATGTCTATAGCCTGAGAGGGATTCCCAGGGCAGTGAGGCCTGAATATCCAGCGTTGTGGAAATAGAATAAGCTGTAAGGCAGAATGCACCAAGTAGTAAGGCCTATGTAACCAAGTACTCAAAGAATGGACTAGTGGGTCCTGTGTTTGAATACTATACTTGGGTACATGATGAGTGAGAATGTTATATGATGATTGTGTTGCATGATTAGTAAGCATGCATAAGAAAGGGATAGACTGAGTGTCTAGAATGTTTTCAGAGGTATACAAATTCAAATTTCGAGGACAAAATTTATTGAACAATGGGAGAAATGTAATATCCTGAATTTTGGATCTAGAGACTTGAGGATAAGCCTGTATCAGGAAAACAACTAAGCCAAATTTGGGAAGAATTCCAAGAATGTTAAGAGATAAAATGAATCTCGGGGACTATGTAATTCAGCTATGCTGGGAAGAAGACCTAGTATGTGTAGGCTGTAGGATTAAAGTATTGGTGCAGAAGTGCACAAGATGCCTATATGGTGCCATTGGGTTGGTAAAAAAGACACCACTATCTATTGGGTTGGTAAAAAGACACCACTCATCTATGTTATAAAGTATGGGGCGATTGGTCGAGCAAAAATGTAACAGAATATGTGTGCATATCACATTTCCAGGGTAGTCATGGGTACCCTACATTTTTGGAACATGATGCTGGTATGTTGTGCCAAGTGGGGCCCACATACAGAGTTTAATCGGGTGTCAATTGGTGGTCTCGATATGCATGCCGCAAACCCGAGTAAAACCAGAATAGAATCCCAAGTGAGCATCGAAAAAGTATTTTTAATAAAGTAAGTTTTATGTTGGTCCAGTCGGAATATGACATGTGTCCCTCATCATGACAAAGTAAAAACCCCTTTTGTGTTGTTCTAATAAAAACATGACATGTGTCCAATCATCATGACTAATGATGACATATCTTTTGAGACATTACAATAAGATCATGACATGTGTCCCTATCATGACAAAGCATAAAGTTGCTTTTGTGTTGGTCTAATAGAAAGGTGACATGTGTCCCGTCAAGATTACAAAGTAAAAGCTACTTTTGTGTTGGTAGCACCAAAACGCGCCACGTAGCATTTGAGTCCAGGGAATCTACTGGTGTTCGACCGATCACGGACTTGACTTATCCGAAAACCGAACTCGGGAGTCATGACCACACCCCCTTTCTTTACCTAAGATTGTTTCTTCTTTTTTTCTAGCAAAAAAAATGGATTTCACATGTGATTTAACCATATTTTATATGATTTTTCATTATTTAATTGGGATTCTTAATGGATTTTGTCTTAAGTATTGAGCTTAAAATGTCATTCTTGTGATAAATTGAGATTAAGAGTAAATACATTAAATTAGGACTAAAAGGGCAAAATTGTCAATAAATTGTAATTACTCTTGGTCATTGATTTTTATGAGAATATTTGATATTAGATTAATTATTTTTTATTGTAGGTGGTTGAAGAAATTAGATCAAATTTGAAAATGGAAGTTTGGGCTCAAGTTGTGAAAATTTCAGTTTAGTCCCTCCTGAAATACTTTCGAAAGTTTCACTTAGGTCCCTGCCTCAAACTCTGCGTTTTGACTGATGAATTGCCTTAGGTCAGATTTGAGTTTTGATCTTCTCCTTCCAATAGCCGAAAACCAGCGCCGCGAATGAACACGCTTGGACCATCGACTTTCACCAGAGCCTCACGAACGGAGGAGGAATAGAGACGCAGAGATCGAACAGAGTGTCACGAACCAGAGCCTTGAGCCTTCACCTTCGTCTTCATTCTTCCCCATCACCGTCAACTCCATAGTCCCCGGCGACCTCAAGCCTTCACCCTCACAGATTCGTTTCTTTCCTTCTTTCTTCAAGAAGCTACAACTTTTATTTTGCTACTCTCCAAATTCAACATTTCAATCCAATTTCTATGGAGTTTGGCATTTTGAAGAGCTATGGTTGCAGATTTAATTCATGAGCGGCTAGCTTCTAATTCTTGGTGATGATGAATTGTTCTTGAGATCTATGGACTACATAGGGGAGTTTTCTACCATTCCATAATCTGGATTTATATATACTGATTGCCTAGATTTAGGAATTGTTGTGTATAATTCTGGACTGAGATTAATGATTATTGCCTCTATTGGTTTGACATTCGTGATTGAGATTGGATTTGTAATATGAAGATTATATGTATTTGAATTGCTTTGTGGTTGCAATGAGACTACATTTATTAGCGTGATATTGTCTAATTAATGTAGTTGATTTGTGCATTTGAGGGACTGATTAGTACTCAATTCCAAGAAGACTCATGTTTACATTATTCCAATCTTAATTACACATTAAGTGGTTTCAAACAATATCTTAAATGGTAGTAGTTAGCTACGATCATAGGAGCTGTTATTAATTGAGAATATTGGACTCAAGTGATATCTTGAGGTTTTTCTAATTAAGACTTAATGAGTTTTAACTCCCATACTTTTTGAGCAAGGATAATCACTTCTTCATTACCAAGAGCATCCATTATTCATATTTCCATTTTAGTTAGCAATTAATTAAATTGCATTTCTATTTTAGTTGTTAATTTAAAAATCCAAAATCCAATCCCCTTTGTTTCCATTGCATTTGCATGACATTTAGATTACTTAGGATTCAATAAAAGGCTCCTTGAGAAGAGAGAACGATCCTAGGTTTGCCTATACGCAATCCTTGGTTAATTGTTGATTGTGGACCCCAAGGCTAATGACAAAAGGTCTTCATCAAATGGCGCCGTTGCCGGGGAGCTAAGTAATTGGCTCCCTAGGTAATCTAATTGTCAAATTTACTTTTGACAAGGGGTTTCTCGTGTGAAGCTTGTTAGTTTTGCATTTTTGATTTTTCATTGCAGATAGTTTAGGATTTTTGCATTTAAGTAGCTTGCATAACATTCATTGCATTATTACATTGTCTTGACTTGGTAGCTTTTGTGTGGTGTGTTTGTATCAAATTCGATATGATTTTGAGCTTATTTGTTTGATTTCACCATGTCTCCAAGTTAATTCATAGCATACTTGCATATTTTATCATTTCGAAAAAAAAACAAATAAAAAAAAATTCTTTTTTTTTCACTTGCATTTGTATTTTCTTAGATTCCTTTTCTTAATTTTTATTGTTAAAAAGTTATCTTGTGAACCATTGGGGATTGATTGTATTGAACTTTCATGGCTTGGTTTTATGGTAATCATGATCTACCTTTCAATTCTCACTCTTTTGTAGGCAATCAAGAATGTGATGGCTCATTCCACCACCAATACCATGAACCATACCAACAATATCATCAACCCTCTCACTTACCATACCATCCTTCATTCCATCCCACTTCCATACCATACCATCCATCTCATGAATCCCTATACCTATTTGAGCCACCTTATAGACCTCATTGTCAACCATGTGTGCCCAACCAAGATCCTTCATTTTGTGAAGTCATTGGAGATTTCCAAAATCAAACGGCTTGGACTGTAAATGAGGAGTGGTCACATAAGGACGACTTTCATCAACAAATGGACTCTATTTTTAGAATGATGGAACAACAAGTGAAATCATCTGAGAGATTAAGAAAGGAAATTGAGCAGCAAACACAAGTGTTGAAAATGAATTTTCAAGAAAATCCTTCTCTCATGGTCACACATGCACAAGAAGTGAAGCAAGTACAAAAACACATTGAAGAGTCTTCTTCCCCATTCGGTAATGATCCTATTCTTATAGAAGTAGACTCTCCTACTACTTTGACTAACGAAGCAATTCATGATTTGAGTGATAATGAGGTGGACGAGGAAATCATTGTTGAATCCCCTTAATTGTTTGGAAATGTAATTGCTCAACCAATTGGCTTTAGTAGTAGTGATTCGACTGTACTTGTTGATGAGTGTGTTCCTATTTCTTCATGTGATGCTTTGTTGAAAATGCTTCTCTTCATAGTACTATGGATGAATGCGATAAATTGAATGACATATTTTCATGCTCTTGTGAGGAATATCAAATGTGTGTGAATTGTTATCATGAAAAATGTCATTTACTTGTTGAGCTTCAGAAGAAAGCATTTAGTGAAGTGGTTGATTCTACTATTGATCATAATGCACCCTCTTGTACTATTGATGATAGTAAGCATGTCAATTTTGAAAATATTGAATCAAGCATGGATGCCAATGTTGTTGATGATGTTCTTGCTGAATGGCATGCTGATTATCTTGATTTTGCATCTGTTAGTGACTCTGCCATTTGTGCATGTTCTGATAATGAATGGTGCTCTGTTTGCACTGACTTGGTTAATGGTGCATTATTTGGTGATTCTGAATTAATTAGTGATTATGTATTAATTGCGGATTCTATTGTTGATGTGAGTGAGAACAATCATATCCTGGAATATAAAATGCATAAAAATCCCATTGGATTACCTCCTTGTAGTCTTGTTGGTGACAGAGATTCTGAAATTTTGATTGATAAAATCCTGCATGTCGATGAATCTTTCCAACAAGTACTTTCTTGTGATTTGCCCCCTGATTTAGAAAAACAAGATAATTGTTTTGAATCCTTACACATTCCGGGTGGTGATGATTTTAAAAATTCTCTTTATTCTTCCACTCTTTTCCCTTCCATCTCTTGTGATTGCAACGATGATGTGGTGTACTCCAACACTAAGTTGGATTCCACACCTTCCATTTTGCAAGCACAAGAGAATGTTCACAATATGACTGGTTGCTTGACTCCTACTGATGGGAGTATCATTGATTTCCTTGGATGTGATAGTTACTTGGAGAATTTGGAACTTAACATGCCCTTAATTTACTTGAAATCTCTCCATGTCTCTATTTTTTGATCGGATACTGCTATTTTCTTGTCTTATTTGCAGGCACATTCTTGGAAAGGTTGTTGATGGAACCAACATTCACCATACATTCTTGGACCTCTTCCAGTAGATCCTGAGCCACCTCCACCAAGGAAATTCAATGCAGGAGAAGATGTTTCAAAGGAAAAATTCATGGTTCTCATCGAAGATGAGAACTTCTCCTTCAAGCGACTCAAGATACTCTAACAAAGGTTGTCTCTTTCCTTACTTATTTTCTTCTCAATTCATATGATTACTTGGGCTTAATTGTTGTTTGAGGAAGATAACTGTGGGGGAGGGACACAATCCAATAGAAAAAGTAGAAATAATTTGGTTTAGTAAGCAGAATAAGAACCCCCTATGTATACTTTACATTTTGTTGGCCACTAGCCCACTTAATTACCATTGTGCCTTGAATTTCAACTTGTTTATCATTTTCTTTAGGGTGACTTTCCTACATTGAGGACAATGTGTTGATTAAGTGTGGGGGAGGGAAATAAATTTTGAGTCCCAATTAATTGGTTGTTTTTAAATGAAAAAAATGCCTTAAACAAGATTTTTTTTTCAAGAATGATTAGCTCTAATGCATGTCCTAAGTGGTAAAGGTGTTGGCTCTTAGTGTTTTGATGATGACAAATTCTAAAGTTTTGTATTGAGTCATAATCGTCTAAGTCTTGCTATGCTCGAGCAATAAATTTAGTTTGCCCGAGCAATATCGAGTCAGGAGCAAAATGCATGAGTTGAGAAATCATGCTCGAGCAGGAGAAAATCCTTGCTCGAGCAACATCGAGGCAGAAGCAAAACATGCTTCTTAAAAAGGTATGCTCGAGCATCAAAAATAGACTTGCCCGAGCATCATGCTTGAGTAGAGATAAATTCCTACTCGAGCAACATTCCTCAGAATCTTACTCTCGCCTTTGTATGAAGCTTGCCCAAGCATGGTAAAAGAGCAAATCATTGCTCGAGCAGCATCTTTCAATTGCGCTTTTCATCCCTGTATCAATCTTGCCCGAGCATGCAATTCTACATACTCGAGCACCATGCTCGAGCAACAGCGAGTAGAAGCTCTTTCCAGCTGCATAGGGAAAAGCTTGCCCGAGCATGATATTTATCATGCTCGAGTACCATGCTCGAGCAGGCAAGGTAACCTTGCTCGGGCATCAGCGTCCAAGCATGATTTTAACTAACTCATGAGAAGCTTGCCTGAGCAAGTTTAGATTGTTACTCGAGCAAGGTACCTCTGTTCTTTAAATCCTCGTCTGCGTAATTTAAATATTCACTGTGTTAATTTCATTGCTCTGAATGTTACTCATTGCTAATTCTAAATGCTTTTAATCATTTTGTTAATGAGTTTCAGGTTGCTTAAACAAGTGTTAAACATCAAATTAACAGAAAGCAAAGTGTGTCAGAAGTGCATTAAATGCGTTTTTCCAAAACCAATGATAATCTTAGTTACCAATACTTGTTCAATGTAAAGCAACCCCTGTCATTCCAACTGTGCATTTAATGCCATCTCACAACGGGAAGAATCAAAAGGAATGAAGGGAATGTCGGAACTGCAAATCCATCCGGAATATTCAAATGGCGAAAATCATAATGAAAGCTTCATTTGTCTAACGGACACATTCAAGACATTCAACGGATATTCTTCAACGGTCATTTATTGCAAACACTATAAATACCAGAAGCATTCAATTTCGCTACCTACCGAAACGCTGTGCAATCAATTTGAGTTTAAGATTATTTGCTGTTTCAACTGTTTCATTAATTTGTACTTCAGGGTTTAATACTTTATCTACTCGTGAGGAGTTCATAAACATTTACTTCATTATCAGTTGAACCTTAAGGTTGAGGAACCTTAAGAGAGGTTGAGGAACCTTAAGAGAGGGTGTATCAATTACAACTTGTAAGGGGGAGTGTAGTATGAAAGTGAGAGGATCATCCTTTGTTTACAGAGTGTGTAATTGTTCTTGAAAGATAGTGGAATCCCAGGTATTCTGGGGACTGGACGTAGGTCAGTGATTTTGGACCGAACCAGTATAAACTGTCCTGTGTCTACTTCACTTCTCTGTCTCATTTCTCTGTTTCTGTTTTACTTGTCTTCGTGTGGGTTTGCAAAAAGAATTTGAGATCATCTATTCACCCCCTCTAGGTAATATTCCATCTTCATTTGGTATCAGATCCAGGTTTCTCAGTTGGGCTTAACATCCCGAGATAGATCATGGAAGGAATATTACCTGACGGTGCTTCGATTAATCATCCTCTAGGCTTCAATGGCGAACACTACTCATTATGGAAAGCAAAATTTAGAGTATTTGTGTTTGCTACCGAATACGGTCTCTGGCGAGTAATAGAGACTGGAGATTATGTTCCCACAAGGATTGAAGGTGGCATCGCCGTTCCCAAGACAGAAGATGAGTTCGATGAAAATGACATGAGAAACATCACTCTTAACAGTAAAGCTATCTTGATGTTACAGAGTGCTCTCAGTCAGAAGGAGTACTTTCGAATATGCAATTTGTCGACTGCGAAAGAAATGTGGAAGGCTCTGGAGGTAGCATATGAAGGAACCACCGGCATTAAGGAAAACCAGATTAGTACTCTGACCACTGAATATGATCTTCTTCAAATGAATACCAGAGAAACTATTGCTGAGTTTCAACTTTGCTACACTCATCTTCTCAATCAACTGGCGGCTTTGGGCAAAACATATGATCAAGGTCCTCAAGTTAGAAAAATTCTCAACGTTCTAACAAAAGATTGGGAAGCAAAAGTTACAGCAATAGAGGAGACTCGTGGAGAATCAATGACTTCAGTTGCTGCTTTATTCGGAAGCCTATCTAAATATGAAAGCAAGCTGAAATTCAAAAAGGACTTGGACGAAGTCAACACTACTCGGAGCAAAGGAATTGCTCTTAAGGTTGTAAAAGAAAAGGAAGACAAATACGAAGATGATGACGATGATGGGATGGGCTTGTTCGTGAGAAGATTCAAGAAGTTCTACAGAAAGGATCAAGGCTTCAGGAATAGGTTCCAGAAAGGTGGTTCCAGTAACAGACGAGAATTCAAAGATAAAGAGCAAGTCATTTGTTACGAATGCGAGAAGCCAGGGCACTACAAATCAGAATGCCTTTAGCTGAAAGATAATGGTAAAGAGAAGAAAAAGAGGTTCAACCACTTCAAGAAGAAAGCCTATGTATCAGCCATATGGGGTGATAGTTCCTCAGAAGAAGAAAGTGAAGAGGAAAAAGAAACTGCAAATGTTTGTCTAGTAGCAGAGGAAGAACAATCGAATAATGACAAAGAGGTATATGAATCACAACCTACTTATGATGAATTATTTAATGAGTACAATGAAATACAAGCTGAATTTGAAAAAGTAGTTGAGGAATGTATAACCTTGAAAAGGGAAAACATCACTCTTAAACTACAAGTTGAAAATCTGTCTTGTGGAAAGCTAGTCTGTGATGATTGCCTGGATTTGGAGAAAAGAAATTTATCTCTTATGAAAACACTTGAGAAATTCACTAAAGAGAGTGAAATGCTCAACATTATTTTGAAAGCACAAAAATTTACAAATGATCGATCAGGCATTGGCTACAATCCCATTTTTGACAAAAAGAAAGGGAGAAAGAAAAGAGGAGGAAAGTCTTATTTAAACTATTTTTTAAAAAAATGTCTATTCCTTAAACTAACCCCAAAGGACCCAAGAAAAAATGGGTACCTAAAGCTTAATTTCTTCTGATCTGTAGATGTGTTTAAGAGCATCAAGAATCAACAAGTGGTATATTGACAGCGAATGCTCAAGACACATGACGGGGGATGCAGACAAATTTGTTGCAATGAGATCAATGGATGGTGGCAAAGTCACTTTTGGAGGGGATCAATCCGGAAAAATCAGTGGGATTGGTGAGATCAGTGCCAAGAGTGGGCCTCTAATCAAAGACGTGTATCTTGTTGAAGGTCTCTTCCATAACCTCCTAAGTGTGAGTCAAAGTGCTGATAAGAACAACTGGATTATCTTTGACTCAGAAGAATGTCTCATTGTCAACAAAGATGATCTCCCAATTGATAAAGGTAAACTTAAGGTATTATTTAAGGCTCCTAAAGAAGGTAATTGCTATAACTTAGATTTACCTAAAGTTAGTTCTGAAAAATGTTTTGTTAGCAACTTGGATGAAAGTTGGTTGTGGCATAAGCGTTTGGCTCATGTGAACATGTTCCAACTAGACAAGTTGTTAAGAAAAGATTTAGTTGTTGGTTTACCTAAATTACGTTTTAAAAATGACATGATCTGTGATTCTTGTCAAAGAGGTAAACAAACTAAATCATCTTTTAAAAACAAGTTTGAAATCTCGACCAATCGACCTCTTCAACTACTTCATATGGATTTAGTTGGACTAGCAAGAGTTAAAAGTCTTGATGGAAATTTGTATACATTGGTCATTGTCGACGATTTCTCTCGATTTACATGGACTATCTTTTTGTCCTCAAAAGATGAAACATTTGATCTGTTTGTTGTGTTTGCCAAGAAAGTGAAAAACGAGAAAGGTGTTTGCATTTCAGGTATTCGGACTGATCATGGAGGTGAATTTGAGAATCAAGCTTTCGGGGAGTTTGTGATGCGCTCACGGAATTGATCACAATTTCTCGGCTCCAAGGACTCCACAACAAAATGGTGTGGTTGAAAGGAAGAATCGTGTGCTTACTGAAATGGCCCATGCAATGCTGAATGAAAACAAGACCTCTCAAGTCTTCTGAGCAGATGACATGAGCACAGCAAGCTATATATCAAACCGAGCCTATCTCCGAAAGAAGCTCAATAAAACTCCATACGAACTTTACAAAAGAAGGAAACCGAACTTGGGACACTTGCACATCTTTGGTTGCAAATGCTTCATCCATAACAATGGTAAGGACAATTTGGGTAAGTTTGATCCCAAATCTGACAAAGGTATATTTCTTGGTTATTCTAATAGGAGTAAGGCATATAGGATTTTCAATAAGCGTACTCGTTTAGTAGAAGAGTCAATTCATGTTGTGTTCTGTGAATCTAAATCTGACGATTCCTTGGATGATGATGAACTTATTTATAAGAATAAATTCTTTTCAAAAACCACTCCTGCCTCCCTTGAAAATCCTAAAGATGTTTTTGAAACTCCTTCTGAAAATGATTGTGAAAACAATGCTCAATCTCAACCTAAGGCTTGGAGGTTTATTAGGAATCATCCTTTAGGCCAAGTGATAGGTGACATAAATCAAGGAGTAAGAACCAGAAAAAGTACTTTGAATGAAGTAACCTTCTCTGCGTTTATTTCTCACATTGAGCCCTTTAAAATTGACGAAGCCCTTTCAGACAATGATTGGGTGATAGCAATGCAAGAGGAATTACATCAATTTGATAGAATCAAGTTTGGGATTTGGTACCTAGGCCCAACGACCATCCGGTCATTGGCATCAAATGGGTATTCAAAAACAAACGTGATGAATATGCAATTATAGTCCGTAACAAGGCTAGATTGGTTGCCAAAGGCTATAATCAGGAAGAAGGCATTGATTATGAGGAAACGTATGCTCCAGTGGCTAGATTGGAAGCTATACGCGTACTCTTAGATTTTGCGTGTATTAAAGGATTTAAACTTTATCAAATGGATGTTAAGAGTGCTTTTCTAAATGGTTTCATTCAGGAGGAAGTCTATGTTGAACAACCTCCTGGTTTCGAAAATGAACATCATCCAGATCATGTTTTTCGTCTTAAGAAAGCTTTGTATGGTCTTAAACAAGCTCCTAGAGCTTGGTATGAACGTTTAAGTAAATTTCCTTTAGATCAAGGCTTTGTTAGAGGAAAAGCAGATACAACATTGTTTATCAAAACCAACAAACTTAATGAGATTTTAATTGTGCAAATATATGTTGAAGATATTATCTTTGGTGCATCTAACGATTCTATGTGTGAGGAATTCTCTAAGATAATGCAGAATGAATTCGAAATGTCTATGATGGGAGAGCTTAATTACTTCCTCGGTTTACAAATTAAACAATGGAAGGACGAGATATTTATCTCACAAGCAAAGTATCTCCGTGACTTGCTCAAGAAGTTTGGAATGGAGCATTGCAATGGTGCAGACACTCCAATGAGTTCAACTGCCTCTTTGGACGCTGATGAAGAAAAGAGCAAGGACTTCAACATAACTAAGTACAGAGGAATGATTGGATCTCTGTTATACTTAACTGCTAGCAGACCAGACATTCAATTCAGTGTAGGAATGTGCGCAAGATTCCAATCAGCTCCAAAAGAATCACATGCCGAGCATGTTAAGAGGATCTTTCGATATCTTTCAGACACAAAGGAATTGGGTCTCTGGTTTCCAAAAGGTCAACAAGAATTCCTGGCTACATACTCAGACTCTGATCATGCTGGATACAAGACTGATAGAAAAAGCACAAGTGGACAATGTGAATTTCTTCGAGGCTCACTCGTATCATGGTTTAGCAAGAAACAAACCACTGTGGCTGTATCCTCAATTGAAGCTGAATATGTTGCTACCTCGAGTTGTTGCGCTCAGGTTCTATGGCTAAAACAACAACTCTCTGACTTGGGAATTCATCTGAAAGAGATACCAATCCTTTGCGACAACACCAGCACAATAAGCTTGGCAAAGAATCCGGTTCAACATACAAGAACCAAGCATATTGATGTGAGACATCATTTTATACGTGACCATGTTCAAAGAAAAGATGTCAAAGTAATGTTCATTCCTACACATCTTCAATTGGCCGATATCTTCACCAAGCCACTGGCGAAAGAACAGTTCAATTTTATACTAAGAGAATTTGGAATGGTAAATCCCAATGAATTGTAAGTAACCTCCTCTCACATGATTTATTTTAATAAGATACTTACTGATTTTAGCATCGAATTTTCTAGTTTGTGTCTTTGCAGGACACTGTTTAGATATTGAAAAAACAGAGGATAATAGAATGATCGATGCTCGAGCACACCAAACTTCCCTGCTCGAGCAACGCCATGAAATGCATGATGCAGAAACCAAGTTAAAGAAACTCTGCTCGAGCACGCCCTTTTATCCTACTCGAGCAACATCAAAAATGTGGGAGAAACACATGAACGAGGAACTTTGCCCGAGCATATTTGATATCCTGCTCGAGCAACCATGGGAGATGTTGAAAAGAAACAAAGTTGAGGAACGTTGCCCGAGCAATTTATTTTTGACTGCCCGAGCACATAACTCTGATGAGCATACCCTCAAAAAGTAGAAATCTTAAACTCTATGATCTACTATTCAAATTTCATCTATGAATCAAGTGTTCACAGTACACACTTGATGGGAAGTTATACTTACTTACTTCTTCAATAAAGATTATTAATATATTTGTTTTAAAAAATTGCATGGTTTCGTCCATGCTCGAGCATGACAAGAAGTCTGCTCGAGCAAGACCCTGGTCGAGCACGAAGAGAACGTTGCTCGAGCAACATCGGTCGTCAGTATCTATCAAGATCGGTGTCGTTTCATTTAGACGTTTTCACTTCCTCCTTCCTGTAGCAACTCCGTCGAAACCCTAGCCCTACTTCCCTTTTAATTTTCCTCTCATCCGTCTCCTCCGTTTGTGAATCGTCATCACTAGTTTCATCAATCCCTTTCGGCGAGACCATTAATCCTACCATTTCATCTTCTTCAAACCCACAAATCTCATTTCCCGCGAACCAAAAATTTTCGCTCCTTAATCGAAAATTTTCCTTATTTTTCTTCTCTTCTACTTCGACTCAATCAATGGCGGGATCAAGTGATAAACTCCCTTCTCAACAATCTCCTGCAAAGAAATCTAGATACTATAAGCCCAAAGTCGAAGATTATAAAAAAACCACAAAAATCACCAAACCCAAATCAATGTCAAAACCGACAAAGTCGATCGTCAAGACGAAGATGGTAGAGAAGACGAAAGCAAATGTGACAATTCACGAATCACCAAAGCCAACAACGAGACTCAAGACTGGGTCTCTTTCCACTAGAAAGGGCAAGCACACAAGGTCACCGTCTCCTCCCTCTTCAGAGTCCAACAACACCGAGAAGACAGTCGATGAGATACTGTCTAAGGAGAAAGAGGATCGACCTCGAATTCTCAAGCCATCACTCAGTCAAAAATCACAGGCCTCAGGAAGCAAAAAGAAATTTTCTTTCTCATTAAAATCTCAAGCTTCCGAAAGCAACAAGGAGCAAGTTGTGACGAGTCGTCCTCCGGATGGTCAGTTGCCTGAACCTTCATCGGGTATGATCACTGGTAATGTAGCTGTTGATGACCATGCTCTATTTGCTCACTACTTCGAGTCAAGGCCCTTCTGTCCAGTAGTATATGTAGACTTGGCTCACTTCAAGGAGAAGTGCAATTTGGATTTAACCGATTGGCTACTTCAGTTTATGCCACTTCTTGGCATTAGCAAGCCATTCTCTCCCAAAGTCGTGCGAGTATTTTATCACAACATACACCTTCAGACAAAGATTCAAAAAGATGATAAGGATGTTTTGGTCACAAATATTCGGGATCAAAAAATCAAGCTTACTGCTCATGATCTCAATGTGCTTCTTGGTATTATCGAGCTTCCTGAAGATCCTCCTAAGCTTTCACCAGTTGAGTGCCATCAAATTCTTTTTCCGGATGTCCCAATTGAAGGCAAAAAGGTCAATGTGACTCCGGCTATGATGAAAGACGAATACACAATTACACATGGCAAAGTGCATGTAAAGCAATCTCTCTCTTCCTTCTTAATGGCCACGGCAACACCAAAAAAAAATGCAGATTTATATTCCTCTCCTTTCTTTCATTCAATCACGTATAAACACTCCCTCCCCTCTCATTTCATTTACACGGCACACACACAATTATAACACACAACACCTCATTTTTACTCCCTCCTCTCCTTAGTCCACGGCAACCCCTCCCTCCTTCACATACTTCACAATTACATACACCTTCTTCCTCCCTCCTCCACGGTTTCATCATCATCCTTAACATCAACCAAGGTTGAAGCAAGAAAGGTTAGCCACGGTTGGATAAGGAAGAAGAAGGACAAAAGTTCAAGGTAAGAAGAACATGAATCCTAGTGGAGATTTTGAGGTGTTCTTGTCATGCATGTAATTGTGGTTGGACTTAAACTCACATGCATGTGATTCCTTTGAGTATAGGCTTAGGATTGAGCAAGGATTAGTGTGGTAAAAGAGACCACAAGCTCAAGAACAAGCTTGTTGGTAAAAACACACACTCTCTTCAAATTTCTGAAATTTTCTTTAAAACCCAGATCTGGAAAATCGTGGTAAACACAAAGAAAAAGTTGTAATTTTGGAAATTTGAGACCACCATAGTTTCCCTTATGAAATATTGTGTGGGAATATGATTTTTTATGAATTTTTAAAGGTGTTTTTACACATGAAATAATGAGTTCAAAGAAAGAGGCAAATCTGCCAGTTTTGAACCACTAAACCCAAGTATCTTGTGAGCGTGTTTTATAGGTTTTAATGTTCTTTAAAAATTATGAAACAATTCCAGGAGATAGGGGACACCCATACCTTTAAAATGATTGGTCGTTTGCATTATTTTGATATCCGGGCAGTGAGTAATAAATTCTCAAAAATGACCTGCGTCCTACACATCAAAACTGGGCAGACGATTTAAACATGTGAATTAACTGGGTTAAAGTGCTTAGAATGGGGTGAAATTGTACATACATACAGAGGACTCACTGAGCGTTTAGGAACTTTAATTTTTGAAGCTCTGATCAGTGAGTTACTAATTTCTAAAGTCAACTGATGTGTTTGGCAAACTCACTGAGCTGTCTGAATGGTTTTTAAAACTGGGAATGATTGGTACTTTTAAAAATCTTGGAAGTTTCCAGATTGGTAGAGGATTGGTCAAGATTTAATTTGATATAAAATTTGGAATATTTGGAGCTATGTACGATTTAACATGTATTTTTAAATATCAGTCAAATTTCTGGACACCAATCTGGACAGCAGGGGAAAAATTGGAAACCTCGGTTTTTATGGTGTATTTGGCCCTCTAAAAATATTTTTCCTTGAACTCATAGAGGTTAGAGAGCATGTGAGATTTGGAATCACTCAAAAATGATTTTTCTACAATTAAGTAAAAATGATTAAAGTGACTGTATTTGTCAGAGTAGTTTAAGGTTAAGAGTTGGAATTTGACAAGTTTGGGTTATTAAATTAAACCCCAATGAAATAAGGTCAAAAAGAGAATAAACATGATGAATAAGGAAATTATTATCATGTTTAATATATATAGATTAATTAAAACCGGTTATCCCATATTATAGGTAATTTCTCGAGCGCACCCACCCCGAAAAATTATTTGGACGAAATTAAGGTTACTACATATCCACGTAGTAACTCTAACCTTCAATGTTTGTGAGTGTACTTGTGTATGTTTAAATGCCATGATATGTTGAATGTGTTTTATAAACATATTTGATTGCATATAGTATGTTTGTGTTGGCCATTCACATTTGTGCTAAGGAATTCGGATCCGGGTAGGTTCCACATTGTGGTTTCCTTGTGCTGAGGGACTCAGGACCGGGTTGGTTTTGGGTTGGGCCTTGAAAAGATAGGCACAAGATCCGGTAGGTCTTGCTTGTCTTTCCAAGCACTATGAAATTTTGAACCGGGTAGGTTCTGCGCAAGTTTTCCTAGCATTGGGATTTTGAACTGTGTTTTATATTGTCTATATGCTTTATGATATTCTTGATTATGGTGGTTTATTTATTACATATACTTATACTCCATGCATAGAGGTTAACATGTTACTCTGAGATTCATCTGTAAATCTTAGATTTGAACAAAGCCGCAGGTAGTGGAAGTGTGAAGAAGGGGAAGGCGGTGCTGTGAGCAGGGGCAGAAGAAGGTTGAACTCGGGAGAAGTTCCTTTTTGTTTTGGTGCATATTTATTTTGGGATAATGTATTTTGTGTTCACTTTAATTTTGGGGATGACTGTATTTAAATATTCCGTCAGGGATTAAGTTTATTTCAAAACCAAGTTAAGTTTTAAATTTTCTGCATTTTTATTAGTTACTCATTCGTCCAAACCGAATCCGCATACTCTCTGTGTATGAACTCTGATAATGATCGGGAGCTATAAGGGAGTGTTACAGTTTCGATGATTCATTTTGTTCGAGTGAAAGTTTTGAGCAACAAAAGTTTGGGGATGCACATCTCAAGTATTGTTCTCATGAAATTCCCCCTCCGTTTTATTCTTGTCCACATATTGAAGAACACACCATTGAGCATAAGTAAAAATCTAATTTAGAAAGATTATTTATGTGTGGAAGCATTAGAGAGATTTAGTAGAAAACAAAAGGAATTTGTCACTAGAGTTGAGTCAAGTGTGAAGACAGAATATCACCTAGAGGGGGGGTGAATAGGTGATTTCAAAAATTCTTTTTCTTAAATCTCACGGTGACATAAGAACGAAGGATAGAGACAAGGAAGAGAATTGAACAAGAGAAGATTTATCGGTTCGGTCTCAATCCACGACCTACGTCCGGTCCCGAACTCCCGGGTTTTCACTATCTTTCAAATGTAATTACGAGACTACGTAAACGAAGGATGATCCCCTTACTTTCGGACTCCACTCCCCTTACAAGTTGTAATTAATACACCCTCTCTTAAGGTTCCTCAACCTTAAGTATAACTTACTGAATGAAATAAATAAGTGTTTGGAAACTCCTCACGAGTAGATGAAATGAACACTAAAGAGTACTCAGAAATTAATGAAGTAGTTGAAACAACGAATGAGTCTAAAATCAAATTAATTGCTCAGCGTTTCGGTAGATGTTTGAATTCAATGCTTCGGCTATTTATAGACAGCCAATTAATGACCGTTGGTGGAGTTCTTCAAGTAGCCGTTGAGACATATGAATGTGGCCGTTTAGACAGAAGAAATTCTCGTTGTAGGTTGTTCGTCTGTCTCTCAATTTGATTCATCAGAGTTGACATTCTCTTTCATTCTTTTTGCATAGCCGTTGTGAGATAGCATTTAATGTGTAATAGGAATGTCGGAGAGGCTTTACTTCGATCAGAACAATTTAGCTTCGGTTTGGATAACTTCATTTAATGCTTCTGTCAGAGCACAATGCTTTATTCTAATCATTTAGGTAATTTGTGACTAATTAATCGAAACTCATCAACACACTTTTTTGGTTAAAAGCATTTGGTAATCTTAATAAGTGATAATCCAAAGTAATAAGATAGAATCAAAGATTTCGTAAATTGTTCAGAAACGAGTTTTAAAACAGGGGCAATTATGCTCGGGCAATAGCTCAGGCTTGCTCGAGCAAGGCTTTAGGATTTAGTTATAAAGCCTCATACTCGCTGATGCTCGGGCAAGATCATTTTGTTTGCTTGGGCATAGTGCTCGAGCATGATGATATATATGCTCGGGCAAGCTTCTCTATTTAGAGCAAAAGTTACTTTCCTTCGATATTGCTCGGGCAAGTCAGAAAGCATGCTCGGGCAACCTTCACACAGAGGCAATTTTAAGAAGCGAATATAAGTCTGCTCGGGCAGACACTTTTCTTTGCCTGGGCATAATGCTCGGGCAAGCAGTTTTCCATGCTCGGGCAAGGTTACTTTGAGTGGGAGCGGGCTTCTTGCTTGGGCAAGCTTTTCAGTTTGCTCGGGCAACTTGCTCGAGCAAGCATTCTTCTCTGCTTGGGCAAGACTTCCTTGTTTGAGGTTTTTTGCTTTCGTCTCGATCTTGCTCGGGCAAGATTGTGACCTTGCTCGGGCAAGGTCATGCTTTCCAATGCTTTCGGGTATTGCTTGAGCAAGCTTCATTTTGCCGGGCACGACGTTGCTCGGGCAAGACTATGACCTTGCTCGGGCAAGGTCATGCTTTCTGATGCTTTTAGGTGTTGCTTGGGCAAGCTCACGTGAGTCTTTATTTTTCCTTCAGAGAGCCCGACGTTGCTATGAGGCTTAAAAACAATAGTAGGAATCCCTACCAAGTTTTTACCTCGTCAGGCATCTTTCAATGCAATGAGGCTTAAAAACAATAGTAGGAATCTCATTCCCTACTTACTAAATCTAACTAACATTTCTACCAACTACTGAACTAAAGACTAGAACTTAGAAGCTAAGACCGAAGAACTTACCCGTTGAAGACTTCTTCACAATTTTTTCCAGAGCTTCTCTCTCTTCTTTCTCCCTCTAGATTCGGTTTCTAGCTTGAGAATGGATGTGAAAATCCAAGAGGTGCTCATGCCTTTATATAGGCAAAATTTGTGCCACTTTGGTAATTTCCACATTCCAAATCTTGTAATTTTTCCCTACCTTATAACCATGTAAAATCAAGGCTAATTGGTGGTTAATTCTTGTCCATGGGAAGCTCTTGGTCGACTTAGGGGGGTGATGTGGCAGCAAGCAATTGGTCCAAGAATGGTGACTCAAGCTCACTTTATGCCCCGGTCCGATAGAATTTCTCCGATCGGTGTCCGTTTCGCGTAGTCTCGGAAAATCTCAAAATTCTGAATTCATAACTTTGAAGATCTTCTCTTCCTCATCAATAATATCTAATTTAACTTAGATTTCAGTCCCTTACGGGGTTCCAACGAGTCCAGTTGAAGTTTTTCGAAAAACGTGTCCGGCGCATCCGTTCGAAAATCGTTTTCGAGAATCATCAACTTACGGACAAAAATTCACGATTCCAAATATGTCCATATAATTAAAAACTCATCTCCAGATGTTGAGTTATAATTTATTTTCTTCAAATCCAAAATGTGACTATCTCGCATTTTTCCCTATTTCGTCTTATTAGGCAAATGCGCTACCGGCCTTAATTAACTTCCTAGGAAGAGGTCACTTGAAGGTAAAAACTCACTGATCAATATTTTACCTTGACTTTGGAATTCCTATTCCTGGTTCTCTAGATAGGATCCGTTTCCTATTTATTCCATTACTATTCACTATATTTAATTATATTATATAATAATACAATTTTACAAAAATATCATGATATTTAAAATTTGTTCCTATCTCCATCTTTTTCCAATTTTCGGCTGGACCCTTTTTATTTTTATTTTATATTTATTATTTATTTAATTATTTAATTATTCCTATTTTTCCAAAAATTTCACAAAATTACCTAATTGGTCCATTCTTGTATTTAGGCTTAAAAAAAAATACCTAAACTCACTTATTTTTCACAAAATTCTCCAATTAATTACTAAATATGTTCTTACTAATTTTAAGCCAAAAACCACTAATTTTAGGGTTTTACAAAATTACTTATGAATTTCCTTTACTTATGCTTAAGTAATTAGCCAGAAATTACTTAACTACTTTATTATCACTAGTTGATAATTTTATTAATTAGAATGCCTCATTACCTCATAATTCTAGCACTAAAATTTCTGTTTCCATGTTTTCTGCATTATTCTAGAATTTGAGAGGGTATTATGGTCATTACAATACTTTTTGAGCATTCTTATTCAATTTCTCCAAGCTCATAATTTATCAAATTATCACAATTAGAGATAATATACTCTCCTAACTCAAATAATTATTTCATTGCCTTTTAGGATTTTTCACAATTTTCCTAAGTCATTTTGCATACCAGGGGTATTTTGGTCATTTGGCACTTTGGCCCTTAAATTCTCTAATTTCCCACAGAACTCATCCTAGAAACATAGACTATAATAACACAAGTCTTGCAACAATAATTTCACTTATCAGAAATAGCCAATTTATTTACCAAAATGTAATATTTCAGATAAATAAATATGCGGGTATTACAGAACCAGTATAAATCTCTTGTATTCAATCTTTCTATTCCCTACTCTGTTCATCTCTGTTTCGTTAACAACTAACAGAGCATTTTGGAAAGAAAATTTTAATCACCCAACTCACCCCCCCTCTTGGTGATATTCCATCTTTCACAAAATAGTGGGGTATATGCCAGTCAAATTATTTCAACCCTTGAGACTATGAAGTAAGATAATTCCTCAAGGATGATGACCACTTCTTGTGTTAATAATGTTTACTATGAGAAAGTTTAAGGTGTGGAATTGCATGAAACTATGAATAATGTAGAAAATGATTATGAGCTTGAAATTGATTTAGATGAGAATATGGGATGTCTAAAAGAGGTTTTAGTTGTGGAGCCTAAGGTTTGTAATTTTGATTATCAAATTGATATGGATGTCCCAATAGTTGTTATGCATGATTCTTCTATGGTTGTTTTGACTCTTCCTGATGAGAGTTGAGTGGATTTCATTGGTTGCTCTAAATTTTTGAAAGTGCTTAGAGAATAACTTCGAGCCTTCCACATCTTAGAGAATATTATCAAGTCAAAAATTAAAATAGAAAAGAATGTATCAATTAAGTCTGTAAGCCTTTAATTTTTGTATCAATCTTGAGATGAACTATGAGAATAGGGATTAGTTTGTAATATGATCAACAAATTATTAGTTTATGAATATTATACTACAGTATTTCTTTAGGAAATTAGATGATGACCTTTGCTTGCTAAGGAAAGCTTTTGTTAGGGAAATAACTCGGGTGAAAAAAAAGAAACACCACTCCAATGACTTCTCTAGGCCTTACTTAGTAACCAGCGCACTTCATCACCAATGTTAAGACTCATGTCAAACGGTAAAGTCAAAGAGGGCTATGAGTTGTTCTAAAAGCCTCTTGAAGACTGAGTGATCGGTACTGCATCAGCCATTTGTAGGGTCGCATCAAAAGGGGATCTTTAACAACTCAAGATGAAAAAAGAAAGGAAAAAAAATGAATTTAGCTATTTTCTACCTGAGGATCCTTATTAAATTAATGAAAAGCTTGGTTTAGTAGAGGCATTTGAATTTTTAAGGAGAAGTTGAGTATCATAATATTCTTTTAATAATCTTATTGTTGCACTTATTACTTGTCTATTCTTTGATCATAGGACGTTAAGAGATTATTACAATTATTTAGGACTATTGGCTTAGTGACCCATTCTTATAGACATAGACATTAATAAGATTTGATAACATGATCTAAGTGTGGTGGTGTATTGCTCTTTGTTTAGGAATTTTATAAACAATGTTCTTCAAATAATGAATTCTCTTTCTTTTGCTTGAGGACAAGCAAATGTTTAAATGTGGGGGAGTTTGATAAGTATATATTTTATAATTAAAGAAATGTATATTTTATGATATAATTAGTCGAATTTATCAATAGTTTACACCTATTTAATTATCTTTTACATATTTCTTTATCCTTTAATTAAAATTAGGATAAAAAGATAGAAAAGAGGCTGAGTATATAGCAGAGAAGATAAAATATTTGGATTAGAGACGTGGAAGATGTTTAAAATATGACGAAGACTGAAGAAAAGAAATAGGTGTAAAATAGGATATGTTTAAAATATGTCTTTGATTAATTTTCATAATAATCTGACATTCAAAGACGCAGAAAAAGAGGCTGAGTATATAGCAGAAAATATGTTTAAAATATGATATTCCTTAGTTTAAAATGATAAAATTAGGATATTTTGATAGAAAATATACTCATAACCTATTTTTATTTTACAAGAAATATCATGTGATCTAGTAAAAAAGAAAATATCAAATAAAAGGAAACAACTTGTTGAACAATATACTTATTGAAATCAAAGACAAGGAGCTGCAAATATGAACTATATTACTGTATTATCTCTCTGTCACTCTATGAACCATGTGAAATGTGTACGCTCACTCCAATATAATCGAATATGTGGATTAGAGACGTGGGCCCATGGGAATAAAAAAAAAAGAATCCAAGATATAGCTCACGCTGCCCAAGTATTGAAGGAGGGGAGAATAATTGGCGATATAAAACCTGGAAAACAACGTTGAGAAGAGGCTAGACGGCAGAAAAAATAATTCCAAGGAACAGCAGCGATTCAAAGGAAACAAAAAGGGATTATGACGGCGATGGAGCAAAAAACCAGAGCTAAGACAAAGGCAACATCTTGATGTTGGCAAAGTAGAGGAAACACCTGTTGGATTTTCTAGCGACTTGTAGTTGCAACAGTAGAGACGACTGATGCCAGAAGAAGGGAGCTTTTGACAGATTTGTTCTCTTTGATTAATCTCTTTTTGCTTTCGAATCTGGATTTTATTTTTGTCTTGGATTTTATTATAGACATGTATGGCTAATTTTTCCTTGCAACCTAGAGGAGCTATGAACTTAGTGGTGGATTAGACTTTTTTCATTTTTTTAGTTATAATTAATATTAAATTTTGTTACTTATTTTTTTTTTAGCTTTATCTATTTAGTGACGGGCCATCGTTAAATATGAATTTGAGCATTAAGATTTACCTTAACAAAAGGAATTTAATTAAGCTCTGAGATTAAGTAATATTGGATTAGATTGCGATTTAATTTGTGATTAGGATAGACAGATACCTAATGGCCCCATATAATTGTTGAAGAGTGTGTTCGAGTTATGTTGCCTCTTGAGTAATTATGGTATACACAACAATTTACACTTAAGAGGGGCTTGTAAGTGGACCGACAGACACTTGTAGTTATTTATACTTAAGATTAACAAAATTGACATTAAGATTAATTAAATTAGTGAGAACAATATTTATGAAGCTAATGAGGGATTAGTGACTCTAAGTTGCTCATTTGATTATTGTGGTAGTCTTTTGTTTTAATTTTTTTTCAATTAATTAAATTCAACTTGGGTTTCTAAACTTAAACGAAAGTGTAAAATAAATGCTTAACTGAAGTTTGGGTACTAAGTCCTCGTGAGAATGATACTTTACTCACTCTTTATTACTTGATATGGCCCGTATACTTGTGAAGTCTCAGGCAATATTTTTTTTTTCCTATCACACTAATTTTGTGTTGGCATCTCCAAAACACGCCACCTAGTGCTTAGCCTGGGGAAATCCAATGGTTCCTGGCCCGGTCACGTACTTGACTTTTCCAAACACTAAACTCGAGAGTCATGGGAATTCATCAAGCCTTCCCTTTCCCTAACATAAAGTGGTGCCTAAAAGGAGAGGTAAAAGGAAAAGAAGATGCTTCAAGGACACTTGACTTCTTGAGATTTAATCACTTGGACATATCCCAACACAAGAGCTAATTACATGACATTATAGATTCTAATCCTCCCAAGACCATGACAGTTTCGACCAAAAGGAAAAAGAAAAGAAAAGAAGAGAATAAGGAAAAATAAGAAGGGACAAGTGGGAGACTCTTATTGGTGGTACATGAATGTCATAAACATGGGATTAGATAGTCAATTTAATATCATCTCTTCCCCATCTCCATCACATTCATTTTGGAGGAGTTTGAGAGCTTAAAACATGCAAAAATGGTGACCACAATAGTAAAGCAGAGAGAAACATAAACAAGCCAAAATCTCCCACATAAACACCTCAAATCTAATAACACTCTTCATAGAAGTTGTTCTACTCATTGAGAGCTACATTCCTACGATTTCACGTTTCTTATTGGAGGAGTTTTGTGCCATCTAGTTAGATGAAGTGCCGCCGGATTTCCGAACCGCATGTAGAATCGCAATAAGGTAAGCCAAAGCTTCATTTTGAATCGATTGTCTTGAAGTTTTGATGAGTATATTGGACACCCTAATATTTTTTTCCAAATGGGGTTTTTAGGGTTTCATAATTTTTTTATTCATATACATGTGGTTATATGATGTTTTGGAAGCATATGAGCCTAGTTTGGTGGGTAAATTGTTAAAGTTGAATTGTTTTTTGAAACACTAATTTTTTGTCAGAACAAGGATGAAGAAGGGGTAAGATTTTTCTATTGTTAAAGTCTTCAATGGGTTCCTTGGGCAAAATTATGTAGGAATAGGTTGTTGGCATGCTTTTATAAGGAATGGATTTGGAATCCAAAAGTTAGAATAGTACTGCTAGATTTGGGTTCCTAGAAGGCAGTCTGTTTGTAACGTGTTTTTGACTCAACAAATGATAACCAATGTCTATGAAACTTTTCATATTTCAAGTATACGTGATGATATTTAAAATGATATATGATATGAGGTAAATAGATTAGTATATTAGAAGTTATGAATTTTTGAAGTTAGGTATTGAATCTGGAACGTTTCATAGACCAATGAGGATTGATTGATAATTTTGGAACAATGTGTGTGTATTTGACAGTGGAAGGGTATTTTACCCTACAATTATACTTAATAAAGGTCACAAAGCATTTGGAATCACTACAATTGGATATCTATACATTATGAATTTCCAAAGTTGACTGGAAATTCTGCTAGCTTTTGACTTTTGCACGAAAATAAAAAAGTAAGGGCAATGGGTAGTAAAGTTAAACTCCAAAGGTTAAGATTAGTACTTGGAGTTAGTGTAGACCCTTTTGGCTACAATTTGGGATTAATGCAATAATCAACCCTAGTATCTTAAGATACTGAAGAGTTAGGATAAGTAGTAACTCGTATGTTTGTGATATATAATTATAGGTTTTGATATCTGTCCGGAATGACAAAAGGAGTGGGAACCAATTCTAGAATTGGAAAGACCACCAAGTAGTAACTTTTCTCTCACATACTATGTATGTCTTTATATGGATGTGTGAACCATTGTGTGATATGTGTTGTGAACATGAGATAGGCAGTAGGGCCTAGTGGACCAGTGGATCCTTGGGTCATGAACCCTATTAAGCATTCAGATAAGAAGGGCGGAAGCCCAGTTGATTACCCAGCACTGTGGGAAGGACCAATTGGGTATTATGAATGTAGTCGATGATGTATATCATGTGTATCTCTGAATGTTGAATGTATTTGTTTGGTTGACTACCATGTTTAGTTTATGCATTTTATGTGAGTTGTTAACGATTACTCTGAGATTCATATGAATCTCAACTATTTTCACAAGTTTAGGTTGTGAACAGCATAGCGGACGTGGCTCCAATGGCAAGGTGGTAGATACTGGAAACTGAAGGTTCCAGTCTCGTTCAAGTATCGACATTGGTTATCTATAGTTTGTAAATATTATGTACAAACCCTGTAGGATTCCTGCTATGTAATCAAGTACTTCATATAAATATGTTTATGCTATTTTTGTTCACTCACTGAGCTGTGCGTTATTACTCTAATAAATGTTGAAATATTAAGTGGTTTGACAACTCGAGTGATCACTCGAGTAATATTTCATAAATGTAATCACTCTCACTTCGCCACAGTGATTCTCCGTAGTGACCAGTTTTCTAAAAATATTTCAAGGAGAAGATCACTTGAGTGACCACTCGAGTGATGTGACAAATTCTCATCACTATGATCACTACACCATAGTGATATGTTCTAGGGTTCAATTTTGTAAAAATTTTCTAAGAGAAGATCACTCGAGTAACCACTCGAGTGATGTGTGAAAAAGTGTATCACTAGCACAGCAACACAGTGACTCTAGTAGTGCTCAGTAGTCTTGAAAATATTTCTAAGACTAGATCACTCGAGTGATTTTTAAAAAGAGTATCACTATCACTACACCTTTGTGATGGTATTTGGTGATCTGTTTCTTCTGAAAGAAAATTAAACAAGACCACTCGAGTGATGTTGTTACATTTATCACCAATAGCTCGCCATAGTAAAGTACCTAGTGATTTATTTTCAAAAAAACAAGATCACTCAAGTGACTACTCAAATGATCCTATATTTATACATCACCACAGTGAACCATCCAGTGATATGTTTTGTTTTCAAAATGACTAAGTGAAGATCACTCAAGTAATGCAATTTCATAAAATAGAGCATCTATCGTAAATATTCAAATCTATCCTAAACTTATTCAAATTACTTTTATTTGGTCTAACACTTCATTATACTAGTGCTTAATCATATTGTAGGTGGTTAATCAAGGATTAAATCAAGATTAGCAAAAAGCACTTTTGTGTTAGAGCATTGAAGCACCAAAGTTCAAATGCTTCTTATTCTCTTTGCTCTTAATGACTAAATTCAAAGACACAAAGAATAATCTGACATTCCCAACGGCAAGAAGCAAAGACTATACAATCTAACGTCTACAGTCAATGAGCAATAGTCTCCATACATTCTCACAATACAAATAGAAGATCATTGAAAATGGAGCAACCAACCAACATTGTTCATTTACTATTACATTCATTTGCTAAGTCTCAAAGCTCAATCTCTGTGAATTTGTATTTCAGTGATCATTTATTTGCTATTGTGAGAGATTATACTTAAAAATTTATTTCATCTAAGATATTCAAGGTGGTGGGACCTTGAGTGGGCATTAATTGTAAAGTGTAAGAGGGAGCGAGAGTTCTTCAAAGAATAATTAGCTTGTATTAAGGCACCAAGAGCTCGGTGAATCTTGCAAAGATAGTGGAAATTTTAGAAAGGCTTTATGGGGACTGGATGTAGGTCAAGTGAATTGGACCAAACCAATATAAATTTCTTGTGTCCTCTTTCAATGATATTCTTCTAACTCTCCTCTCTTTATTTATGTTGGATTGAATTTTAAATTCTTAAAATCATCCAATTCACCCCTCTCATGTGAAACGTTTGTGCTAATATTTGGTATCAAAGCTTACCCTTTTTGTTTTCATGTTTCAGAGCCTAGAAGGATCCGATGGCAAGCAAGGTCGAAGGCATACTTTCTGATGGAGCATTAGTCACTAGACCCCCATGATTTTATAGAGAACACATCTCATTCTAGAAAGCTAAATTCAAAGTGTTTGTAACAACAAATGAATATTGTTTGTGGAAAGTCATACAAGATGGAGACTATGTTCCTATGAAGAGAGAAGGAGAAAGAATGATTCCAAAAACACCAGATGAGTTTGATGACAATGATAAGAAAGTGACAATTCTCAATAGTAAGGCCATCTTGATGATTTAAAATGCCTTGAGTCAGAAAGAGTATTTCAGAATTTGTACTATTCCTTTAGCAAAAGACATGCGAGAGGCTCTTGAAATAGCTCATGAAGGAACTTCAAAATCAAATAAAAAAGAGTCAATACTCTCACCACTGAGTATGACTTGTCCAGGACGAAAGCTGGAGAAAGAATTTCAGAGTTTAAGTTGAGATAGACACACATTGTCAATCAACTTAATGCTCTTGGCAAAACATATGATCAAAGATCACAAGTGAGAAAAATTCTCAACATTCTCACATGTGAATAGGAAAGCCAAAGTCACATGTTGGGATCCGTACACGCAGCGGAAGGATTTCATCCATTAAAAAATCTTACAAATCCCATTAAGAGGATCTATCAACGGCGTTTAAATCGGGTTCGTTAGAAACCATACCTTTTCAAACTCGTGTAGGTGCTTTGCGAACTGGTGTGCGTCTATGCGATCAGTTAGAGGCCGACTCTACGAATCCACTTCCTCTACCAGTATCCACACAAACAGCTTCCAACACCAACGGCAGCGTGCTAGCGCCTTCAGTATTTTCACGTCTCTTCTTTTCTCTCAAGGGTTTCTCGCGGCTTTTCTAATACGTCTTACAAAATGTCCTGTGGGTTTTGCAAAACCCAATAGGCATATTCTATATTCAAAATTAATCCTTATTAATCTTGAATTTTATTTTGGATTAAAATAATATATTAATTAAATTTATCCAATAGATCTAATCTAATTTATTTATTTAATCCGAATTAAAAGCCCGATGATTTAATTTACCTCTATAAATTAAATCTAAGATATGATATGTATCTATTTAATTAAATCGAGATACAATATCTCAATTCAAATTAAATTAGATATATGATATCTTTATTCAAAAATTAAATCTGCGATACAATATCTCTATTTGTTTTAGATATTTAATTTATCATATAAATTAAATACAAAACAAATATTATATAATAATATTATAATCTCTATTAAATAATATTATTATGTTATTTTTTTTAATAATTAATAATATATATATATCCTAGATTAAATACTGAATTCATTAAATCTTTCTAAAATTCAATGAATCTGGACACTATTGCTCGCGTTGGGCTATTCTTGTGTGCGACCCTACAGGCCCACATGAGATTGGCAGCGGGCCAATACTGTACCAGCCCACAAGTCGCAAGCGGCCTCTAGCAGACATTGCGACTACCCAATTCATATGGGGATCGATGATACGATACAACATATCATACAACCATGCCACGTCCCTTTTGTCACGTGATAATTTGGTCAAGGATGAGGCATGGATAATGTCAACTTCATGTTCTTGACCATTACTTTCTCGATTCTTGAGTAGTCTAACAATTGAAATGGAAACTCCTTTCCATCGTAGTATGACCATACATTTCTCAGACTCACCCATCGAGGGGTCCAATATTATCTCTCTACAAATGTGAGGGACAAATTCCATCTTGACCATTCACATTCCTCTACATGAAAACCATTGATCCCGATCCAAGCCTTTATCATCACCCGGTCAAAGGTGACTTTTGACTAGGTCAAAGATCAGCGACTCATCATGTAGGAATCCATGATGATCTCAGGTCAAAAGGAAATGTGACACGGTTATTGTTAGATATGATTAGTTTTGATGATGTCTTATATAGATGCCATTATCAAGAGCAAAAAGTTTGTATACTATATTTATCTCCTACATTGACTAATTCTTATATTTAATGTAGAGTCAAAGAAGATATGAAGTCAATAATGAAGAATGATCAAGAGAAGAGAAGAAAGAGAGAGTTTCATTGTGGAGAATGATCAAGACAATAAGAAAGAAAGAAGAACTTGCAGAAATGAGTCAAAGAAGATATGAAGTCAATAATGAAGAATGATCAAGAGAAGAGAAGAAAGAGAGAGTTGCATTGTGGAGAATGATCAAGACAAGAAGAAAGAAAGAAGATCTTGCTGAATTGAATGAGAATATCATTATACAAGTTCTAAGATTGATTCTAGAAGTCTCCACGATGATGTCGAAGTTGGAATGGCTCGATTCAGAGTGAAAATAAGCAAAAACAAGCATCAGGATGGGATAACTCAAGTCATGAACTCATAACTCGAGTTGGATACTTTGCTACAGTGATTTGCCACTCTGGAATGATTTGACTCGAGTCAAGATATTATTAAATCAAGTCAAGAAGTGTTCTTGGCGTATCTGGACAGGTGTAACTCGAGTCATCACTAAGTAACTCGAGTCAAAGTATATTTCAGCCACTCTGTTCGACTCTGTTTCACGTTCAGCTTAGGCGAGGTCTGGTAATTCGATGATATCTCCTAAAACAGAGATCGAATTGGGGTGAAATCAATTTTTATGAAATTAGACTCCCAATGCGTCATGGGGAAAAATTTTCAAGACCAAAGGAGTTCATATGAGAGAGATATGAATTGCACAAGTTGGAACATCAGTTAATGTCACACAGCAGACCAAGCTTCGGTATTTTGGGTGTATCTCACAATATAAACATCCAATTGAGCTGAAATAGGTTGCATATGAAAGTAGACTAAAAATTAGTTCCATCAAGAGTTAAACCAACCAAAACGGAGTTCAGACCAGGAAGATATGGCCTTCGAAAGTTGACACTCGAAATTCTGGATTCATTTAAGCATAGGCTCGATTTACTGTATGTAGCTCACATTACTCACAACCAAATTGAGTGAAACCAATTCCATATGAATCTAAACTCAACAAGTGTTTCAAATAATTTGGAAGCAACTAATCTTGATGAGCTCTTACCTCGAATCAAGTTACGGGTAACTCGAGTACAATTTAGACAGAGAGCAAAGCAAGTTTGGAACAAAGGCGTAACTGAGTCAAGGCATGATTAACTTGAGTCATTCCTTAGACAGAGAGCAATGAAATTTTGAGAAGAGTTGTTAACTCGAGTCAAGGTATGGTGACTCGAGTCAACGAAAGTCAGCAAAGAATGAACAACTCAAGCACAGTAACAGAGCACATTTTCAACGTATCTGAGAATTCTGAAATTATTATTATCAATTAATTACTACTTGCTATACTTCTCAATGTTATTAATAATCTTTATGAGCAAGTTTCAGATTATCAAAAGCTCGGATTGAGGATCAATACCAATGCTAGCAAACACACGTGAGCTACTATCAGATGATCTTGTAACTCGAGTCAAGGCATGATAACTCGAGTTAAGTCGAGACAGAAAGCAATATGAATAAAGCAACAACCTTTTAACTCGAGTCAATTAATGATAACTCGAGTTAACATCTCTGCTTCAAAAAATCACCGTTGTCCGAAATCTCAAAATCATTGATTATGATTTCATTACTTCTTATCATCACTCATTACTATTCCTAACCATGTCAAATCAGTTTACTAATGAGTTTCATATGATTATATGAAGGATTAACATCATATTACAAAAAGCAGATGATTACGTCAGAAGCTTCAACGGCTATATTTATTCCAACGGTCATATTCTAAACTGGAGGAATTGCTCAACGATCATAAATTGCAACTAACTATAAAAGGAGAAGCATTCAAGATAGAAGAGGTTGGAGACGAGAGCTTGCACTGTCGAAATGCTGACATTCTAAATCCAACGCTTAACTCATACACTCTCTGTTCTCAATGCTTACATAGCTCACCATAAAGAGTGAAATGATTTGTATTGTACTTCAGTGTTTATTCATTTACTCTTTTAGAGAGAACATTTTATTATTATTAAATCATTGTAAGAATCTCAAGTCGTGAGACTTGGAGATTGGGTTATCAGTTTACAACTTATAAGGGGGAGTGTATCCTAGTGAGAGGATAACTTCGAGTACAGAGTGTGTAACTGATTGAAAGAAGTATCTCAGTGAGAGTTTTGGCTTCACAAGTGCCTGGGTGAACTTGTGGGATTGTATAGGCTTCTCTTGTGCCCAGATTAAACAAGAGGATAGTGGATTGAAAATCTCAATTGGAGCTTGGGGACTGGACGTAGGTCAAGGATTGGCCGAACCAGTATAAATCTCAGTTTGCATATTCTCTTCCCTCATCTCTTATATTTCCAGTATATGTTTATTTGAATATCTAACTGTTGATTTAAAAGACACGAAAAGATTTTCAAAGTTCCACGTTTTTAATCTTCACTCAATTCACCCCGCTGCCAATCTCATGTGGGCCTACAGGGTCGCACACAAGAATAGCCCAACACGAGAATGTCTAGATTCATTGAATCTTAGATATGTCTAAAATTTAATGAATACAAAGTTTAATCTAAGGTAGATAGATATTTATATTTATATGTATATATGTATATATATATATATATATATATAATATAAATTCAAAATTAATAATAATATTATTATTATGTATTATTATTTTTTATATTTAATTTATTTGATAAATTAAATAACTAAAACAAATTGAGATATAGTATCTCGATTTAATTAAATAGAAAAATATCATATCTCGATTTAATTAATATTATTTTAATCCAAATTCAGATTTCAAAATTAATAAAGATTAATTTTGAATATAGAATACGTCTAGTAGGGTTTGAAAACTCTAAGAGATAATTGGCAAGACGTATTAGAAAGCCGCAAAAGTAAAACCCTAGAGAAAGAGAAGAGACAAAAGGTTGAAAGCGCTAGCACGCTGTCATTGGTGTTGGAGGCTGTTCGGTGTAGATACCGGTAGAGGGAGTGGATTCGTTGAGTCAGCTCCTGTTTGATCAAACAAGACGCACACGAGTAAGCAAGGTACGGTTCTTACTAATCTGATTTAAACGCCGTTGATAGATCCTCTTCTATGGGATTCATAAAATTTTATTAGATGAATTCATTCCGCTGCGTGTACGGATCCCAACACTTTCCCTCTATTTGATTGTTTCTTTTTCAATATCTTCTTAATCTTTTTCTTGATCATTCATCATAATCCAACTTCATATCATCTTCTTTTGCTTGACTAATCTACAAGATATTTCACATTAAATATAGTAGTTAGTCAAAGTATAAGATAAATACATGATGCAAACTTCTTGCTCTTAATATTTGACATCATCAAAACTAATCATATCAAACACAAACTTCTATACATCAGCCAATATTTCCATTCCTAATGCCCAATTTTACAATAATATACACCTTTGAAAATCATACCAATCATCGCTACCAATAGGAAACAATTAGTATTTAGGTATCTTAGAGACAATTTGTAAGGGCAGATCAACACCTTTTTGTACATTGTAGTATTTCATTATTAATAAATGAGCATATTTTATGTTTATCATATTTATATCTCACCTTTATTTTAAAGTAAATATGTGTTTGAAGATAAAATCCCTACGAATAGAATATGTGTTAATCTTGAGGATCAATGATAGAGATCATGATCATGAGGACTCGAGAACACTGTATATCTATTACCTAAAACTTGTTCCTAGTCTTGAATCAGCAAGAAAGGGCATTGATGATCTCAATAAGACTAGTACGACATCATCTACTTGTATAGAGATACAATGTAGGGACCTCATGGAATACAGGCATGGAGATGCCTTAGTTGATGTCGTGGGTAGATTTGTTAGAGAACAGATAGTACCGAACAGACCCACCGAGAGACTCCAAAAAGATCCATTGTGTTAGCTCTCAGTTTTTTGATGATTACAAATTCTAAGTTATTGAATTAAGTCATGGTCATCTAAGTTATGGTTTGCTTGAGCAGCACACTTGCCATGCCCGAGCATCATTGGGATTTAGAATGAAGAAATGAATTTTGAACAGCCTTACTTGAGCAGAGCATTGGTCATGCCCGAGCAACGTCGAGTCAGAAGTGAAAGGTTCTAAGTTGAGCAATCATGCTCGATCAGGAGCAATTCCTTGCTTGAGCAGCATCGAAGCAGAAGCAAGAATATGCTAGCCAATGAGCCATGCTTGAGCAGAGCAAATGGCTTGCTCGAGCACCATGCTTGAGCAGAGGTAAACCCATGCTCGAGTAGCATGACTCAATTCCATTATTCTCGCCTCTGATCATCTTGTGTCCGAGCATGAAAAAGTCATGCTCGAGCAAGGGAAAAAGCCTGCTCGAGTAGAGTCACCAAACGCTCTTCTTCCGCCTCTGACTGACCTTTGCCCGAGCATGCCTTATGGCTTGCTCAAGCATGGGCGATCTGTTGACCAAGCATGAAGACCTTCATGCCCAAGCAACAATGTGTTGAAACTCTTGTTCTCGTCTTTGTCTAAGCCTTGCCCGAGGATGAATATTTCATGCTCGAGCACCATGCTCGAGCAATAGAAATACAATGCTCGAGCATCAGCGATAAAGAGCAAAACCAAACTGGTTCAAGAGAAGCTTGCCCGAGCAAGCATGGGTTGTTGCTCGAGCAAGACCCCTCTGTTTTGAAATCTTCATCTGCGTAATTTATATAATCAATGTGTTAAGTTCATTGCTTCTCAATGTTACTCATTACTAATCCTAAATGCTTTTAATTAGTTTGCAAATGAGTTTCAGATGATTTTAGTATGAATTAAACAACAATTTAGCAGAAAGCAAAATGTGTCAGAGAAGCATTAAATGCAGTTGCCAAAGCAGTGACAATCTCTGTAACCAATACTTTGATCAATGTAAGGGTTTCTTCTACATTCCATTTGCGCATTAAATGCACTCTCACAAGGGAAAAAACAAAAGGAAAGAAGAAGAATGTCGAACTGAGAAACCCACCTGGATTATTTGAACAGCGAAAATATTATCCGAGCCTTCACTGTCTAACGGATACATTCAAGAGTCTCAACGGATAATCTTTAAGCTTCACCAACGGTCATTTATTACAACATCTATAAATAATCTAAGCATTGAATTCGTCAACTACCGAAACGTTGTGCATTCAATTCGAACATATTGCAATCTACTGTTTCATTTATTAATATCTTCGGATATTCATTGTTCTTCAGTGTTCATATTTTATCTACTCGTGAGGAGTTACTTAAACACTTATTCGATTTTCAGTTTACATCTTAAGGTTGCGGAACCTTAAGTGTGGGTATACTATTACAACTTGTAAGGGGGAGTGAGTCCTAGTGAATTAGGATCATCTTGAGTATAGAGTGTGTAATTGTAACCATTTGTGATTAGTGAAATACCCAAAGGATTTGGGGACTGAACGTAGGTCGAAGTATTAGACCGAACCAGTATAAATTGCCTTGTGTCTATTTGTCTTTTCTATCTCTGTCTTATTTACATCTGTGTGCAATTAGTTAAAAAGTTTTTTTGAGATCACCTATTCACCCCCTCTAGGTGATATTCCTACCCTTCACATTGTAGAGAGTATCATTGGATATGTAAAGTCCCTCATCGTTTGGTAGTACAGATCGTTCTGGACTTAAGGATGTCATCGAACACTATGTCCTAGGGTTATACTTTGACTGTACAACTCTATCCGCCTGAAAATGGGAAGAACAATGTACTCTTGGGTGTAACTCGAATACATGAGTATAGATGGACATGCTGAGAAGACTCACAATCCCCTACAAGGGATTAGTCATTCACAAGACCGGTAGAGCTTGGATAGCTTCTAATTAACTTGGGAGTCTATGCGCACAGCAAGTGATCGTGAAGAGTCATGATCCTTATAGAGTTAATATAAGAAGATTCCTAGTTCTATGAATTAGCTACATTTAGTCAATTAAGAGAGATGATACTCTATCTTTTCTCTCGACTAAATGTGACTGACGATGTGAGGGATGATGCTTGCATGGTATCTAATTATGAAAGGTAGATCACTTGATCAACTCAATTAGTTCTGAGGCCGCAAAGCATTGCTAGTGTCTTATGAGGTCATTAAATAAACTAGGCCTGTTAAAGGAGTTTTAATTGGTCCAAGTTTATTTATGTCAGTGACTAATTGGGCCTAATGGGTCACACACAAAGGTTATTCCCGATTGCTTCAAATTAGCAAACTTGGGACAATAATTGTTATTGGGCTTTATCAAGTGTACATGTGTAATTGGGTTGGAGTGGGAGTAAAAGCCCAATAAAGAGAAAATGGCACCATATGTGGTCCCCAGTGGGAAATCAGATTTTCCACAAAAGGGGCCCAAAGATGTTGGAAGACCCAACGGGGTCTTTGGCCAAGTTGAATTTGAAATTTAATTTTGAATTTTAATTCAAAAGGTTAGGTTATAAAAGATAATTCTAAATTATCTATCTAATATATATATATATATATATATATATGATGATCCAATAATGATTGGATGAAGATAGGAGAAATAATAAATGAGGATTAATTTAAAAATGATATTGAAGTTTAGTTTAAGAGATGAATGTGATCCATCATCTTAAATTATTATTCAATCAAGATATGATTTTAATTCATTAAGATTTGGATTTTCCAATTCAATTTTGGATTGGGCCTTTCTTGTGAGCACTTAAATTAGGGTTAGACTCTTATAAAGTGCTGATTTTTGGTGTGCCCTTTCGATGGACGTTTTTTTAGAAAAAAAGAAATAAATATGATCCATCATCTTAAATTCAATCAATCAATAAAGATATGAATATGATTCATCAAATTAAATTCAATCAATCAATCAAGATGTGAATTTAATGTGACTTGGTTGACAAGTAGTGGACCTATTACCTAAAACCCCTTTCTTAGTGCATAAGCTGAAAATTCCTAAGGCAGTTAGGGCTAGGAATTTTTGACCCACCAAGGCTATAAAAAGAGGAGGGTTGGATGTTTTTTTGACATCCTTATGCTCTCTAAATTTTGGTCTTTACCAAAGGTTTAGAGAGGAAAAGACGTCATCTAAAAAGGGGCAAGGTTCCAACCTTGTTCATCCTATCCATAACCTAATTCAAAAAAACCATCACCTTCTTCAAAAGAGTAAAACCCAAGGAAACCAAACATCAACCTTGTCTTCGCCTAGCAAGCATCCAAGGAGTGAGAGGTTTTAAGAGAAGGAGTTCTCGTTGCAATCGGGGGTAGATGTGTGGATCAACGTTAAAGTACATCAACAACATTGAGGTCTTGAAGTGATCTAAGGTAATCCTAATCTCTAATAGTTGTGTTTTCAAGTTATCCTAATCCCAAAGTTCATGAATATTATAAATTGTTATGAATTCTCATGAGCGCTGTAAATAGTTACGGATTAATAATTTATTAATTAATTAACGTAATGGTTAAGGTTAATGATGCATGAGAACCGTAAGGAGTTATGGGTTTCCGCAACGATTAAACAAAATTTTGTTTTCAACCTCATGAACCTTTGCATGAAAGTCATGTAATAGGCAAAATTAACCAACAAGTGGTATTAGAGCTGGGCTCGCTACCAAAAACACATGGGGTGATATTATTGAATTCTTTTCAATGATAAATTAGGATTTGAAAAAATACGTGCATGTGTTTTTCTAACCTTTTTGTAGATACAATAAAAGGGATGGTCATGGTGCCTCGAATGAATGATTTAAATGATTATTTAAATTTTATTTCTTTTGGTAAATGAGATTGTTTTGTCCTGATTTAATTTTTATTTTTGGTAAATGGGATTGTTTTGTTCCAATTTAAAGATTGCGTAGAAAAATGTAATAGGAATAAGAATGTAAAATTTTAGATCGTGGACAACTACAAGAAGAGTTTACCAAGAGATCATTCAACCATGATGAAAGAATTGAGCAGATTTGAAGATTTGATAATTTAAGACATGGAGATGTTTTGGATCAATAATTGGAAGGCACCATGATCATCCACAAAATACATGAATTGTTATTATTATTATTATTATTATTATTATTATTATTATTATTATTATTATTATGCATAGATTATTACGACTAGTATGCATGATAATAGTAAACGCGATCACCACACGACTAGCATGCATGATAAATACAAGCTGTTTAAAATTAAACTATATGATAGTTGTTTTTTATGTACGTCTAATTTATGATTTCAAGATAAAATCAATTCTAGATTAGAAATTGACTAAATGTTAGTTAATTTATTAGTTAGTAATTGAAGATGGGACCTAAAAGAACCCTCACAAAAATTTTCTAGCGCGTTGGTTTACTTCCCATCATCGATGGTGCCTAAGAATCTTACGAATGGTAGTTCTCTCTAGCTCAGCTAAGTCCTATTTATTTTGTAGTGTATGACGGTGCCATTCAAAGTGTATAACACTTAGGATGATGATTTGTGCTAGACTAGATGTATAGTCTGCGGGCTCAGCCGGGTCTATATATTTAGGGTAAAGATGCCAGGTTGTTATATAGGGATGTAACACTAAGTGACAAGGTGTTGTCAACCTGATGATCTAAGAGAAGACATGGAGATGTTATTAATCAACCCACTGGATAAGTAAGTTTTGAGGGCTCAGCCGGAAACAAATGATTCCAGTCGTTCTCTTAGCCCACTACAGATATCCTTATGAAGGATAACCCTAAAATCAATATCTGAGGGTTATTAATTCTATAGAAAATAGTGGGAGGGCCACATACGTTTTAAAAGTCTATGTATATGGTTAATGAAATACTTATAAGTCCTTTTTTGTTTGTTTCAGCATTTAAGTCATGGCCAGGAATGTTAATTTAGGCTCTATTCTGGATGCTAACAAACTAACTGGTTTTAACTTTAAGGACTGGTATCGGAATATAAAAATAGTTTTACGCTATGAGAAAATAGCATGTGTTTTTTATTCTCCAGTTCCTGTTGCCCCTACTGAAGGGAAGATGGCTTTGATTAGTTTGACTTGAAAGCCCATAAACAACACCTAGCAGACAATGAGCAGGCAGTCTGCATACTGCTTGCACCTATGTCTGCGGAACTCCAACATTAGCATGAGCTTATGGATGCTTCCTCCACTATCTTGCATCTGTAAGAGCTTTATGACAAGCAAGGGAGCGTTGAGCACTTTAAGACCTCCAAGGAGTTGTTTGGCTATAAGATGGCTGAAGGCATGTCGGTTGGACTGCACATCCTCAAGATGATTGGGCTGATAAAGAAGCTTGCTTCTTTGGGCTTTATCATGGACCTGAGCTAAGTATTGACTTGGTCTTACAGTCCTTGCCACAATCATATAATGGCTTCGTGGTCAATTATTATATGAATAAGGTAGAATCAACACTCCCTGAGCTGTTGAGTCTGCTTAACCACTACAGAGGGTGCTGTTAAGAAAAACATAACCCAAGCTCTTTTGATTGATGGGTCTTCCAAAGCTAAGGGCAAGGGAAAGTTTGTGGCGACAAACAAACTCAAGCCCAAAGCTAACCCCAAAAAGAAGAAGGGCAAGGGCAAGTAGAAATCTAGAGGCACTGTTGTATGCTTCCATAGTCAAAAGGAAGGACATTGGAAGATGAACTGCCTATTATACCTTGCGAGCCCAAGGGAAAAAATCATGGTGATGCTTCTACCTCTGGTATGTTCACTATAGAAGGTAATTTTTCAAATGTTGATTCAACTTCATGGGTATTAGATACCGGTTGTGGTTCTCACATTTGTAATTCGTTGCAGGTACTGCAGAATCCTAGGAAGCTGAAAAGAAATGAGGTGATTCTCCGCGTAGGGAATGGAGTAAGAGTTGCTGCATTAGTTATAGGAAATGTGGACCTCAAGTTGCCTACAAGCCTTTCTTTATGTTTGAAAAATTGTCTTTATGTTCCTTCTATTTTCCGAAACATTATTTCCATTTCCCATTTAGAACAATCTAATTTTAATTTTAGAGTAAATACCATTTCTGGTCCCTGACAAAAAACGCGATCCTCATTTTGGTCCCTTACAAAAAAAAAGTCCTTCTTAGTCCATAAAAAGGACGAATAAGGGTCGATTGGTTGACATTTTGATCCCTCACAAATTTCTAAAAGGTCCTTTTTAGTCCATAAAAAGGACGAATAGGGGTCGATTTTTTTGTAAGGGACCAAAATGGGGTCCGTGTTTTTTGTCAAGGACCAGAAAGGGTATTTACTCTTAATTTTATAATAAAGAATGGCAAGTTTTCTATCATTATGAATGATATTGTTTATGCTTGCGCATTTCAAGAAAATGGATTATATATTTTATATTTAGAAATAAATAGTGAACTTCTTAGCATCCAAGTTAAGAAACCAAGATTAGGTAATCAATCTTTTCTTTGGCACTGTAGATTGGGACACATAAATGAGACAAGATTATCTAGACTCCATCATGATGGTTATCTAGCTTCCATGGATTTCGAATCCTATGGACCCTATGAATCTTGTTTGGCTAGAAGATGACGAAGGCCAAGCTTGAGAAGCCTGTGAGTCATAGAGCCAGTGAGTTATTAGAACTCATTCATTCAGATGTTTGTGGGCCCATGTCTACTCAGGCTAGAGGAGGATGCTCCTACTTCATCACCTTTACTGATGATAAGTCCAGATTCGGATATGTGTATCTTATGAGACATAAATCTGAAGCCTTTGAAAAGTTCAAAGAATTTAGGAATGAAGTAGAGAAACAACTTGGCAAGATGATTAAGACACTTCGATCTGATCGAGGTGGCGAATATATGAGTCAGGAATTTCAGGATTATTTAAAAGAGAATGGGATTCTCTCACAGTTGACGGCTCCATACACACCACATCAAAATGGTGTGTTTGAAAGGAGAAACCAAACCTTGCTTGACATGGTACGGTCAATGATGAGCAGTACGAAGCTCCCAAAATTGTTTTGGGGATTCGCCCTCAATACAACAATAAAACTTCTTAACAGGGTTCCGTCAAAATCTGTTCAGACTGCTCCATATGAGATATGGAAGGGCTGAAAGCCTAACTTGAATTACCTCAAGGTATGGGGTTGTCCAGCTTATGTCAAGACCCTAACATCGATAAGTTGGAAGCTAGGAGCACTTTGTGCTATTTTGTAGGATATCCTAAGGGAACTAAGGGATACTATTTTTACTACCCTGAGGACTACAAAGTGTTTGTATCCAAGGATGCTACCTTTCTTGAGGAGGATCTACTCTGTCAAGTAGATTGTGGGAGTAAGGTAGAACTTGAAGAAATTCAACACCTATAGGAACAGACAACAGAGCTCGAGTCTGTTGATCAAGCGATGCCTCAAGAAGAGGTTGTCAACACCCAGCCCCGTAGGACTCCTAGGGTTATTCATCGACCTAAAAGGATAGTTTTGTGATTGAGAATCAACAGACTGTTGAAGATGATGAACCTACTTCCTACAATGAGGCAGTCAAGGATGTTGACTCCTCAAAATAGCTTCAAGCCATGGAATCCGAGATAGAATCGATGCATGAGAACAAGGTATGGACCTTGGTTTCACCACCTGAGGGAATAGTTCCCATTGGGTACAAGTAGGTCTTCAAAAAGAAGACTGATGCAGATGGCAACATACAAACCTATAAAGCTAGGTTAGTTTCGAAAGGTTATCGTCAAAAGCAAGGAGTTGACTTTGACGAAACTTTCTCGCCTGTTGCCATGATCAAATCTATTAGGATTATGCTAGCCATAGCCGCATATCATGATTATGAGGTTTGGTAGATGGATGTCAAAACTGCCTTCTTGAATGGTTTCTTGAAGGACGAGGTGTATATGACACAACCCGAGGGCTTTGAATCCAAGGACCAAAAGCATATGGTATGCAAACTTCAAAATTCAATTTATGGGCTTAAGCAAGCATCAAGGAACTGGAATCTTCATTTTGATGAAGTTGTTAAAGGAAACAATTTTATCAAGAATGAAGATGAACCATGTGTTTACAAGAAGGTCAATGGGAGTGCTATTGTTTTCCTTGTGCTTTATGTGGATGACATTTTGCTCATTGGAAATGACATTCCCATGTTACAGTCTGCAAAGATATGGTTATCAGAAAACTTCACCATGAAGGATATGGGAGAAGCGGCCTACATACTTGGTATAAAGATCTATAGAGATAGATCCAAAAGGTTGTTGGGTTTATCCTGATCCACGTACATAGACAAAATGCTAAAGAGGTTTAGCATGGATGGGTCGAAAAGGGGTTTTCTTCCTGTCAGTCATGTCATTTATCTTTCTAAAGCTATGTGTCCCAAGACACCAGCTGAAAGGGAACACATGGAGAGGATTCCATATGCATAAGCAATTGAATCCATCATGTATGCCATGCTGTGTACAAGACCAGACGTCTCTTATGCTTTAAGCATTACGAGCCGATACCAGGCTGACCCTAGAGATGGTCACTGGACAGCCATAAAAACAATCCTAAAGTACTTGAGAAGGACTAAGGATCTATTTCTAGTTTACGATGGCAGTGGTGAGCTAAAAGTGAAAGGGTTCAT
Source organism: Acacia melanoxylon (assembly GCA_019022615.1). Taxonomy (NCBI): domain Eukaryota; kingdom Viridiplantae; phylum Streptophyta; class Magnoliopsida; order Fabales; family Fabaceae; genus Acacia; species Acacia melanoxylon. Next base: position 366,446 of record JAFJYJ010000111.1, read on the forward strand.
TAATGCTAGTTTCCAAAATGATAAAGATGATTGTAAATCCTAGTCAAGCATCATCTACACCTTAAATGGTAGAGCAATTTGTTAGAAGAGTTCCAAGCAAGAGACCACGGCAGACTCTGCAATTGAGGTAGAATACATAGCAGCTTCAGAAGCGGCTAAGGAGGCAGTATGGATCAAGAAGTTCATTAGTGAGCTTGGAGTGGTTCCCAGCATTGTTGACCCAATACCTTTGTATTGCGATAACACCGGAGCTATAGCTTAAGGCAAAGAACCTAGGTCTCATCAAAGATCCAAGCATGTGCTTTGCAAATATCACCTCATCCGAGAAATTGTTGAAAGACAAGATATAAAGATGGACTATATCCCCACCAATGATAACTTGGATGATTTTTTGACTAAGGGAGTTTCTCAGAGAAAGCATGATAGAGTCATTATGAGTCTTTAGGTATGACACGTCGACCTGATTGGCTCTAGGCCAACTGGGAGATTGCTAGTATTTAGGTGTCCTAGAGACAATCTGTAAGGATAGAATATGAGTCTTTAGGTATGACACGTCACCTTTATTTTAAAGTAAATATGTGTTTGAAGATAAAAGCCCTAGGAATAGAATATGTGTTAATCTTAAGGATCAATGATAGAGATCATGATCATGAGGACTCGAGAACACTATATATCTATTACTAAAAACTTGTTCCTAGTCTTGAATCACCAAGAAAGGGCATTGATGATCTCAATAAGACTAGTATGATATGATCTACTTGTATAGAGATACAAGGTAGAGACCTCATGGAATACAAGCATGAAGATGCCTTAGTTGATGTCGTAGGTAGATCTATTAGAGAACAAATAGTACCCAATAGACCCGCCGAGAGACTCCACAAAGATCTATTGTAGAGAGTATCATTGGATATGTAACGTCCCTCATCGTTTGGTAGTGCGGATCGTCCTAGATTTAAGGTTGTCATCGAACACTATATCCTAGGGTTATACTTTGACTGTAAAACTCTATTCGCCTGAAAATGGGAAGAACAATGTACCCTTGGGTGTAACTCGAATACATGAGTATAGATGGACACGCTGAGAGGACTCACAGTCCCTTACAAGGGATTAGTCATTCATAAGATTGGTAGAGCTTTGATAGCTTCTAATTAACTCGAGAGTCTGTGCGCACAGCAAGTGATCATGAAGAGTCATGATCCGTTATAAAGTTAATATAAGAAGATTCCTAGTTCTGTGAATTAGCTACATTTAGTCAATTAAGAGAGATGATACTCTATCTTTTCTCTCGACTAAATGTGACTGACGATGTGAGGGATGATGCTTGCATGGTATCTAATTATGAAAGGTAGATCACTTGATCAACTCAATTAGTTCTGGGGCCGCAAAGCATTGCTAGTGTCTTATGAGGTCATTAAATAAACTAGGCCTGTTAAAGGAGTTTTAATTGGTCCAAGTTTATTTATGTCAGTGACTAATTGGGCCTAATAGGTCACACACAAAGGTTATTCCCAATTGCTTAAAATTAGCAAACTTGGGACAATAATTGTTATTGGGCTTTATCAAGTGTACAGGTGTAATTGGGTTGGAGTGAGACTAAAAGCCCAATAAAGAGAAAATGGCGCCATATGTGGTCCCCAGTGGGAAATCAGATTTTCCACAAAAGGGCCCAAATATGTTGGAAGACCCAACGGGGTCTTTGGCCAAGTTGAATTTGGAATTCGAATTTTGAATTTAAATTTGAAATTTAATTTTGAATTTTAATTCAAAAGATTAGGTTATAAAAGATAATTCTGAATTATCTATCTTATATATATATGAGGATCAAATAATGATTAGATGAAGATAGGAGAAATAATAAATGATGATTGATTTAAAAATGATATTACATTTTAGTTTAAGAGACGAATGCAATCCATCATCTTAAATTATTATTCAATCAAGATATGAATTTAATTCATTATGATTTGGATTTTATAATTCAAGTTTGAATAGGGCCTTTCTTGTGAGCACTTAAATTAGGGTTAGACTCTTATAAAGTGCTGATTTTTTGTGTGCCCTTTTGATGGACGTTTTTTGACAAAAAAAGAAATAAATGTGATCCATCATCTTAAATTCAATCCATCAATCAAGATATGAATATGATTCATCTTAATAAATTCAATCAATCAATCAAGATGTGAATTTAATGTGACTTGGTTGACAAGTAGTGGACCTATTACCTAAAACCTCTTTCTTAGTGCATAAGCTGAAAATTCCTAAGACAATTAGGGCTAGGAATTTTCGGCCCACCAAGGCTATAAAAAGAGGAGGGTTGGACATTTTTTTGACATCCTTATGCTCTCTAAATTTTGGTTTTTACCAAAGGTTTAGAGAGGAAAAGGCGTGATCCAAAAAGGGGTAAGGTTCCAACCTTGTTCATCCTATCCATAACCTAATTCCAAGAAACCATCACCTTCTTGAAAAGAGTAAAACCCAAGGAAACCAAACATCAACCTTGTCTTCGCCTAGCAAGCATCCAAGGAGTGGGAGGTTTCAAGAGAAGGAGTTCTCGTTTCAATCGGGGGTATCCGTGTGGATCAACGTTAGAGGACATCAACAACATTGAGGTCTTGAAGTGATCTAAGGTAATCCTAATCTTTAATAGTCGTGTTATCAAGTTATCCTAATCCCCAATAGTTGTTTTAACGAGTAATTTCAAAGTTCATGAATATTATAAATTGTTATGAATTCTCATGAGTGCCGTAAAGAGTTACGGATTAATAATTATTAATTAATTACGTAATGAATTAAGGTTAATAATTCATGAGGACCGAAAGGAGTTACGGGTTTCCACAACGATTAAACAAAATTTTTGTTTTCAACCTCATGAACTTTTGCATGAAATTCATGTAATAGGCAAAATTAACCAACATTAAAGTAATTGATGGTTTTTCAAATTATAATGGTTAAGGTTCAATGAGGGTTTCAAGAGGAAAATTCACATGGTTTTTCATCATAAGGCTCAAATAGGGTTTAAGAGGAGATAATGTCATAGGTAAGCTTGAAAGGCTCCAACACATTTAAAAGAATGCCCAAATCAGTTTTTCAAAATTGTACAAAATCATTAAATTGTCTCAAGAGATTTCAAGATAAGTTCTAGACTCCATCAATTGGGAAAGAACATATGCACCAACTTGCCACAAAATCTCCCAACAAAAGCATTCAAGATCATCTCCCACTCTTGTGTGCAAAAAGTTGTAATAAAATAATCCTTAACACTGTCAATCAAGCATCCAAAAATATTAACCACAATTTCCTATTAAACATATTATCCAAGCAACCATTCTATCATTGAATCAAACATTCACTTAAGAACATAATTAATCAATCTAACTTACATTTTCATCAAAATAACAAGAAAGCCCAAGTTTCCAAATTTGGAATTCATGCCAAATCAACAAAAGCATAAGTAATGAAAAAACCCTCACCCCCACACTTAAACTGCGTAGTGTCTCTCATGCAACATGACATTCATGAACATGTTAAAACTATTCAATCCAATTCACATGCAAGATCATTCCACAACCAACAAGTCAAGTTCGTAACTCCAAACCAGAGTTGCATCAGTCAAAAGGAGTAAGCATCATTAGTTACACAAGCTTTAAAGTAAGCACAAGTCAAAAGGATTTTTATACTTTTGGGGGACGATAATCCTAAATAGGAAATAGAGAGACAAGCACACATTGAAGGTCACAAGAGCAAATAAGTAAGCCCATTGCGCAATGATATTTTAAACATCAAAAGATAGCCTTCTAGAAACCCAAGAACTATTCCCAATTTATTGATATCAACCTAGAACCTATAAACCAAACTAAAACTAAGCTAAATAAGAGAAATGAAAATAAGAAAAGAAGTAGCTAATAACAAAACATATATAGGAACAATCCTAGATTCCACCCAAAAGATAAACTAAGAAAGTGAGATGGGGTTGGGGATGGGAGAAGACACGGTGGCTAGGTAAGATGAGGGTGTTGCGAAAATGGAGATGGCGAGGGACTAGGGTTTTTTTTTTTTTTTTTTTTTTTTTTTTTTTTTTTTTTTTTTTTTTTTTTTAAAAAAAAAAAAAAAAAAGCTTTTTGTGGGTTTTTTTACTAAAGGTGAAAAGGAGGGAGTTTTTTTTTTTAAAAAAAAATAATAATTTTCTTTTATTTCATTTTCTTTTCAACACCGGACAGCACCTCCACGCCGAACAGCACCTCCGTATATCACCGGCAGCACCTCAACACTTCCCCAAGAATAATCATTTTCTGATGTGACAAATTAGTCTAAGCTGCAACCACAAAGCATACTTAGGATACCTTGGCTCTGATACCACTTGTTGGGATTTTTAGGATCCCACCGAACAAAACAATAACAACAAATAAAGAAAACTGAAAATAATAAATGACACACATATATCTTCTATGAAAATCTCACTATATGGGAAATTATAAAATTACAACCTCTCTTTAATTACAAGGAGAGAACAATTTTATCCCTCTCTTCAATTAAGAGAACTTCTCACAAAATACACTCACTCTAGAAATTATAGAAGGAAGAAAGAGATTTTGGTGTAAAGAGAAAGGAGGGGAGGAGGCTTTATTTATAGCTTCCTCACCTCCTCCTCACACAAGTTCCCACCGATGTGGGACTTGTGAGACTACATCCAAGATTGGTGGAACTTGGCTGCAGCTCAACTTTTGAGCTACAACTCAATTTCTCTGTTTCAAAGCTTGCCGCAGCCCAAAATTTCTTGGCCACGGCCAAGTTTTTTACTGTCTTATGATAGATTTGTATCAACAAAAGGCAAAAATTTCCACATGAAAGCACATGATACATAAACAACACAACCAACAATCAAGATTTAGAAAATTCAACTCTCAAAGACACATTTGCAAGTAAACTAAAGCTACATCCCAATCCATTGGTGACCAAATCATCAACTAAAAGCAACATTAAGTCATGGTCTCAAATTCAGAATGCCAATATCAAGCAATGATAGCAGACACACACCAAAAGATCAAGTCCATGAAACTATTCACAACCACTTGCATAAAGTGAAATCATCAATTGATCATAATCAAAGCAATGAAGAAAGAAACTTCCATGCGTTAATATTGTTCTCGTAGGCCTCAAACCAGTCAATATGCAGCTGAAAAACATAACAATTCTCAATAAAGGCTCAATATGCACATGAATCCACAACCAACATTAGATCTTTCTCAGTGAAATCTTCAACTAAAGCGCACTCTTGCTACAACACAATCACTTATAATAAGCAGCAACAATGTTATAACAGAAAACAACAATCAAAATATTATCATTCTTGCATAGCCAAGCTAAAATAGTCATGATAGCAAAAATAGCTCCCAAAATCAGTTCAAAGGTCACATAAATCATTGAAATAACCATTACTTCCCAAAAACAAAGTACGATGCAGCTTATTTTGCTTCTGGAAAATTGAGTTCTTCTACCTCAAACGAAGTGTTCTACCCATGATTTGGCCTCAATTTGTTCATCAATGATTGTCCTCATGTATTTCTCAATCAACTTTGATCCTCAACTACCTTCAGTGCACTTCCAATTGACTTGAAACATTTACTTCTCCTAACAAAATATACTTTGAAAAAGGATAAACTTTAGGGGAAATTATGCGCAGGTCCCAAGGAATGAAAAAATTATAAAAAAATCCCTTGAAATCACAAAATTACACAGAAGTCCCAAGGGACTTTTTTGATATTATTTGTATGGAAATAAAATCTAAGTTTTTAAATGTTGTTGTAAATACATGCATTTCCTGTTGTAAATATGACTTTTTCTGTTGTAAATGGCCAGATTTTAAATTTTATTGTAAATACAGCACTTCCTGTTGTAAATCTAGGTTTTTTCTGTTGTAAATGACCTCTCTACGTTCAAAATCCAGGTATTTAAATGTTGTTGTAAATATAGGCATTTCCTGTTGTAAATATGGCTTTTTCTGTTCTAAATGTCCAGATTTTAAATTTTATTGTAAATACAGCACTTCCGTTGTAAATCTAGGCTTTTTGTGTTGTAAATGACCTCTCTACGTTCAAAATCCAGGTGTTTAAATGTTGTTGTAAATATAGGCACTTCCTGTTGTAAATCTAGCTTTTTTCTGTTGTAAATGATCTCTCTACGTTCAAAATCTAGGTGTTTAAATGTTGTTGTAAATATAGGCATTTCCTGTTGTCAATATAGCTTTTTCTGTTGTAAATGGTCAGGTGTTTAAATGTTGTTGTAAATATAGGCATTTCCTGTGTAAATATAGCATTTCCTATTGTTAATACAAATAACATCAAAAAAGTCCCTTGGGACTTCTGTGTAATTTTGTGATTTCAAGGGACTTTTTTGTAATTTTTTTTGTTCCTTGGGATCAACCCGTAATTTTCCCTAAACTTTATAAGCTTAAACTAACATGGATGAAAACCAAAATATGCACACACTACTACAAATATAGATTTTACTTCCCCATTTGGCATCCTATTTTTAAAAAGGAAAGTAAAAAAGTAAAGGCAGTGACATTTTTGTAATTATATGTGAGAAAAGTTGACTTTTGGCGTCTAAGTTCTTCAATTAGACGCCAAAAGTGTCACTTTTGGTGTCTAATTCAAGAACTTAGATGCCAAATGTGTCATTTTTAGCGTCTAAGTGGGAGACTTAGACGCCAAACCCCCCCCCCCAAAAACAAAAACGCAGATCCACGTACATATAAAAAACACACGGACGTTCCCTCTTCTCTCTCGCCTCTACCTTCGCACCCACCCACTGCAACCACCGGCAACCTTCTTCTCCACACATCGCGAATGTCACGGCGACCTTCTTCCACTTTGTCTTCTTCCTCTTTCCCCCAACCTCCATGGCTGACCTTCATTTTCTCCACAAGATCGACGACACAATTGACGTCGTCCCTTCATTTTCAACATTCTCCACAAGATCGATGGCACAATTGACATCGTCCCTTCATTTTCAACCTCATTTTTGCTTTCGATTTTCCAGATCTACAACTTCCTACTGTAGGCAAGCTTCAACGTTTTCGGATCTGTTTGACTTGTTCGACTTTTCTTGATCTATTCAACTTTTCCAGATCTGTTTGATTTTTCCAAATCTGTTTGATTTTTCTAGAACTGTTCGAGCTGTGATTCGTATGTGTTCGACTTGCTCCAGATCTCTTCGAGTTCTCCTTCTCACCTCTGGAATATATTTTTTTGATTTTGAGTTGATCTTGTTGGATCCGATTGGTTGTTGTAATGTAGAGCTACACTTGTAGAAATTTTTTGATTTGAGTTGATTTCGTTATTAAGGAAACGCCATTTGATTTTCGATTTTGGATCTGATTGAATCTGGGATGTAGATCTGGAATTATTATTTGATAGCTCCCAACGTGGTTTGGGGTTTTTTTTTTTAAAACAAAAAACATATGTTGTCTAAGAAAAAATTTAGAGGCCTTAAGCTTCCACTTTTTGCGCCTCCCAGATAGGCGCCCACATAAAATAGGACGTAAAAAGTGGGAAAAATAGGACGCAAAAAATCTTTTTTGTAGTAGTCAGAAATAATATGCAACCAAAAGCACCATGCATATTTTCCCATCATTGAGTTTCCTAAATATGCACAAATGCATCGAAAAGTGTATCAAACTCAAGGAAAATGTGCCGAAATGACATGAAATCCTAGAGGCTAACATTACTTGTTCAAATTTAAATTTAAATTTAAGAAGATTGAAATAAAGTTACTTCACATCAAAAGAAAAGAATGACTGAACTGATGCTTAATTTTGCCTATTACATGACTTTCATGCAAAGGTTCATGAGGTTGAAAACAAAAATTTTGTTTAATCGTTGCGGAAACCCATAACTCCTTACGGTTCTCATGAATTATTAACCTTAACTCATTACATTAATTAGTTAATAATTATTAATCCGTAACTCTTTACGGCGCTCATGATGATTCATAACAATTTATAATATTCATGAACTTTGGGATTACTCGTTAAAACAACTATTGGGGATTAGAATAACTTGACAACACAACTATTAGAGATTAGGATTACCTTAGATCACTTGAAGACCTCAATGTTGTTGATGTCCTCTAACGTTGATCCACACGGCTACCTCCCGATTGCAACGAGAACTCATTCTCTTGAAACCTCTCACTCCTTGAATGCTTGCTAGGCAAAGACAAGGTTGATGTTTGGTTTGCTTGGGTTTTACTCTTTTCAAGAAGGTGATGGTTTCTTGGAACTAGGTTATGGATAGGATGAACAAGGTTGGAACCTTACCCTTTTATGGATGGTGCCTTTTCCTCTCTAAACCTTTGGTAAAGACCTAAATTTAGAGAGCATAAGGGTTCTTGTTTTTCTCCTAGAAAAACGTGCAAGAAAAAGGCACACCAAAAATCAGCACTTTATAAGAGTCTAACCCTAATTTAAGTGCTTACAAGAAAGGCCCAATCCAAGTTTGAATTGGAAAATTCAATTCACAATTAATTAAATTCATATCTTGATTGATTGATTGGATTTAAGATGATGAATCAAATTCATATCTTGATTGATTGATTGAATTTAATATGATGAATCATATTCATATCTTGTCAACCAAGTCACATTAAATTCACATCTTGATTGATTGATTGAATTTAATATGATGAGTCATATTCATATCTTATCAACCAAGTCACATTAAATTCACATCTTGATTGATTGAATTTAATATGATGAATCATATTCATATCTTGTCAACTAAGTCACATTAAATTCACATCTTCATTGATTGAATTTAATACGATGAATCATATTCATATCTTGTCAAGTAAGTCACATTAAATTCACATCTTGATTGATTGAATTTAATATGATGAATCATATTCATATCTTGTCAACCAAGTCATATTAAATTCCCATTTTTTTCTTCAAAAAACGTCCATAAAAAGGGCATATAAAAAATCAGCACTTTATAAGAGTCTAACCCTATTTTAAGTGCTCACAAGAAAAGCCCAATCCAAACTTGAATTGAAAAATCCAAATCGTAATGAATTAAATTCATATTTGAATAATAATTTAAGATGATGAATCACATTCATCTCTTAAACTAAAATTCAAAATCATTTTAAATCAATCCTCATTTATTATTTCTCCTATCTTCATCCAATCATTATTGGATCTTTATTATATATATATATTTATATATATATATATATATATATTAGATAATTATATATATATATTAGATAATTATCTTTTATAACCTATCCTTTTTGAATTAAAATTCAAATCTCCTCATTGGGTTTGGAGTCCCACTCCAACTCAATTACACATTTACTCTTGATAAAGCACAATAACAATTATTGGTCCAAGTTTGCTAATTTTAAACAATCGGGAATAACCTTTGTGTGTGACCCATTAGGCCCAATTAGTCACTGACATAAATAAGACACTAGCAATGCTCTGTGGCCCCAGAACTAATTGAGTTGATCAAGTGATCTACCTTTCATATTTGGATATCGTGCAGGCATCATCCCTCACATCATCATTCACATTTAGTCGAGAGCAAAGATAGAGTATCATATCTCTTAATTGACTAAATGTAGCTATTTCACAGAACTAGAAATTTTTTTATATTAACTCAATAGCAGATCATGACTGTTCATGATCACTTGCTGTGTGCACAGACTCCTGAGTTAATTAGAAGCTATCCAAGCTCTACCGGTCTTATGAATGACTAATCCCTTGTAGGAGACTGTGAGTCCTCTCAGCATGTCCATCTATACTCATGTATTCGAGTTACACCCAAGAGTACACTGTTCTCCCCATTTTCAGGTGGATAGAGTTGTACAGTCAAAGTATAATCCTAGGACATAGTGTTCGATGACATCCTTAAGTCCAAGACGATCCGCACTACCAAACGATGAGAAACTTTACATATCCAATGATACTCTCTACAATGAATCTTTGTGGAGTCTCTCGGCGGGTTAGTTCGGTGCTATCTGTTCTCCAACAGATCCACCCATGACATCAGCTAAGACATCTCATGCCTGTATTCCATGAGGTCCCTACCTTGTATTTCTATACAAGTAGATGATGTTGTTAGTTCTCAATGTATTTTGATGATTAATAACAATAGTAAACATGAAAGAATGATTTTTGTTAGAAATTGGTAAAACATGTTGTTTGCAATTCAAAAACATTTTTGTCAGCTCCAAACTCAAGCTTGGGTATCCAAACTCGAGCTTGCCCCTTACAGAAAGTAAACCAAACTATTTTGCATTTTCTAAACTTGAGCTTGGTCCATAAACTTGAGCTTGAAAGTTTTCAAAGTTTACTCATATACTGGGTAAGCTCGAGCTTGCACCTGTAAGCTTGAGCTTACGAAGGTTTGAGGATTTTATCAAGTTACTCAAATTGCAAACTCAAGCTTATTAGTTTTAAGCTCAAGCTTGCCTCTTCCGAGACTATTCTCACTAAGTTTACAAATATGTAAACTCGAGCTTGCGATTACAAGCTCGAGCTTACCTCTCGCGAGAATCCTTTAAACTTGAGCTTATCATTTTTCGTAGAGTTTGTGAGTTTACAAAAGTTGTAAACTCGAGCTTGGCATCCCAAGCTCGAGCTTGCATCGATTTAAAGTTTTCAAGTTTCCCTTCAAAAAGTAAACTCAAGTCTGGGGTTGTAAACTCAAGCTTATGTCTGACAGAAACTTTTCAAATCTTTTATTCTTTAGCAAACTCGAGCTTGCCCTTGCAAGCTCAAGCTTGGGTCAGACAGAGAGCAATGTCATATTTTGAGCTTAGCAAACTCAAGTTTACACCTCTAAGCTCAAGCTTGCATTTTGTGAACTAAAAATATTTTTGACATGAATAGTGCCAAACTCGAGCTTACTCACTAATAAGCTCAAGCTTGAGTTTTTCCATTTTGGCTCTCAAAATGATTTCAAACATGTTTCTCGACAAATGCTAAACTCGAGCTTACACACTTACAAGCTCGAGCTTGAGGCTTCCGAGGCAAAACTCAAGTTTTAAATGAAGACCAAACTCGAGCTTGGTATAGTAAACTCGAGCTTGGAACTTGAAACAGAGATGAACGCATCCGAGTGTATTTTGTTCAGTTTGATTTATGCTTTAACTTGATTCGCGAATTGGTTGTATATGATTTATATGATTCATATCAATATTTCCTAACCAAATTTAACCGGTTGCTTATGAGATTTCAAGAGATCTAGGTTTGTTTTAAAGAAGACTTTAAGACAACAACTTGTGCAACTTGCAATATAATATTGTATCTCTCATCCAAAGCAATGGTTTACAACCTGGAAAGTAGGACAACCATTCTCCAAGAAAGAAAGCTAGCATCCAAACAGCTGGACAACATTATACAACTCCCTCCACTAAACATAACAGCATGGGAACACATTCTTGAGGAGCCAAATTTCAAATATTCAAATATGCAACAACCATATTCAAACAGATTTGTTCACAACAGCTAGATTCATGAAGACACACTCACAACAGCTATATTTTCGAATTAGATCAAGTCTCAACGGATCTACAACGTTCACAAGCTTCAATCCAGTATAAATACATGAAGATTTGAAGTCTAAAAGTAGAAAAGACACACACAGAAAACGCATACAAAGAGCTCAGTCTTTTACTACTTATATTTCTCATTTTTATCTTTGATACATTGTGCTTCAGTGCTTATTCTTATTCACTCTTTGAGAGAGTTCATTTCTGTAAATCATTCTTTGTAAGAATCTCAAAGTTGTGGGACTTTGAGGTTGGGTTATCAGATTACAACTTGTAAGGGGGAGTGTATCCTAGAGAGAGGATAACTTTCGAGTACAGAGTGTGTATCTGATTGTATACAATTACAGCTTGTAAGGGGGAGTGAGTCCTAGGGAGAAAGGATCATCCTGAGTACAGAGTGTGTAATTGTGATTGAGTGATAGTGGAAAATCCCAGAGAGTCTGGGTACTGGACGTAGGTCAAGGAGTTGGATCGAACCAGTATAAATCTTCTGTGTCAAGCTCTTCTACTCTACCTCCATTTATATCTGCTGTGTGGGTGATCTGAAAAGAATTTTTAAAATCCCCACTTCACCCCCCCTCTTGGTGATTTCCTTCACTTTCAGATGTCGTACTAGTCTTATTGAGATCATCAATGCCTTTTTTTGGTGATTCAAGACTAGGAACAAGTTTTAGGTAATAGATATACAGTGCTCTTGAGTCCTCATGATCATGATCTCTATCATTGATCCTCAAGATAAACACATTCTATTCCTAGGGCTTTTATCTTCAAACACATATTTACTTTAAAATAAATGTGAGACATAAATATGATAAAGATAAAATATGCTCATTTATTAATAATGAAATACTACTATGTAGAAAAAGGTGCTGATCTGTCTCTACAGATTGTCTCTAGGACACCTAAATACTAACATGAACAACATTAACCAAGTAAACAAACGGAAAGCACATAAATCAAACTATAACTTCAAGATGTGTTGGACTACATATTTTAGTTGTTCGACTTCTACTTGCCAACAACATTGCTCAATTTCTTCGACTTATTAACATCTTCATTCTGTAATAAAAAATCTGACAAAGAACTTAAAAGATAGGAGAAATATTACGAGCGGCATGAGACTCATTATAAGCAACACTCCAGTAAAATATGAAACGATTATTAACTTACACTAAATGAGGTATTCGTGAGGTTAGTCAAATTAGGTTCCTCTAAAGAAAACAAACAAATCACAGCCATAATGCTATTTACATACTTTTAAGTTGAAATCAATCACTTCAGCCTCATCGCCTACTTCTTCCTAACACAGTTAGCCAACCTCTCGGGAAATGAAGATGAAGTTCCCCCTGAAGAATTGGAATGCAATATTACAAAATCAACAAATAATCAATCAACCTGGAAAGAGAGATGAATAGAAAAAACAAAACTCATTAATAATAATCTTCAAATAAAAATCAAAACCTGACCCTATAAGCCATTAAAAACTCCATAGCAAAATCAAATTCGTGGAGATAAAAAAAAATGACAATGAAAAACACATTCTAAGAGAAAATGAAAGGCAAAAAGGGAAGCCGGGCGTCCAAAGGCAGAAATCAAATGCAAAGATTAAAGACAATGTCCCTAGACGTACTATCACAAAAATTTCGAGAAGATCTCACCTCGTTGAGACACTTAGAAGATGAGAGATGTCGATAGCCCATTGGCCCAATCAGTTGATAATCATGTTCTCTCACCATTGAGCATGAAGACACCACCTTGCCATTGGTAACTATGGAAGAGGGCGACGAATGAATATGAGGTGTTAGAACTAATATGTAATTAGTGAATTGATAATGTACAATTAGCATTTTATTCTCTATAGATATGATTGGAGATTCTGTACAGCTGGTGTGATCTTTATCTCTCGCCACGTGTATAGATTATATTCGTTTGTAACCTATTCAGTACAAATCCGTTATGGATATTCGATTGTATATAGATCATTGAGGCCTGAGGTATTACTCACTTCTTGGCCTATACAATTTCCCTTACCTTCTGTTATCTTTCTTAAGGTTTGATTGGGATGGTTGCTAGAGAATCAATGAGAGGTTGAGGAAAATGATGATGAGGAGAAGGCGACAGGAAAAGAATCAGACATGATGAGGAGGGTTATCTTACCATATTCAAAAGATTTTATTTATTATTAATACTAATTTATTGATTATTGATGATTAATTATTGACCTGATTCAAAGGATTGCATTTATTATTGATTCATTGATTTAAGTAAATCATTAAATTCACATCCTTCTAGATACACCGCACATAGATTAGAAGCAGGCAAAAGTCACAAACTCAAAAGACCACATAATGCAAGAAAGGATGATTAAGATTATGATTAGATGCTTAAGTGGACCAATTAAATCAACGCTGGCCGGGAGATTTACATAAGTATATATTGATAGATAGATGATATGAAAAAAGAGATTTAATGTTGTAATATTTTTTTTTAGGAGAATCTCATATAAAGACAGTTGAATTATGTACCCAAATTCTAATTTGAGTTACTAAACTTAACAAATTATTAATTAGGTTATATGACACAATTAAGGATCTAGAAATTGGGTCAAATTACTTTTATATCCCTTAGTTATTAAAAAAAAAAGAAGCAAAATTGGAGCAGATGACACACTCTGGGACATACCACTTAGGATTTAAAGGAGACAAATGTATACCAACTCTATAAGCAAGGTACCCAGAAGTTTTCCCAGGCAATATAAACCCATGAGCTAAAATGCCCGCCACTGTTTCTGCTGATATTGCATACCGATGATCAGTTTCTAAAGATAACGACGACGATCATGACCTTGAATACTCCATTGCTATGATATATGATATATGGTCCTGATTTAAACTACTCGATCCCAGAAATAGCTCCTTTCAAAATTGATCAAATCCCAATTGCTTCCGTAGCTTCTATTTCTTCCGATCAATTTTCTGTTCCAATTATCCAGTCCATTGTGAAAACCAGTCATACAACTCCCATTAGAATTAGTAACTCGGTTTCATCGGGCAATGATGATAAAGAGGATAGGTTCTTTCAAAATTAACAGAACCCAACCAATTCAGAAATAATAAAATCAGGTTCAAACTCTCAATCACTCTTCTATGAGAATTCTTCTTGCAGAGAAGGTGATTGTAAAAATGACACACCCAGACCCACGCATGTCAAACAACGTTCAAATAAATCTTTCCGCAATCCTGAGTCTGATGCCATTGTAGTAGTTAGTGAAAGATCTGTTTATCTATTGAGAGAACTGGTAAGAAAGGTACATGTTATCGATGCCATAGGGGTTATCGTTCATGTTCTGTTGTAAGAACACAAGTGTCTAGCCCTAAGTGGATCGGACTAGTATATTGATATAGGATCAAAAAACTCCCTTATAGGTATCTATGGATGAGATACCTATGAGAATAAGAGATCACTATGCACAACTATGGCTTTCGCCCAATGGAGTGGGGTATGTGCATAGTGTAGACAAAATTGTAAAGAGGGAGAGTGTAGAAGATGTGTACCTTAAGGTTTACCATTTATTTATAGAGGGTACTTTAGGGTTAGGGTTTGGTTGCCTTTTGTTGGGCCTCACCTTGAATGAGCCTAATATTTGATTCCATAACAGTTCCAAATCCAAAATGAATCTGCACCATCCGAAGAAAGTCAAATCCATACTTGGACCCTCCAATGATCACCTCCAGTAAAGGCTTGCCCTCCAGGAACCCAGCTCGCAAAGGCTAAAGCGCTTGGCTCTGAAAATCAACCTAGGACCTGCCATGGTAGAACATGAAGCGATTAGGGGCAACATTGTTCTTGAAATTGTTGTGGTTGTGGATCATCAAGCGGGCACAACAAGAATCGGAGAGGTGGTTGCATCGAAGCACAGGGTGCACCTTCTTAATCAACGAAGACAACAACAATGAACTGAGTGGAAACCTTATCGTAACCGATTCAGCCATCTTCTTCATGTCCGTGAAAGCGGCCACTTTTCATCATGGCGTCATTTATGTTCTCATTCATGCCCACACGAGAGAGAACGACTCTGCTAACAGGTCATCCGATTTCTGACTTTTTCCTTTTCTCTTTTTTTTTGGGACCATGAGTTAGGGGTATTATTGGAAAATAATCAACATTTAAATATCCTAGATTGGGTCATTGACTCAATTTAAGATTTGTTGAGTTTACCAGCCTTATAAGAGATTTTCCTATTTCAACCATCTTTATATATATGAGATTCTCCCTATTTTTTTATGAAAACAATCAATATAAAAAAATTATGATAATTTACACTAATTATTCCATCATGGGCTTGTCTGGGCTGGCTGGAATATGGTCCTACCATGATGTAAACCGTGTGTTCGTTTATTGTTATAGTTTAAGGTTTCTGTTATGGAAGCCTTCGGTTTCGGCTGTGGTTATGTTTGAATATGCTGGGCTTGTCTTGTTAGTTAACTAGTTACCTAGTTAACTGGGGAGGCCCAGTAACAAATATGTAATTGTAAAATTATAATGTTTCCTTGATTCTTTATTATAAATTTCAAATAATCGATTTATCTTAATAAAAAATATGTAAAATCAATTAAAAATAATAAATATGTATTATTTTTACAATTATATATGCCCTTATATGTAAAGAGGACAAGAAAGAATAAGAAATACAATAAATACAGTCAATAAGAATTAAAGTTGAAAAACACAATAAATTTTTAAATCAACCTAAAATGAAACTTATATGTTGGGATAAACTCATTTACAAATTTAAAGCTTACAGCAAGCTTATTAAAGTTTCCTTTTGATCAAAAAATGGAGGTTCTCACATTTAATATTGGACAATGCCTTAGACAGGATTGTCTCAAGAAAAGGTAACACTCGCACACAATCATATTATTTAAGCTTGAAGGGCAGTTTTATCGATGATTATGTAGATCTTGATGGCTCCTTCATGGACATATGAAGCGCAAAAGACGAAAGTAGATTCAGGGGCCAAGTGAAAAGATGGCTCTTGGTATATACATAGACTTAAGAATAAAAGTAAATGAAATGTTTGTAATTTATTTTCAAAAATATTTTTTATCTCACTTTTGTTTTTTGCCAGAATTGTTTTTATCTCTTTTACTGTTCGCTTAATTAAATTAATGAATTTTCCTTCCCTTCTTTCCAATAAATTATTCAATCAATAGAGTAATTTTGTATTTTATAAAAAAAAAAAAGTAATTTTCAAAATATTTTATTTTAAACTATTTTGTAAATATCATATGAATGATTAACAAAGTTTTACATGTTGGCAAACACATTAACAAAGTATTATAAAAATAATATGATTTTTTTTTTTGTTATAAGAAAGTTTTGGAGAGGTTCGACATCAGTCCCCCACCAAGGCCAGGGCACGGCCCCGGGCTCTATGAGCACTTACTGGGGACTTACGAGATCGCCTACCAAAGGAGTCCCAGCGACGGCAGAGGGGATCAAACCCACGACCCAATGGCCTAATCCTGGATCCGTTACCATATAAAAATAATATGATGAAACCGGTGGATTTGGATATTGTATTGACCATAAATATCCATGATTCTAGGGGATGTTTTTTTTTTTTTTTTTTTTAAAAAAAAAACTGTCTTTAAAAAAAACAACCATTTTAAAGGGACCAAGCATAAAACCAAGGAGTGATAAAGCGTTTGTTCTAGTCTGAAATGTAAGATCTTAATGCAATTTGTTCCCCAAATCTATAATTTTTTACTTAAACTCTTTTTATTAAATACATATATTATAATATATATAATAGGTCTTCCATCAAGAAGTAGTTTCGAAGAAAAATTATTAGACTTTAGAGTTTAGAGAAACTAACTTACAACATTTTCACAAATAACTAACATCACTTGTTCACTTAATATCTATAAATTAATAATCTAACTTCTATATTAATTCATTAAAGGATAAGAGATTTTTCTCCCAAATGTTAAATACTTGAATTCTTTTCTTAAACTCTTTTTATCAATTGCACATATATAATAGTGACTTGGACTTTCATATTTTTTTTTTATTAATCTCTATAATTTTTATTTATTTGATCAAGACTAAAACATCTTTTAAAGCTGGTTTTCAGCTCTCTTAGTAAGTGTACTTTTTTTATTTTGAATTTATATTTTCTTTCTTACAAAATAAAATCACTTACCATATCAATCATAATAACTTGTTAGCATATTGGAGTAATCTTTATACTTTTTTATTCATCAGAAGAATCCAATAATTCTGGGGAAAATTACACATAGGTCCCAAGGAGCAGACATAATTACAGTTAGGTCCCTTCAAATGACAAAATTACACAGAAGTCCCTAGGGACTTCTGTGTAATTATTTCATATTAGTAAAAGTCTTTATTGCCCATTCAACATAAAAAACGCGCATAAACCATTTACAACAAGAAATTCTATATTTACAATAGGAAATTCCTATTTTAACGACAACATTTTAAAACGTGTATTTTTTTCAATTCTGAGGTCTAGAGGCCATTTACAACAAGAAATTCTATATTTACAACAGGAAATTCCTATTTTAGCAACAAATTTTGAAAACCTGGATTCTGTCATTTCTGAGGTCCAGAGGCTATTTACAACAACAAATTCTATATTAACAACAAAAAAATCCTATTTTAGCAACAAGTTTTGAAAACCTGGATTTTGTCATTTCCGAGGTCCAGAGGCGATTTATTACAACAACAAATTCTATATTTACAACAGAAAAATCCTATTTTAGCAACAAGTTTTGAAAACCCGGATTCGTCATTTCGAGGTCCAGAGGCTATTTACAACAACAAATTCTATATTAGCAACAGAAAAATCATATTTTAGCAACAAGTTTTGAAAACCTGGATTTTGTAATTTCTGAGGTCCAGAGGCTATTTACAACAACAAATTCTATATTTACAACAGAAAAATCTTATTTTAGCAACAAGTTTTGAAAACATAGATTTTGTCATTTCGAGGTAGGCTATTTACAACAACAAATTCTATATTTACAACAGGAAAATCCTATTTTAGCAACAAGTTTTGAAAACCTGGATTTTTTCATTTCTAAGGTCCAGAGGCTATTTACAACAACAAATTCTATATTTACAACAGAAAACTCCTATTTTAGCAACAAGTTTTGAAAACCTGGATTCTGTCATTTTTGAGGTCCAGAGGCTATTTACAACAACAAATTCTATATTAACAACAGGAAAATCCTATTTTATCAACAAGTTTTGAAAATCTGGATTTTGTCATTTCTGAGGTCCAGAGGCTATTTACAACAACAAATTCTATATTTACAACAGAAAAATCCTATTTTAGCAACAAGTTTTGAAAACCTAGATTTTGGCATTTCTGAGGTCCAAAGGCTATTTACAACAACAAATTCTATATTTACAACAGAAAAATCCTATTTTAGCAACAAGTTTTGAAAACTTTTGCGATTCCCCAATCGAAGCTTGAGTGTGCCATTATCTTCCACCAAGGTATACCCTCGGATATATCATCACCGCATCAAAAGAAGCTTAATTCAAACACCTCGAGATAAAGATTTCACATAAAACGTTGATTTACATAATAAAAAGAGCATGGGTGAATGGCCTTTGGCAGGAAAAATTAAGGGGAAGGGGAGAGGATGCAAACCTTAAATTGAAATTGAAAAAGATAAAGAGACTGGGTGAACTCTGCTGCTGATCTATTAGCCAAAGCGATCTTGTCATCCCTGCCAAGCTTCCAGGTTGTGGCGTTTGCTGATATGGCGTTAGCTAGGATACTTAAAGACGATAAAGTGTTAGTTTAATGAGTGGCTGCTATCTACACACTAAGCACTCAACCGAGGGATCCCTTTTCAGAATCATCTTCCTGGTAATTGGAATCGATAGTGGCGACCCTCTGGATGGTAATCTTAAAATCAAAAGGGCTTCCCCGATAACAGATCAAGACCCAGATCTAAAGAAAACCCCGACCGACAAGGAGGAGTTCGGAAGGGGTGCCGCCGGCGGAAGGAAGAGAACGTCGACCACCATGAGGGAAATGTGGCTCTGCACCTGCGGGAGAGAAGAAAATGGAGAGAGGAGAGAGATAGGAGAAGGAATTGGAAGAAGGTCAGATTGGTAATTTAACCTTCACAAATAATTACACAGAAGTCCTTAGGGACTTCTGTGCAATTTTGTCATTTGAAGGGACCTAAATGTAATTATCTGTGTTCCTTGGGACCTGTGTGTAATTTTCCCATAATTCTGTCTGATGAGTCACAACTTCCTTGCATGATTAACGTACGGAGGCCATATTGATGGGAGGGCACTATCACGAATGGGGGCCACTATTGTATGACGTGTCGATCTTCTATTGCTACGACGGACTATGGTTCTCTCCACCTACTTTTCTTTATATATATATATATATATATATATTAAGCTTTGATAAAACAGATTCCACGAACCTTGCTTTGATGGTGATTTTTTTTGCTCAGACTTTGATGGTGATGAAGGAAAGTTCAAAATTCAAAGTTTCAATGAGAGAAATTATGAGAAAGTAGGGACAATGATGGGTCCGTTAAAGAGATAATTGATACTTTAAGTTCTAATAATGATGGCAAAAAAAAAACTAGGGCAGGTTCATTAGAAATTAAATGAAAATATATAATTATTTTTAAACTAAATATAAAATATATTTATCTAATTTTAAAAATTAGAAAACTAAATAAATTAGCTAACTATAACATATATGATATGTTCTTTCCTGATAATATTATATAAATTAGGTCTTATATATTAAACCGGAGTGTATATAGATATATGATCAAACATGAAATGAACATGCATAAACTGAATAATTTAAGCAACCGAAAAAATTGAACCAGGCACATGATTTGATGAAAAAGAAAGAAACATCAAATCAGGAAAACACAAACTGTTCGGTTCTACGAACACAAATGTCTAACCTCTGGGTTAGTATCTGGTTAATATAGGATCTAAATAATCTCCGGTAAGTATATGAGTAATACCGAAGATATATAATATGAGTACTCAGTGGTGCTCTATGGGGAAGACACCAAAGAATATCGTCTGATCACTGTGCTACACGAGAATGGCGGTGAGCCAAAGGGAGTGGGGTGTGTGCATAGTGTAACAGTATAGTAAAAGGATATGAATAGAATATGTGCACCTGGTGGGTAACCTCTTATTTATAGAGATTACCTAGGATTTCACTCTCTTGGTTCTACGCTTATTGCTTCAACGGCATGCACTCCCACGTTCTCTGGATGCCTGCTCCACTATCTGAGAAAACTCTGCTCCACTACATGCCTCTGCTCCACTATCTGTACGGTCGAGGTTAGTACCGAGAATATAGGGAGATTAGCATTTTCCCTACTTGTGAAGGGCTTTAATTACAGGATGCCTTTATTGGGCCATATCTCATCTGGGCCCAAAATACGGATCCATAACAGTTGCCCTCAAGCTCGGGGGTTTAGGGTTCTGAACTATCGAGATTAGTTGTCCGACTTAATCACTTTCATTTGTTTTCCCCCTTAACCAAAAGTTTTTGCTAGAAACCGGCGAATCCCGAGATTGATCGCCGCGGACCGAACTATTTCCTTGGTGCTTTTGTAACACGCCTGTTTTATGATAGCTGGGATTCCATCTGTTACTTTGAATGTCGGGTTTCCCAGCTTGCTTATATTCGTACGGTGTATGTTGCCCTCAATTCGGGGTATCATACAAATGGGGCGTTGGAATGCGAACAAGCCTAGCCCCTCATTGATAACGATAACTGTTCACCTGCCCCCATTGGGGTATGTAATCTGAAAGAATGAGCTTAATCAATAAGAGGGGAGAGAATTGGGGATTTTAAAATTTTCTCTCGAAAGTGCTCTGTTTGTAGAATACAAACCAGAGATGAACAGAGTAAAGGTAAGAGAGATTCAACACAATGGATTTATACTGGTTCGGTCCAAATCCTTGACCTACGTCCAGTCCCCAGACTCTCCGGGTTTTTCAAGTAACTCAAATGATTACACACTCTGTAACTCACGGAGTAATTCTCTCACTAGAACTTACTCCCCCTTACAAGTTGTAATCAAATAACCCAATCTCAAAGTCCCAATACTTTGAGATTCTTACAAGAAAGGATAATCAATAAAGAACTCTCTAAAAGAGCAGATTAATAATCACTGAAGATTGATATATCCGAAGATATTAACTCTTGGAGTAGAAACAGTAAATGTTCTTAATCACTAATTGAATGCGCAGAGTTTTGGTAGGTGGAATATTGAATGCTTTTCTTATTTATAGATGACAGCATTAAAGACTGTTGAGAAGAACTTAATGAGCCGTTGTGAGTAATG
The DNA here is from genome assembly GCA_019022615.1 of Acacia melanoxylon. Taxonomy (NCBI): domain Eukaryota; kingdom Viridiplantae; phylum Streptophyta; class Magnoliopsida; order Fabales; family Fabaceae; genus Acacia; species Acacia melanoxylon. Next base: position 388,384 of record JAFJYJ010000111.1, read on the forward strand.
AATATATCCGTTGAAATTACGTTGCTCTGTTTCTTCGTATGCTTCCGACATTTGTCCGTTATTCTTCGTTGACATTCTTTATTCAAATTGTCCGTTGAGACTCAGTAAGAATGTTGTCTAGGAAATAGCCGGATTGCTTTTTACTTGCTCAGAAGTTGATTTCTGCTTTCATGCTTCGTCTCTGCTTTAGCATTTAATGCTTCTGACATAATCTTGCTTTATGATAATTTGAAGTTTAAAACTTGTTAATCATATCTGAAATACACTAGCAAACTAATTAAACTAAGAACCCAAGCTTTAATCAATGAATTTCAAATTACAAAGACGTTGGTTTCAAATTCAGATACAGATAACTCGAGTTTTATGTATTAACTCGAGTTGTCCAACTTGAGTTATAGTCCTTAACTCGAGTTACTTTAGAATGAATTAACACAGAGAAGAATTGAAACTTTATCTAACTCGAGTTATAACCAGTGACTCGAGTTAGTTGATTACACAGAAAAGGTTGTCAAGAAATACAACTGGAGTTATGAAAGATAACTTGAGTTGGGCAACTCGAGTTACTCTCGATAACTCGAGTTATATTAGCATTAATATCATACAAAAAGCTTTTCCCAATATGACGACTCGAGTTACTCCATGTAACTCGAGTTATATCAGTAACTCAAAATCTGATATCGAGATGAGTCTTTTAAAACTTGAGGTACACTCCATGACTTGAGTTGTTAAGTGACAACTCGAGTTATGGATTTTGTAAAAACTGATTTTTCTAAAAGTCATGACTTGAGTTGTGATTCAACAACTTGAGTTACTATATACCAAAAAATTATTCTCACTATATGTACTTCTAGCCAAAGATCATCACAATTGTTAGACATCATCAAAACACATAGAGAACTAACATAATCGTCCTTTCCATGCAATAGCCAATCTTGGCGCTTCCCTTGTTCTTACATGTATTGCCTGCATCTCATCGTTCCTGTCAGTCTGGCATTTTCTGGGAAACGCCGCGTCTCATAAATACATATTTAATGTCCGTCTGTCGATCGGGGATTTGGGGCAGCATTAAATTATCCCTGGCACTTCGAAATCAAAAGGTCTATAAATTTGTGTTCCCTCTTCTTCCTTTCTCTCACAAAATAGCATTTTTCTTCAAACTCAAAGATGGGTTGCTGCTTCTCACAAGTTGAATCAGTCATGTCAAAGGAGTCAAGCAGTCTTTGTTTATCCCATGTTTCCAGCATTCCAGGAGTGTGGGGACACAAAGCAAAGATGAAGGAGAAAAGGTTCATCATGACGCTAAGGATCCTTCTTGGCAGCCTCCTCCTTAAGATGTATTTGCCAGTCTTCAATCGTACGGCCCTACGAGCATCTGGGAACCCAGATATATTTGCCAGTCTTCATCTACCTAGCTCAACTTCAATATGGGATTCCTGAAGATTCTCTGGGATCTGCACCACTACGATGGTCATCTGAAGCTTGTCCAGCATGCGAATCTGCCGACTATTGCTTGTGACTTTGGGTGCTCGTTGTTTGTGACAAGTTAGGAAGTTCACATTGTCAGTTTGCCAATTCTGACTATGTGCTTGTATTTTGGCTATCTTTTTCTTCTCAAGTCTGCCATTCTGTTTACTTTTCTGTAGAAATGCCATGTAAATCATTCCACTATCAATGGAAACCCATAACTCTTTGCCTATTACATGACTTTCATGCAAAGGTTCATGAGGTTGAAAACATTTTTTTTAATCGTTGCGGAAACCCAAAACTCTTTACGGTTCTCATGAATTATTAACCTTAACTCATTACATTAATTAGTTAATAATTATTAATCCATAACTCTTTACGGCGCTCATGATAATTCATAACAATTTATATTATTCATGAAATTTGAGATTACTCGTTAAAACAACTATTGGGGATTATGATAACTTGACAACACAACTATTAGAGATTAGGATTACCTTAGATCACTTGAAGACTTCAAGGTTGTTGATGTCCTCTAACGTTGATCCACACGGCTACCCCCTGATTGCAACGAGAACTCCTTCTCTTGAAACCTCCCACTCCTTGAATGCTTGCTAGGCGAAGACAAGATTGATGTTGGGTTTCCTTGGGTTTTACTTTTGATCTTGTTGTAGCACCGTGGTTGGGTGTAAAGTCTTTACTTCGATGCATGTATGAATTTCGCTAACGTGGATGGACGAGTTTCTAAAGTGGATCTCATCCGTCTACCTCTTCACGGCATTGACGTCATATTCGGCCTGCGTTAACGGCCCAGCGGTGCGATCGATCGGCGTGGCAAAAAGGAGATATCATTTGCCGGAGACAAGGTTGAAGTGAGCCTGAACTTTCTCTCCGCTACGAAGGCGATCGGTGCGTGAAGCAAGGATGTCATGCTTTCATGGTATTCTTTTCGTCAAAGCGAAGCTAACCTTTCACTCCGGGGACATCCCCGTGGTGAATGAATTTTACGATGTATTTCGAGAGGATCTCACCGAGTTACCTCCTATCCGAGAAGTGGAGTTCAACATTGATTTGATGCCTGTACGGGATCAATATCAAAGGCGCGCAAAATTCGAATGGCTCTAACGAGATGCGGGAGTTGAAGAAGCGGTTGGAAGAGCTTTTGAAGAAGGGGTTCATTCGACCTAGCGTTTCACCGGGGAGCCCGAGTACTTTGTAAAGAAGAAAGATGGAAATCGATTACGCGAGCTCAACAAAGTAACCGTAAAAAACAAGTACCCACTTCCCATTGATGATCTTTTGGATCAATTGTCTGGTTCCACGATCGTTCAAAAATTGACTTGCGTTCGGGATACCATCGGTTGCGAGTTAAAGATGGCGATGTTCCCAAGACGGCTTTCGGAACCGAGATATGGGCATTATGAATTCCTTGTGATGCCCTTCGGATTGACAAATGCACCTGCGGTATTCATGGATTACATGAACCGTATCTTCTTCCGACAACACCTAGACCAATTTGTGGTGGTGTTCATCGACGACATTTTGATATATTCTAAGAGCAAAGAAGAGCACGAAGAACATCTGCGAAAGGTGTTAGGCATACTCGGGGAAAAACAACTTTATGCTAAGCCGAGCAAATGTGAATTTTTGGCTGCCGGAAGTGAAATTTCGGGCCATGTTATATCTAGCGGCGGAGTTGCGGTTGATCCAAGCAAGGTGGAAGCGTTCACGGATGGAAACGGCCGGAGCGTGACGGAGATCCGTAGTTTTCTTGGTCGCGGGATACTACCGCAGATTTATACGGGATTTCTCGCGTCTTGCCCTACCATTGACAAAGCTTACGAGGAAGAATCAACCCTTTGTATGGGGAGATGATGCGGGAGAGCTTTGACGGGGAGAGGTTGACTACGGCACCGTATTGATTATCCCGGATCGATGAGACTTATGTAGTCTACGGTGATGCGAGTGGGCAAGGATTGGGTTATGTCCTAATGCAATTGGGCAGAGTGGTGGCTTATGCCTCTCGTCAGCTGAAACCCCACGAGTTAAATTATGCTACACACGATCTAGAGCTGGCGGCTATCATGTTCGCTTTGAAGATATGGAGGCATTACCTATACGGTGTAATCGTAGAAGTGTTTTGTGACCACAAGAGTCTGAAATACTTGTTCGATCAATGAGAACTCAACATGAGACAACGTCGTTGGATGGAGTTGATTAAAGACTACACCACGGAGATCAAGTACCATCCGGGTAAAAGGTGCGGGTATCATACATGATGATACAGGAGCAGTAAACTTTGGAAGATTTCGAGACCCGAATCTAACCAACCAAATCGCATGGGTCGGCCACGCGCTTGGCCGATGCCTATCTTGCTACACTTCTTGCGAGTCAAGGGAGTATGACACGAGAGATGAAGTGGAGAAAGCGCGAAGCAAGATGATTGGGCAAAAGAGATACGTGAGAAGATCACTCGAGGTGAGACCCAAGACTATGACCTATCACTTAGTGGTTTGGTCGGGTATAAGCGACGAATCTACATACCGCCAATTGATGAATTAAAGCGGACAATAATGGATGAGGCTCATAAGAGTAAGTACACTCTACATCCAGGCATGGTCAAGAGAGTATGAAATCCGAGTTTTGGTGGCCGGGATGAAGAAAGACGTAGGAATACGTGGCCAAATGCTTGACTGTCGAGAAAGTAAAGATTGAACACCGACGACCCCCTGGTCTTCTTCAAGGACTAGAGTTGCTTTAATGGAAGTGGGAGAACATAACCATGGATTTTGTGGTAGGTACCCAAAATCGGAAACCATGATACAATTTGGGTAGTTGTTGACGGACTAACCAAGTCGGACACTTCATTCCCATCGTATCCACTATTCTCCGAACGATTGGCGGGATTTATATCAAAGAGATAGTAAGATTACATGGTGTTCCTACGAGCATTGTCTCTGACCGGGATACGCGGTTCAAATCCCGTTTCTGGCAATCATTACATGAAGGTATGGGGACCAAGCTGAAGTTCAGTTCGGCTTATCACCCACAAACAGACGGTCAATCCGAAAGGACCATACAAACGTTATTTGGAGGATATGAGCATGTGCCCTAGATTTCAAAGGAAGTTGGGATCAACATCTTTCGCTAGCGAGTTTGCATATAACAACAGTTATCATGCTAGTATACAAATGGCCCCGTTCGAGGCATTGTATGGGCGGAAGTGTCAATCACCATTGTCTTGGACGGATTCGTCGTCCGAGAAGCGATTACTTGGGCCGGACATGCTTGAGCGGACCTGCGAGCAGATCGACCGATCAAGAAGAGACTCCTTTGCGCACACTGATGAACGAAGAGCTATGCGAGATAAGAGGAGAAGGCGTTGAAGTTTGAAGTCGGAGACCATGTGTTTCGAAGTTATCTCCGACAGGTGTCGGCGTAACACGAAGAGAAAGAAGCTTAGTCCGCGTTACGTTGGACCAATTGAAGTATTAGCCGAGCGAGGACTGTTGCATATCAACTAGCGTTACCCGAACCCGAGTAATCTCCATGATGTTTTTCACGTGTCACAATTTGAAGAAGTACCTACCAGATCGAGATCATGTCATAAAGTACGATGATGTTGAAGTACGGCATGGTAACACCTTTGTAGTCGAGCCGGAGCGAATTCTCGAACGCCGGGAGAAACGGCTTAGGACTAAAACTATACCGACAGATAGTGAAGGTGGTCAGGAAGGGTTTGACACCGAGCGAGGCAACTTGGGAGACCGAGAGTGACATGAAGGAGAAGTACCCGAGTTTATGGCCCGAAGTTTAGTTAGTATAGATTAAATTTCGAGGGCGAAATTTTGTGTAAGGGGGAGAAATGTAATACTGGGATATTTATACGGAATATTATAAATAAAAGTTGGATATTTACGATAAGTGAAATTGCAATCTCCATTCTTGGGTAATTATAGTCTATTTTCTAGGTAGAATTTCTGCAAGAAATTAGGGAGTTTAAGGGTCAAAGTGCCAAAATGACCAAAATGCCTGCAAAGGGTAATTAACTTAGAAAATTCATGAAAAATCCTAAAAGTCGGTAAAATGACCAGTTGAATTAAGAGAGTATATTATCTCTAATTACAGTAATTAAATAAATTACAAACTTGGGAAAATGAGAAAGGATGCTCATAAAGTAATAAAATGACCAAAATACCCTTGTAATTATGAAACAATGCAAGAGGCATGGAAATGCTAATGTTAATACAAGAATATGAAGGTAATGAAGCATTCTAATTAAGAAAAATACCAACTATGGATAAAAGAGTAATTAAGTAATTAATAGCTAATTACTTAAGCATAAGCAAAGGAAATTTCAGTAATAATTATGTGAAGTTCGACACCGGAAACGTACGGACCGTTTTCGAGAAACTTCAGCGGGACGGTTGGAACCCTGTCTAAAGTCAAAATTCAAGTTATAATAGATATTATTGATGAGAAAGAGAAGGTCTTCAAAGTTCTAAATCTAGAATTTTGAGATTTCTCCGAAATTACGAATCGGGTACCGATCGAGAAATATTGGACCGGCCATAAAGTGAGGTGAGTCATCACTTCTTGGCCAATCCTTGGCTGCCAAACAGCCCAAAGATGTCGACCAAAGGGGGTGAGGTGGAGTTTGTTTCAAGAAGGTGTTGGTTTCTTGGAATTAGGTTATGGATAGGATGAACAAGGTTGGAACCTTACCCTTTTATGGATAGTGTCTTTTCCTCTCTAAACCTTTGTTAAAGACCGAAATTTAGAGAGCATAAGGATGATCGAGAAAGGTCCATCCCTCCCCTTTTTATAGCCTTGGTGGGCCAAAAATTCCTAGTTCTAATTGGCTTACGAATTTTCAGTTTATGCACTAAGAAAAGAGGTTTTAGGTAATAAGTCCACTACTTGTTAACCAAGTCACATTAAATTCACATCTTGATTGATTGATTGAATTTAATATGATGAATCATATTCATATCTTGATTGTTGGATTGCATTTAAGATGATGGATCACATTTATTTCCTTTTCTTTCTTCAAAAAAACGTCCATAAAAAGGGCACATAAAAATCAGCACTTTATAAGAGTCTAACCCTAATTTAAGTGCTTATAAGAAAAGCCCAATCCAAACTTGAATTGAAAAATCCAAATCATAATGAATTAAATTCATATCTTGAATATTGAATAACAATTTAAGATGATGAATCACATTCATCAATTAAACTAAAATTTAAAAAAAAAATCATTTTAAAGCAACCCTCATTTATTATTTCTCCTATCTTCATCCAATCATTATTGGATCTTTATATATATATATATATATATATATATTAATTCAAAATTATCTTTTATAACCTAACCTTTTGAATTAAAATTCAAATCTCCTCATTGGGCTTGGAGTCCCACTTCAACCCAATTACACATTTACTCTTGATAAAATCCAATAACAATTATTGTCCCAAGTTTGCTAACTTTAAACAATCGGGAATAACCTTTGTGTGTGACCCATTAGGCCCAATTAGTCACTGACATAAATAAACTTGAACCAATTAAAACTCCTTTAACGGACCCAATTTATTTAATGACCTCATAAGACACTAGCAATGCTCTGTGGCCCCAGAACTAATTGAGTTGATCAAGTGATCTACCTTTCATATTTGGATACCGTGCAGGCATCATCCCTCACATCGTCATTCACATTTAGCGGAGAGCAAAGATAGAGTATCATCTCTCTTAATTGACTAAATGTAGCTATTTCACAGAACTATGAATCTTCTTATATTAACTCAATAACAGATCATGACTGTTCATGATCACTTCTTGTCTTACGAGACTCCGAGTTAATTAGAAGCTATCCAAGCTCTACCGGTCTTATGAATGAATAATCCCTTGTAGGGGACTGTGAGTCCTCTCAGCATATCCATCTACACTCATGTATTCGAGTTACACCCAAGAGTACACTGTTCTCCCCATTTTCAGGTGGATAGAGTTGTATAGTCAAAGTATAATCCTAGGACATAGTGTTCGATGACATCCTTAAGTCCAAGACGATCCGCACTACCAAACGATGAGAGACTTTACATATCCAATGATACTCTCTACAATGAATTTTTGTGGAGTCTCTCAGCGGGTCGATTCGGTGCTATCGTTCTCTAACGAGATCCACCCACGACATCGCCTAAGACATCTCCATTTGTATTCCATGAGGTCCCTACCTTGTATTTCTATACAAGTAGATGATGTTGTACTAGTCTTATTGAGATCATCAATGCCCTTTCTTGGTGATTCAAGACTAGGAACAAGTTTTAGGTAATAGATATACAGTACTCTTGAGTCCTCATGATCATGATCTCTATCATTGATCCTCAAGATAAACACATATTCTATTCCTAGGGCTTTTATCTTCAAACACATATTTACTTTAAAATAAAGGTGAGACATAAATATGATAAAGATAAAATATGCTCATTTATTAATAATGAAATACTACAATGTAGAAAAAGGTCTTGATCTGTCTCTGATTGTCTCTAGGATACCTAAATACTAAGAACGTCAATGTTTTTATTTTCTTTGCTTGTGACAAACTCCCTTTTATTCCTCATTTTATATTTAGAACATTGGAGAAATGACTTGTTCAACAACTTATTTGAAAAATAGAAAATCCCAAGAAAATACTACTTGAATTTTAAAATCTTAAATAGGTGATTTCACAATAAAACGAGTTGTTAATTGTTTTACTGTTGTTGTCAACAAGATTTTAAAGTTCAAATGGTATTTTTATGTCATTTTTCCTTTTAAAAAAAAGGCCTTTTGTTTTATTATTTTTTTAAAAAAAGATTTAAGTAATTTAACTTTATTAACAAAATTAACAGCAAACAATATACCATATCAAATTATTCATTCTTAACAAATAAAAATCTAGGTTGACTACTTTTTTTGGGACTCTAAAACCAATTTTTTCCTCTCTCGGCAACCCATAAATTCAATTTTCTGCTTGAGGCAACCCAGATTATTATTTTTTTCCCCCTACAACCCTAATTGATTTTACTCCTTCAAGCAACCATTCTCTTGATCTGTGCGTGGATGTCTGTCAACTTTATAGGCACTTTAAATTTCAAAGGGAAATTTCCGGGAATAAAGGGAGCGAATTATTGTGTGTAGTGGATACTTAATTACTTTTAAAGTGTTACTTTATTCTATTCCTAATGGTGAACAAGAATACATGATTGTCGTGGACTGACTGTTAATAGTGCGTCATTATTCATGTTTAGCGGTGAAATATTAGTTTCATAAAATAAATATGTAAAAACAATTTTGTCTCATAAACATTAAATAGCATAGCTTATTCTATATGAAACCAAACAGCCTTTTAATTAGTACAATAAGTCAAAAAGTTTGTAGAACGAGCATCATGCGTCAATTTTTGCCCACCACATCTTATCTTTTTCCATGATGTGTCAATTTTCCCTTTTCTTAAAGGTAGACTCCATTTTATTCCTTAATTTTATCGAGAAAATTGGGAGAAGGACCTGTTTAACATCTGTTAGAATATATAATCAATCTTTAGTGGATTAAGGCCCAATCCCAACACAAATTGAGCTATATTGTATAAATATAATGAAGTATGGGTCGAAGAGAGAGTTTCTTTATGGTTGAAGAGTTATATTTATTCTTATCTAACCATGCATTGAACGGTATTGTCTGTACAAATATTATTTAAAGATATTATATAAAGGATGTTAAGTGTGAACTGGTCCAAGAGTTATATTTTTTTCCTCCAAATTATCTTTTCTTCTCTCCTTGATTACAAACTGTGTATCAGACCTCAAGTAAGAAAAATGAAGTTGGTTAGCAGCCGAAAAATGAACTTGTTTGAGGCTATTGAAAATATGAACTGGTCCAAGACCACTGAAAATTGGTACGAGAGCTTCGCAATTACAGGTTGGTTTGAGATTATCAAGAAATGGTTTGAGGAGTTAAGTGCAAAAGGAATATTCAGAGACATACTTATTGGGGTGGCTGCAGTTCTTCTTCTTGTCGTTGTAGTCATATGTCTTTGTTTCTGTGCAAATATAATTATGACAGCAATTGGTCTGATTGTCAGATTCATATTCATATGTTGTCGTGCTCTTTTGGTAGCAATTGTTCAAGCTCTCCAATTCATATTCAGATGTTGTCGTGCTCTCGCAGAAGCAATTGGTCGGACACTCCTATTCATACTAAGATGTTGTCGTCCTCCGGTTCGAACACTTATGAAGGCACCGGGTCAAGTGGGTCGGTTCATAGAAAAACCCGTCTTTGAAGCTAACCCTAGAGGCTACTTTAGAGGCCTGCGCGGCAAATAGACAAGGAGATCGTTCATCAAGATCTCGCTAGATCCATGGTGCTGACCTTCAATATGATATGGTTATGTATGACACTTTCAGATCTTGTTCTAGTTTTGTATATTTCATTTCTTGAGGTTTCTTTATTATTATTAATCTGTGCTTTTATGTTTGTTTGGAAATAGTAAAAATAATAGGTACCTGTGGCTTTCTTCTGTTGATTAGTTATTTATGTTTGATGTTTCGTAATATAATATCATCGGTTTATCGTTCTGAGTTTAATAATTTCATGAGTTGTTGATCTGTGGCTTCTAATTATATATGGGGAAAATCACAATGAAGGACATGGAGGAAAAAATATTTATTGAGAATGACCATAAAAATTATTGTTACGGACCTATATCAAACCCAATAGCGCGACGGCCCAACAAGGAACATAATACGAACTAGGATTTATCTACGATAAAGGGGGATCCTAACTCACCCATAATAAGGGAAGATCTCAAGATATGATATAGCGGTTAATTATGATACTCGGGCCATAGATCACATGAGGCCCATGAAACTCAACCTAAAGTACACCCTATAAATACAAAGGTCAAAACCTAAGGTGCACACGTTTTAAACCCTGAACTATTTACATACTGTCACACTGTACACACACATCACCCCCTTTGGCGAAAGCCTAGTCTGTGTACAGTAATCCCACGCTCTTTTGGTTATCTACCTCATAGTTACCCAGATTGAGCCTCTAGATCCAATACCAACATACTAGCCCACTTGGCTAGACATCTGTGTTCTATACTAGAACATTGGCGGCGACCGTGGGAAACGTTAAATTTCGATCCCCGTGACCGACGATGGCTCACACCAGAAGCAGCAGTCGATCCCTCAGCTTGGAAATCCAATTCAGGTAGAGGCGAGTCAACAACAACAAACTCAAGATCCACCGCGGCCTGAAGATATCCACGAGGATAACACTACGAATGAGGGGAATGACGTGTCTGACATGGCATCCTCCCCTCCAAAAGTGGCTAATCCTAAGGATGCGGCGGTAGAAGAGGCCCCCCAACAGGACATCTTTCAGGAGATCCCATTCTTGAATCCAGACGTCCTCATCCTACAGAAAACGATGGACTCAATGATGAGGTGAATGGAGAATATGGAGAAACGCAATAATCTCCAACGGCAGGAGGATCTCAGAGTTATACAGCAGATGATGGAGGACCGCTTCAAGCAGTTTGAAACATCAGCTCGCAAGGCAAGCCGGGATGACATGCGTGTGAGGCAAGAAAAAGCCACATAGGAGGCCGATGACCCTCGTCGTAGTAAGCAGCCGAGATCAACGCAACATGTTATAGGCACTACCATTCAAGAGACAACCTCGGCCTTAAAAAAAATTGTGCACTGAAAGGAGTTCGGATGATGAGGATCGAGATGCTCGGAGGGCAGACCGACTCAAAAGAGTACAAAATGAAATACACCATGGAACACAATAGTAGTCCCTTCTCCGATGAAATTGTGAGCGCGCCATACCCGGAAGAATTCGACTTGGCAGACCTGCCAAAGTATGATGGAACTCAAAATCCACGATCTCATCTCAACACGTTTGAATTACTCATGTTTGTATGACGGATTTTTGGGCTTGTTGTTCCTCAACTCTTTGCTGCCACACTCACAAGAGACGCTCAAAAGTGGCTACACACTTTAGCGATCAAGTCAATCCACAAATTTGAAGACCTCGAACGTAAGTTTGAGCTGAACTTCGCAACTAGTAAGAAGCAGCCGAAGTCCCAATTCGCCCTCAGTAAAATCAAATAGCAGTAGGGAGAGACGCTCCAAAAATATTTGGATAGATTCAAGGACGTCGCTTTACAAGTACGGTCACTACCAGAGAGTGTACACGTAAAATGCCTCATCGATGGCCTGGACCCATCATCCCGGTTGGCGAAGTCAATCTTTAAGAACTGGGTCTACACTCTCACCAAGTTCAACACGCGGTCGAAGCAATACTTAGAGGTGGAGCAAGTGGAAATAGCCAATGCGACTGAAAATGAGAAAAGGAGGAGCTCACCCCCAAAAGGTAAAGGGAAACCTAAAAATCGAAAGGAAGATTCCCAAAGAAGGAACCTGGATAATAGACCTCGGGGTAAAAGGTTCGAAGGGAAAGCGAAGTATGACAGATACACTCCTTTGAACGTCTCACGTTCCCAGGTCTGGAGGGAGGTAGCGTTGACCGAGATGAAAAAAGTCGAAAGACCGAGGCCTCCCCGTAACCGAGCTAATACGGACCAGTCTAAATTTTATGCTTTTCATGACGGGCCAGGACATACCACGAATAAATGTTATGAACTCGTGACGCCATCGAGAAATTCATCAGAGATGGCAAATTGTGCCCATATGTAATTAAAACTCAAGGGTGAAAGAACAACAAACGCAAACAAGGAGGCTGGAGTACTAGCCCGGCCCCCGATCGGAAGAAAGAAGATAAGCAGCGAAAACCAGTTAGTGACGATGATGAATTTCCGGAAGCCGAGTTCAACTGCTATGTGATCAGCGGAGCCATGGGTGGAGGCGGAGATATGGCAAGCCAGCGCAGGAAATACTTGAGAGAAATCCTCTTTGTACGGGACCTCCCAAAATTTAAAGAAGATCTCAGCAAGCCGGCACCTCCCCCATTACTTTTCACAAAGGAAGATTTGAAAGACGTGGTTCCGGGCCATCAAGATGGTTTGGTAGTCACGAGAACTATGGTAAACTGCTGGGTAAAATGGATTTTCGTAGATGCAGGAAGTTCGGCAGACATCATCAGCTCGGATGCCTTCAAAAGGATGAAGCTGGATCGAGAAGATTTGAAACCATGCATAACGACCCTCATTGGGTTCAACGGAGAACACTTTCCTCCCAAGGGTTATGTCGACCTCAGGTTGACGTTGGGAACTAAGGAAGCTTTCAAATCAAAACGGGTAAGGTTCATAGTGGCCGACTTCCTATTCCCTTATAACATCATATTGGGAAGGCCAACCATTCTTAATTGGGACATGCTAGTTTCCACAAAACATCAAAAGTTGAAGGTGGTAAGTACAAAGAACAAAGTTATCACTATCAGTGGAGATCAAAAGGAATCACGGCAATTTTATTTCGAAACAATCCGGGAGGGCAAAGGTGGACCAACATCCCCATCTCGGATTCAAAAAGGCGAAAGGAGTGTGAATATGGAGAAAAGAGGACAACCGGGCCAACCTGTAAGCTTGGTGGAGCTAGATTTGCGAGAAGAGCCCAAGATTCAACGTCCGGAGCCAGAAGGAGAGTTGGAAGATTTGATACTGGGAGATGACCCATCATAAATCACAAAAGTGGGTGGAACGATGAATTCAGAGTTGAAAGGGTCGGTTGAAGGAGTTCCTGAAAAATAACCGAGATTTATTCGCTTGGAAGTCCTCAGAAATACCCGGCATCCACCCCAACTTTTTCTATCACAGGTTGGCTATCCGCCCGGGATCAACACCTGTGGCACAGAAGAGGAAGCAAGGACCAGACAGGAAAATTGCACTCGAAAAACACGTCAACGAGCTACTAGATGCCGGATTCATCTGAGAAATACAATACACCACATGGTTATCTAAAGTGGTTATGGTGATGAAACCAAATGGTAAATGGAGGGTGTGTACGGGTCACCAAAATTTGAACAAAGCCTACCTGAAAGATTCGTATCTGATGCCCAACATTGACCAACTGGTCGACAACTCAACCGGGTTCCAACTGCTATCCTTCATGGATGCTTACTATGGATACAACCAAATCGCAATGCACCTAGAGGATCAAGAAAAGACAGTCTTCATCACTGACAAGGCAAACTATTGCTATAATGTTATGCCATTTGGATTAAAGAACGCCAAGGCCACATACCAGAGGATGATGAACAAAGTCTTCGAGGACCAGCTTGGCCGAAATGTAGAAGTTTACATAGACAACATGATTGTCAAATCGAAAGACCCGAAAAACCATATCCGGGATCTGGAGAAATTTTTTGACAATTTAAGAAGATACCAAATTCAACTAAACCCAGCCAAGTGTGCGTTCGGAGTCCCAGCCGGGAAATTCCTGAGCTTTCTGTTGACAAATTGTGGAATCGAAGCTAATCCGGATAAATGTAGGGCCGTGCTAGACATGCAAGCCCCAAGGAATAAAAAGGAAGTCTAGCAGTTGACGGGAAGGCTAGCAGTGTTGACTAGATTTTTACCGAGATCTGCAAAGAATGCCCTTCCATTCTTTAAGTTACTGAAGAAGGAAGCACATGGAGGTTGGAACTCGGATTGCGAAACAGCATTTAAGAAGATCAAATAATGTCTGACCACCCTACCTGTCCTATCGAAGCCCGACCCCGGTGAGTCGTTGTTCTTATAAATGGCAGTAGGTGAGGGGGCGGTAAGTGCGGCTCTGGTCAGGGAAACAAGTAGTGGCCAGATACCAATTTACTTCGTGAGCAAAGCACTGCAGAGCTCGGAGTTAAGGTACCAAAAATTGGAAAAAGTGGCTTTTGCCTTACTTATGGCAGCAAGGAGACTCCGGCCTTACTTCCAAGGACATCGAATTGTTGTCAGAACCAGTCAACCGATCCGTCAAGTACTGCATAAGCCAGACTTGGCCGGCAGAATGATCAGCTGGGCCATAGAGTTATCCGAATTCGACATCACCTACGAAGCTCGACATGCCATTAAATCACAAGCATTGAAAGATTTCGTGAGAGAACTAACCCCGGCACATAAAGGAGACGCAGACGACGGCAAAAAATGGAAGGTGTATGTCGATGGTTCGTCAAATGCAAAGGGAAGCAGAGCCGAAATCATAGTCGAAAGCCCGGAGGGGATTGCAATCGAGCATTCTCTACAGCTCAATTTCCTGACATCAAATAACCAAGCCGAATATGAAGCGCTGCTGGCCGGGTTGCAATAGGCAAAGGAACACAAGGCCCAGAGAGTAATGGTGTTCACTAACTCCCAACTCGTAGCGGCATAGATTCATGGATCTTATCAAGCAAAAGGCCCGTTGCTGGCCAAATACCTAAACAAGGCGAAGGAAGTAATCTTTAGCTTCAAAGAGGTGATTGTCACTCACATCCCGAGGGGAGAAAATACAAGAGCCGATATTTTGTCAAAACTTGCTAGCACGAAGGGCCCGGGTAACCATAGAACTGTGGTCCAACAAAAATTAGCAGAGCTGACTTGCGTTATGGCAATATCAGCAGCTGTTGGTTGGAAAAAGCCAATTGAAGATTACTTAGTGAGAGGAATCATCCCCGTGGATTCAACCGAAGCAAAGAAATTGATCCGCGAGGCCGCTATGTACATAATTATGGACGATCAGCTATACCGGAAGGGCTACACTCTCCGATGATGAGGTGTTTGAACTCATCTGAGGCCGAATATGTGTTGGCGGAGATACACGAAGGAATCAACGACCGGCACATGGGAGCAAAAGCTTTAGCCAGGAAAGCTCTACGGGCTGGATATTACTAGCCGACTATGATAGCGGACACCAAAGAGCTGGTGAAGAGATGCGATAGTTGTCAGAAACACGCTAAGATCATCTAGCTCCCCCAGCGGAGTTGAAATGTATCTTGACTCCTTGGCCCTTTTACAAGTGGGGGATGGACCTCCTGGGACCATTCAAAATAGCTCCCGGACAACTACGATGGCTTGTTGTAGCTGTCGATTACTTTACAAAGTAGATAGAAGCTAAGCCTCTAACAACAATCACTTCTGCTCGCATACAGCGATTCTTTCGACACAACATCGTCTCCCGATTTGGAGTTCCTGCCGAGGTCGTCATGGATAATGGAACCCACTTTATTGATAAAGGTTTCCAGGAAATGATGTCAGACCTCGGCATCGAGCAACATTTTACTTTTGCAGAACATCCTCAATCAAACAGCCAAGTTGAAGCAGCAAACAAGATAATCGTCGATGGTCTATGGAAGCGAATGGAAGACGTTGAAACCAGCTGGGTCGAACAGCTCTATAGCGTGCTATGGGGTTATAGGACCAGCGTTCAGACTTCAACCCAGGAAACCCCTTTCAGGTTGACTTATGGATCCGAGGTGATGATCCCAGTAGAGATAGGTCAGCCGACATGGAGAAGATTGAGGACTTTCCAAGATGGCGAGGAGATAAATAGTGAGGCGCTGATGACCGAGCTAGATTTTGTTGATGAGGTCAGAGTTACGGTACACTGTCAAGATATGGCCACCAAGCAACTCATCGCTGCTAACTGCAATCGAAAGGTGAGGCCCCAGTCCTTTGACAGGGGTGACCTAGTACTCAGTAGAGCCGACGTTGGAAACAAAAATGCCCATAATGGCAAGCTAGCCGCCAATTGGGAGGGCCCTTACCGGGTTAAGGAGAAGCTCGACAAAGGAGCCTACACTCTGGAAACCCTAGAAAGGAAGCCAATTAAAAGAATATGGAACGCCGATAAGCTGAGAGTCTACTATAGCTAGACCTAGCTTCCACGCACATAGTGTGGCTGACAGGCTGTGTCCGAGTTTGCTGTTTTTGATTTTAGTATTTTGATTTTAATTTTCTGACCCTACTTATGCAATTTCTTTCTTTAAAGGTGTTAGCTCTTTGGAGCAAGTTATTTCTCAAATTAATAAAGAATTCCTTAGCGGAGATTCAAGTTCTAGAATACCTAAAGTCACGGCGATTACATATAAAGAAATGGATAAAGACTTGGGTCAAGGAACCCGGTCATATATCATGCGTGGCCAGAAAACTCAACACCGGGGCTATCAAGCCCGGGTTCTTAATTACACGAGGCCGCTGTCATAAGCCCTTGAAAATTTTTGATGCATCGAAGATCGCTCCTAGTTAAGAAGGCGAATTGTCATCCCGGCCCTGATCAGGTCAAAATGCTTAAGTGTTGCGTTTCTACACCACGGCTGGGCATGTGACAATTTGCCCTTATCCTGGATTTAATCCCGGACAACGGATCCAGAACACAGTAGTACAATTTATTGAACAACCCCTACTCACATACCCGATTTTCGATATCGGAAGAAAAACACAAGAAGACTCTGCATAATCAAGACCCTGGCCGATAATAGAATTACCAACATAAATTGGGATTCACCAAAGTAAATTCATCATTACGATGAACAAAGGACATAAGAGTAAGCTTGACTTAATAAGAGAGTAAGTGAAATTAATATTGATGATTAGTTTGTCTATAAGCAACAATTACAAACAAAAGTAAACCGGTTAACACACAGGAACAAAACAGACAGAGAAGCCTCCAACGCTCAACTCAAAGGGGCCGCGTCCTCAGGTGGAACTCCCTGCCCTTCGGGGGGGACATCGGTAGAAGCTTCTTCACCGACCTGGCCTCCATGGACTGCGGCAGACTCCTCTTCACCGCCTTGGTCTTCATCCACGGTGGATATTGAGTCATTCCCAGGTGACAAAGGTGGCAGGACCAGTACACCATCCTTAACATAATCTCGGTGATCATATCTGGCAATGTTTATATCCACCCTATGGTTCAGATGACGGATTTGCGCAAGGGCCATTTTGAAGCAATCTGCGACGGCCTCCTTCAGTGTTTCCACACACTCAACGTGGGCTTTCTTCTCATCCGTAAGGGCAGCTTTTGTTTTATCTAATTTAGCGACCAGCTCGCTGCGTTGGGCCTACAGGGTCTTCACGGCGTCCAGGCTCTTCGAATGAGCTGCCTGCACGCTAGCAAGGTCTTAACTCGTCTTCTCCAGAGCATCTTTGGTCATCAGAAGCTCCTCGGTCGCTTTCCTAGTGGCGGCCTTGGACACGTTGAGCTCTTCCTTGATCCTCTTCTTCCCTTCCACAACTTTGTCCTTCTCTAATTTCATACGTCGTATTTCGGCTGCGACCCCGACATATTTACGCTTCAAATGAAGCACCGCCTATGCCAACCTGACGAACTTCAGCGCATGATCTTGCACGTCATGAACTAACCGTTCATCGACATCGGATAGGGGGATGGCATCCAAAAATCAGCGGGGAGGGAAAAACGCAACACTAAGTTCCTCTGTCACCCCCTTTTCCCACACAAGGCCACGGGGGATCTTGGGAGCAGTAGGAGAAGCATTAAGAATTTTGGTGGGAGAAGGAAGAGCTGGTAGATCCGACGGGGGAACCTCCTTCCCTTTCGAACCAAGGTTGGCTGGACGGGAAATCAGGTCAGTAGACGGAGAGGAAGAAATTCCTTGTTGGGCCGAGGTCTTTGTTTTCTTGCCGCTGCTACTTGAGATGCCACTCCGGCCCTACCCTTCCCGGATTCAAGGGCGGCACATTTCCTTGTTTCTTTCTTACCCGGAGCACCGACATCCGAGTTCACATAGGACAGGTAATGCGGCAACTCCCCCATACTTTGAGCTACAAGACAAATAACAAAATAAGTCAGAAATCATGCTGGATATAGCTTAGGCAAAAAGGATAAATACGGGTCTATGGGAAGCAACAAAAGAAGTCATACACATCGCTGACTCAAGCTCGGCACGATCCCAGTTAATAAAAAAGGCCGCGCTCTTGTGCTTGTTGTCATAAGACACCAACCGGTCTACAGATTTAACCTCTTCTGCTGGTAAATCGTCGGATTCAATATGATAAGAAGTGGAGGTTGTTTATGATGGTCAATAGTCCAGTACAAAGGGAACCTCCACTCCACGCCTTTGGACTCAGCCCCCTTAAGAAACCAAGGTTGTTCCCCAGGTTTGGCTACCACCTTGAAGAAGCTATTCTTAAAGTGTTTAAAAGACTCGGAATAGGCGGTTAAAATTTTCCTGTCGGGAGTGCCCCGGATGGAAGTCAACCCTTTCAACTTGGCTGGTTCCTTACCGGAACGAGCAGTAAAAGGGCAGAAGAAGTAGAAGAATAGTGTAGCAGTATAGGGTATGGGTTCTCGAAACAAGACGCACAAGCGCTCGAAAGCTATCAGATAAGCCCACTCGTTAGGGTGAAGTTGAGAGGGGGCCAGATGGAGGTGGTTCAAGGCAGAAATTTGGAACTTGGTAAACGGGAAGCGAATATTGAGTCAGGACACGTAATCCCTATAGAAAAAGAAGAAGTTAGTGCGTCCTTCCTCCCGGGTAGAACAAATCGGCTCATTATCATCGGGAGGACTTATGAGGCACCCATCTAAATCCCCTAAACCCAGTTTGTCTATGTCGGCAACGGTCATCAACGAATGGGTCTTTAATACTTCGTGCGTCACCCATGGGTATTGGTCAGTTAAAACCTTTGGAGGACTTGAAGAGTCCGACTGCCCGGCATCAGACCGGCACTATGGGTTGAAGATGAAGACTCCATTTACCTATAACAAAAACAAATAAGGCTAAAATCAGCAAGGAGGGGTATACCTGACATATACAAGCTACTGCGTGAAAAGGGAAAATGGTTGGACCAGGAGGACCCAACTTCCAACAGCCGGTATAGGGTCAGAGGAAGACCTATGACGACAGGA
Source organism: Acacia melanoxylon (assembly GCA_019022615.1). Classification (NCBI taxonomy): domain Eukaryota; kingdom Viridiplantae; phylum Streptophyta; class Magnoliopsida; order Fabales; family Fabaceae; genus Acacia; species Acacia melanoxylon. Next base: position 407,680 of record JAFJYJ010000111.1, read on the forward strand.
CCCTAGGGTGGCATTGGCCAAGGAATCTTGTCCGCTCGCGATGTAATGGGAGCTGGAAGCAATGCAGTCCCAGCATGGGCCGAGGTATCCATCCAGAAGGGATTTTGACATTACACGAGGAGGGCCTCATAATAATTGATGGGCAGTATCAGGATGGCATCGGAACCATCCCGGCTCCCAGTGCCAGGAAAAATATTGGCTGACCTTTCATTCTGGGACCTAGTAACGGCAGGACGAGACTCCTCAACACTCCCCCTACCAGGCCCACCGCAGAGCAAGGTGGCTAACCTTTGCTCTTCAGTAAGAGGAGAGCCAAATAACCAAAAACTGGCTCTAGGATAAGTGGATAACGTGCGCGCAATGCTTCCTCCTCTTATGGAGTTACATTTTGACTCGAAGAGGGCAAATGGTTAACCCTACCCATCGACACTAGAAATGGAAACCTAGAGAGGCATAAAAGGATTGATAAGGAGGGGGAACCAAAACGAAACTAGACGACGGATACTCCCGCGCACAAGGACATACGGCCATACAAATGAAGCCAGAACTAAAGATTTACACAAAAATTCTTATCGAAACTCACCCAGAAAACCAAAAATAAGACTATCTGCGATACAGGATTGAAAAAGCGAAAAACAGAAATCATAGAACCAAAGAACTTCAAAATGAAAACAGGGAAATGATAAGAAATAAAGAATATACATGTTTGAAGGAAATTCAAGGAAATAAGAAACGGCAAGATCTGAAGATCGCAGAGAGATGACGGTAGTAAGAAAACCAAGGTCTTCTGAGGAGAGAAGAGGATTCAAAGAACGAATGACGAAATGTGAAAAATGGAGGGAAATATGAATAATAAACATTACGAATCCGAAGCGTCAGGGGTAAAAATGACTATTTACCCAAAAAGAAGGGGTGACGTATGCGATGCGATGGGTGCATTAAATGCGCACAGATATTGCAGGTGGCTAGGCGTGGCGGTTGAAACCCTTCACGAATCCATGGTAGCCAAGTGTCAGTTGGCTATGATGGTGATTGTAGAAGGACCCCCGACCTCAAAATAAAGCAAACCCCATGATATTACCTCGGATCATTGAGACACTACCTCGGATCTTTGTGAAAATGACTTCGTTAGCTGGGGTCGACAAAACCCAACTCGACGATGTACGGTAGATAGGCAAAAGGATGAGGTCTACTGTAACATGGTATGAATAGCCTGTCTGGGGACAAAATACATCCCGGCAGATCAAAAGCTTGAATTACCGGGCTGTGGGGCAACTGTTACGGACCTATATCAGGCCCAATAGCGCGACGACCCAACAAGGAACATAATACAAACTAGGATCTATCTACGATGGAGGGGGATCCTAACTCACCCATAATCAAGGAAGATCTCAAGATATGATATAGCGGTTATCATACTCGGGCCATAGATCACATGAGGCCCATGAAACTCAACCTAAAGTACACCCTATAAATACAGTGGTCAAAACCTAAGGTGCACACGTTCTAAACCCTGAACTATTTACATACTGTCACACTGTACACACACATCACCCCCTTTGGCGAAAGCCTAGTCGTAATACTGTAATCCACGCTCTTCTGGTTATCTACCTCATAGTTACCCAGATTGAGCCTCTAGATCCAATACCAACATACTAGCCCACTTGACTAGACATCGGTGTTCTATACTTGAACAATTATAATTATTTAGAAGGGCCAAATACAAAAATTTAAAATTTAAAAATACTAAAATACCCCCAAGGAATTCTTGTGCATTCCCTCCTACATTCTCTTCCATATTTTTTTTAAAACTAATAAAAAATTCTAAATTTCACTAAATTAAATAAAAGCTTTCTGAATTTTTCATTTTTCACAACTTGCATAGATATCTATGAAAAAAAGTACACACTCTTCAATTTTGTGAAAATTATAATTTGTTAAAATCAACAAAAAATTTAATAAAAAAATATTTATATAATTTTAATAAAACTCAAGGTCTTTTATAATTTATTATATATGTTAAACAAAAAAAGTTTATATGATTTATTTTTATTTTAGAAGAAATTTATGTGGGCTAAAAATTCATTTAATAATAATAAAATCAAAAAAATCTATTATATCTTGAAAATACATTAAATGAGTTTAATTTTTATTTCTATAAAAAGTGCTTAATTGATATTAACATTGATACTTGATAATATAAATATGGTAACTTGATGATATATTTGTTAATCAAATTATCTATTAATATATGAATATGAAACTTGTTGAAAATTAGAATTTTAAAAAATATGAGTTTAATTTGAACAGTATAGTTAATTTCATAATATTTTGATTTTACTTGGGAGTATGAAACATGGTTTAGAAAAGATTGAAAAAAAAAGATATTTGTTGGTCGATTTCCTTAATGGCAAGTGAATTAGTCGAACAAGTAATAAAGTGTAAATAGAGTATCGTCCCACAGAGACTGAGATACGGTAAGTGACGCTCAATTGCTAAGATAGTTGTGAGAAACAGAACGTAAATATAATTGGTTTGAGAGGTTGTTGTGGCTATGCTAAGTAACAAACAAAAGTAAATAGAGTTTCGTAGTCGTGAGAAGATATCAGTAGGAAATTAGGCTGAACTTGGAATCATCCTTAAGCATCTCAATCCCCCAGTTGCTTTACCCATTGCTATAGCATCTATACTACACAGCTTCTACAATGCTACAGCATAACTACTATCTACAACGCTATTCAGTTAACCCACCACTATAGTCTATCGAAGCGTCTGCATCCGATACTTCTAATGCTAACTCTACTCCTTCCATTGCCTATGGCAATTTTCTACTTAGATCAACATTACAAAACGGGGTGTAGTGGTTATGAGTAGTAGACCCATTCCTGAAGCCTATAATAATAGGTCAAGCCTTGCACCAGCCTGCCTAGCAATCACTGTTTCTCATAGGTCTAACCTCGACTCCTTGCCAGTAAGCCGAGGCCACAAATCTCGCCCTTAGCTTCCGCTAATCGACAATGTAATTAAATCACTGATAAACAAACTGAATTTATTAAATTAGAAACTAGCAACTGGGTTCATTCAAAACTTAAGGATTCATCCTTGTTCAGCCATATGGAATTTAGTTCATGACTGACGAGGCAAACACAAAACAGATAACAACAAGATGACCCATGATCAAAAGATTAAACAAAAGGAAACAGAAAGCTTGACGAAGTTCCGACGGCGTGGAAGAAGCTCTGTCATGTCACTACTCCACGTCTTCTTCTCTCCGTCTTACTGCAAGGAAGGATGCTGGGTTCTCTTGGAGTTCTTGTGTCTCGTGAATTCTCTCTCTCTTCTTTCGAATTTGACGAATGTGGAATTCGTTTTGGCTCTTCACAACTCTTCTTCTAGGGTTGGCTTGTTGTTTCCTTATATAGTCAGGCTTTCTTGCGGCATAAGTTCCAGCGAGCTGGGCTTTCCAAATCTGTCGAGATCCATTATATCTTTTAATCGCAGTAGATTGATTCTGCTGATCCTGCGGGATTCTTCAAATCTTTTAATTTCGATCATCCGTATCTTCTATTCCGTTACGTCAGTAATCTACCTGTCTTTTCTCGACCTTCGCAATATTTCCTGAAACAATCTTGGCAAAAGATTAGAACATATGCCGCATAGCATCGCGTCCTTTACTTTGCTATAGCTTCATAGATGCTTTGTATTGCACTTTGATATGCTGTCAGAATGCTATAGCCTAGTATCAGCTTTGCTATACGTTCTTCTCATAAAACCTTATAACTTGTTCTTCTTTTAGCACATGTTTAGGATGTGCATGGTTTTTATCCTTCAATTCCCTATATTCATGAATTAATGCCTTTTTACTTAGATTGATTGCAGTTAAGCTTATATTTACCATACAATTCTGTCATAAGATATAGGGAAAATATGACATAAATTGTGCTTATCAATATTATCATATTACAGGTGAATGATGGGCGATTTTAGTTTTAATTTTATTCATTTTTTTTTAAATTATGAATATAAGAGATAATGTATGAGGTTTGACTAGGGATAATTTAGTAATTTTAAATTTATATTATGATGTTTAGTCCTTCTAAGTAATTACAATTTTTACGGTCCTTCTCAATAAATATATTTTTCTCCAGGTCCTTCATTATAATTTTCCCTTATATATATGTTGGTTTAGAAAATAAAGTCATGTTCAAGTGTTAATAATAAAACTGATGATTTATGAAAGACAAAATATTACCAAGAGGGGGGTGAATTGGGTGATTTAAAAAAATTTCGATTCCCTATGAAACTTACTCACTAAAACAGAGCTTAATAGAGAGAGAGAGAGAGAGATTGACACGAGAGATTTATACTTGTTTGGTCTTAACTCTTGACCTACATTCGGTCCCCAGACTCTTTGGGATTTTCACTATCACTTCAACTAATTACACACTCTGTACTCAAAAGTAATCCTCTCACTAGGATTCACTCCCCCTTACAAGTTGTAATCAAATAACCCAATCTAAAAGTCCCACAACTTTGAGATACTTACAAATATATTGATTCAGAAATAAACTCTCTAAAATAGCAGATTGATAAATACTGAAGATTATAAATATTCAAAGATATTGTACAAGTGAATGAAACAGTAAATGCGTAATAATCGTTTGAGCGTTTGTGTTTTCAGTAGTTGGAACGAACTGAATGCTTCAGCTTATATTTGGTGAAGGAATTAAATGACCGTTGGAAGCCTTCAATGCACCATCGAGAGTATTCAATACAACCGTTAGACTTGAAACGTGTTCGTTACTCTCGTCGTTGGATTCTGCAATGAGCGTTGTCATTCTCCTTAATGACATTCCTTAATTTTTCTTGTTGGATGATTTGGCATTTAGATATGGAAAGAAACCATAAATTCCTTTGAAATGTTCAGAGAGTGATTGCTCAAATTGGTGCTTCGTTTTTTGGGAATGTATTTATACTTTTAGATTAATATGCATTTAATCATTCATCTAATTATCTGAAACTCATTAACAATCTGATTAAAGATAGTTAGGAACAATAATGAGTGATGATATGAAGTAAGCAAATCATACTTGAAGATTTAGGATTTACGGACCTGGTGATTTGCAAAACAGAGATAACTTAGCTCAAGTTAGGTTTCAAGTAAACTCGAGGCAATGACTTGAGTCAACCATTCTAAGCTCGAGTCACAAGTTTATCTTCTTTGAAAATAAATTTGAAGTTTAAGTGAAGATGTCTATGTATGAACATAGCTCGAGTCTACAATGGTTACCTCGAGTGTATGACTCGAGTCATTCATAGTTAGCTCAAGTCAAGCATAATTTTCACAACAGGTTATCAAGATAGCTTTTGAAAATGATTTAAGCATCGACATAACTCGAGTCATTAAGTGATAGCTTGAGTTATCAAAATATATTTTGAATATAACGTTCGAATCAAGGAACATTGGCTCGAGTCACAACTATTGTATTTTGAAAATAAGTTTAAGTTCCCAAAACTTAGCTCAAGGCATAGAACACAGGCTCGAGGTGACATCATTTCTTAAAAAGATTTAGAAGAGCCTTTAACTCAAGTCACCAAAGTGTAACTTGAGTCCATCAGTGTTCAAGCAAATTTGAACTAAGTTTTAAAAGATTTGACTCAAGTTTTACAACTTGAAACTCGAGTCAATTTGACAGCAAGTTGTTGATTCAAGTTTGATTAAGTTAAAACATTTTGGACTTGAATCATCAACCACATTTTGTTTACGATTGTCAGTTAACATCAAAACACATAAAGAACTAACATTCTCCTCCTTTTTGGTGATGACAACACTTGTAAATCAAATGTCAAATGTTTATGAAATTCTTTGAGAAAATTGAAGGGATAAAAATAGACAACAACTCAAAAAATTCAAAGGAAGTTCATTTCATTCATAAAATAGGATACATCAGAGTAAAGCTTAAAATGAATTACATATATAGCACTTTCATACATAGCAATTACATGGTAAAAGCAAATACATGAAATGCTATAAAATGACAAAACATATGACTGAAAGCACAACTACTTCCCTTCTCCCCCTTTATCATCACTCGAAATGGGAGGATCAGAGGTAGAAGCAGAAGGTGGGAAAGGAAGAGGAGAGTAATGAGCCAAAGTTAGGCAATGAGGAACTGAGGCAGATGGCTCAAACTGAGGTGGAGGAGTAGAAACAAAAGTAGCTATCTCTGGCTTAGGTGGAGGAGATTGGTGATTGGTAGGTGACTCTGGCTAAGGGTGAGTAGAAGAAGCAGAGGAATGTTCATCAAACAAGCTATTAGTAGATGCGGATGATGAAATCCTCACAGTTGAAGTTTGAGAAGGAGGAACAATGATGGTTGGCGGGGTAGTAGCGATGATAGGTATAGTAAAGGTGAGATGTGAGATGAGGGAATATGAGATGAAATGATAGGAGTGAAAATAGGAAGGATAGGTGAAAGAGAGACAGAAGGAGGAATGGATACAAGAAGAGGTGAAGAAGATGGAATGCCAAAACCAAAACCAGTGCCAAAACTAGGAACAGCTACAGGAGGTTGAGACTTCATCATTTTGTCTATCTTGTCACTGAGAATGATCATCATAGTATGGAGACTTGATATACTTGCAGTATGATCCTCAATATGGTCTCTAAGATTCTCAAATTTCTCATTTAGCCCTTCTTGCACATCCACAAGATCATTTTGACTCTGGGTCACTTCAGAGACCAATTTTCCAATTTCACTCTCAAGAGTCTCAGTAAGATGGTGGTACTGAGCTATCATAGCAATGTGAAGTGGTCCAACACTATTGGAGATAGCCTTCTCAACAATGGTCTTAATTGCAACACCAAGTATAGATGGAGGTTGCTGAGATGACTGAGCTTTAGCAGCAACAGGTGAGGACTGAGCTTCATTTGCTCTAGACTGAGATGCCCTTGATCTAGTTGGAGCCCTTGACTAGCCAAACCCTTCCTCAAAAGAAATCATCATTAGTTTTAGGTGATGCTTACCAAATAGCTGAGGCTTTACAGGCTTCTCAATCAAATCCAAATATCAAATTTGTTCTTGGAAGAGAATTAAAGACACAAGATTAGGAAATGGAATAGTAGAGATCTTTTTAGAATGAAACCTAAATTTGTCCATCTCATTATAGACCCACTGGCCTATATTGTGAGGGACTTTGTCAACTAGAGAAGCAAAAAGGGAGTAGTCTGTAGTTGCAAAATGAGTGAAATTTTTCCCTTTTTGCATAAGGTTCCTTGAGTAAATATACAAAAGAGCCCTATGCATTGGGGGCATAGCAATAGGAAGAAAATTAAGTGACCCTAATGGTTCACTCAAAGGTTCACCTGGTCTGAGAATTTGAAAAATCTCCTCATTGCTATAGTTTAACTCAGGATGAGGTGGAGGATTTGAGATCCTTAATAGAGAATTAATGTATTTGGCAGTTATAAGGATTCTCCTACCTCTAATATAGGTAACAATTCTCTCCTCAATGAGATTACCATCGCCATCCAAATGATTGGCTAAGGTCATGTTAAAGTAGAAAGTCCTAACAATAGTAGGACAATTGGAAGTTCTTATTGAAAGAAGATTTTCAAAAGGTTTAAGCCAAGGGGAAAGATCCAGATTGCAATCTTCCTTAACCTTAACCAAATCAACACACAATGTTGGACAGAAATTCCTATTTGCATAATGCTCTCTAAAATATTTAGCTTTAGCCTCAAAGAACATAATAGGATTACAACAAAAGGTATGAGGAGGAATTGGATGACAGTAGACAGCCTCAAGAGTAGGAGGCTGACTAGGTACCTTAGAGCTTGATTGCTCTTTAACTTGATCAAATTGGCCCTTTGAAGATCCTCTAAACTCAGAAGAAGCAACTGTCAACTTCTTCTTCTTTTGCTAAGGAACCTCAACAGCTGGCTCCTTATCTTTCCTTTTTGCTGCCTCTAGATCTATCTTCTTCTTCTTAGGGATTTCAGGAGGCTCCTGAATCACTATTTTCTTCGCTTTAACCTTTAGAGAAGCTTCTGAAGGTGGAATATCACCTAGAGGGGGGTGAATAGGTGATCTCAAAAATCTTTTCGCTGTATGATAGGTGAACGATGAAAGCAGTAAGGAAGTAAAGATAATGGACACAGAGAAGTTATCCTGGTTCGGTCAAACTCTTCGACCTACGTCCAGTCCCCAGACACTCTCTGGGATTTCGACTATCTTACAAATACAATTACACACTCTGTAAACGAAGGATGATCCTTTCACTCTTGGACTCACTCCCCCTTACAAGTTGTAATTAATACACCCACACTCAAGATACCTCTATCTTGAGATTTGAGCAATTGTAATAGCAAGTAGTAAAACTCTCTCACAGAGTAGATATGATAATGAACACTGAAGCTTAGTATATCCGAAGATATAATTAGAATACAATTTGAACTATTTGAAAGCTTTATCAATGTATGCCTTTGGTTCGTAATTGTCGAATTCAATCCGTCGTGTATTTGTGCGGTTGAAGTTGAAGACCGTTGAAGGATTTGAATGTGTCTGTTGGAATATTTGAATATGTCCGTTAATAGCGCACTCGCGCATACGCTTGCCCATGTTTGAAGTTTGCTTAGTGGAATGTCTTTCTGACTTGTTGCTCGAGATGTTCTTGGATGGAGATCATCATAGTTTAATGATTCGGAAGCTTTTCTTTGTATGGGCACCATTATGATAAGATTCTTTTTGTCGGTTACGTTCTGCGACATTCTCAATGTGCCTGACTGTCAAGAACTTAAACTACGAAAAGCAAAACTTTGAACTTCGTAGATTCACAAGCAAACTTATTAAACATAGTTAAAATCGGTAATAGCAAGCGGTATGTCATATTCAACAAATCTCAAATCAGCAATTAAGTCACAATGAGCATTTTTGGAATTCTACGTCGATCTTGGCAACTTTGGTTATGAACTGTAGATCACTTAGGTAGATGATCAATAATATCACAGCCAATATATAAAGATGTATTGAAAGTTAAAAACAATTAACTGGATGATTTAAATAAGATTTACAAGGAATCTGGTTTCTGTCGAGTTGATGCTGTCTGAATATTCTCGAGAGTGCTGATGATCATTCTCGAGAATCAGCAAAAACTGGACTCGAGAATCGCTCAAGGAATCAACCTGCAGATTGAACAATTTTCGTTCATTCTCGAGAATTACCTAGTGGTTCTCGAGAACCATTCTCGAATTGCATTTCAATTCTCGAGAATCCGTAAATGAAACGAGACAACAATTGATGTAGTCGAGCATACTCGAGAATCATTTTTCCATTCTCGAGAATCATTCTCGAGAATTACTTTCTCATTCTCGAGAATCACCTGTAACCCAGAGAGTACAGAACTGAAGCTTACGATCATTCTCGAGAATCGATTTCTAATTCTCGAGAATCATTCTCGAAAATTGAATCTCAATTCTCGAGAATTACTTGAGTGACATATTTCTGTTTCTGTTCAGATCCGATCATTCTCGAGAATTGCTTGGAATTCTCGAGAATCATTCTTCGAGAATCCAGTATCCACTCTCGAGAATGCTATGCGCCAAGGAAATCGTTAACACGGTTTGCAGCTATTCTCGAGAATACAAGATCTAATTCTCAAGAGTCAATCCTGGAGCACACAAAACGAAGTCAATCATAGTTTCAAAACTTAAATGCTTAAACATTTGTTATCATCAAAACATAGGAGCCAACAGCTTCATCGGTAGCCACCTTGGGCTGATAGTGTTTAGGCGTTTGCTTCTCTCTCTTAGGTCTCTTCAATGGAGGTGGAGATGCAGATTGAGTAGCCTCATAGTCAGAATCAGTATCATTAGTCTTGGTGGAGCATTTAAGAGGCATGGTCGAAAGGTTAGGCTGAGTTAGGGTTTGAGAGATGAGAGGTTTTCAGAGAAAATGTAGTTCAAACTCGAGAAAAGTTAGAAGTGAAGTGTGACAGTCGAACATACATATATATATGGAAAGTTCCCAACTCGAGTTTCCACTTACTGACTCGAGTTACTAAGAATAGGTTCGAGTTGACATAAAAGTACATTAACCTGGACGTCAAGTGTGCATATGAAAACACTTGAAAAATATTGTTGACTCGAGTGTACAACTTGTTGGCTCGAGTCGTGAAGTTTTCTACTTCCAGGTTGCTCTATGTCTTGACTTGACTCGAGTCTAGGGATCCTTGGCTCGAGTCAAAGACTCTTCTCCACAAGCTTTGCTCTCTGTTTGATCTTTACTCGGGTCAGCCATGCCTTGGCTCTAGTTAAATCCACTCTGAAACATAGGTTTTCTTCTCTGACTGATGTTAACTCGAGTTTTACACTTTTTTGGCTCGAGTTAACCCCTTTTGATAGCTAACTTCTACAACTTTTCAAGTTCAACAGAGGTCTTGCATAAACCATAACTAAATAATCCAAAGCTTAAGTTAGTAACTATTGATCATAAAAAACATAACTAACATTAAGTTGAGATGACTTACAACTCATTGAGATTTACCATTCCCAATTCTCTTCTAATAAATGTAAATTGCTCCTTAGCTAATGGCTTTGTGAAGATATCAGTAAGTTCAAGATGAGTGGGGATGAACAACACTTTGACATCCTTCTTTTGAACATGATCTTTGATGAAGTGATGTCTAACATCAACGTGCTTGGTTCTTGTATGTTGAACAAGATTCTTTGCCAAGCTAATTGTGTTGGTGTTGTCATACAGAATTGGAATCTCTTTGAGGTGGATTCCTAAATCTTGAAGTTGTTTCTTGAGCCACAAAACTTGTGTACAGCAACTTGATGCAGCAATGTATTCAGCTTCGGTTGATGATAATAAGACAGTAGTTTGCTTCTTGCTAAACCAAGAGACAAGTGAACCACCAAGAAATTCACATTGGCCACTCGTGCTCTTTTTGTCAGTCTTGTATCCATCATGATCTGAATCCGAATACGCCACAAGATATTCAGCTTAACCTTTGGGAAACCATAATCCAAGACTCTCTGTGTCTGCAAGGTATTTGAAGATCTTCTTCACATGTTCAGCATGAGACTCCTTTGGGGCAAATTGATACGTTGCACATATTCCCACATTGAATTGGATGTTCGGTCGGCTAGCGGTCAAGTATAGTAGAGATCCAATCATTCCTCTATACTTGGTAATATTGAAGTCCTTTCCATCCTCATCAGTATCCAAAGAAGTGGTTGAACTCATTGGAGTATCAGCTCCATTGCATTGATCCATACCATACTTCTTTAGGAGATGTCTAAGATATTTGGTCTGAGAAATGAAAATGTCATTCTTCTTTTGCTTGATTTGTAGACCAAATATAATATCATCAACATATATTTGGACTATTAACAAATCATTCATGTTATTGCATTTAATGAAGTGAGTTGTATCTACTTTACCTCTAACAAATCCTTGATCAAGATGAAATTTGCTTAATCTTTCATACCAAACTCTAGGAGCCTGCTTAAGACCATACAAAGCTTTTGTTAGGCGAAAGACATGATATGGATGATGATTATCCTCAAATCCAAGAGGTTGTTCAACATAAACTTCATCTTGATTATAGCCTTTGGCCACTAATCTTGCCTTATTACGAACAATGATTGCAGATTCATCTTGTTTGTTCTTGAATACCAATTTAGTGCCAATGATTGGATGGTCTTTAGACCTAGGTACCAAGTCTCAAACTTGATTTCTTTCAAACTGATGTAACCTCTCTTGCATTGCTATAACCCAATCATCGTCTGAAAGGGCTTCGTCAATCTTAAAGGGTTCAATCTCTGAAGTGAAAGCAGAGAAAGTAACTTCATTCAAAGTACTTTTTTTGGTTTTCACTCATTGATTTACATCACCTATCACTTGGTCTAGAGGATGACTCCTACTGTATCTCCAAGATTTAGGTCGAGATTGATCAGTGTTTTCGCAAGCATTTTCGCAATTCTTTTCAACTTCAAGTTCAGTTTGCAATGGTTTTTTTTCAGAACTTTTCAGAACACAAGAGGTTTTCAAAATAGATTGATTTTGAAGAATAGGTTCATCATCATCCAAAGACTTGTCAGATTTGGCTTCACAGAATACAACATTCTTCTATAACACGAGTACGATTGTTGAATATTCTATATGCCTTACTCCTATTAGAATAGCCAAGAAATATACCTTCATCTAACTTGGGATCAAATTTCCCTAATTTTTCCTTACCATTATTATACACAAAGCATTTGTAACCAAAGATGTGCAAATGTGCTAGGTTGGGCTTTCTTCCTTTGTACAACTCATATGAGTTTTGTCAAGCTTCTTCTGGAGGTATGCCCGATTTGAGATGTAGCAAGCCGAACTCATGGCATCAGCCCAAAACATTTGGGAGGTTTGATTCTTGTTCAACATTGCCCTTGCCATCTCGGTGAGGACTCGATTCTTCCTCTCTACAACGCCATTTTGTTAAGGAGTCCGTAGGGCTGAGAAGTTGTGATCAATCCCATATCATCACAAAACTCTCTAAAAGCATGATTCTCAAACTCACCACCTTGATCAGTATGAATTCCTGCAATACAGAAACCTTTCTCGTTTTGGACCTTCTTGGCAAAAGCAACAAACTGATCAAATGTTTCATCTTTAGAAGATAAAAATATAGTCCATGCAAATCTTGATAAGTCATCAACTATGACCAAAGTTTATAAATTGCTAAGGCTTTTCACTCTAGTTGGTCCAACTAAATCCATATGAAGTAGTTGAAGTGGTATATTAGTTGAGATTTCACTTTTTGATTTGAAAGATGATTTGGTTTGTTTAGCCTTTTGACAAGCATCACAATTCATGTCATTTTTAAAACAAAGTTTCAGTAAACCAATAACTAAATCCTTTTTCAACAACTTGTCAAGTTGAAAAGTGTTGACATGAGCTAATCGCTTGTGCCACAACCAACTTTCATCCAAGTTACCAATAAAACAATTTTCAGAAATAGAGCTATTGCTAGGAAGATTTGGAGTTTAACAATTACCTTCTCTAGGAGCCCTGAATAAGGCTTTAGACTTAATTTTATCCAAGGGCAGATCATCCTTGCTAACAATCAAGCATTCCTCAAAATCGAAGATAACAAAGTTACCTTTGTCTGTGCTTTGACTCACACTGAGGAGTTGTGGCATAGGCCTTCCACAAGGTAGACATCTTTAATTTGTGGTCCATCGTTGCTTCCAACTTCCCCAATACCAGCAATCCTTCTAGATTGATTTCCACCAAATGTCACCTTACCACCATCCTTTGGCTTGATTGAAGAAAATTTGGATTGGTCTCCCGTCATGTGTCTAGAGCATCCACTGTCAATGTACCACTTGTTAGATTTTGATGTTCTTAGACAAACCTGCAAGTCACAAAAGATCAAGTCTTAGGTACCCATCTTTTCTTGAGTCCTTTTGGGATAGTTTGTGAATTAGGAACCTTATAAGATCCCTTAGGCACCCATCTATAATTACGTACATGTTTAACCTTGCTTTCCTTTTTATGAAAACATGAGGATGTAGTATTCCCTTTACGATTACAATAATTGCAGTGGGCAAAAGGATTAGAAGAATGGATCGATTTTTGAAAGTAGTTCAAGTATGTCTTTTCTCTAGTTTTCTTCTTTCCTTTCTTTTCATCAAAATCAAGTTTGTAACCAATTCCTAATTTTTCATTTGTCAATCTTTGTTGTTTTAAAATCACGTTGAGCATTTCATTGCCTTGAGTGAACTTTTCAAGAGTTTTAGTAAAATAAATATTTCTTTTCTCTAAAATTGGACAATTTTCACAACTCTTTTCAGAAACAGAAATTGAAGGAGAGACATTTTGAACTTGTTCTTCAAGAATTTTAATTTTAATTTTTCTTTTTGAAGTAAGAAGTTCTTTAGCCAGTTTTAAATACTTAGAATGAAGAGAGTTATACTCAAAAAATAACTCATCGAAGATTGTTCAGAATCATTTATCTCTTCATTTTCTAACTATTCTTGAGCTACGAGACAAATATTTGCCATTTCTTCTTCATCAGCTTCATGTTCATAAGATGAGTTATCTCCCCATATGGTAGACATAAGCCTCTTTTTGAACTTATTGAATTTCTTCTTAGGGTTAAGGTGCAATTTTGCCCTTAAAGTATGCGCCCAGGAGCAATTTTGCCCTTGAAGTTTTCGGCATAGCAATGTTGCCCCTGAAGTTTAAAAACGTAGCAATGTTGCCCCTCAGTTAACTGCTTTAACGGTCAACTAACGGTCAACGTTAGGGTTTTTAACGGAGGGGCAACATTGCTACGTTTTTAAACTTCAGGGGCAACATTGCTCCAAAAAAAGTAGCAATTTTGCCCGTGAAGTTTAAAAACGTAGCAATGTTACCCCTCCGTTAAAAACCCTAACGGTTAACGTTAGTTAACCGTTAGGGTTTTTAACGGAGGGGCAACATTGCTACGTTTTTAAAATTCAGGGGCAACATTGCTACGCCAAAAACTTCAGAGGCAAAATTGCTCCTGGGCGCATATTCTAAGGGCAAAATTGCACCTTAACCCTTCTTCTTATCTTTTCAGCTGGGGGCACTCATATTTGATGTGGCTAGGCTTTTCACATTCATAGCAGATAATAGGCTTCTTGGGCTCATTGATGGAGCTACCTTTATGAAATTTCTGGAATCCTTGATCTTTCTTGTAGAACCTTTTGAATCTCCAAACCATCATGCCTAGCTCTTCATCTTCGTCTTAGAGGTGAAACTGCTGTCGACTGATGTCACAAACGAGGAAATAAGGGCTGCTGCTTTTGACATGGGGATTATCATCTGATTCCTTATCTTCTTTGACAGTCTTAAGGGCAATTCCTTTATGTTTTCTGCCAATTTCATCAAGTCCTTTTCTGAACTTGATTTTTCTGTCATACTCAAACAAGCTTCCAAATAGAGCTGCCACTGACCCCATTGACTCTCGACGAGCCTATTCAATCGTTGTGACTTTAGCTTCCCATTCCTTATTGGGGATGTTCAGAATCTTCCCCACTTGGATTGGTTGATCATACTTCTTTACCAATGCCGCAAGTTGATTAATCAGATGAGTGAATCTGAGCTGGAATTCGCTAATGGACTCTCCAGTCTTCATACGAAGAAAATCGTATTCAGTCATCAAGGTGTTAACTCAATTTTATTTAATCCCAGTTGTCCCTTCATGAGCAATCTCAAGTGCATTTCTCATATCTTTTGCAGAAGATAGTGTGCAAATCCAAAAAATACTCTTTTTGACTTAAAGCACTTTGGAGCATTAAAATGGCCTTACTATTGAGAGTGACAAGCCTTCTATCATTCTCATCATATTCTTCTTCAAGCTTAGGAGTTTGAACTCCATCTTCCACTGTAGATGGATTGTAGTCTCCTCTCTCAAACACATTCCATAATCCATACTCAGTAGCCATTACAAAGACTCAGAATTATGTTTTCCAGAATGAGTAGTGTTCTCCATTAAAGCTAGGAGGTCTGTTGATAGAAGCTCCATCTAGTAGTATTCTGTCCATAATGATTCTTCTTGAGATGTTAATCCTTTAAGAGAAGTTCTAGCTCTCATACCAAATGAAAGACATCATATCATCAAGAGGGGGTGAATTAGGTGATTTGAAACTCTTTTCGATTTCCTCTGAAACTTACTCACTAAAATAGAGTTCAAGATAGAGAGAGAGAGAGAGATAGATTGACACGAGAGATTTATACTGGTTCGGTCTCAACTCTTGACCTACGTCTAGTCCCCAAACTCTCTGGGATTTTCACTATCACTTCAACTGATTACACACTCTATACTCAAAAGTAATCCTCTCACTTGGGTTCACTCTACCTTACAAGTTGTAGTCAAATAACCCAATATCAAAGTCCCACAACTTTGAGATAATTACAAAAATATTGATTCAGAAATAAACTCCCTAAAAGAGCATATTAATAAACACTGAAGATTATAAATATCTGAAGATATTACACAGGTAAATGAAACAATAAATGTGTATTGATCATTTGAACATTTGCGTTTCCGGTGGTTGGAAAAAATTAAATGCTTTAGCTTATATTTGGTGAAGGAATTAAATTACCGTTGGATGCCTTCAATGCACCATTGAGAGTAATCACTACAGCCGTTAAACTTGAAACGTGTTTGTTACTCTCGTCGTTGGATTCTGCAATGAGCGCCGTCATTCTCCTTAATGACATTCCTTAAGTTTTTCCCGTTGGATGATCTGGCATTCAGATATGGAAAGAAACCATAAATGCCTTGGGAATGTTCAGAGAGTGATTGCTCAAATTTGTGCTTCGTTTTCTGGGAACACATTTAATGCAGTTGATGTAATCAACACTTTTAGATTAATTTGCATTCAATAATTTATTTAATCATCTGAAAATCATCAACAAACTAATTAAAGATAGTTAGGAACAATAATGAGTGATGATTAAGCAAATCATACTTGAAGATTTAGGATTTACGGACACAGTGATTGGCAAAACAGAGATAACTTTGTTAGTTCTCATGTTTTTTGATGTTTTGATGATAACAATTATAATGAAATTAATTCTTAATTCTCAATGAAAATTTGAAGCTTCTGATTTTCCTCTAGTTAAAGAATTAATGCCTCGAGTTATATGCTTCAATGATTAAATGATTTTCATTGTGCTACCTCGAGGTAAAAGTGTTTTGACTCAAGGCAATAAGTTTTGAAAAGGCTTGCCTCTAGGTAAATTTATTTTGCCTCGAGTTATCCAATTCGATTGTTTTAAATCTTGTCTTCGCGCCATGAGGTGCCTCGAGTCATTTATTTAATTACCTCGAGTTAATTAATCCATGTTTTTAAACTCACGACATGATATGCCTCTAGTCACTTATTTATTGCCTTAAGGCAATATGACTCAAGGCATCTAATATTTGACTCAAGGAAAATTTCTCTTTTAAACATTATCACGTGATTTTGACTTTGCCTCTAGTCAAGTCATAATTGCCTCAAGGCAATATGACTCAAGGCACCCAATTTAACTCAAGGCACTTACTTTCTGACTCTAGGCATTTCCCTTTTAACTCAAGGCATTTTGGTTTATGACTCCAGGCATCAATCATCATTTTATTTCATCTAATGGTGAACTCGTAATTATGCTTAAATCGATGGTTTGCCTCTAGTCATCTAATAGTTGCCTCTAGGCAACTTGACTCAAGGCATTTTATTTATGTCTCAGTCAAGGCGTCAACATGCTGGGCCAAAGTACTCGCCTCTAGTCATTTAATATCGCCTCTAGTCACATGACTCAAGGCATCAACTAATTGACTTTAGGCAAACTTGACAAACCCGTCAAACACGTGCTAAAGTCGACTTTCCCAATGAATTTGCAGCAGGTTTGATTGGACAGTAACAACAAACGGAAAAAATAAAAATGGGGGGGGGGTTTTGGTTCAGACAGAATAAAAACAAAAATAAACAGAAACAAAATGAAATAAACAAAAATTAAACATATAAACAGAAGATCAACCTAGGATTTCGAATTCCACTACTTTCCTTCCTCAGGCGAAAACTGATTTTGAAACGAACTCACGATTGATTCTGGACGAACCGAAATCTCTGCGTTCGACCAGAAAATTCCTTAACTAGACGATCGCCTAGCATTTATCCGAACAGTGGCGTGTCACTGTGCAATCTCACAGCAAGCACTTAAACCTAGTTCGAACTCGATCCTTGGGATATCTCAATCTGGGCGTTAAATCTAACACCCAATCCGAAAGTAAATCGAATCTGAAATTACAAAATAGAAACGAGTTTGTTACTGTTAAGAACAAGTCTTCTGGATAGTGGAATCCTCAATCTATGGGCCAATCACAGTAGCTAGCCCATCATGGTTATGCAGAACGAAAGTCGAACAAAAATGAAGAAGTTCATCATGAAGACGAAGAACAGATGAAGAACAGTTGAGAGAATTTCAAAACTTCTATTTCAATCCGAAAATAATAAAAACGTGAATGAATAATTGTTGTAGCTACCATCTGACTTAAAGTTAACCTAAAATGGAAATGGGCTCCAATGGTTCAGCCCAAAATAGAAATAAAATAAAAGTGGGCTTTAAATACAAAAATCGAGCCCAAATAAAAATCTAGAAATATGCATATGACTTCGGCTCCAATGTCGACCGTCTTCTTGTCTGAATCAGCCTTTCAAGTCTTCATAACAATTGTAGCTCTTTGAATCATCTGAAATATAAAACAAGAATGAGGCTAATCCGATGTCTGGTTCAAGAGTTATGGTAAAAATAGTGAAGCAATATAAAACTAGAATGTTATCATTAAAATGACTAAAATCTAATGAAAGGCCCAAATCCCAAATAAGCATAAAAGTCATTTTTTATTAACTAAAGAGTCCTAAATTATTAATCAAGAATACTAAAGAAGTGTATAAAATATTCAATTATCAAATTCCCCCTCACTTATCTTTTTGCACTCCTGAGCAAAATTCAAAGAAAAAAGACAAAAAGGAAAAACTCTTCTTTTCTAATAATTGTCAACAATGCAAAAATTGAACAAGGAACACAAAGCTTCAAAAGACCAATCAATCAAGACCAAAATCCTTTCTTCTCAAATTACAATTCATGGTAATCTCAATCAATGATGCTAATCACAAAAGATAGTCTCTCAAAGGATGCCCTCAATCAATCAATCTCTCAAGTGTTTAGGGTAAATAAGTGTATCGCTCAACTTCTACTCAAGAAAATTGTTCTACCATAAGCTTGCTCAATTTCTACGTCTACACTACTCATAACACACATGCACGCACAAATCAAGAAAGCTTATTATTAATGGTTGTAATGGGGCTAGGGTGAAGGTAGGTAATAGTATGGAATGAGAGGCTAAGCACCAAAGAAATTAAAAAGAGCATTGATTAATAAAATCATTCTCTATGTATGGAAACTTTTATTTTCTCATATATCCCCTTTCTTTCTATGCAATTTCTTTTCTTTTTCTTCTTTTCTTTCTTTCCTCTTTTTCTGCTTTTCTTTCTTTCTTTCCTTTTTTTTTTGAGAAACTATATACATAATCACAATGAAAAAAATCAAATATCTCCCCCCACTTAAACTGTTGCACTCATGAGTAACCCCCACACTTAAACACAAGACCAAAGTGAAACCAATGCTCAATAAATTTCCAAGGTGCGGAATATAATGGTTTTACGTTTGGGCTTGTAATGTGTGTTAGAAAAAATGAGTCAAAAAGGCACAAAGGGGCTAGCAAAGGAAACATAATGCAAGGGAAAGCTATTTGGCCAAAGTGGGGAAAAGAAAAGAAAGAAAACAAGCTTCCATCATATTCACGCACGTAAGTGAAAAATGTAGTTTCAAAAAGAAAAGGAGCAAGTTCTAGAGAACACAAATCATGAGCAAATGCACACATGAAAGAAAGAATGGTAAAAGATGAATTCCATTCATGTAGGCCCAAAACCTCACAAGGTCAAATACCAACCTAGGCAATCAACATCACCAAATCAACTACCTAGTCATGTAATCAAAGAGTCAAGAATTGCAGGCCAAACAGAATGATCCATTAAAACCAAAAATGTCGAAGTTCATAATATGCAACAATCATAGAAAGAGAGGCTGTATTTATTTTCAAAAAGCAAAGTGGAAAAATGAAAACAAATAAAAGAAAGAGGGAGAAGAAAGAAGAATACTCCCCAAGGGGTTTATAGAGGATAAGTGGCATCAATGAGGAGAATCTTTGCTTCCTCAGGCTGCTGTTGGGATCCCTCATGAAATTGCTTGAGGCGATGCCCATTTACCTTGAAGGTTCGTCCTGTGGGTGGATCACATAGCTCAACAGCACCAAATGGAAATATGTTAGTGATCACAAAAGGGCCATCTCATTTAGATCGAAGCTTATCAGGCATAAACTTCAAACGCGAGTTAAACAAAAGAACTTTCTGGCCTACAGAAAATTCTTTCCTTAGCATATGCTTATCATGGAATGCCTTAGTCTTTTCTTTGTACAACCACGAACTCTTATAGGCATCCAATCTAAGCTCATCTAACTCTTGCAACTGTAGCTTCCGTTCCATCCCAGACTTAACCAAATCCATGTTACACTGCTTAATGGCCCAATAAGCTTGATGTTCCAACTCAACCGGAAGATGTCATGCCTTACCAAAGACAAGCCGATAGGGAGACATCCCAATTGGGGTCTTGTAGGCGGTGTGATAGGCCCACAAAGCATCATCTAGTCACTTACTCCAATCTTTCCGGGTAGAGTTAACAATCTTCTGAAGGATTTGCTTAACTCTCTATTCAAGACTTCAGCTTGACTGTTTATCTGAGGATGGTAGGTTGTGGAGACCTTGTGAAGCACTTCATACTTGCGTAACAAGGCACCCATGCTTCGGTTGCAAAAATGGGAGCCCTGGTCACTGATAATAGCTCTAGGAATGCCAAACCTGTAGAAAATGTTAGACCTAACAAAATCCACCACTACAAAAGAATCATTAGTCCGAGTGGCTTTCGCCTCAACCCATTTCGAGACATAATCAACAGCCAACAGTATGTAAGTATAACTATGAGAAATAGGAAATGGACCCATAAAATCAATACCCCAGACATCAAATATCTCACAAAATAGTATAGGGTTCTGGGGCATCTCATGCCTACGGGAAATACTCCCTGCCCTTTGACTGTTATCACATGACTTACAAAACAAATGGGAATCATGAAATAGGGAAGGCCAAAATAATCCATTGTCTAACACTTTCCTAGCAGTTCTTTAGGGTCCAAAGTGACCACCACAGGTAGAAACATGAGCAAAATGCAATATAGAGTGAAACTTATGATCAGACATACATCTCCTAACTACTTGGTCACTATAAAATTTTCACAGATAAAGGTCATCCCAAACATAATATTTAGACTCACTCTTTAATTTAAAGGTTTGGGGCTTAGTAGAGTCTATAGGAAAAACACCAGCTACCAAGTAGTTAACCAGATTAGCATACCATGGAAGCTTACCTTGCAGCTATAGAAGCTGCTCATCAGGGAAATCATCCTAAATAGAAGAAGGGTGAGAGCAAGAATGGGTGATACGACTCAAGTGGTCAGCTACCCAATTTTGTGCTCCACTTCTATCTCAAATCTCAACATCAAACTCTTGGAGCAGTAAGATCCACCGATGAGTCGTGGCTTAGCATCTGCCTTTTTCAAAAGAAACTTTAAAGCAGCATGGTCAGAGAAAAAAATTAATTTACTTGCTAATAGATATGACCTAAAATTATCAAAAGCAAATACAATAGCCAACAACTCCTTTTCAGTAGTGGTGTAATTAGACTAGGAGGATCCAAAGTCTTGGAGGCATATGCAATGACGTGAGATGCTCTGTCGACCCGCTGTGCCAATATAGCCCCAACCGCATAGTTGGAAGCATCACACATCAACTCGAAGGGAAGGTACCAATATGGGGGCTGGATCACTGGGGTTGTGGTTAAGCAACGTTTCAAGTGATCGAAGGCCACCTTACACTCATCATCAAATACAAAGTCAGTGTCCTTATGCAAAAGGTTGGACAAAGGTCGAGCAGTCTTGCTGAAATCCCGAATGAAATGCCGACAGAAATCTGCATTACCAAGAAAAGAACAAACTTCCCGTTGTTGGTCGATTTCCTTGATGGCAAGTAAACCAGTCGAACAAATAATAAAGTGTAAGTAGAATATCATCCCACAGAGACTGAGATACTGATAAGTGACGCTCAACTGCCGTAATAGTTGTGTAAATAGAAAGTAAAATCTGATTGGTTTGGAGGTTTTTGTGATTATGCTAATTAACAGGAAAGTAAACAGAGTGTCGTAGTCGTAAGAAGAAATTAGTAGAAAAATAGGCTGCACTCGGAATCATTCTTAAGCATATCAATCCCCCAGTTGCTTCACACATTGCTGTAGCATTGATACTGCACAGCTTCCACAATGCTACAATATAGATACTATTTACAATGCTATTCAGCTAACCCACCACTATAGTCTATCGAAGCTTTCGCGTCCGATACATGTAATACTAACTTTACTTCTCCCATATGCCTATGGAAATTTTCTAGTTAGATTAACATTTCAAAGCAAGGTGTTATGGTTATGAGCGGTAGACCCATTCCTGAAGCCTACAATAATAGGTCAAGCCGTGCACCAGCCTGCCTAGCAATCACTGTTTCTTAAAGGTCTGACCCCGACTCCTTTCCAGTAAGCCGAGGCCACTAATCTAGCCCTTAGCTTCCGCTAATCGACAAGAATTTAATTCACTGATAAGCAAATTGAATTTATTTAATTAAGAACTAGCAACTGGGTTCATTCCAAACTTAAGAAATCATCCTCGCTCAGCCATAGGAAATTTAGTTCATGACTGACGAGGGAAACACAAAACAGATAACAACAAAATGACCCATGATCAAAAGATTAAAATGAAAGAAAACCAAAAGCTTGACGAAGTTTCCGACGGTATGGAAGAAGCCCTGTCACGTCACCACTCCATGTCTTCCTCTCTCCTTCTTACTACAAGGAAGGGTGCTAGGTTCTCTTGAGGGTTTCGTGCCTTGTGAACTCTCTCTTTCTTCTTCCGAGTCTGGCCGTATATGAATGGGATTAGGCTCTCAGCGACCCTCCTCTAGGGTTGGCTTGCTGTTTCCTTATATAATCAAGCTTTCTTGCAGCGTAAGTTCCAGCGAGCCGGGCCTTCCTAATCTGTCGAGGTCCGATCGTATCTATCTTCCAATTCATGATAGATTGATTCTGCTAATCCTGAGGGATTCTACAATTTTTTTCATTCCGATCCTCCGCATCTTCTATTTCAATACATCAACAATTTATCTGTTATCCTCGACCTGCACTATACTTCCTGAAACAATCTTCACAAAAGATCAGGATATATGCTGTTGGAAATTATGCCCTAGGGGCAAGTCATCTCCATTTAGTTATCATTTCATTTGCATGTTTATAGTGATAACTAATCCTTGGATATATCTTATAGATTATCCTAAATGTCCCTGGTCGGTCATCTACGCGGAAGCGAAGATGAAATAAGACTAGTATGACTTTGATCAGGTATGGAGATACGAATCAAAGTCATGGGCACTTGTAGGAGTACAAGGTGCTGGACCGACCCACTATGAGAAAAATGTATGGATTAAGTCATAAGCTTTTCTCATGTATAACCGTCACAATGCCCTTTGACACGAGATCACCATGGATTCCTACATGATGAATCGCGATCTTTGACCTAGTCAAAAGTCACCTTTGAATAGGGTGATGATAAAGGCTTGGATCGAGATCAGTGGTTTTCATGTAGAGGAATGTGAATGGTCAAGATGGAATTTGTCCCTCACATTTGTAGAGAGATAATACTGGGGCCCTCGATGAGTGAGTCTGAGAAATGTATGGCCATACTATGATGGAAAAGAGTTTCCATTTCAATTGTTAGACTACTCAAGAATCGAGAAAGTAATGGTCAAGAATAGGAAGTTGACATTATCCATGCCTCATACTTGACCAAATTATCGCGTGACAAAAGGGACGTGATATGGTTGTACGATAGGTTGTATCGTATCATCGATCCCCATATGTATTGGGTAGTCGTAATGTCATGCTAGAGGCCGCTTGCGACTTGTGGGCTGGTACGATCGGCCCGCCCATTGCCAATCTCATGTGGACTGCGGGGTCGCACACAAGAATAGCCCAACACGAGCAAAAGTGTCCAGATTCATTGAATCTTAGACATGTCTAAGATTTAAAGATTTAATGGATATTATATTTAATCTAGGATGAATATATATATATATATATATTATATTATATTATATTTGAAATTAATAATGATATTATTTATAGATAATAATATTATTATATATAGTATTTAATTTATTTGATAAATTAAATAACTATAATAAATTGAGATATTGTATCTCGATTTAATTTTCGAATAAAGATATAGTATCTTAGATTTAATTAAATTGAGATATAGTATCTCATATTTAATTAAATAACAAGATATCATATCTCATATTTAATTTATAAAGATAAATTAAATATGTAGGCTTATAATTCAGATTAAATAAATATATTAGATTAGATCTATTTGATAGATTTAATTAATATATTATTTTAATTGAATTTCAAAATTGATTGGATTAATTTTGAATATTTTAATACGGCTTATTAGGGTTTTAGAAACCCTATAATAGATATTGATCTAGTCGTATTAAGTAGACGGATGAATTAGAAAAAGCGCGAGAAACCCTAAAGAGAAAAGAGAGACGCGAAAATACTGAAGGCGCTAGCACGTTGCCGTCGGTGTTTGAGGCGTTTGTGTGGATACCGGTAGAGTGAGTAGATTCACAGAGTCTGCTCCTGTTGATCAAGTAGGTAGCCCACGTGTTCAAATCGAAAGAAACGCTTATTAATTCGCATAGGTATGGTTTCTAACGAACCTTGATTTAAACGCGGTTGAGCGATCCTCTTTTGGGATTCGTAAAAGTTTTCAATTCCGCTGTGTGTACGGATCCCAAAAGTGGCGTCAGAGCCAGGTCAACCGAGCGTTTAGATTGAGTTTTCTACATGTGTTTATATATGTGATATATATGGTTAAACCGATTTTGATGCGTTAAATTGAAAAGTTCGCGTTAGGGTTTGTACGGATAGCTAGTTGGATCTCGCGGTCGTTTCATGTAGTTCTGAAGGGTTCAGATCGGACATTCTGAAAATGGCCGATGGTCATATTTTGATCTGTGATATTCGCACGTTCAGAGTCGTGGATCTGATTGGTTCTGAGGATTTTCATCTGATTTGCGTTATGAACATAAATGTTTAGAATCGTGGGTTATTCCAGATTAAATTCTACGTGCATGGGGACCACGTTCAGAATCGTGGATTTCGAATGGGTTTTAAATTTTTTTTAAGGAAACAATGTTTTTGAAAGATTATACCTTTTCAAAAAGCTCCGGGGTCGTTATTTTTGAAACAACTTGTTCTTGTAATTATTTTTTATAAAACAATCTTTCTAAAACAATATGATGTTTTCAAAAGCTCCGGGGGGCGCTGCTCCCCACGCCCCCCGCAAGGGCGCGACCCCGCTAACCGGCTAGCGGGACCGCCGTAGGGACCGGCTGATTGTTCGTAGCAAGAGAATTTAAATCATGATATTATATTTATATTATATATATATATATTAGAGAATTTTAATCATGATATAATATTATATTATATAATATAATATAATATAAACTCGATAATTTTAATCATAATATTTATTTCATAATTGTATGAATTAATATATGTTGTGATTTAACCTTTCAAATGTTGTTTGGGTGTGGTGAACAACATGGCTCTAGAGTTTTACAAGTGTTGTAAATTTAAATATGGCCTGCAAGCCATGCCTCTCTCTAAATATTCTTGATGTACATTCTCTTCTCATCTCACTCCCCTCGTATGTGAAACGAGGTTTCTCTTGATGTATTTCTCTTATCTTATTTAGAGAAGTCCTCTCATTGGCTTAAGAGGATTTTAGATTAAGTATGAGCCATGTTGTGTCACAATTTTTAATTATATTTTGATTTGATCACTGCATGATTAGTTTAGAGATTATATGAGATACAATCGCGATTGCATTCATATAGGTAGAATTAATAGGATTAATTAGTTTATACCAATAACACCCTCTAAATAAAATCTTAAGTCATAATGCCGTCAATTAATTAATACTTGTCAAAACCTAGATCGCCCATTTGTATGTTCCACCAAAGTGGATGCATTTGAGTTATCTTGGTGAGACAAGAGTGAGTAATGGTGATACTCAATATTCATTATTGTCTCGACTTAATTGAGATTATCAAAACGGTTTTGGATCTCAAGGCATTAGATGAGATTAAACATGCCAGAACATATGATGATCAAACCCCATAAAGATCTAAGAGTTACATGTGATGTAATTGGCAAAGAGCTTGCCTACCTAAATAACTTGATTTTAAGCGTCCTGCCAAAGCGGACTTAAAACTAAGCCAAATATGGATAATAACCAAACTTGGACAATAGCCACCCATTTGCCAAGAATTCTCTAGAATTCTTGAGAAAGAAGTTAAAGAATTATATTTTAATCCAAGGCACCCTTTTAACCAATGGGTAATAACCAAACTTGGACAATAGCCCTCACCCTTGGGGTCTATATAAGGACACTTCCTCCCCTCATTTCCACCTTCCAAGGATGATTTCAAGGTGAAGAAGGAAGGTGTCTAGCTGAAGCTCTTGGTTCAGGAGGTGAAGGAAGTCATACGCAACTGAAATTCCAAGGTAAGCATCTCACCGACAAACTATAAATTATTGTTTCAGCCCTATGGTGATTTTCGTGGAGTTGCAGTAGGATTCTCATATTTTTGAGGTTCTCATTGACTCCAAAACGTTTTTTTTGTGGGGACAAGTGAGATCACCTTTTTCCAAACCCGAAAAGCTTAAATCTGTAAACTACGAAAATCTACCAACTTTTACGGTTTCTGGGCAGCGAAGAGAAATCGATGGTTTTGAAGTAGTAACTGAATTTCTAATGCTTTGAAATTTTACATGGCGAAATTAGACGTCTTGAGGATGATTTTGATATTAGATTTTGTGTCATTTCGATTTTCCAACCAAGAGTTTTTTAAGTTTGAAAATGACCTAAAAACAGGAACTATGTCTCAAACACGGCTTAAATTTGGGAATAAGGGAAGTATTCGAACCTTAATGACCCTGGGTGTTATTTTTCCTATAAACTAGACATCCTAAGGGTTCAATGTCGAATGATTTAATGTCAATTCAATTTTTCTAGAATTATTAAAAATCAGCGAAGTTGGGTAAGAGATTCTGGAAATTTCTAGTGTTAGCGAAATTTATGGAACTTGAAGTAAAGTTTGAATATGTGATTGATAGGGTGATACCTTACTGTATCTAGGGTTATAGCATGTGTGGAACACATATCCAACATCAAGAGAAGAGTTGGCTATTTGCGAGGAGTGTCAGGTAGTAACTGTTGACTTACATACTCTATGTTGCTCTTGCATGTATGTTTTATCATGATGTAGGAGTTGCACTATAGCACTTAGTGGACTATGTGTCCTTGGGTTGCTGCTAAAGTCCAAGGAATACATATCGGGCTGTGACGCCTACTGGACTGTGTGTCCTTAGGTTTCCGTTACAGTACCTAGGGCATGTATATTGGTATATGAGGTAGGTAGGGCTTATGTGACTGTGTGTTCATAGGTGGCTACTAAGACCTCAGGAGGGGTCGGTAGGGGACTGCAGCCCTGACTACCGAGGCCCTTAGCGCTATGGTACCGGGGGCTTGTCTTGACCAGGCGGTCTTGCGGTTTATTGTGCCAGAGGCAGATTTACCCTTATTGTGCCAGAGGCATATTTATTGTTATTGTGCCAAAGGAAGATTTATACATGCCAGTATTGTGCCTGAGGCAGATTTACTTCCTTATTGTGATTTGCATCGCATCATTGTATACATATTGTATTTGAGTCTAACAATTACTCTGGGGTTCAACTTCAAACTCAAGACCATTTTGGGGACACAGGGGGGAGGCAGTAACAACTGGAGGTTTGAAGAAGGTAGGGCGTGGTGTGAAGAGTTAAAGAAATAGGGGATGCCCTATCGCTTTTTGTACTTTTATATTTTGGATGACTGTTACATAAGTTTTGAACGGTACTTTGATGGATGACCGTATCTAATCCCTTTGGGGACTTATTTACTATTTACATTATATATGTTTATCAATACGTTGGTCTTGTCTAAACCCAGTACCATGCTCTGCTGCGTTCACTCTGTTAATCATTGAACGGACTAAGTAACAAAGGAAGGGTAATTAAATAAAAGGAATCCCTCTAACCCGCCACCTAAAAAGGCGAGGCCGGTAGGGGTGTAACACCCTCTACTACCTCCTCTTTCGATTCCCATACTAGTTCAAGCTCCGGTTCAGGCTCAAGCTCAGGTTCAGGAATTAGCTCATGCTCAAACGGGGCACAATCGCCAGAAGAGGGGCCGGTATTGCTTTATTCTCAAAGTTTGGTGCTAGGAATAGAAACAACTGGTATATCGGTTCTGGATCCAGGGTAATTTTAGGAAGGGGTGGAGATCCAATCATTTGTGGGGATTCAGGCTCTGGTGGAGGAGATGGGGGTTCTTCTTTGGGTTCTACTGGAAACTTGGGTGGCAATGGGAGTTGGAGCATAGGGTCGGGATTCACTGCGGGTCTAGGTTCCATTGCCAGATTGAGGTTAAAGGCAGGCTGGAGCATATGTACTTGAGCTGGTGGGAGTTCGGGTGCAGGTGGGTTTTCCTCGTGCCTAGTCTGTTCGTGAGCTCCGTTCCTTCGTGCTTTCCTTCTTCGGTACACCCGTCCAAATCTTCGCTCCATCTTCCTACTTCATTCACACAAAACTTCGTTAGTACTCCAAACCACTTCATTCTACCATTTATCAGTACTGTCCAAACTGTGCTCTGATACCAAACTGTTACACCCCTACCGGTCTCGCCCTTTTGGGTAGCGGGTTAGAGGGATTCCTTTTATTTCATTACCTTTCCTTTATTACTTAATCCATTTGGCATATAACAGAGTGAACGCAACAGAGCAGGGGACCTGGTTTGGGCAAGTGCAATGTACTGATAAACATATAACATCAAAACAGTAGGTAAGTCCCCAAAGGGTTAGATACAGTCATCCATAATAAAGTACTGATCCAAGCAACAGTCATCCAAAATATAATAGTACAAAAACCGATAGGGCATTCCCTATTTCTTCAATTCTCCGCATAACGCCCTACCTTCTTCAAGCCTCCATATGCTACTGCCTCACCCCTATGTCTCCAAAATGGTCAGGAGTTCAAAGTTGAACCCCAGAGTAACTGTTAAACTCATATACAATATGTATGCAATGCATGTAATGCAAATCACAATCAGGAAAATAAACCTGGCATGTACCACCTCCGCAGGACCGCCTGGTCAAGACAAGCCCCCGGAAACATAGCGCTACAGGGCCTCAGTAGTCAGGGCGGCCAACCCTAACCACCTACCCCAAGAGGCCTCAGTAGTAACCTATGAACAAATAGTCACATAGGCCCTACCTACCTCACATACCTTGGGCCTCAGTGATGACCTAAGGACACGCAGTCCAATAGGTACCACCTACCCTACATGCCACAGGCCTCAGTAGCACCCTATGGATACACCGTCCCACAGGTACTACCTACCCATCATATACCTTGGGCCTCAGTAGCATCCATAGAATATGAAGTCCCATAGATACTACCTACCTTACATCCACAATCATGATAAAATATACATACAAGAGCAACATAGAGTATGCAAGTTAACAGTTACTACCTGGCACGCCGCGCAAATAGAAAACTCTTCTCTTGGTATTAGAACTACGTCCCACACGTGATATCACCCTAGATTCAGAAAAATATCACACTTTCAATCACATATACAACCTTTACTTCAAGTTCCATAAATTTCGCCTAACTCCAGAATTTTCTAGAATTGCTAACCCAACTTCGCAGATTTTTAATAAATTCTAGAAACATTGTATTGACGTGAAATTAGAGGCCATGGAACCCTTAGGATTTCTAGTATATAGTAAAAATAATTTCCATAGTTATTTGGGTTCGGGCCCTTCCCTTATTCCCAAACTTAAGCCACTGGTCCGAAACAAATTTCATGTTTTTGGGTCATTTTCAATAGCAAATAACTCTTGGTAGGAAAATCAGAATTGAAAGTGGAGCAAATCACCAAGAGGAGGGTGAATTGAGGATTTTAAAAATTCTTTTCAAAGTGCTCTGTTATTTGAATGGAAAACAGAGCAAAACAGAGTAAGGGAAGAAGAAGAAAGAAATGGCAAATTTATACTGGTTCGGTCCAACCTCTTGACCTACGTCCAGTCCCCAGACACTCTGGCATTTCACTAACTCAAATGATTACACACTCTGTAACTCTCAGAGTAATTCTCTCACTAGAACTTACTCCCCCTTACAAGTTGTAATCAAATAACCTAATCTCCAAGTCCCACAACTTGAGATTCTTACAATGAATGATTTCAATAAATGATACTCTCTCTAAGAGTGGATAATAATAATCACTGAAGTACAAATGTATTAAGAGATACTTTACAGTAGAAAACTGAAAGAGTAGTTGGAAAACTTGAATGCAATTCATTTTCTGTGTATTTGTTGTTTAGAAGACTTGAATGCAACTCCTTATATATGAAGAGAGCATTAAATGACTGTTGGATTAATCAATGTAGCCGTTGGACACATTGTAGTAGCTGTTAGGAACACTTTGGTCTCTTCTCTCTCTACTCTTCAGTTAATCTAGTTGATCAAAGGATTAGGGTTGACTTCCTTTGAATTTAATCCATTGGAAGAGCAGCTACTAGATAGGGAAAGGAAACATTAATCCCTTTAGAACATGTGTAGAATGATTGTCCAAAAGGGTGCAAGCTTTCTGGACATTGTAATAAATGTGTTGACGTCACTTTTTGCTTTTGTTCAAATCTTCATTTAATGTCCTCTAAATCATCTGAAACTCACTAACAAACTGATTAAACATAGTTAAGAATAGTAATGAGTGATGATAAGAAGTATTGAGATCAAACATGAAGATTTCACAAATTCGTGCAATTTGATTTTCAAACTTAGCAACACAAACTGGAGTTTGTAACTCTGCTTCAGAAGCCAAACTTGAGTTTCCAAATCCTAACTCGAGTTTCCTTCTTGCAGAGAAGAATGTCGTGATTTGAGCTTTGAACATATTTTTGAATAGGAGCCAAACTCGAGTCATTAAGTGACTAACTCGAGTTTTGGACTCTTGAGATGAAAAATAAGTTTTTGTCCAAAAGCTCAAAATTGGAGTTTTCAAATCTTAACTGGAGTTTTCCAAATCACTAAAAAAGAGCAAAGCTCTCTGCATGGCACAAACTCGAGTTGACAAATATAAACTCAAGTTTCTATAAACATTTGAGAAAATGAAAACTCTTTGAATAGTGTAAACTGGAGTTTGCAAAAGTTAACTAGAGTTTTCAAAACCTCAGAAATATGTTATCCTCTTTGTATGATCCAAGCTCGAGTTTGCAAAACCAAACTCGAGTTTCCTTAGAAGAGAGAAAAACTTTGAAAACTTTCTGCCACATGCAAACTGGAGATTATAAAAAAAATTGGAGTTTTCTCAAGATCAGAATGGAGTCTAGCTCTCTGTTTGTTACAAACTCGAGTTGACAAACACAAACATGAGTTTACAACAAAGCTTGGAAAATATGAGAGCTCTCTGTAAAGCAAAAACTTGAGTTTCCAAATGGAAACTTGAGTTTGGCTTAGTTCAAAAATATTGATAGCTCTCTGTCTTGACCAAACTCAAGTTTTCAATTGCAAACTCGAGTTTGTCTTTAACTTGAAAAACTTAGAGGCTCTCTGTATGGTACAAACTCGAGTTTGCCTACGCAAACTGGAGTTTTCCTTAGTTCATAAAAATTGAGTTACTCTTTGTCAAGTCCAATTTGAGTTTTGCATCCAAAACTCGAGTTTTCCTTTGACAGTAAGTTTTTCAACTTACTAAAGACAAACTTCCTCTTTAGTTTACAATTGTCAGTTATCATAAAAAAAACATAGAGAACTAACAAGAATGACACAAAATCTTATACTAAAATCATACTTAGGATGTCTACTTTCACCATGTAAAATTTCAAAGCAAACGGAATTCATTTACTATTTTAAATCATCCTATTACTGCATGCTGCCCAGAAAACACCAGGATCGGCAGATTTACATAACTTAAGATTTAGGGCTTTTCGAGTTCGAAAAAGGTGACCCTACATATCCCACTCAAAATCACGTTTTGGACTCAATGGAAACCTCAAAAATATGAAAATCCTATTGCACCTCTATGTTAAACATCATTGGGCAGAAACAGAATTGCTAGGTTGTCGGTTAGGGGCTTACCTTGGATTTTCGGTTGCGTATGACCTTCTCTTCTTCTTGAATCAAGACCTTCAGCTGCACAGTCTCCTCCTACTCCTTGAGCTCTTCCTTGGCAAATGGAAAATGGGTGGGGAAGTGTCCTTAAATAGACTCCAAGGGTTAGGGCTATTATCCAAGTTTGGTTATTACCCAGTGGTCGAAAGAACGCTTCAGATTTAAATATAATTCTTTGGCTTGCCCTCCAAGCCATTCTAGATCCTTCTTCGGTATAAAAGTGGTGCCTCCTAGGCCCCTTAAATCAGATTCCATGGCTGCCCCTGATGGTGATTTTTGGAGTTACTAGGTGTAGGTTTCTGTCCAGTAATTAAAATAACACTTCAGGGGTAAAATGGTCATTTTGCGTGCTCTCTCTCTCCAAGTCTGTGGGACCAACCTGGAAGCCCATAAATGGTGCCATTAATGACCATGTGGGGTCATTATTACATGTCATTCCCTTGTCATGTCAGATTCAAATTGTATGGTCCATATTAATCCTGATTATTTTATTTTTCTCTCTCCTCATTATTACCTGATGTGACCTTCTGCTTTCTCTCCAAGTTACCTTTCTCTCTCTTCTGGCCCACAAGGTGGCGCCATTTTCCTATATCCAGGAGTATGGGCCCAACCTCAGGATCCCCTAACAGTTCACGCTCAGCTATTTTTTTGTCGGTTACACTTTTCCTCTGGACTTGTGCCACTCAATTGGACTAGTGTGCGCCCGGATCAACAGTCTTTCCTCCCTGACCATGAGGGGCCAAAACACCTTGCTTTGGGGATCAAGAAATCCATTTTTCAGTATCTCATAACTACCTCCTACTACATGCTACCCGAAAATCCAACTTTTGACCCCGTAATGCCACGTGTCCGACAAATCATCACTACCACTGACTTTTTCCTTCTGCACATGGTCCAAATACTCATTCTCTCTCTCTTCCCTAGTTGGACACGCATACCATGTCCCACAGGGTCAAAGTTCGAGTCCCACTCATGTCTTTTGTCATTTATACCTCATACTGACTTGTACCTTTCTGAGCTTTCTTCATCCACAAGTTACTTTGTAACTTGTCATAGTTTCCTTCCTATTTTCAATTAATATATTCCATCTTAATTATAAGCAATAGCTTTTCATCTTAGAGTCCTTAAACTAATTTACGCCATAAATTACAGAAGATACATGCTTTGAATTTGAATCAAAACTTCTCATTACCATACTTAATCATGTTTGTACACATACTACAAAAGTAGGGGTGTTACAATAAACACCTTTTACAATGTTATTCAGTTAACCCACGACTCTAATCTACTGAAGCTCTCGTGTCCAATACATACAATCCTAACTTTACTTCTCCTATATTCCTATTGCGATTTTCTAGTTATATTATCATTACAATTCAAGGTGTTATGGTTATCAGCGGTAGACCCATTCCTGAAGCCTAGAATAATAGGTCAAGCCTTGCACCAGCCTGCCTAGCAATCACTGTTTATCATATGTCTAACCTTGACTCCCTCTCGGTAAGCCGAGGCCACTGATCTAGCCGTTATCTCTCGCTAATCGACGAGAATTTAAATCATTGATAAGCAAACTGAATGTATTGAATTAAAAAATAGCAACTGGGTTCATTCCAAACTTAGGAAATCATCCTCACTCAGCCACAGGAGGTTTAGTTCATGACTGACGAGGGAATCACTAAAAAGATCAAAACAGAACAGCCCATGATCAAAAGATTAACTATAATTAATTAAAGAAGAAAAACAAAAAGCTTGATGGAGGTTCCGACGGTGTGGAAGAAGCCCTGTCACGTCACAACTCCACGTCTTCTTGTCTCCATCTCACTGCAAGGAAGGATGCTGGGTTCTCTTGGAGTTCTTGTGCCTGAAAGTGGAGCAAGTCACCAAGAGGGGGTGAATTGGGGATTTTAAAATTCTTTTCAAAGTACTACGTTATTTGAATGGAAAACATAGCGGAAACGAGTAAGGGAAGAAGAAGCAAGACACAACAAATTTATATCTTGATTCGGTCCAACCTCTTGACCTACGTCCGGTCCCAAACACTACGGGATTTCACTAACTCAAATGATTACACACTCTATAACTCTTAGAGTAATTCTCTCACTAGAACTTACTCCCCCTTACATGTTAATCAAATAACCCAATCTTCAAGTTGTTAGTTCTCATGTTTTTGATGTTTTGATGATAACAATTATAATGTAATTAATCTTTGATATTCTATGACAATTTGAAGTTTCAAATATTACCTCGAGTTAAGCCTTGCATGCTTCGAGTCTGAGATATTATTATTTAAAAGAAAATTGTTTTGATCTCATGTACCTCGAGTTATCTATTTGATGTTAAGTTTTTGGACCAATCATTTTTAACTCTTGGGTGTCAAGTTGATGACTCTAGTCACCAACTCTAGGCAAATACTTATTGACTCTAGTTAAACCTTTCAACTTACTTCTTTTTCAATGTCATCGTTTTTAACTCTTGGGTGTCAAGTTGATGACTCTAGTCACCAACTCAAGTCATTTACTTCTAGTATCAAGTTAAGCCTTATAACTTGTGATTTTCAAAGGCATCACTTATTGACTCTTGAATAGCAAGTTAATGACTCTAGTCATTAACTCAAGGCATGAATTTTAGACTTCAAGTTAAGAGATCAATTTGCAGATTTTTCAAAGCCATCGACTTTAACTTTTGCATAGCAAGTTAATGACTCTAGTCATTAACTCGAGGCATGACTTTTAGACTTCAAGTTAAGAGATCAATTTGCAGATTTTTCAAAGCCATCGACTTTAACTTTTGCATAGCAAGTTAATGACTCTAGTCATTAACTCAAGGCATGACTTTTAGACTTCAAGTTAAGAGATCAACTTGCAGATTTTTCAAAGCCATCGACTTTAACTTTTGCATAGCAAGTTAATGACTCTAGTCATTAACTCAAGGCATGACTTTCGGGCTTCAGTTAAAATATTAAACTTGTGCATTTTGAAAAGAATTGCTCTTGACTTTTTCTTGTCAAGTCATTGCCTCTAGTCACCAACTCAAGTCAAGTCGCTATTTCCTTTAACTTGCATTTTTAACTTGTGAAAAACGAATTTGCCTCTAGTCAAAGTTTCAAGTTAACTTCTTCTAGACTTTAATCCTCTTATAAAGTTAACTTGCCTCGAGTTATTTATTTACTTGTCTCAAGTCATTACCTTCAGGCATCAACTCTTTTAGCTAAGAGTTAATATTCTCTGTTTTCAGAATCACCGTCTCCGGAAAATCTAAATCAACTGGTTATGATTTTAATTCTTCAAATCATTACTCATTACTATTCTTAATTGCATTTAATCAATTTGTTAATGAGTTACATATTATTAGAATGAGGATCAACATAGGATGTTGACTAAAGCAATCCGGCATTTATTAAACTTACCTATTCAAGAAACTCAACCAACAGACATACCTCTACAACGTTCTGGGCAAGAATATTTCATTTCCTTTGCTGGGTCTCAACGGTCATAATCACAATTACAGGAATAATGACAGCGATTATTCCAACCCTTCTGCTTCATCTCTAAACGGCCATTTTCAAGTTTCTCAACATATATTTTCTTCAAGCTTCTCAACGGTCATGAGATCAACTATATATATATATATATATGAAGTTTTGAATTCACCACAACAACCGAAAACGCTGTGCATTCTATTCTTATTGTATTCAACTTTTTTATCTATTCCATTAATATCTTCGGATATCGTGTACCTCAGTGTTTATCTTTATCTACTCGTGAGGAGTTGCAAAACACTTATTTGATTATCGTGTTGTAAAATCTTAAGGTTGTGGAACCTTAAGTGGGTATACAATTACAGCTTGTAAGGGGGAGTGAGTCCTAGTGAGAGGATCATCCGAGTACAGTGTAATTGTCCTTGAGAGATAGTAAAAATCTCAGGTGTTCTGGGGACTGGATGTAGGTCGAAGTATTAGACTGAACCAATATAAATTGCTGTGTCTGTTTGCTTTTCTTGTCTCTGTTTTATTTGTGCTCGCGTGATTCGAGAAAAGAATTTGAGATCACCTATTCACCCCCTCCTCTGGGTCATATTCCACCTTCACAGGTCCCACGACTTGAGATTCTTACAATGAATTATTTCAATAAATGATACTCTCTTTAAGAGTAGATAATATAATCACTGAAGTACAAATGTATCAAAAGATACTTTATAGTAGAAAACTGAAAGAGTAGTTGAAGACCTTGAATACAATTCGTTTTCTGTGTGTTAGTTGTTAAGAAGACTTGAATGCAGCTCTATATATATGAAGAGAGCATTAAATGACCGTTGGATTAATCAATGTAGCCGTTGGACACATTGTTGTAGCTGTTAGGAACACTTTGGTCTTCTTCTCTCTTTACTCTTCAGTTGATCTAGTTGCTCAGAGGTTTAGGGTTGAATTCCCTTCAAATTGATCCGTTGGAAGAGCAGCTACTGGACAGGGAAAGGAAACATTAATCCCTTTGCAATATGTGTGGCATGATTGTCCAAAAGGGTGCAAGCTTTCTGGACATTGCATTTAATGTGTTGACGTCACTTTTTGCTTTTGTTCAAATCCTCATTTAATATCCTCTAAATCATCTGAAACTCACTAACAAACTAATTAAACATAGTTAGGAATAGTAATGAGTGATGATAAGAAGTATCAAGATCAAACATGAAGATTTCACAAATTTGTGCAATTTGATTTTCAAACTCTGCGACACAAACTCGAGTTTGTTCTTGCAAACTGGAGTTTGTAACTTTGCTTCAGAAGATAAACTCGAGTTTTCAAATCCTAACTCGAGTTTGCTTCTTCCAAAGAGGATTGTCGCGAATTGAGGTTTGGAACATATTTTTGAATAGTAGCCAAACTCGAGTCATTAAGGGACTAACTCGAGTTTTGGACTCTTGAGATGAATAATGAGTTTAAGTCCAAAAGCTCAAAACTGGAGTTTTCAAAATCACTGAAGGATAGCAAAGCTCTCTGCTTGGCACAAACTCGAGTTTCCTTTAAAAACTAAAAACCTTTGAAAAATCTTTGCCAAGTGGAAACTAGAGTTTTCGAAACAAACTGGAGTTTTCTCAAAGTGGGTAAAACATGAAAACTCTCTATCAAATACAAACTCGAGTTTTCTCAAAACTTTGGAAAACTTAGAAAACTCTCAGCCAATTGCAAACTGGAGTTTGTCATAACAAACTGGAGTTTTCTTAAGTTCAAAATATTGGAGGCTCTTTGTATGACCAAACTCGAGTTTACTCTCGCAAACTGGAGTTTTGTTTACTTTAGAAAATATTGAAGAGTCTCTGTATGGTGCAAAATCGAGTTTGTAAACCTAAACTCGAGTTTGTCTTATTGTGAAAAACTTGGAGTGCTCTTTGTATCTCACAAACTCGAGTTTGCCTATGCAAACTGGAGTTTTCCTTAGTTCATAAAAATTGAGCTACTTTCTGTCAAGTCCAAATTCGAGTTTTCCAATCAAAACTCAAGTTTGCCTTTGACAGTAAGTTTTTCAACTTACAAAGACAAACTTCATCTTGAGTTTACAATTGTCAGTTATCATCAAAACACATAGAGAACTAACAATGCCTTGTAACTTCTCTCATTCTTCTTTCAAGTTTGGCCGTATGGGAATGGTCCTTAACTCTCTACGACTTCGACCCCCTTTAGGGTTGGCTATTGTTTCCTTATATATTCAGGTCTACTTGCGGCTACATCCAGCAAACTGGGCCTTTCCAAATCTGTCGAAGTCCAATCGTGGTCTCTCTTTCCAATCTCGGTAGATTGATTCTATTGATCCTAGGGGATTCTTCAAATCTTAGTTTCAATTCTCCACATCTTCTATTCCAATATGCCAGCAATCTAACTGTTACTTAACGACCTACACTTTATTTCCTGAAACAACCTTGACAAAAGATCAGAACTGATGTCGCATAGCATTGCTTCAGTTACTCTACTATAGCCTCAGGGATGCATTGTATTGCATTTCGATAAAGCTGTCCTGATGCTATAGCATTGTATCGACTATGTTATGCACCTTTTTCATAAAACCTCAAAACTCATTCTTTTCCCACACATGTTTAGGATGAATGTGAGATTTATCCTTAATTTCCCTATATAATGAATTAATGCCTTTTTTGCTCAAATTAAATACAATTAAGCTCAGATTCACCATACAATACCGTCATATAATATAGGGAAAACATGGCATAAATAGCACTCATTACCCTCACAACCCAGGTGTCATCTCTCACCAACATGGTAAAAGGATTGTCCCTTCCTCCAAGCAACACACCAGTACATCCATCCCAAGTCGCTTGTGTATACTGTGGCGAAGAGCACCCCTATTCTCAGTGCTCTGCCAACCCCAAATCAGTCAACTATGTTAACAACTTTAACAGGGGCAGTAACACAAACAACCCTTACTCTAATACATACAACCTAGGATGGAGGCAACACTCAAAATTTTCATGGAGCGCCCAAGGTCAACAACTAGCAGGGCAATCATCTGGCCCATCATACTCAACTAGACCATTAAACCCACCTGGGTTTGCCCAGCAAGCAAGGCAGCGGGGCAATGATTCAGACCCGCAGACATCTATGACGAACCTGCTAAAAGAGTATATGGCAAAGAACGATGCTATCATTTAAAGTCAACGGGTAACCCTCCGGAACCTTGAGAATCAAGTCGGATAGCTAGCAACTGCCCTCAACAATAGACTTTCCGGATCTCTGTCGAGTGACACTGAAGTCCCTAGAATCCAAGAAAAAGAGCAAGTCAAGTTAATAGAACTCAAAAAGCAGTAAGATTCTGGAGTCCATGAGGATGACCAAAAGACCTATTCAAGATGTTGATCCAGAATTTGGGAAATCAAAGAAGGGGAAGGAGAGTGCCAAACAATTCCTTGAAGAAGAGCAGCAACACTCAATGCCATTGCGAACTAAGCGGGGTATCGATACTATAGCACTTCCTCCATTCGTCACGCTAGATAATCACGTGCAACATTCAAAAAGGGATGCTACAACATCACTATCACAACAGAATCGTGATCTAGGATCATCTTGGGTGCAAAAGCAACCCCCTCCTTTCCCACAAAGACTACAAAAGCAGAGCCAAGAGAAGCAATTTCGGAAGTTCCTCGACATGCTACGACAACTACATACCAACATCCCTCTAGTGGAAGCCTTAGAACAGATGCCCAGCTATGTGAAATTCATGAAGGACATCCTGTCCAAGAAAAGGAAACTGGAAGAATTTGAAACAATAGCACTAACCCAGGATTGCAGCGCCCTACTGACAAATCAGATACACCTGAAACTAAAAGACCCTGGTAGTTTCACAATCCCTTGTGCTATTGGACCTCAATACACAGGCAAAGCATTAGGTGATCTTGGAGTTAGCATCAATCTAATGCCCATGTCGTATTCAAGGGATTGGCAGTTGGGGAAGCATGACCAACGACAGTCACACTACAGTTAGCTGACCGCTCCATCATCTTACCTGAAGGAAAAATTGAAGACGTCTTGGTAAAAGTGGATAAATTTATCTTTCCTATGGATTTCATCATTCTTGACTTCAAAGCAGATCGTGAAGTCCCAATTATTCTGGGAAGACCCTTCATGGCAACCGGGAGAACATTGATTGATGTAGAAAAGGGAGAACTCACTATGCGAGTCAATGATGAGCATGTGACCTTCTCAATTCTAAAGACAGTGTAGTTCATAGACCCAACTGAGGAATGTCTACCCTCAAGGGATGACAGCAAAGGAAGCAAGAAGTAGGAGTACCCCTGTACTACCTCAAACTAAAATGGTGTAGCATGGTCTAGTTGAAGATCGTAAACCAAGAGCTATTGGGAGGTAGCCCAGCTTACATATTTTTTCTCTTCGAGGGTTTACAGCTATACAGGAGTTAAGGCCAGCACAGTCACTGCTATAGCATGATAATCAACAATGTGCCTGACGCAAAGCGACAAACTAGGTTCAGCCCACAGTCACGCCACCCAGGTATGTCCTCGTTTATGTGTTATGAGAGTATAAAAAAAATTGTTTGAGGGCCACCATTCCTGGGCCCAACGCATATCGCGTTCTTCCAGCTCACCAATCAAACCCCCTGACGTTTCGCTTTCAAACTTTCAAAACAAACACCCCCTTTCTGCTATTGCCTTTTCATCTTACCCACATCCATTTACCAACCTCGTCCCTTGCCCCTCGTTCTTTCCCTCTTTCCACTTCCCTCACCATACCAAGAGTCAAGCAAGTAGCGCGGCGAGGTCGTTTGCCCCCACTTATCTATGCTTGCCACTTCCCAGCTCCTCCTCCACCACCATCGGTTCCCATCGCCCCCATCGAAGTTTCATCTAATTCTGACTCCTCCACTTCGTCTGGCTCTACTGACTCATCTGACAAATCCTATATCCTTACCAACGCCCCCCTTATTGGCGTATGGACACCAATATGAAATCCACATATAAATTTCTCACCCACCTTGGCCGGCTGTGCTCGGAGCTAAAGACCATTTGCCACGACCCACGCGTGTTCCTCATAGCCCACCGCCGTGGTTCACCAACGACCATCTCTCTCTCACAATCCCACTCGGGGGAATCCTGTCGTCAATGCCTGGGGCAGAACTTCCTCTGACGAGGATATGGCCACCAGCACTCATGACCCTACTACCCCTCCTGCCCCTAGTTCTTATGATATTTCTTTTGTTCTTTTGTCATCTTAAACTTGTTATATGCCGCTGCCTTGAGAGTTTGCCTCAGGGCCCTTTTTGTGAATGATGCCCATTGCTGCTTGGGCATGCCAATGTTGCGTCCGCCTCCCCAACCCCATTCGTTTCAGTATTTTATCATGTTTCTTACGTGCTGCAATGAGGGCATTGCCCCATTCAAGTGTGGGGGGAATAATTTCTATGCTTGCAAATCGGTGCTTAATCTATGCTCAAATCACCCCTAGAATTAGTTTTTTTGTACACTCTGATTTTTTTAAAAATGCATGATAGAGTGCGAACAGAGATCAGTAGCAGTAGGATGAATATCTATATGATTGAGCATAGCTTGATTGCTTGAAGGAAATTAAACCGTTAGGCTTGGGAAATTGACAGTACTAGATAAGCTCAATGTGGGGTAAAGTGACGGTGAGAAAGAATAGAGAGAAAACCCACGATGAAAGGATTTACTTTAGCCTAATTGTTTCTATTCCAGTGTGTATGTCAGCTAACCCATGTATGATCTTTGATTTGTCTTAATTCTTTGATAAACTATTTGGCATCTGAGCAAATAATGCGTAGGATAAAGGCATTCATATCGTATCCCTCATTCCTTACACAAACCATGAAACATCACTCTCCATATTGCTACCCCTTTGAGCCTTATATACTATGCTATAGCATAACCAGTTAGACATGCGAGTGTGAAGAAGACTGCGAAGAAATGCTATGGCAGTGTGCCTCCACTAAAAATGCTGCGAAAAAGTTGTTTGTTGTTTGTCAGTTTGTTCAAAAAAAAAAAGAGGAGCCAAGCAAAACAAAGGTTTAAATTAGGCATTAGGCTAACTTAAACACAGCTTGGAATCTGTCTAACACCCTGCTATAGCACTAATCAATTTTCTTTCATCTCCACACATATATGACCATCCACACATTACAACCCAAGAAGCCCTTTTGACGTATGAAAACTCAGGTACTAAGAAGTAATCTTAGAACTTTGACAAGGCTATAGAACTTCTAAGTTAGCGTGACAAGAGAGAAAGCAAAATCCCAAGGGTAAAAGAGCGTAAACACTGAATCTGAAAGTCTCTTGATGCTTCCTTATTTAAGCAATATGTTGCATCATGAGCCGCTAGTACTGGGCAGTGGGATTGCCTGCATGGGGACGTGAACTAAGGGCAATGGTAAAGGCATAGTTACATAGATAGGAGTGCTGCTGCTATGAGTTAATGTTATGCTCTATTATCTCTGCCTTTATTTTAACCAGAAGTGCAAAAAGTTAAGTGTGGGGGGGTATTTGATGAGTACTATTTATGTCATGTTTTCCCTATACTGTGTGACTATTTTGTGAGTTGAATATGAGCCTAAAAGCATGTTATCTGAGCAAATATTTCATAATTCACGCATATAGGGAAATATAGGATACATCTCATACGTTACGACGAATGCATAAATATCCTGTACATGTTCATAAGAAGAAGGAAAGCTTAAGGGTTTATTATAAATGCACATAGCACTGCCGATACAATGCTATAGCATCGTGTCAGCCATATCAAGCTGCAATACAATGCAACCTATATGTTATAGCAGAATAAAGGAAGCAATGTTGTGGGTTGAAGTCCTGCTCTATTGTTTCTATCTTATTTTGCCCAGGAGTGCAAAAGGCTAAGTATAGGGGTATTTGATGAGTACTATTTATGCCATGTTTTCCCTATATTGTATGACTATTTTGGTATGGTGAATATGAGCTTAAATGCATTTAATCGGAGCAAAAATGTGTTAATTCATGCATATAGGGAAATGAAGGATGAGTCTCATAAATTATAGCAATTGTATAAGCATCCTATACATGTGCATAAGAGAAGAACAAGTTTGAGGTTTTATATGAAAAACACATAGCATAGCCGATACAATGCTATAGCATCCGGTCAGCCATAACAAGTCGCAATACAATGCAACCCTAATGCTATAGCAGCATAAGTGAAGCAATGTTATGCGCCATATGTTCTAATTTTTCCTCGAGGCTGTTTCAGGAAAATAAATGTAGATTAATAAACGGACATTGGTCGATAGTTAAATTGCTGATGTATTGGAATAGAAGATGCAGAAAATCGAAGTTAAGATTTGGAGAATCCCGCAGTATCAGCAGAATCAATCTACCGAATTTGGAAAGTTGGACCAATTGGACCTAACAGATTTGGAAAGGCCCAGCTCATTGGACGTACGATGCAAGTAAGCCTAATTAAAAAAAGAAAGACGAACAGCCCTAAAATCGAATGAGTTGTTGGAGAGTCAAAGAAATACTTATTCAGCTAGGCTCGAAAGAAGAGTGAGAGAAGTTACGAAGCACAAGAGCTCCAGAAGAACCCAGCATCCTTCCTTACAATACGACGGAGAAGAGAAAACGTGGAGACGACCAATGACAAACGCCTTTCACGCCGTCAACTCCTCCGGCGAACTTTCTCTTTTGTTTTGTTGATTTTTGGTTTAAATTTTTCTACGAGGGGAGAAATGTAACACCCCTACTTTGTGTAAGAACCGGCTGAACCCAAGAGGGGGGGTGAATTGGGGATTTTAAAAATCTTTTCAGAAATGCTTTGTTTTTGAACACTAAAAACATAGATGAACTAGGATGATAAAAACTTAGCAACTTTGAAAATCTTTTTGTAACTCAGTAAAATTAGTTTGTATGACAGTAAAGAGTTATAAAGCTATAGACAGTCATTCAAACATATATGCTGGAAATAAAGGAGATTAAGGATGAGAATATGCAACCGAGACTTATACGGTTCGGCCCAATCCTTGACCTACGTCCGGTCCCAAGCTCCACTTGAGATTTTCAATCCACTATCCTCTTGTTTAATCCGGGCACAAGAGAAGCCTTTACAAACCCACAAGTTCACCCAGACACTTGTGAAGCCAAATCTCTCACCGAGATACTCCCCCTTACACAATGTAAGGTTACAATCTCTTTCCTACTCAAGATCACCCAATCTTGAGTAACTCTCAGATATAATGTT
Source organism: Acacia melanoxylon (assembly GCA_019022615.1). Taxonomy (NCBI): domain Eukaryota; kingdom Viridiplantae; phylum Streptophyta; class Magnoliopsida; order Fabales; family Fabaceae; genus Acacia; species Acacia melanoxylon. The sequence goes on from JAFJYJ010000111.1 coordinate 451,476, forward strand.
TATAATGAATCTTCTCTCTCAGAAGTGAATAAGATAAACACTAAAGTGCATTACAAATAATTTCACTCTCTCTAGGATAAACTATGTAAACATTGAAAAATAGAGAGTAAATGATATGAAGATCAGAGTATGAGCATTCTGAAGATGTAGGCTAGTGTCTTGCTCCTTCTTTCTTGAATATGTCTTCTTTTATAGGTAGAGATCAATATATGACCATTGTAATCTTCAATATAACCGTTGCCTTTATTAGACAAGGTTTTGGTTCAGTTTTGGTCTTCTTCTTTCTCTAATCTCCACTTAATCCAGCTGTGCAGAAGTTCATAGTTGACTCTCTGCAAATTAATCCGTTGGAGAAGCAGTTGCTGGATGTGGAAATCATTCTTCAATTCTTTGTAAGCGTGTGCAGATAGATTACCCAAAAGTATGCAACTTTCTGGGTTTTGCATTTAATGTTCTGACATGCTTTTTGCTTTTGCTTTAAACCTTCAATAAACACTCTCTAATTCATCTGAAACTCACTAAAAAAAAAGTGGTCAAACATATCTAGGAACATTAGAGAATAATGATAGGAAGTATTAAGATCAAACAAGAAGGTTTTACAAAATCGTAGAATTTGAAATTCTGAAGACGCGTTGAAACCTTGAGGTTTTATTAGAAACCTTGAGGTTTTATCAGAAACCTTGAGGTTTTATCAGAAGCCTTGAGGCTTCACTTGAATATGAAACCTTTGAAAAAAACACGCCAAGAACAAACCTGGAGGTTTTCAAAATCAGAAAAGTCGTTTGCTCTCTGGATCCCAAAACTCGAGGTTTCGCTCAAATGTGGAAATTCTGAGTTTTTGCGCCAAAACATAAACCTGGAGGTTTGAGAGTAAAACTGGAGGTTTTGTAAACTTGGAAAGCCCGGATCCTCTCTCTGGACAAACCTCGAGGTTTGGACAAACCTCGAGGTTTGTTCGAAACCTTGAGGTTTCTCATAATTTTCAGAACTTTGAGGAAACAACATTTGAGCTCAAACCTGGAGGTTTCCCATAAACCTGGAGGTTCTGAAAACTGGCGAAAAAACTAAGTTTTCTCTGGTAGGCCAAAACCTTGAGGTTTCTTACCAAACCTCGAGGTTTCACACAATTTTGTGAAACCTGGAATTTTCAAGTTAAAATAGAACCTTGAGGTTTTAGACAAAAACTGGAGGTTTTCAAGTGGTCAAAACTTAGGAAACTCTCTGTCAGTCAAAACCTCGAGGTTTAAACAGTAATCTCGAGTTTTCCATTTTCCAGAAAATGTTGAGAAGTCTCTGTATGAAGAAATCTTGAGGTTTCTCTGAAAACCTTGAGGTTTTCTCAGTCCAGAAACCTTGAGTTCTTCTATGTAAGATCAAAACTCTTGGCTAATCTCAAACTTAAGTTTACATGTCCAAGCTTGAGGTAAGAATCCAATGCAAGAAGAATCAGCTCCAAACTCATTGTATTATGTCCGTTATGATCCGATGAATGAAGACTGTTCTTGACCAGCGTTTTTGAAACGTCTTGAACTGACTGTCAATTTTCTAAGGCCATATCTCCCTGGTCGTAACTCCATTTTGGTCCGTTCAAGTCTTCATGGAAATCCCTTTGAGTCTACTTTCATATGCCACTAATTTCAGCTCAATCGGATTTTTAGTTTGTGAGATACACTCAAAACATTGAAGCTTGGTTTGCTGTGTGGCACGGATTTCACTGTCAACTTCCACAATTCATAGCTCCTTGATCTGAACTCCTTTGGGCTTGAATTTTATATCAAAATTATGCATTGGGAGTCTATATATTTTCATATTCCACTAGTTTCACCTCAATCGGATCTCTGGTTTGGGAGATATCATCGAATTACCAGACCTCGCCTGAGCTGACCGTAAAACAGAGTTGCTGAAACCACGAGGTTTCACTTGCAAACTCGAGGTTTGCTAGTCCAGAGACACCAGAGATGTTGAAGACACTCAAACCTCGAGGTTTGTACTCAAACCTCGAGTTTTCTCGTCCTAAACCTTATATTTGCTTGTTTTAACTCTGAATTGAGCCATTTGAACTTCCATATGATCTTAGAGCCTTCTAGCATTAATATAAGCACTTGAATAATTATATTCTCATTCCATTCAACAAGTTCTTCCTTCTTTAATCTCCCATCTTGATCATTCCTCTTAATCCAACTCTTTCTTTCTTCTCTTCTCTTGATCATTCTCTGTCATTCAACTTGTACTCATCATTCTCAACAAGTTCTACCTTCTTCAAAAACTTCTCTTCTTCTGGATTATCCCCCAAAATCCAATGATAACATCTTGCTTCCTTGACAATCTGATATTCCCATTATATTGTGTGCAAGAACTTCTTTCTTCAATCTACTTTCTTGATCAATCTCCATTATTAAACTTTGCATCTACATTCAATATAAGAATTAGTCAAAGCATAATGTAAATGTAATATGCAACCTTTTTGCTCTTAAGAATGGCATCTATATAAGACATCATCAAAACTAATCATATCTAACACTTTGTAAACAATGCACTTGTACGTACTAATGAATTAATGAGAAGTTTTGACTATTGATTTAATCATTATTATTTTCTACGATATTTTATAATAATAAATATTAAAAGGGGTCAGCTAGACTTTTGGGAGATAGGATATTAGATCTTAAAAAGGCCAAAAATGTCGCGTAATATGACCAAGGAAAAGGAGGTCATGATTGTGCCCTGATTTGAAAAAGAATCGAGCCCAAGGTAAAACACCGGTGTAAGATAAGCCAGTACAATTAAGTGAGGATAGAGAATATTGATAGAGAACATATTCCTACCCTTGTACTTTATGTATGTGCCACATATGGATAGGGAAGAGGAAAAGTCAGTACAAGAATCACATGCTGAAAAGGAAAAGTCAGTGTAATCATTACATAGGGACACATGTCACCACAGGGTTAAAAGAGGAAAAGTAAGGGTAGAAAAGTCAATTCCTTACCCTTTAAGGAGTAATTTTCGTCCATATGAGAGGGGAGAGGGAAAATCATATGATTTTATCTCTACTCAGGCCCAAACACAAAGAACATGTCCCAAAGGAGTTTAATCGGTAAAAAGGAGACCGATAAGGACCAATTAGGGTCTTCTTTTTGGATTAAATGAAACAAATATGGGGCCATGAGAGGGTCCAAAATGGTGCCACATATGCAGGCCCAATCAGGGGAAAGATATAAAAATATGAAGAAAAGTAGAAAATGGAGCACCCTCTTCACCGTTGGTGCACTACAAGGACCAGTAGATAAAAGGGTGAACTAGATAATTAAGTAAAAAGCAATTGGAACAGATTTGTGGGGCCCAGTATGCGCCACCTATGCCCTTAAAAATATCTGGAATTATCTAGAAATTATTGAAGGAAAATAAAGAGAAAATAAGCTAAAAACTATGGTACATGCTTTTAACCACTGGACAAAAGAGTGTTTCGGGCAAAATAGGTAATTTGCATATTTTGATACATAAAAATATGATTCTCTTGGCTAGAGATGCGCCACATGATCAGATTCTGGAACACTCTAGAATTGCTTGGGAATTAAGTCAGTAAACCTCGATCCATGCTGTTAACCAATGGACAAAAGCATGAACCAGATAATTCATTGCACCCTGATCATTTTAACTATTTTATAAAGGCATGAACTTCTCATTCTTGGCTGCCAAGAGGCGTGTTCAACAAAGCAAGAGCAAGGTCCAGTCAAGGTTTCAACACTTAGAGAAGAAGCCAGATCACTGATCGAAGCTCCGATTTCAGGTAAACACCAAAAACCTAAACCTTTGAAGCTTGAAGTTAGGGTTTTCATCCACCTGACTAGGGCATGGAGTTGTGATCTGATTTTGGTGTTTTTAAGGGTTCCAATGGGTTTAAAACGTGATTTTGCGTGGGGTTAGTGATAAGTATATATTTTATAATTAAATAGGTGTATATTTTATGGTATAATGAGTTGGATTTATTAATATTTTATACATGTTTTAATTATCTTTTATATATGTATCTATTTTTAATTAAATATAGGATAAAAGTATATTATAACAGAAAATCTATTGATATCCTATTTTATTTTGTAGGAGATGTTATGTGATCTAAGAGAGAAGACAATATAGGAGATATTATGTGATCTAAGAGGGGAGAAAATATAGGAAAGGCAATCAGCATCATTACCTGGGCAACAAATTAAATTTAAAAGGATATAATATAATATATTCTATTCTAATATAATATATTGTTGTATTATATCAAATAGGCCACGGTAGATAGAAAGAAAAGCATATCCGAAACAAATGCAAGGAGTAATATATAAAAAGAGACGCACGGCCGAATAACAATTGAAGACGTAGAGAACATCAAATACAGAGACGCAGAGGAGCAACACACATAGACAAGAACGCATGAGCAGCAAGGAGCACTGAGGGATTCTTTGAGAGCCTTGATTTCTCTTTTCTTTTCCTTCTTTTCTTGAATCTAGATTTTATTTCTTTCATGGATTTTATTATAGCTATGTGTGGCTGATTTCTTTTCAACCTAGAGAACCTATGAACTTGTTTGGGTTCTAAATATTATTCCTACGGATTAGTTTTGCTTAATTTTATTTCAGTTTATTTAATCTTGTTTTATTTGTTATTGCTTATTGATTGACCATCATTGAGCATATTTTGGGGATTTAGGATTGAACTTGGAAAAGGAAATCTTAAATTGACCTTAGATTTTTTTTTGGTCAAAAAATTGACCTTAGATTAAATAATGTGGAATTAGGTTTTAATCTAATTTGCGTATAGGATAGGCATATACCTAGAAGCTCCACATAATCAAATTAGAGTGAGCCCGATCTAAAATGCATCTTATTTAGTTGTGTGAGGCATTGCATAATTAATCAAGATAGGTATATAAATGAACCAGAAGGCAATTATAAACATCAATACTCTAGATTAGCTGATTAGGTTAAGTCAAAATTAATTTAGTGGGGATAAAATCTAAGAAACAAACAAGGGATTGTGACTCTAGGTTGCTCATTTGATTATTGTGGCAGTTTGTTTATTTTAATTTTAGTTTTAATTTCTTTTATTTTAATTAAATTCAATTTGGTTTTCTCAACTTAAACGAAAGTGTAAAATTAATACTTAACTGAAGTTTGTGATACTAAGTCCTCGTGGGAACGATACTTTTCTTATCACTTTATTACTTGATACGGCCCGTATACTTGCAGAGTTATAGGCTATAAAGTTTTGCCCTATCAAGTTTTTGGTGCCGTTGCCGGGGACCTATGTGTCACAACTGTTTTGGTTGAAATTGATTAAGTATTAGTAGTTTGAGTTCGTAAATATCTTGTTTCTTTTCTTTTGTTTAGCATAAAAAAAATGGATTTCACATGGCAACCAACTGGTTTTATTATTGAGAAGGAGATGAATTATTTGTCTTCTATAGAAGATGGATTGATTGCTATTTTAAATTCTTTGAATGAATATAGGCAACATAAATGATGATTGTATTCCATATGTTGATTCTTCTTAATATGTTTGCATGTCTTGTGTTTATTGTGGAGGGAGTCATTTATATGTGAATTGTCCATATAGTCCAACTAGTTATTGTGCGAGAGATGATTGTGCTAGGAATCAAACTCATTCTGATTATTCATTTTGTCCTAGTGAAAGTTTTGAGCAACAAAATTTTAGGGATCCACATGTGTTAGACCCCTACTGGCCTCGCCCTTTTGGGTGGCGGGTTAGAGGGATTCCTTATATTTAATTACCTTTCCTTTATTACTTATACCTTTTAACTTGTTTCACAGTAAGCACAACAGAGCACAATATCGGTTTGGACGAGTGCAATGTACTGGTAAACATACAATAATCAAAAGTAAATATGTCCTCAGAGGGTTACAAGTACAATCATCCAAAGTAAAGTTCTAATCCAGAGTTAATGTGACAGTTATCCAAAATATAAAAGGTACAAAAAGAGATAGGGCATCCCCTATTTCTTCATTTCTCCTCATCCAGCCCTACCTGCTCCAAGTCCTTCCGGTCTACTGCCTCACACATGTATCTTCGAAATGTTCTGGAGTTCAAAGTTGAACCACAGAGTAACTGTTAAACTCAAGTATAATATGTGTACAGTGCATGCAAGTAACCATAATCAGGAAATCAAATCACATTGGCACACATACCACAAATATGCATTTAGAATCACATCACAATTACAACGACGTACCGTCGAGCTGCCTTACCAAGGCAAGCCCCGGACACCCGCGTACCATCGAGTTGCCTCACAAGGCATACCCCAGACGCCTGCGTACCGTCGAGTCGTCTCTCAAGACAAACCCTAGACGCCCATAATCGTCGAGCCGTCTAAAAAGACAACCCCGGTATCCTCAGCACTAGGATCAACACAGTAGCTAGGGAATTTAACCCCAACTACCCTGAATGCATCTCAGGCTCGGTAGTGACCTAAGGACACACAGTCCACTAGGCCCCATAGCCTCGCATCCTCAATCATGGAAAACATACAAACAACAGAAACATAGAATAAGTGAGTTAACAGTTACTACCTGGTGCTTTCTTGAATTCAGTAATCCTTCTCCCGATGCTTAGCATCTTGCACATGTTTTAGCCCTAGTTACAGTAAATAAACCCCATGTAAAAACTTATATAAACTCCTCTTCCAAAATAATAAAAATTCGCACTTTTCCCAAAAATTCCAGAAACGGTGATCCAACTTCCAAGATTTTTAATTAATTCCAAAAAACTTCGATTGATGTGAAATCACCGGTCATGGAACCATTGGAATGTCTAGTTTATAGGAAAAATGATTTCCAAGGTCGTTCTGGTTCTTATCCTTTCCTTATTATCAAACTTTAGCCGCTGGTCCGAGACAAAGTCCATGTTTTAGGGTCCTTTTTAACAGTAAATATCTCCTAGTAGAAAAACCAAAAAGACATAAAATATTATATCAAAATCATCCTCAGGATGTCTAATTTCACCATGAAAGCTTTCAGAGAAATGTTACTTCATGTACTATTTTAAATCACCCAATCAATACTGTCTGCCCAGAAAACACAAGAATCGGCAGATTGTGTAGTTTTAAGACTTAGGGCTTTTCGGGTTCGAAAAAAGGTGATCATACTTATCCCCACCCAAAATCACGTTTTGGATTCAATGAAAACCTCAAAAATATAAAAATCCTACTGCAACTCCACGTTCAACAACATTGGGCAGAAACTTAAAAAAAACCATTAAGTCGTCGGTTAGATCCTTACCTTGAATCTTCGGTTGCGTATGACTTTCTCTTCTCCTTAGACCAAGACTTTCTGCTGAATCCTCTCCTCCCACTCCTTGAAAACATTCTAGGAATATGGTAAATGGGCAAGTGAAGTCCTTAAATATGAAGATGGAATATCACCTAGAGGGGGGTGAATAGGTGATTACAAATTTTTTCGCTAATTAATCAAAAGCACCAATGACAGAAACAGAGAGACACAAAGGATTATCCTAGTTCGGTCTAACTCTTTGACCTACCCAGAACACCTGGAATTTCCACTATATTTCAAAGACAATTACAATTACACAATGTACTCGGATGATCCTCTCACTAGGACTCACTCCCCCTTACAGATTGTAATCATACACCCACACTTAAGGTTCCACAACCTTAAGATTTAACAACTAAACAAATAATTAAAAGGTGTTTAAACTCCTCAAGAGTAGATAAATGATAAACACTGAAGTACAAGATATCTGAAGATATTAATGAAGCAGATGAAACAATAGATTGCAATAAGTTCGAATTGAATGCACAACATTTCGGTAGGTGATGAATTCAATGCTTTTGTTATTTATAGGTGGAGCATTGATTACCATTGTGGAAGACATTGATGGATTCTTTGCCCATTAATCCGTTTAGACATGAATTCTTTCCGTTAGGCACAAACTGAGGCGAAACTCAATTTTCAATGTTGCTTGGTCAGCAAAATTCGTTTGACATTCCTTATTCTTTTTTACCGTTGAGAAGGAGCATTGAATGAGGAATGTGAGTTGCTAACATGCTTTACTTAGGCACAGATGGAAGTTGCCATTTTCGCGCTTCGTTTCTGCTCAGCATTTAATGCTTCTGTCGGAATCTTGTTTTTCACCTAAATAATGGTTAACAACCTTAAATACACTCAAAATAATGATTAGTATTTAGTCTATATAACATTGAGTGAGATAGGAGAAGGATTGAAGATAACTCAAGGAATTTGAACTTTAAACTTCTCGTTTTACTAAACAGAGGATGATCATGCTCGAGCATGATTGTTAGTATGCTCGGGCAACCAGAGAGAAAATATATAGTAAGAACAGAATATCATCCTATGCTCGAGCAACATCGAGCTATTGCTCGAGCACCCAACTGTACTTACTCGAGCATAATGAAAGTGGAGCAAATCACCAAGAGGGGGTGAATTGGGGATTTTAAAATTCTTTTCAAAGAACTCTGTTTTTAAATATTAAAACAAAGTAGAACGTAGTAGTGGGAAAAAGAGCAAGACACAAGGAATTTATACTGGTTCGGTCTAACCTCTTGACCTACGTCCAGTCCCCAGACACTCTGGGATTTCACTAACTCAAATGATTACACACTCTGTAACTCTCAGAGTAATTCTCTTACTAGAACTTACTCCCCTTTATAAGTTGTAATCAAATAGCCCAATCTCCAAGTCCCACGACTTGAGATTCTTACAATGAATGATATAAATAAATGATACTCTCTCTAAGAGTGGATAATGATAAGCACTGAAGCACAAATGTATCAAAAGATACTTTACACAAGAAAAATCAAAGAGTAGTTGGAAACTTGAATGATTTTTGTTTTCTGCAGATTGGTTGTTGAGAATAATTGAATGCAGCTCTATTTATATAGAGAGAGCATTAAATGATCGTTGTAATCTTCAATGTGGCCGTTGCCAGCATTAAGGAAGGATTAGGTTAAGCTTTGGTCTTCTTCTCTCTCTACTCTTTGGTTAATCCAGTTGCACAAAAGTTCATGGTTGACTTCTTGAATATTAATCAGTTGGAAGAGCAGCTACTGGATGAGGAAAGGAAACATTAATCCCTTTGCAATGTGTGTAGAATGATTGTCCAAAAGAGTGCAAGCTTTCTAGACATTGTATTTAATGTGCTGACGTCACTTATTGCTTTTGTTCAAATCCTCATTTAATAAACTCTAAATCATCTAAAAACTCACTAACAAACTGATTAAACATAGTTAGGAATAGTAATGAGTGATGATAAGAAGTATTAAGAACAAACATGAAGATTTCACAAATTCGTGCAATTTGATTTTCAAACTCAGCGGCACAAACTCAAGTTTGTTTTTACAAACTTGAGTTTGTAACTTTGCTTCAGAAGCCAAACTCGAGTTTTCAAATCCTAACTCGAGTTTTCTTCTTCCAAAGAAGAATGTTGCAAATTGAGTTTTGGAAGTCCATTTTGAGCATTGAGCCAAACTCGAGTTCATTAGTGACTAACTCGAGTTTTGGACTTTTATAGTGAAAACATGTTTAAGTCCAAAAGCTCAAAACTGGAGTTTTCAAATCTTAACGGAGTTTTCAAAATCACTGAAAGGAGCAAAGCTCTCTGCTTGGCACAAACTCGAGTTACCTTTTAAATTTGAAAACCTTTGAAAATCTTTGCCAAGTGAAAACTAGAGTTTTCTAAATAAACTAGAGTTGTCTCAAAGTGGGTAAAACAGGAAAACTTTCTGTTAGATCCAAACTCGAGTTTATAACCACAAACTCGAGTTTTCTCAAGACTTTGGAAAACTTATAAAATCCTTGGCCAAATGCAAAATGGAGTTTGCTCAGGATGAAAAGCTTTAAGACTCTTGGCCAAGCCCAAACTCTAGTTTTGAAAACATTAACTCTAGTTTGGTCAAGTTCACAAAACTTGACAAAACTCTTCATTTGGCGCAAACTAGAGTTTCCATATGAAAACTGGAGTTTGCTTAAGTTTAAAACTTTGGGAGCTCTCTGTATGTCCAAAACTCGAGTTTACTTTCGCAAACTGGAGTTTTGTTAACTTTGGAAAATATTGAAGAGTCTCTGTATGGTTCAAACTCGAGTTTGTAAATCCAAACTTGAGTTTGTCTTAATGTGAAAAACTTGGAGTGCTCTCTGTATGTCACAAACTCGAGTTTGCCTATGCAAATTGGAGTTTTCTTATTTCATTAAAATTGAGGCACTCTCTGTCAAGTGAAAACTTGAGTTATACTTACAAAACTCAAGTTTGTCTTTGACAGTAAGTTTTTCAACTTACCAAAGACAAACTTCACTTGTGTTTACAATTGTCAGTAATCATCAAAACACATAGAGAACTAATAGCCTAGAATGAGGCATTTAAAACCATCAACTATCACTGATGCTCGAGCAACTAAGACTTCATGCTCGGGCATCATTCTGAGCCAGTGTCGCTAATGCTCGAGCATCTCAGAGACAATGCTTGGGCATGAGGCACATAGAATCGATGACTAAGAAACTTAGCGATACTGCTCGAGCATTGCTTTTTCTTTGCTCGATCATGTCATAATCATGCTCAGGCACAAGTCATTCGAGACAAAGAATGAAGAGTATATTGATACTGCTCGAGCACACTGCTTACCTCTGCTCAAGCATGCTGCTCGAGCATTACTTACACTCCGCTCGGGCATGGCTTTTATTTTGCAAACTTTGCTATCAGCCCGATGATGCTCGAGCACACCAGTTACTCTGATCGAGCATTCCTGGTCCAATTGTTAAGTTATGCTTGGGCATTAAATTCCTTGCTCGAGTAGCCTTTCTGAAACACTTAAACAATTCATCAAATTGAGTATGCTCGGGCATGAACTAACTCTTGCTCGAGCAACCCACAACTTAGACACAAATTACTTAATTCAATAACTCAGAATTTGTAATCATCAAAATGCCAAGAACTAACAAAATAGACCCTCTTGGCAGCCCTAAAATGATGCCATTTATGTCCATGTGGGGTCATAATTACATGTCATTCCTCTTGTCCCATCAGATTCAAATGTGTGGTGCAAATTAATTATTATTATTTTATTTTCTCTCTTTTCATTATTACTTGATGTGACGTTTGCCTTGCTCTCCAAGTCACTACTTTCTCTCTCCTGGCCTACCATGTGGCGCCATTTTCCCTGTATCTAGGGGTCTAGGCCCGTCTCTAGAAACCCCTAACCGGTCCTACTCAGCTGCTTTTTGTCAGTTACACTTTCCCTTACTACTCGGGCTACCTAATTAGACTTGTGTGGGGCCGGACTAGCTGTCTCTTCTCCCTGACCATGAGTGGCCGAAACTCAATGCCTTGGGGAGCAAGAAATTCATATTTCAGTATCTCATAATTACCTCGTACTTCGTGCTACTGAAAATCCAACTTCAGACCCCAAAACGCCACGTGTCCTGCAAATCATCATTACCTTTGACTTTTGCTTGGCTTCTTGAATACTCTTCCCATCTTATTTCTTCCAAAAACGCAGGACATCCATGACTACCCTGAAAATGCCATATACTTACTTATACCGACATATTTTTGCTCAACTAATTGTCCTATACCTCAGGACATAGTTGGTGGCATCTTTTCTACCGGATTTACACTGTATAGGTCTTTTGTGCCCCTTTTTCATTGGCACTTTAATTTTACGGCTTATACATACTAGGTCCACTGACACGTATAGCCGAATTACTTAGTCCCAGAGAGGCTTCCTAACTCTCGACATTCTTGGGAATCTTCTCGAACTGGGCTTAGTCGTCGGCCTACTTTAGGCTTATTCCCAATTCTCATGGTCCAAAATTTGGGATGTTACAACATGTCTATAGTTCTCATGAAAATACCCCTTATTTTTACTCTTATCCACATATTGAAGAACACACCATTGAGTACAAGGAAAAATCTAATTTAGAAAGATTATTTGAGGAGTGTGTGGAAGCATCAGAGAGATCTAGTAGAGAGCAAAAGGATTTTGCCACTAGAGTTGAGGAGTTTGACACTAGTGTTGAGTCAAGTTTCCAAAATATTGGGGTATATGTGAGTCCAATGATTTCAACCCTTGAGACTATAGGGCAAGATAATTCCTTAAGCTTGATGACCACTGCTTATGCTGATAATGATTATTGTGAGGAAGCTGAAGGTGTGGAATTACATGAGATTGTGGATAATGTAGAAAGTGATTGCGAGCATGAAAGTGATTTAGATGAGAATAATGGGTGTCTAGAAGAGGTTCCAGCTGTCGAGCCTAAGGATTGTGATTTTGGTGATCAAATTGATGTAAATGTCCCAATTGTTGTTGTTCATGACTCTCCTATTGAATTGTTGACTCTTACTGAGGAGAGTCCAGTTGATTTTATTGGATGCTTTAAATTCTTGGAAGTGCCTATATCTTTTTGTAAGGATTTGCATGTTGTGCTTTATTTGAATTCAATGAATGCTAATCCACGATTGTCTATGATTAAGGAAGTACAAGTAATTAACTAGAATAATCAATTTTTGTGTGTGACATCTTATTGCTTGAAAACGAATGAAGACAAGGTAATTGAGGTGTTTGATACTTATGATTAGTGGCTTGTTTTGAGAAGTCTGGCTGAAGACTATAAATTTAGCGCTTCTTGGGAGGCAACCCAATGATTTTGCTCGCATATATATATATATATATATATATTATTTTCTTTCTTTCTTTCATTTTTATTCAGGTTTGAAGATGATCACTCCTCTTGGTGCTGCAAAGTCTTGCTTGAGCACTCCTCCCTTAAAATTGGAAATATCCTGGATGGTACCAGAGGAAGCACTCCACATCAGAGTTAGAGACCTAAACCAGGGGAGTACTAGTTCCTTTCCCCCTCTTTATATTTTTGCAACATTGAGGACAATGTTTGATTTAAGTGTGGGGGAGGGATATGATTTCTTTGGTTGTGTTTGTCCTTATACAATTGAAAAGAATTTGTTTTCAAAATTTTTGCATTGTTTAAGATTGACCTTAATTTTGAGCTTTCCCCATCTTAGAGAATATTATCAAGTCAAAAATTAAATTTAAAAAAGAATGTTTCAATTAAGCCTCTAAGCCTTGAATTTTTGAAATAGGAATTAGTTTGTAATATGATCAACAGATTATTAGTTTATGAATATTTTGCTGCATGATTTCTTTAGAAAATTAGATGATGAACTTTGCTAGCTAAGTAAAAATTTTGTTTAGGGAAATGGCTTAGGTAGTAAAAAAGAAAAAAGAAAAGAAACACAACTCCAATGACTTCTCTAGGCCTTACTTAGTAACCGGGGGCACTTCATCACCAATGTTGGCATTCACGTCAAATGGTAAAGTCAAAGAGGGTTATGAGTTGGGCTAAAAGCCTCTGGAGGTACCTGTTGGAGTAACTGAGTAACTGATGCTGCATCACCCTGTTAATTATGATTAGTTTTGATGATGTCTTATATAGATGCCATTATCCAGAGCAAAAAGCTTGCATACTACATTTATCTTCTACTTTGACTAATTCTTATATTTAATGTAGATGTGAAGTTTAATAATGGAGAATGATCAAGAAAAGAGAAGAAAGAAAGGAAGAACTTGCTTAATGGAATGAGAAAATCATTATACAAGTTCCTAGATTGATTTTACAAGTCTCCACGATGATATGGAAGTTGGAACGACTCAATTCGGAGTTAAAATGAGTGAAAACGAGTTACAAGTGTATTCCTGAATCAATTCTCGAGAATGCAATCCATTCCTGAAGCAATTCTCGAGAATGCAGCTGAATATGTGAAATCTGGAGGCAATTCTCGAGAATTGAAAACCCATTCTCGAGAATGGTTCTCAAGAATGCCATTCTGATTCTCGAGAATGGTCGGGATTCAGCAATGCTTCAGCAGCTCTGTTTTGCGTTCAGTTTGGGCGACCTCTGGTAATTCGACGATATCTCACAAACCAGGAATCGGATTAACACGAACCCAGTGGCATATGAAACTAGACATCCAACACGTACTTTTGACAACATTTCAAGGTCAAAGAAGTCCAGATGAGAGAGCTATGAGTTTTACAAAATGGAATACAAATCACCGTCACAGTCCAGACCAACCTTCGGTAATGTGAATGTATCTTACAAACCACAAATCGGATTGCGCTGAAATTGGTGCCATTGGAAACTAGACTCAAATACCTTTCCAAAAACATCAAGAACACAGAAAACGAAGATCAATTGTAGTAGTTATGAGGTTTTGAAGTTGGTAGTATGTTCAGGAAGTTGCAATCAGAGTTGATTAAGAACAGCTACATTCATCCTATGATAACCAACGAAATACAACAAGTTTGGCCTGACTCTTCTTGCATTGGAAAGAAGATTTGAAGAGATTTATGAGTATATGGGTGTTTTGACAAAATTGCTATCTCTTCTGATATGGTTCTCGATGTGCAGAAATCAATTCTTGAGAATTGATTAAGGGTTCTCCAGAATGGTTGCTAATCTATGTTCTCAGATAATTCACCATCGCAGCAAAGGACTCTCGAGAATGATTATTAGACTCTCCGAATGGCTCTCGAGAATCAGGAAGAACTCTCGAGAATGATCGAGACAGAATCACACAACTGAAGTTTCTCTGATGTGATTCTCAAGAATGCATAAGCAATTCTCGAGAATGATCGGGAATGAGGAACGCAAAAGCTTTCTGCTACATGTAATTCTCGAGAATGAGGAATCAATTCTCGAGAATGGTTCTGGAGAATCACTTGGTGATTCTCGAGAATGATCGAAATAGGTTCAAGTGCAGATTGCTATTTTGAATGATTCTCGAGTCAGACTTCACCAATTCTCGAGAATGCCCAGAGAGAATGAATACCAAAGATTTGACAGCAAACATGAATCAATCTGCAACTTCATTTAAATGATCTAGTTAATTGATTCTATCTTCCAATACATCATTCAATATTAACTATGATATCATTGATCATCTTCCTGAGTGTTTTTCAGATTCATAATCAAGTTTCAAATTCGACGAAGAACACCAAGAATGTCTACTTTTATTCGATATGAAAAACATGGAATATGTCTTGTTGATTATCATTATTGATTCTAATCATATTTAACCAGTTTGCTTATGAGATTTCAGAAGATCAAAGCTTTGCTTTTCAGCTACTTCTCAAAGTTCATATTTTAACAAGCTGGCGCATTAAGAATGTCGCAGAACAGAGTCGACAAAAAGATGCTTACCATAATGGTGCCCATACAGCAAAAGCATCTGGATCAATATTGTTTAACCAAAGTTTGAATGTTGATGAGTTGTCATACACTGAGATAGTCAAGAAACAGAGACAAGACGCAAAACCCAATTAAGGCTACCTACTCTGCCAAAAGTGCCGAATCATTATTTTAAGCTATCCTTAGTTGAAGAGCACGTGAGTGACAACTGTAAAGCAGACCCAATTAAACGGACACTCGATCGTGGCTAAGCAGAAGGCGCGGATGTTTGAAGACTTCCAACGGACATATTCAAACATTCAAATGAATTGATTCAAATCCTTCCAACGGTCCTCAAGCTTCAACTTATAAATACCCGAAGGATTGAATTCATCAAGTGGACACAACCAACACATACACAGACAAAGCATTCAAAGTGTTCAATTTCTATTCTGTATATATCTTCGGATATTACTGAGCTTCAGTGTTTATTATTTGTCTACTCTGTGAGAGAGTCCAAACACTTATTTGATTATTGTGTTGTAAAATCTTAAGGTTGTGGAACCTTAAGTGTGGGTGAACAATTACAACTTGTAAGGGGGAGTGAGTCCAAGAGTGAGAGGATCATCCTTCGTTTACAGAGTGTGTAATTGTGTCTGTAGTTATTTGGTTACAACTTGTAAATAGGGGTAAGTCATAGTGAGAGGATTACTCGAGAGTTACAGAGTGTGTAATCAAGTTACGAGATAGTGAAATCCCGAGTGTCGGGTGTTTGGACATAGGTCAAAGAGTTGGACCGAACCAGTATAAATTCTCTGTGTCATTTCTCCTTACTGTTTTACTACCTTCTTTGTTTATCCAGTATACCACAAAATAATTTTTGAGGATCACCTATTCACCCCCCCTCTAGGTGATATTCCACCTTCACACCCATGTGCAGGGTCGCGTCAAAAGGGGACCTACAACGGCTCAAGAAAAAAAAAAAAAAAAATGGAAAAAAATAATAAGTTATCTCCTACCTGAGGATCCTAATTAAATTAAATGAAAAGCTTGGTTTAGTGAGGGCATTTGAATTTTTCTGGAAAAGTTGAGTAGCGTAATATTCCTTTACTAATCTTGGTGTTGCACTTATTACTTGCAATTCATTTGATCATGGGATGTTAAAAGATTGTTACAATTGTTTAATGCTATTGGCTTAGTGACCCATTCTTATAAGAGATTAACTTGAATAAAACTTGATAACATGATCCAAGTATGGTGGTAAACTACTTTCTGTTTAGGAATTTCATGAGCAATGTTCTTTTCAGATAATGAATTCTCTTTCTTTTGCTTGAGGACAAACAAATGTTTAAGTGTGGAGGAGTTTGGTAAGTATATATTTTATAATTAAATAGGTATATATTTTATGGTATAATGAGTTGGATTTATTAATATTTTATACCTATTTAATTATATTTTATATATTTATCTATCTTTTAATTAAATATAGGATAAAAGAATATTATAATAGAAAATCTATTGATATCCTATTTTATTTTGTAGGAGATATTATGTGATCTAAGAGAGAAGAAAATATAAAGGAGATATTATGTGATCTAAGAGAGGAGAAAATACAGGAAAGGCAATAAGCATTATTACCTGGGCAACAAATTAAATTGAAAAGGACATAATATAATATATTATATTCTAATATAATATATTGTTGTATTATATCAAATAGGCCACGGTAGATAGAAAGAAAAGCATATCCGAAACAAACGCAAGGAGTAATATATAAAAAGAGACGCACGGCCGAATAACAATTGAAGACACAGAGAACAGCAAAGACAAAGACGTAGAGGAGCAACACGCATAGACAAGAACGCATGAGCAGCAAGGAGCACTGAGGGATTCTTTGAGAGTCTTGATTTCTCTTTTCTTTTCCTTCCTTTCTTGAATCTGGATTTTATTTCTCTCATGGATTTTATTATAGCCATGTGTGGCTGATTTCTTTTCAACCTAGAGAACCTATGAACTTGTTTGGATTCTAAATATTATTCCCACGAATTAGTTTTGCTTAATTTTATTTCAGCTTATTTAATCTTGTTTTATTTGTTATTGCTTATTAATTGACCATCATTGAGCATGTTTTGGGGATTTAGGATTAAACTTGGCAAAGGAAATCTTAAATTGACCTTAGATTAAATAAGGGTTAAGGAGTGTTTTGGCCAATAAACTATTGGTTTAGGAGCGTCCAGCACAATTAACTATTAACTGGACCAAAAATACCAACAAACTTTTACAAATCTGCAATCAGCACAACAAACTTTTAAAAATGTGCAGTCAGCACAATGCCGTTAGAAGAAGATAACGTCCATTATCTAAGGTGCAGATTGGCCAACCAACTTTTACTCGAGCGTCCAACACAAAAAACTTTTATTCGGGAGCGCCTAGAACAAAATTCTAAATTTCACTAAATTAATTAATTTTGTTTTCTCAATTGTCATTATTCAAAACTACTTGTATAGATATCTATGAACAAAAATTACTCATTCTTCAATTTTGTCAAAATTATAATTTTAAAAAATAAACAAAAGTTTTAATTAAAAATATAATTATATGATTTAAATAAAACTCAAGGTGTTTTATAATTTATTATATATGTTAAAAAAATTACATGATTTATTTTTATTTTAGAAGAAATTTATGTGAGCTAACAAATTCATTTAATGTTAATAAAATTTTAAAAATCTAAAAAATATATTATATCCTGAAAGAAATGAAATGAGTTTAATTTTTATTTTTATAAAAAAGAGCTTAATCGATATCAACGTTGATACTTAATAATTTAAATCCGCAACTTGATGATATATTTGTTAATTAAATGATCTATTGATTATATGAATATGGGACTTGTTGGAATTTTGTTTTTTTTAAAAAAGATAACCTAATAAAAAATTAAAAGTTCGTTGGTCAAATTGCTCCTTAAGCCATTATAATTGCTCCTTAACGCGCGTTATTAAATTGTCCTTAATCAAGCCTCTTAAGTTATCTTTTTTTTTTCAATAAGTCTCATATTCATATAATCAATAGATCATTTAATTAACAAATATATCATCAAGTTGCCGATTTATATTATTAAGTAACAACGTTTATATCCATTAAGCTCTTTTTATAAAAATTAAAATTAAACTCATTTCATTTCTTTTGGGATATAATAGATTTTTTAAATTTTATTAACACTAAATGAATTTTTAACTCACATAAATTTCTTCTAAAATAAAAATAAATCATATACTTTTTTTAACATATATAATAAATTATAAAACACCTTGAGTTTTATTTAAATCATATAATTATATTTTTAATTAAAACTTTTGTTTATTTTAGAAAATTATAATTGTGACAAAATTGAAGAATGAGTAATTTTTATCCATAGATATCTATCCAAGTAGTTTTAAATAATGACAATTGAGAAAAAAAATTAATTAATTTAGTGAAATTTAGAATTTTGTGCTAGGCGCTCCTGAATAAAAGTTTTTTTGTGCTGGACGCTCCTGGAGTAAAAGTTCGTTGGCTAATTTACACTTTAGATAACAGACGTTATCTTCTTCTAACGGCATTGTGCTAACTGCACATTTTTAAAAGTTTGTTGGTATTTTTGGTCCAGTTAATAGTTAATTGTGTTGGACGCTCCTGAGCCAATAATTTATTGGCCAAAACGCTCCTTAACCCATTAAATAATGTGGAATTAGATTTTAATTTAATTTGCGTCTAGGATAGGCATATACCTAGAAGCTCCGCATAATCAAATTAGAGTGAGCCCAATCTAAAATGCATCTTATTTAGTTGTGTGAGGCATTGCGTAATTAATCAAGATAGGTATATAAATGGACCAGAAGACATTTATATACATCAATACTCTAGATTAGCTGATTAGGTTAAGTCAAAATTAATTTAGTGGGGATAAAATCAAAGAAACAAATAAGGGATTATTGACTGTAGATTGTTCGTTTGATTATTGTGGTAGTTTGTTTTTTTTAATTTTATTTTTAATTTCTTTTATTTTAATTCAATTCAATTTGGTTTTCTCAACTTAATGTAAGTGTAAAATTAATACTTAACTGAAGTTTGTGATACTAAGTCCTCGTGGGAACGATACTTTTATTATCACTTTATTACTTGATACAGCCTGTATACTTGCGGAGTTATAGGCTATAGAGTTTTTCCCTATCAGTTAGGTCAGAGTTAAGCTTTACAAACTCGAAAACACTGCAAAACTCAGAAAAGTAGTTTTCTGCCAGCTTCAGGGTTTTCTGGGCAGCGAAGCTTCATTGGTATCTTAAAAATAGTAAATGAAGTCTGTTTCCTCTGAAATTTTATAGGCTTAATGTAGATTTCATGGGTTTCATTTGGATATAAAATGTGGTACCTTTTCGATTTTTCTTCCAGGAGAAATAAATTTTTGAAAGTTTCTCAGGAAGCTACAGTATTGTTTTGACCAGCGAGTGAAGTTTGGGATGTGGAGTAAAATATGAACTCTTATGGACTTTGAAAGTATTTTTCTCATAAACTATACATCCTAAGGGTTCATATGGCACTGATCTCATGTCAATTGGAGTTTTATGGAATGTATTAAAAATGTTTGAAGTTGGGCCAGAGTCAGTGGAATTTCTAGAAATTGAGTTAGGGCTCAGATTTCTTGAAAATAAAAGGGTATTTATGGAAATACTAAAAATAAGGTATTTTGATGTTGTATAGGGTTAAGTCATATCTGGGAAGACTACCAGGCGCTATAAAATTTTTAAGACAGTACACATCCCACAGGTAGTAACTGCTTACTCAAGTACTTGATATGTGTTTGTTGTATGTTTGTTTGCCATGTGTGTTTTTACCAAATATGCATACAGAGCAAGTTGGGGTTTTAGTCCCTAACTATTGTGTTCCTAGCACTGAGGATTAATCCAGGGCTTGCCTTGATTGGTGGCTCGATGGGTTGGTAATTCCGGGGCTGGCCTGGTTCAGGCGGCTCAACGGTTCGTGATTCCGGTAAATCTGGGGCTTGCCTTGGTAAGGCAGCTCGACGGTTCGTGATGATTGGTTATTGTGTATGTTTCTGAACGCATATATGGTATGTTTGACTTGTTGACTGTGATTCTTATATGATATGGTTGCATGCATACACTATACACATATAGTACATGAGTTTGACAGTTACTCTGGGGTTCATTTTTGAACTCTAGATAGATCTGTAGATACAAGAAAATGCACCTGAGTCGGAAAGACCTTTTTGGAGAGGTAGGGCTTATTAGTGCTGATTGAAGAATAGGGGATTCCCTTTTATATTTTGTATCTATATTTGGGATGACTGTATTTATTTTGGTATTTTATGCTGGATGACTGTACCCTTAACCCTTCGGGGACTATTTACTTTTTGATTATCGCACTTTTACCAGTACAATAGGTAGTCCAAACTGATATATTGCTCTGCGTGCACACTCTGATATATGCTAAAATGGAATAAATATCTAAGGTAAGGTAACAGATAAAAGGAATCCTTCTAACTTGCCACCCGAAAGTATGTGGCCGGTAGGGGTGTAACACCTAGCCAACATGGTGAAATGATTGACCCTCCCTGCAAACAACTCACTAATGCTACCAGCCCAGGTAGCTTGCATGTATTGTGGTGGAGAGCATTCCTATTCTCAGTGCTCCGCCAACCCTAAATCTGTCAACTATGTCAATAATTTCAACAGGGGCAATAACGCCAACAAGGCAACAACCCTTACTCTAACACGTATAAACCAGGATGGAGGCAGCACCCTAATTTCTTGTGGAGTTCTCAAGGTCAACAAGCAGCGGGGCAGTCAACTGGTCCATCATACTCAAATAGACCATCAAACCCACTAGCGTTTACCCAGCAAGCAAGGCAGCCAGGCGGTGATTGAGACCCACAAAATTCTATAACAAACCTTTTGAAGGAGTACATCGGAAAGAACGACGCAATCATCCAGAGCTAGCAGGTAACCCTTCAGAACCTTGAGAACCAAGTCGAACAGTTAGTAACTGCTCTTAACAACAGACCTTTCGGATCTCTACTGAGTGAAACTGAAGTCCCCAAGATCCACTGAAAGGAGCAGGTCAAGTTAATAGAACTTAGAACTGGCAAAAGTTTAGAACCCATGAAGGTGAATAAAAGGCCAATTGAAGATGATGATCTTGAATTTGGTCAAACAAAGAAAGGCAAGGAAACTGCGAATCAACCCCCTGAAGAAGAGCAGCAGCATCCAATGCCACAACAATTGGATAGGGGTATCAACGCTACAACATCTCTTTCACTCGTCACGCTAGATGACGACGTACCAGAATCAAGAAGGAATACTACAGCATCGTCGTCACAGCAGAACCTTGATCCAAGACCATCTTGGATGATAAGGCAACCTCCTCTATTCCCACAAAGATTGCAAAAGTAGAGCCAAGAGAAGCAGTTTCAGAAATTCCTTGACATGCTAAGGCAACTGCACATCGACATCCCTCTGGTTGAAGCATTAGAACAGATGCTGAGCTATGTCAAATTCATGAAGGATATTTTGTCCAAGAAAAGGAGGTTGGAAGAGTTCGAGACTGTAGCACTGACCCAAGAATGCAGAGCCTTACTGTTGAATCGGCTACCCCCAAAATTGAAAGACCTTGGTAGTTTCACAATTCCCTGCGCCATTGGACGCCAATACTCCGGGAAAGCATTATGTGACCTTGGGGCCAACATTAACCTGATGCCAACGTATGTATTCAAAAAGCTGGCAGTTGAAGAGGCTAGACCCAACATAGTCACATTACAATTGGTAGACCGCTCCATTGCCAACCGAAAGGAAAAATTGAAGATATCCTGGTAAAAGTAGATAAATTCATCTTCCCTGTGGACTTTATCATTCTTGACTTCGAAGCAGACAAAGAAGTTCCGATTATTTTGGGGAGACCATTCATGGCGATTGGAAGAACGTTGATTGATGTAGAAAAAGGAGAACTCATTATGCGCGTCAATGATGAACATGTGACCTTTTCAATTCTGAGAACAATGCAATATGCAAACCCATCAAATGGATGCCAACTACTACAGGATAACGCAGATGGAAGCACAGGGACAACCAGCACCTTTGCTTCTCTTTTGAACTAAATGCCGCAGGACAGTCTGGATGAAGACTCTAAAACAAGCGCTGTTGGGAGATAGCCCAAATTTGCATTTCAATTAATATTTTTTTACAAGGGATCAATCGTGCCATCCAAACTCAGAATTCGGGAAACTCAAAGCACTTATGCATACAGTATCGCTATGTTATAGCAGTGACCCTGTTGTAGCAATTAGCACCTCTGCCTTTCTATCTGCTAGCACATCCGTAGGGACATCAGCGGAAACAATTCCTGCCTCAGCTTTTCACGCTTTGAATACCAACATCGCCGACTTAGTTACCCAAGTTGCCACTCTGCAACGCTTAATGACCACACCGCTTCTTTAGCAGCAAATGTTGTAGCAATATGTTGCCGACCGGGATCGCAGCCTCGCCACCACCCTTAGGACGAATGTCCCTAAATACACACCAATGCTGACATTCCCTGAGACAATCTTCGAGATGAACAGTTCATCTACCGGTCCTTCCCAGTAGGAACTCACAAGCTCATGGAAGCGTTGGCGCAACAAAAGCCCTCAGAAGGCGGAGGCTACACCCACAGGTTTGGCAAACACAGAAGACAACGAGGTGTCTGGCTCTCATCGCCCAGCAGGCGGTAAAGGTTAAGTCTGTGGAGGACCCACCCCATTTTTGGTACCTTATGATCCCTCCATCCATTTGTTTTGCTTTCTTGCAATTTTTTTGCGGATTGTTTTCCTTTTCTCTTTTATCATAAAAAAAAACAACAACCCCAGCATTTCATCAATCCCCTGCCACTGATGCCGTTTCTACCCCTCTCTTACATGACCCTTCTCTTCGCTTCCTCGCACAAACTGAAACTTTTTTAAAGATGGAATGCATGATAGAGCACGAACAGAGACCAATAGCACTAGAATGATTATCTGTATAACTATGCATGACAAAATAAGGGGAACTGAACAATGTAGGCTTGGGAAATTGACAGTATTAGATAATTCTATGTAGTGTAGAGTAACAGTGAGAAAGAATAGAGAGAAACCCAAATTTGGAAGGATTATTTGAGCCTGAATTCTGTTTATTTCAATATGCATGTCAGCTAACCCATGTATGATCTTCGATTTGTCTTATTACTCTAATAAAATGTTTGGCATCTGAGTAGTAATACATAAGATAAAAGCATTCATATTTCATCCTCAGCTCCCATACACAAACCATAGACTCATTCTCCATTTTTTTCTACCCCCTTTGAGCCTTATAGACTTTGCTGTGACAGAAACATATGGACAGCCAAGTGAGAAAACTGTGAATAATGCTATAGCATAGTACTCCCTATTAAAATGCTGCAAAGCAGAGTTTGTTTAAAAAAAGTTACTATGATAGTGTAAAGAACAAGAGCAGCAAACAAAGGTTTGAATGGAGCGTTAGGCTAATTTAGCACAACTTGGAATCTGTTTGTTGTTCTACTACAAAATGATCATTTTTTACCTCCACACATAGATGGCCAGTCCACACATTACAACCCAAGAAGCCCTTTTGACGTATGAGAACTCAGATGCTAAGAGTAATCTTAGAACTTTGACAAGGCTATAGAACTTCTAAGTTAGCTTGACAATAGTAAAATTTAAATCCCCAAGGTAAGAGAGAGTAATACACCGAGTCCAAGAGTGTCGTAATGCTCCCTTGCTTAAGCAATACCTTGCATTATGTACTGCTAGTACTGGGCAATGGGATTGCCTACATGGGAATGTGAACTAAGGGTATTAACAGAAGCACGGTTGTATAGACAAGAAGGTTGCTGCTATGGGTCGAAGTCCTGCTCTATTGTTTCTATCTTCATTTTGCCCAGGAGTGCAAAAAGCTAAGTGTGGGGGTATTTTATGAGTACTATTTATGCCATGTTTTCCCTATATTGTATGATTGTTTTGCATGGTGAATATGAGCTTAAATGCATTTAATCGGAGCACAAATGTGTTAATTTATGCATATAGGGAAATGAAGGATGAGTCTCATAAATTATAGCAATTGTATAAGCATCCTATATGTTAGTTCTCAATGTGTTTTGATGATTAATAACAATTGTAAACATGAGAGAATGATTTTTGTTAGAGATTGGTAAAGCATGTTGTTTGCAATTCAAAAACATTTGTCAAAGCACCAAACTCGAGCTTGGCTCTCCAAACTCGAGCTTGCCCCTTACAGAAAGTAAACCAAGCTATTTTGCATTTTCTAAACTTGAGCTTGGTCCATAAACTTGAGCTTGAAGGTTTTCAAAGTTTACTCATATACTGAGTAAGCTCGAGCTTGCACCTGTAAGCTTGAGCTTACGAAGGTTTGAGGATTTTATCAAGTTACTCAAAATACAAACTCAAGCTTATTAGTTTTAAGCTCAAGCTTGCCTCTTCTAGAGACTTTTCTCACTAAGTTTACAAATATGTAAACTCGAGCTTGAAGTTACAGGCTCGAGCTTACCTCCGGTAGAATCCTTTAAACTTGAGCTTATCATTTTTCTGTAGAGTTTGTGAGTTTACAAAAGTTGTAAACTCGAGCTTGGCATCCCAAGCTCGAGCTTGCACCAGGCAGAAAGTTTTCAAGTTTTCCTTTCAAAAAGTAAACTCAAGTATGGAGTTGTAAACTCAAGCTTGCGTCTGACAGAAACTTTTCAAAGATGTTAACATTTGTGACAAACTCGAGCTTGCCCTTGCAAGCTCAAGCTTGGGTCGACAGAGAGCAATGTCATATTTTGAGCTTAGCAAACTCAAGTTTACACCTCTAAGCTCAAGCTTGCATTTTGTGAACTAAAATTATTTTTGACATGAATAGTGCCAAACTCGAGCTTACTCACTAATAAGCTCAAGCTTGCGTTTTTCCATTTTGGCTCTCAAAATGATTTCAAACATGTTTCCCCGACAAATGCTAAACTCGAGCTTACTCACTTACAAGCTCGAGCTTGAGACTTCTAGAGGCAAAACTCAAGATTTAAAAGAAGAGCAAACTCGAGCTTGGATAAGTAAGCTCGAGCTTGGAACTTCAGAACAGATGAACGCATCCGAGTGTATCTTGTTCAGTTTGATTTATGCTTTAGCTTGATTCTTCGAAATGGTTGCTTATAATTTATATGATTCATATCAATATTTCCTAACTAGATTTAACCAAGTTTGCTTATGAGATTTCAGAAGATCTAGGTATGCTTTAAAAGCCATTAAAGCAATATCTTGGACAACTTGCAATATTATATTATATCTTCTTCTCCCAAGACAATGGTTACAACCTGGAAGGCAGCACCACCATTCTCCAAGACAAAAAGCAAGCCTCCACCAACTAAAGCAACTGAACAATATTATTTTCAGGCCTCCACTCAACATACAAGCATGGGAGACTTTCTTGAGGAGCCAAATTTCAAATATTCAAATCTGCAACAACCATATTCAAACAGATTTGTTCACAACAGCTAGATTCATGGAGACACACTCACAACAGCTATATTTTCGAATTAGATCAAGTCTCAACGGATCTACAACGTTCACAAGCTTCAAACTAGTATAAATACATGAAGCTTTGAAGTCTGAAGGTAGAGAAGACATACACAGAAAACGCACACAAGAACATCAGTCTTTTACTGCTTATATTTCTCATTTGTATCTTTGATACATTGTGCTTCAGTGCTTATATTTATTCACTCTTTGAGAGAGTTCATTTCTGTAAATCATTCTTTGTAAGAATCTCAAAGTTGTGGGACTTTGAGGTTGGGTTATCGATTACAACTTGTAAGGGGGAGTGTATCCTAGAGAGAGGATAACTTTCGAGTACGAGTGTGTATCCGATTTGAGTGATAGTAGAAAAACCCGAGAGAGTCCGGGACCGGACGTAGGTCAAGAGTTAAGACCGAACCAGTATAAAACTTCGTGTCAAGCTCTTCTTCTCTAACTCCATTTACCTTGGTTAAGCATACATTGTGTGGGTGATCTGAAAAGAATTTTTAAAATCCCCAATTCACCCCCCTCTTGGTGATTTCCTTCACTTTCACTATACATGTGCATAAGAGAAGAACAAGTTTGAGGTTTTATGTGAAAAGCACATAGCATAGCCGATACAATGCTATAGCATCAGGTCAGCCATAACAAGTAGCAATACAATGCAACCCTAATGTTATAGCAGCATAAGTGAAGCAACGTTATACGCCAGATGTTCTGATTTTTGCTCGAGACTGTTTCAGGAAAATAAATGCAAGTTAATAGATGGACATTAGTGTTGGAATCCGTACACGCAGCGGAATTATAAAACTTTTACGAATCCCAAAGAGGATCGTTCAACTGCGTTTAAATCAAGGTTCGTTAGAAAACCGTACCTATGCGAGATTCTGAACGTTTCTTTCGATCTAAACACGTGGGCTACCTTCTCGATCAGCAGGAGCAGACTCTACGAACCTCCTCCCTCTACCGGTATCCACACGAACAGCCTCGAACACGGACGTTAGCGTACTAGCGCCTTCAAACCTTGCATCTCTTAGTTTTTCTCTCTAGGGTTTTTCGCGGCTTTCTAATACGTCTGACTAAATGTCCCGTAGGTTTTTCAAAACCCATTAGACGTATTATATATTCAAAATTAATCTAATTAATTTTGAAATTCAAGTTTGAATTAAAATAATATATTAATTAAATCTATCAAATAGATCTAATCTAATATATTTATTTAATCAAATTATAAGCCTATAGATTTAATTTATCTTTATAAATTAAATCTAAGATATGATATATTTTATTTAATTAAATCGAGATACTATACCTCAATTTAATTAAAACTAAGATACTATATCTTTATTCGAAAATTAAATCGAGATACAATATCTCAATTTATTATAGTTATTTAATTTATCAAATAAATTAAATACTATATATAATATTATTATTATCTATAAATAATATTATTATTATTTCAAATTTAATAATAAATATATATATACACACATATATCCACCCTAGATTAAATACAATATTCATTAAATCTTATACATATATAAGATTCAATGAATCTGGACACTTTTGCTCGTGTTGGGCTATTCTTGTGTGCGACCCTGCAGGCCCACATGAGATTGGCAGCGGGCCAATACCATACCAGCCCATAAGTCACAAGCGGCCTCTAGCAAGACATTGCGATTGCCCAATTCATATGGGGATCGATAATACGATACAACCTATCGTACAACCATGTCACGTCCCTTTTGTCACGCGATAATTTGGTCAAGGATGAGGCATGGATAATGTCAACTTCCTGTTCTTGACCATTACTTTCTCGATTCTCGAATAGTCTAATTGAAATGGAAACTCCTTTCCATCGTAGTATGACCATACGTTTCTTAGACTCACTCATCGAGGGGCCTAGTATTATCTCTTTACAAATGTGAGGGACAAATTCCATCTTGATCACTCACATTCCTCTCCATGAGAACCACTGATCCCGATCCAAGCCTTTATCATCACCCGGTCAAAGGTGACTTTTGACTAGGTCAAAGATCAACGACTTATCATGTAGGAATCCATGATGATCTCAGGTCAAAGGGCGTTGTAACGCAGTTATACATGAGAAAAGCTTATGACTTAATCCATGCAACTTTCTCATAGTGGGTCGGTCTAGCACCTTGTACTCTTACAAGTGCCTATGATTTTGATTCATATCTCCATACCTCATCAAAGTCATATTGGTCTTATTTCATCTTCGCTCTCGCGTAGATGACCGACCAGGGACATTTAGGATAATCTATAAGATATATCCAAGGATCAGTTATCACTATAAACATGCAAATGAAATGATAACTAAATGGAGGATGACTTGTCCCTAGGGCACAATTTCCAACAGTTAGTTGACGGTTAGATTGCTGACGTATTGAAATAGAAGATGCAGAGGATCGAAGTTAAGATTTGGAGAATCCCGCAATATCAGCAGAATCAATCTACCGAATTTGGAAAGTTGGACCAGTTGGACCTGACAGCTTTGGTAAGGCCCAGCTCATTGGGCGTACGCCGCAAGTAAACCTAATTATAAAAAGAAAGACGATCAGCCCTAAAACTGATCGAGTCATTGGAGAGTCAAAGAAATACTTATTCATCTAGGCAAGAAAGAAGAGTGAGAGAAGTTACAAAGCACAAGATCTCCAAAAGAACCCATCATCTTTCCTTGCAGAACGACAGAGAAAAGAAGACGTGGAGACGTCCAGTGACAAATGCCTCTCACGTTGTTGACTCCTCTGGCAAACTTTCTCTTTTGTTTTGTTGATTTGTAGTTTAACTTTTTCTAAGGGCTACTCTGCTGTGATTTGTTTTGTGATTCCCTCATCAGTTATGAACTAAATTTCCTTTGGTTGGACGAGGATGAATTCTTTAGTGTAGAAGGAACCCAGTTTGCTAGTTCTTTAATTTAATACATTTAGTTTGTTTATCAGTATTTTAATCTCTTGTCTGTTAGCGGAAGCTAAGGGCTAGATCAGTGACCTTAGCTTACTGGAAGGAAGTCAGGGTTAGACATCTGATAAGCAATGTTTGTTGGGCAGGCTGGTACAAGGCTTGACCTATCATTGTAGGCTTCAGGAATGGGTCTACCGCTCATAGCCATAACACCTTGATTTGGAATGAAAATATGAACTAGAAAATTGCCATAGGCATATGGGAGAAGTATAGCTAAGGTTGTACTTACAGGACGCGGAATCTTCCGTATAGCATAGTGGTGGGTTAACTGAATAACATTGTGAAAGGCGGCTATGTTGTAGCATTGCAGAAGCTATGTAGCATAATTGCTATAGCAATGCATTAAGGCGAACTGGGGGAATGATATGCTTAGGATGAAATCTAAGCTCAGCCTATCTTTTAACTGATATCTTCTTACGACTATGATCTTTAGTTTAATTTTCTATTTAATAGTTATAATAAAAAGAGTAAATACCCTTTTGGGTCCCTGGAAAAAAACATGGACCCCATTTTGGTCCCTCACACAAAGAAATGCCCTTTTAGTCCCTGAAAAGGACGAATAAGGGTCGATTGGTGAACATTTTGGTCCCTCGCAAATTTCCAAAAAACCCTTTTTAGTCCATAAAAAAGTCCCATTTTAGTCCCTAGGGACTAAAATGGGGTCCGTGTTTTTTGTCGGGGACTCAAAAGGGTATTTACTCTAATAAAAAACACCCAATCCAATTATAATTTTCTTTTCTTTTTACACATAACTGTTTCCATAAATCAATATCATCATCGGTATCTCAGTCTCTGTGGGATGATACTCTACTTACTCTTTATTACTTGTTCAACTGGTTCACTTGCCATCAAGGAAATCGACCTACACTCATCAAAAACATAACTAATATTAAGTAGAGATTACTTACAACTTATTGGGATTTACCATTCCCAGTTCTCTTCTAATGAATGTAAATTGCTCTTTAGCTAATAATGGCTTCGTGAAGATATCAGCAAGTTGGAGATGAGTGGGAATGAACATCACTTTGACATCTTTCTTCTGAACATGATCTCTAATCAAGTGATGTCTAACATCAATATGCTTGGTTCTTGTATGTTGAACAGGATTATTCGCCAAGCTGATTGTGCTTGTGTTGTCACAAAGAATTGGTATCTCCTTCAGATAGATTCCCAAATGTAACATCCTGAATTTTGGACCCTGAGAACTAAGAATAAGCCTAAAGTAGGCAGACGACTAAGCCCAGTTCTGCAAGAGTCCCAATAATGTTGTGAGATAGTAAACTTCTCAAGGACTAAGTAACTCGGCTATACAGGTGTTGGTCGATTTCCTTGATGGCAAGTGAACCAGTTGAACAAGTAATAAAGTGTAAGTAGAGTATCGTCCCACAAATACTGAGATACCGAGAAGTGACACTCAACTGCTGTAATAGTTGCATGAACAAAAAGTAAAATCTGATTGGGTTGGAGGTTTTTGTGATTACGCTAAATAACAAGAAAGTAAACAGAGTGTTGAAGTCGTAAGAAGAAATCAGTAGGAGAATAGGCTGAACTCGGAATCATTCTTAAGCATATCAATCCCCCAGTTGTTTCACACATTGCTATAGCATCTATACTGCACAGCTTCTGCAATGCTATAGCATAGATGCTATTTACACTGCTATTTAGCTAACCCACCACTATAGTCTATCGAAGCTTCTGCATCCGATACATGTAATACTAACTTTACTTCTCCCATATGCTTATGGAAATTTTCTAGTTAGATCAACATTACAAAGCAAGGTTTTATGGTTATGAGCGGTAGACCCATTCCTGAAGCCTATAATAATAGGTCAACCCTTGCACCAGCCCGCCTAGCAATCATCAAGTTTCTCGAGGTCTAACCCCGACTCCTTTCCAGTAAGCCGAGGCCACTAATCTAGCCCTTAGCTTCTGCTAATCGACAAGAATTTAAATTACTGATAAGCAAACTGAATTTATTTAATTAAGACTAGCAACTGGGTTCATTCCAAACTTAAGAAATCATCCTCGCTCGGCCATAGGAAATTTAGTTCATGACTGACAAGGGAAACACAAAACAGATAACAACAAAATGACCCATGATCAAAAGATTAAAATGAAAGAAAACAGAAAGCTTGACGAAGTTTCCGACGGCGTGGAAGAAGCCCTGTCACGTCACCACTCCACGTCTTTTTCTCTCCGTCTCACTGCAAGGAAGGATGCTGGGTTCTCTTGAGGGTTTCGTGCCTTGTGAACTCTCTCTTTCTTCATTCGAGTCTGGCCTGATATGAATGGGATTAGGCTCTCAACGACTCGACGACCCCCCTAGGGTTAGATTGTTGTTTCCTTATATAATCAAGATTTCTTGCGGCGTAAGTTCCAGCAAGCTGGGCCTTCCTAATCTGTCGAGGTCCGATCGTATCTATCTTTCAATTTATGATAGATTATTTTACTGATCCTGCGGGATTCTTCAAATTTTTTAGTTCCGATCCTTCGCATATTCTATTTCAATACATCAGCAATCTACCTTTTATCCTCGACCTACCCTATACTTCCTGAAACAATCTTGACAAAAGATCAGAATATATGCCGCATCGCACTTTGTCACTTACTATGCTATAGCTTCAGGGATGCATTGTATTGCACTTTGATAAGGCTATCCTGATGCTATAGCACAACATTGGCTATATTATGCGACTTCCTTATAAAACCTCACAAGTTGTTTCTTTCTTAGCACATGTTTAGGATGTAAACAGAGTTCAACCTTAAGTTCCCTGTACAATGAATAAATACCTTTTTGCTAGGATTACATGCACTTAAGATCATATTCACCATACAATTCAGTCATAAAATACAGGGAAAACATGGCAAAAATCATGCTCATCAAATACCCCCACACTTAGCTTTTTGCACTCCTAGGCAAAATAAGATAAAACTAACAAAGACTCATAGTCGTAGCACTCATGTCTGTATAACTATACTTACACAATTGCTTTCAGTTCCCGTCCCCTTACAGGCAATCCCATTGTTCAGCACTAGCGGTTCGTGATGCGTGGCATTGCTTAGATGAAGGATGTCAAGAGGCTCTCAGGTTCCGTGTTTTACGCTCTCTCACCCTGGGGATTTTTGTTTTCTCTCTTGTCATGCTAACTTAGAAGTTCCATAGCCTTGTCAAAGTTCTAAGATTACCTCCTAACATCTGAGCTTTCATTCGTCAAAAGGGCTTTTTGGGTTTAATGGTGCGGATAGCTATATGTGGAGATGAAAAAAAAGTCAATGCTATAGCAGGGTACTAGACAGGTGTCTTGACTTAGCCAAGTGCCTCCGTTGAATTTTGTATTATATTTATGATGTTCTTTATTCGAAACCTTTTTTTTCATAAGCATAGATAAGCTGATCAACACAACTCTTTTGCAGCATTAAATTTTTCCTTTTTTTGTGTGAAGGCACTCTGCCCTAACATTTCCTCACAGTTTTCCTTTACAATCAACTATCTAGTTTTGTTATAGCACAGTCGTGTAGGCTCAATGGGGTAGCAAAGTGGGAATGATGTTAAATGGTTTGTGTATGGGAATGATGGGTATGACATGAATGCCTTTTTCCTACGAACTAATTACTTAAAGATCAGATAGTTTGTCAAAGAATTAAGACAAAGCAAAGATCAATCATAGGCTAGTTGAAATGCACACTAGAATGGAAAAGATTAGGCTCAAATAAATCCTTCCATAATGGGTTTTCTCCTTATTCTTCCTCACCTTCACTTTACCACACACCACGCTAACCAACGCTGTCAATTTCCCAAGCCTAGAGGTTCAGTTTCCTAAGGCAATCATGCTATACTTCGTTATACAGACATTCAGCCTACTGCTATTGGTTTCTGTTCCTGCTCTAGCAGAAGAAGAAATTTAAAGATTTTCCTGCCTGTTTGTACATTAGCTAAATCTGGGTTAATTTGAGCATATTCAAACATGAATTAGCGAAATAGCAAGTTGTGAGCACAGACTAAGGCGCAGACTCAATTATCCCCCTCACACTTAATTCAGGCAATGCCCTCATTGCAGCATGACAGAATTAAAATAAAACGAGCACACAGGGTGGCGGGAGGGGAAAGCAAATAAGAGCATACAGAGGCAATATCGAGAAATCAAGGCAATTAGGAGCGTCATCCCCAAAAGAGCCCTGGGTGATCTTTGAATATGAAGAGTTACGACCTTCCAACGATGAGGTTAAGTTGGCGCGTAATGGGCCCAGTGAGGATGGTCCACTTAACACAAACTCATGCACAAAACGTTTGTTAAAAAGTGGGTGCGTACCTGAGTGGTTCTATTGACGTGCTCATGCCAGGTTGATGTAATGGGATTGACATGCCTTTTACCATGCTATAGCACTGACCGTCCAACTCAGCTCCTATGGCTGCTGAAAAAAAAGGGAAAACAAGAACTTGGGCTGCCTCCCAATAGCGCTTGCTTTAGAGTCTTCAGCCAGACTTGCCTAAGTGATTAGTTCAAGCTAGACGCAGGGTTGTAGGCTGTCCCTATGTCGCCATCCTTGTTACCTTGTTGGCCTCCTTCTACCGGGTCTACACATTGTGCTATTTTCAAGATTGAAAAGGTCACATGGTCATCGTTGACTCTCATCTTGAGTTCTCCTTTCTCCACATCAATCAAGGCCCTCCCGGTAGCCATGAATGGTCTTCCCAGAATGATTGGGACCTCTTGGTCTGCTTCGAAATCAAGGATGATGAAATCCACAGGGAAGATGAATTTATTTACTTTTACCAAGACGTCTTCAATTTTTCCTTTCGGTAAGACAATGGAGTGATCGGCTAGTTGCAACGTAACTGTTGTGGGCCTGACTTCCCCAACCGCCAACTTCTTGAAAATAGACATAGGCATAAGATTAATATTGGCACAGAGGTCACACAGGGCCTTCCCTGAGTATTGAGGTCCAATGGCACAGGGGATTGTGAAACTGCCAGGGTCTTTTAGTTTCGGCGGTAGCCTATTCGTTAGCATGGCACTGCAGTCCTGGGCCAATGCTACCGTCTCGAATTCTTCTAGCTGTCTCTTTTTAGACAAAATTTCCTTCATAAATTTCACATAGCTAGGCATCTGTTTTAGCGCTTCCACTAGAGGGATATTAATGTGCAACTGCCGTAGCATGTCAAGGAACTTCCGAAATTGCTTCTCTTGACCCTGTTTTTGTAGTCTTTGTGGAAAAGGCAGCGTTTGCTTAGACACACTAGGTACTCCAAGATCACGGTTCTGTGGTGATGATGATGCTCTAGCACCTCTGTTTAGATGTTGCACATGATCATTTAGAGCAGTGGCTGGAGGCAATATCGTAGCATCAATATCTTGCTTAGCACGTGATGGTAGTAGGTGCTGTCGTTCTTCATAAAGGGGTTCCTCGGCACTCTCCTTCCCCTTCTTTGTTTCCTCAAATTGTGGATCCGCAACTTCAGTAAAGGGTTTGGTTACTCTCATGGGTTCCAGACTTTTGCCACTTCGTAGCTCTATTAGCTTTACTTCCTCCTTTCCTTGGATTCTGGGGACTTCAGTGTCGCTAGGCAGAGATTCTGAAGGTCTGTTGTTAAGGGCAGTATCTAGTTGTCCCACTTGGTTTTCAAGGTTTCTCAGAATGACCTGCTAATTTTGAATGATAGCGTTGTTCTTTGCCATATACTCCTTCAGGAGGGTCAACATAGAGTGATGTGGTTCTAAATCACCGCCCTGTTGCCATGCTTGCTAGGTAAACCCTGGTGGGTTTAATGGTCTGTTTGGGTATTGTGGGCCTGATGATTGTCCATCTGCTTGTTAACCTTGAGAACTCTATGAAAAATTTGGGTGTTGCCTCCATCCTGAGTTGTATGTGTTAGAGTACAGATTGTTGGTGTTATTGCCCCTGTTAAAGTTATTGACGAAGTTGACAGACTTAGGGTTGGCAGAGCATTGAGAATAAGAGTGCTCTCCGCCTTAGTACACACAAGCTACCTGAGATGGATGCAGTGATGTGTTGCTTGAAGGAAGCGTCAGTCCTTTCACCATATTAGTCAGAGATGATACGAGCGATAAAGTGCAGTCATAGCATCCAATTCATGGATTCCAAAGAACGGTTCGGATGGTGTGGCCCCGTCTCGCTTACACGGTGGCTATTCATAGCCATGTGTTCCAGCAAGTCATGGGCTTCTTCATAAGACTTCATCAAGATGGATCCTCCAGATGAGGCATCTACGATTGATTTTGTTTGTCCATCGAGACCTCTGTAGAATGTTTCCAACTGAACCCATTCGCACAGTTTGTGCTGTGGGCACCTTCGAAAGAGGTCTTTAAATTTGTCTCAAGCTTCATATATGGATTCACCAGTCTTTTGTTGGAAATTAGTGATATCTCCTCTGAGTTGGGCATTTTTGGTAGGTGGGAAGAACTTGAGCAAGAATTTTCTCCCCAAATCATTCCAGGAAGTGATTGAGTAAGCTGGTAAATTGTTGAGCCACGTCCGAGCTTTGTCTTGAAGAGAAAATGGAAATAATTTAACTCGAACTGCATCAAGCGTGACTCCTAGAATAACGAACGAGTCATACACCTCCATGAAAACCTTGAGGTGTAAGTGCGGGTCTTTAGATGGGAGTCCTCCAAATTGGCTGGCTGCATTCAGCATCTGAATCATAACACCTTTAATTTCAAAGTGTCCCGCATTAAAGGTTGGTGGTGTAATGGCCGAATTTAATTTGCTTAAATCTGGAATCACGAATTCCATGATAGCTTTTGTTCCCTCTGGATTTGGAGGGGGCGGGACCTGATTGTCCACATTGATCACTTATGGCTCCCTTCGATCCTGATCATGACTGACAGGCATATCCGCCATGTCTGTGGGGTCAAAGAGTTGACTTCTTCGCTTCTGCTTCCTGCACCTTTGCTTGTAAGTACATTCGATTTCAGGATCGTAAGGCTCTAGGTTGGCTGAAGGCGAGTTGCGCATACACTACAGAATGAACCTAAAAATAGAGAAAAGGAAAAGGGTGAGCTTTTGTCAGATAAATCACAACTATTAAATAAAAAGGGCGTCGTCACTAGAGGTATCTACAGTCCCCAGCAATGGCGCCAAAAACTTGTTGGTCGATTTCCTTGATGGCAAGCGAACCAGTCGAACAAGTAATAAAGTGTAAGTAGAGTATCGTCCCACAGAGACTGAGATACCGAGAAGTGACGATCAACTGCTGTAATAGTTGCGTGAACAGAAAGTAAAATCTGATTGGGTTGGAGGTTTTTGTGATTACGCTAAATAACAACAAAGTAAACAGAGTGTTGAAGTTGTAAGAAGAAATCAGTAAGAGAATAGGTTGAACTCATAATCATTCTTAAGCATATCAATCCCCCAGTTGTTTCACACATTGCTATAGCATCTATACTGCACAGCTTCTGCAATGCTATAGCATAGATGCTATTTACACTGCTATTCAGCTAACCCACCACTATAGTCTATCGAAGCTTCCGCGTCCGATACATGTAATACTAACTTTACTTCTCCCATATGCCTATGGAAATTTTCTAGTTAGATCAACATTACAAAGCAAGGTGTTATGGTTATGAGCGGTAGACCCATTCCTGAAGCCTACAATAATAGGTCAAGCCTTGCACCAGCCTGCCTAGCAATCATTGTTTCTCAGAGGTCTAACCCCGACTCCTTTCCAGTAAGCCGAGGCCACTAATCTTCCCTTAGCTTCCTCTAATCGACAAGAATTTAAATTACTGATAAGCAAACTGAATTTATTTAATTAAGACTAGCAACTAGGTTCATTCCAAACTTAAGAAATCATTCTCGCTCAGCCATAGGAAATTTAGTTTATGACTGACAAGGGAAACACAAAACAGATAACAACAAAATGACCCATGATCAAAAGATTAAAATGAAAGAAAATAGAAAGCTTGACGAAGTTTCTGACGGCGTGGAAGAAGCCCTGTCACGTTACCACTCCACCTCTTCTTCTCTCCATCTCACTGCAAGGAAGGATGCTGGGTTCTCTTGAGGGTTTCGTGCCTTGTGAACTCTCTCTTTCTTCTTTCGAGTCTGGCCAGATATGAATGGGATTAGGCTCTCAACGACTCGACGACCTCCCTAGGGTTAGCTTGTTGTTTCCTTATATAATCAGGCTTTCTTGCGGTGTAAGTTCCAGCAAGCTGGGCCTTCCTAATCTGTCGAGGACCGATCGTATCTATCTTCCAATTTGTGATAGATTGATTCTGCTGATCCTACGGGATTCTTCAAATCTTTTAGTTCCGATCCTCCGCATCTTCTATTTCAATACATCAGCAATCTACCTTTTATCCTCAACCTACACTATACTTCCTGAAACAATCTTGACAAAAGATCAGAATATATGCCGCATAGCACTGCATCACTTACTATGCTATAGCTTAAGGGATGCATTGTATTGCACTTCGATAAGGCTATCTTAATGCTATAGCACAACATCAGCTATGTTATGCGACTTCCTTATAAAACCTCACAAGTTGTTTCTTTCTTAGCACATGTTTAGGATGTAAACAGAATTCACCCTTAAGTTTCTTGTACAATGAATAAATGCCTTTTTGCTAGGATTACATGCACTTAAGATCATATTCACCATATAATTCAGTCATAAAATACAGGGAAAACATGGCATAAATCATGCTCATCAACAGGTCAGTGGACCTAGTATGTATAAGCCGTGGAATTAAAGTGCCAATGGAAAAGGGCCACATAAGACCTATACGGTATAAATCCGATTGGAAAAGATACCACCTAGCTATGTCCTATGGTATGGAACAATTAGCTGAGCAAAAATCACTAGTGCAAAGAAAAGCTTTAAGACCGCCCGTTTAGACTGGAGTATTGACGCACCGGTCTTAAAAGTATGACCGGTGGCAGTTTTAATATAAAGAACTTGTTGGACCGGATCCTTTCTTAATAGATCTTAAATATATTATTCAGACCGGTAAACAAAACAACCGGTCTTAAAAATGTTATTAAAAAAATTGAAATATCAATTACTTTTTAGAAAAATCTCATACAACCGGACTTATATTTTATGCGGTCCAACAATAAAAGGAAAAATTTAAATATAAAGGTCTAAAACTTTTAAGACCGGTTATATATAAAAGACGGTCTTAAAGACGACTAAGCCATGTTCGGGAAGAGTTCCAAGAATGTCGAGAGATAGGGAGCCTCTCAAGGATTAAGTAACTCAGCTATACGGATCAGAGGACTCAGTATGTATAAGCCATGGAATTATAGTGCCAATGAAAAAGGGGTACAAAAGACCTATACGGTGTAAATCCGATTGGAAAAGATGTCACCTAACTATGTCCTAAGGTATAGGATAATTAGTTTAGTGAAAATATGACGGTATAAGTAAGTATACTGCATTTTTAGGGCAGTCAGGTATGCCCTGCGTTTTTGAGAAAACATTGGTATCCGTGAAGAAAACTCGAATAAAACCTGGGCAGGATCTCTAGCAAGCACTGATAAAGTAACTTTAATAAAGTAATGTCAAGATGACTAATGATGACGTACTTTTGTGTTGGCCAAATAGAATGGTGACACATTTCCCTTCATGATTATAAAAGTTAAGAGTAATGATGATAGTAGGACACTGGCGTTTTTGGGTTGGATGTTTGACTTTTTGTCACCACGAAGTACGAGGTAATTATGAGACATTAAAATATACATTTCTTGCTCCCCAAAAATAAAGAAAAACGTGCAGCCACATCAAGGGAAAAGGAACAGTTGATCCGGCCCCACACAAGTACAACTGAGTGGCACAAGTTACGAGGAAAAGGGTAACCGTTAAAAAGGAGCTAAGCGGGACTGGTTAGGGTTTTCCGGAGTCGGGCCCAGATCCCTGAACACAAAGAGAGGGCAAAATTGTTGGGCTAGATGAGAGAGAAACCTAACTTGGAGGGCAAGAAAAAGGTCACATCAAGTAATTATGAGGAGAGAAAAAATAAAATAATCTAGATTAATCTAGACCACACAATTTGAATCTGACATGACAGTTGAATGACATGTAATTATGACTCTAAAAGGTCATTAATGGTGCATCCAAGGGCATATTTTATGGGTCCCACTGACTTGGGGAGAAAGTAGTGCAAAATGACCGTTTTACCCCTGCACCAAAAACCTACACCTAGCTAGCAACCTCAAAAACAACCATCAGGGGCAGTCTTGGGAATCTAATTTTTGGGCAGAAGAGGGCACCATTTTCAGCCAAGAATTCTCTATAATTCTTAAGAAACAAATCAAGAAAATTATATTTAAATCTAAGACATTCTTTCGACCATTGGGTAATAACCAAAGTTGGACAACAGCCTTCACCCTTGAAGCCTATATAAGGACACCTCCCCTTCATTTTCCACCTGCCAAGCACAAGTCCAAGGTGAGAAAGAAGAGGGTCCAGCTGAAGGTATTGATCCAAGGGAGGAGGAAGCCACACGCAATTGAAATTCTAAGGTAAGCTTCTCACCAACAACCTAGCAACTCTTATTTCTGCCCTATGGTGTTTTCATGGAGATGCAGTGGGATTTCCATATTTCTGAGGTTTTAATTGAGTCCAGAACATTTTTTTGTGTGGGGATAAGTGGGATCACCTTCTTCAAAACCCGAAAGAGCTTAAGTCTTTAATATACGAAAATCTGCCAACTCTTGTGGTTTTTGGGCAGCAAAGGGAAAATGATGGTTTTGAAGTAGTAAATGAAGCTAAAATGCTTTGAACATTTACATGGTAAAAGTATACATTCTTAGGATGATTTCGGTATAAGATTTCGTGTCATTTGGATTTTCAAACCGAGAGTTCTTTAAGGCTAACAATGACCTAAAAACATGGTTTTTCTCTCGGACTAGTGGCCAAAGTTTGGAAACCAGGAAAGGATTCGAACCCATTTGACCTTGGAAAATATTTTTCCTATAAAATAGACATCCTAAGGGTTATAAGTCCACTGATTTCATGTCAAAAATATTTTTTTAGAATTTATTAAAAATATTTGAAGTTGGATCACCGATTCTGGAATTTTTGGACAAAGGGGCGAATTTCATCTTTTGGAAAAGGGAACCTATATAAGTATTGTAATGGGTTATGTTTGTTAGTTCTCAAGGTTTCCATGATTACAAGACTTGAAATCATTTAAGGTTTTGAATCATGTTTAATCATATGCATTCATGAGTACTCGAGAATGATATTGTAATACTTTAGTATGGTTGGTCTAAGATATGTGCTTAAGTGTTTCAGGAATCAATACTTGAGTACTGGTAAGATATACTCGAGTATTGGTTTAACAGATAAAGTATTGCACACTGGGTCTGATATGCTACTCGAGTATGGTTTGTGGATACTTGAGTATTGACTAGCCAGATCAACAATTGCAGACTACTTCTAATATGATACTCGAGTATTGGTTCTTGAATACTCGAGTATGTGACTTCATTGCCAACATTGATCTTCACATATCAGAGCAATTCTCAAGTATGAGGTAAGTGATACTTGAGTATGGGTAAGATACTCGAGTATGGGTAAAGTAATTCTCGAGCATGCTTAGTTCCAATACGATACTTGCTCTCGGGATGTCTAATACTCGAGTATGGAACATGTGATACTCGAGTATGTGCATGATGCTTGAGTATGTTGAATTGAATTCCCAAGTATGACCTGCTAATGTGTTTCACTCAGTTCATTTCTTTAAGAGAAATACAGGTGATACTCGAGTATGGTTAAGATCAAAGCCTCTGGTATATCTGAACCACAGAGCTACTCGAGTATATAAGTATGGCTACTCGAGTATGATATATCAACAAACACAAATCATCTGTAACTTCATTCGAATGATTTGATTACTGGTTTATATCTTCCTATACATCATTCAATATTATTTGTGATATCATTAATCACCTTGAGTGATTTTCATATGTTTAACCAATGTTTGAATTTTGATGAGCTGTCAAGCATGGAGAGTTTCGTGAAATAGAGACAACGCACTGAATCCAATTAAGGCTAGCCCATTCTGCCGAAATAGGCGCGGATGCGTAAATACTCTCAATGGACATATTCCAACATTAAAACGGACAAAATCAAACCCTGCAATGGTCTTCAATCTTCAACTACTATAAATACTCAAAGGATTGAATTCATCAAACACGAACAAACGCATACACAGACAAAGCACTCAAAGAGATCAATTTCTATTCTGTTTATATCTTCGGATACTATTGAGCTTCAGTGGTGATTATTCATCTACTCTGTGAGAGAGTTTTATCATTTGTTTTACATTCATTCAAATCTCAAGATAGTGGTATCTTGAGTGTGGGTGTACTATTACAACTTATAAGGGGGAGTGAGTCCTAGGGAGAAAGGATCATCCTGAGTTACAAAGTGTGTAATTGTATTTGTGAGTTAGTGAAAAAACCCGGAGTGTATGGGTACTAGACGTAGGTCAAGGAGTTGGACCAAACCAGTATAATTCCTCTGTGTCATTTCTCTTTACTTCTTTACTGATTTCATTATTGATCCATCATACTGCGAAAGAATTATTTGAGATCACCTATTAACCCCCTCTAGGTGATATTCCACCTTCATTTGGTATTAGAGCTCAGTTTCTCAGTTGGGCTTAACATCCCGAGAAAGATCATAGAAGGAATATTGCATGATGGAGCCTCTATCAATCGTCCTCCTGGTTTCAACGGAGAACAATATTCCTTTTGGAAAGCCAAATTTATAGTCTTCGTTATGGCGACTGAATTTGGTCTATGGAATGTGTTCGAGAAAGGTGATTATAAACCATCTGTCACTAAAGATGGAGTTACAAAAGTCAATCGCAAAGAAGAGTACAATGAAAATGACAGAAGACTTGTTACTCTCAATAGCAAAGCTATCCTAATGCTTCAAAGCGCTCTTAGTCAACAAGAGTATTTCCGCATTTGCAATCTGACAAGTGCAAAAGATATGTGGAAAGCATTGGAGATTGCATACGAAGGAACTTCTGGTATAAAGGAGAATCGTATCAACACACTGACAACCGAATATGATCTCCTACGTATGAAGATCGGAGAATCCATAGGAGAATTTCAACTTCGTTTTACTCATTTGATAAATCAATTATCAGCTCTGGGTAAAACTTACGAGCAAAATTCTCAAGTCAGAAAAATCATCAATGTCTTAACTAAAGATTAGGAAGCTAAGGTCACAGCAATCGAAGAAGCCCGAGGAGAATCAATGCAATCAGTAGCTGCTCTGCTCGGAAGCTTATCTGAATACGAAAGTAAACTCAAATTCAAGAACGGCTTAGATGAAATCAACAACAATAGAAACAAAGGTGTTGCTCTGAACGCTGTGAAAGAAAAGGAGCCCAATGAGGAAGATGAGGATGACGATGAGAAGGCTGTGTTCATTCAAAAATTCAAAAAATTCTACAAAAGGGATCAAGGTTTCAGAAACAGATTTCAGAAAGGAACTTCTAGCAACAGATAAGAGTCCAAGGACAAAGAACAAATCATTTGCTATGAATGTGAGAAGCCGGTGATGAGCACAAATATTGCCATGTTTTCCCTATATTTCATGACTGAATTGTATGGTAAATAAAAGCTTAACTACAAACAATCCAAGCAAAAATGCATATATTCATGAAAGAGGGAACTGAAGGATAGAAACCATTTACATCCTAAACATGTGCTAAGAAAAGAGAAAATTACATTGTTTTTAAGAAAGAATGTATAGCAAAGCTGATACTATGCTATAGCATTCTGACAGCAACTCGAAGTGCAATAAAAGGCATCACGAAAGCTATAAAAAAGTAAAGGACGCATTGCTATGCGGCATATTTTCTGACCTTTTTATCTAGATAATGTCAGGGATAATAATGAAGGTCGAGAATGACACGTAGATTGCTGACGTAATAAAACAAACGATGCGGAGGATCAAAACAGAAAGATTTGAAGAATCCCGTAGGATCAGCAGAATCAATCTACTATA
Organism: Acacia melanoxylon; assembly: GCA_019022615.1. Classification (NCBI taxonomy): domain Eukaryota; kingdom Viridiplantae; phylum Streptophyta; class Magnoliopsida; order Fabales; family Fabaceae; genus Acacia; species Acacia melanoxylon. The sequence goes on from JAFJYJ010000111.1 coordinate 494,272, forward strand.
ATTAGAAGATGTGATAGATCTCGACAGATTTCGAAAGCCCAGCTCGCTGGAACTTGCGCCACAAGAAAGTCTAATTATGAAAGGAAACAACAAGTCAACCCTAGCAGAGAGTCGCGCAGAGCCAAAACGAGATTTCACATTCGGCAGACTCGAAAGAAGAGTGAGAGATTTCACAAGCACAAGAATTCCAGGATAACCCAACATCCTTCCTTGCAGTAAGATGGAGAGAAGAAGACGTTGAGTGGTGACGTGACAGGGCTTCTTCCACACCGTCGGAACTTCGTCAACCTTTCTGTTTTTTCCTTTTATTTTAGTAATTAGATCATGGGTCATTCTGTTACTATATGTTTTGTGTTTCCCTCGTCAGTCATGAACTGATTTTCCTATGGCTGAACGAGGATGAATTCTTAAGTGTTAAATAAACCCAGTTACAAGTTCTTAATTTAATAGATTTGGTTTGCTTATCAGTGAATTAATTACTAGTCGATTAGCGGAAGCTAAGGGCAAGATTTTTGGCCTCGGCTTACTGGCAAGGAGTCGAGATTAGACCTCTGAGAAATAGTGTTTGCTAGGCAGCCGGTGCAAGGCTTGACCTATTATTGTAGGCTTCAGGAATGGGTCTACCTCTCATAACCATGACACCCTGTGTGTAATGTAGATCTAACTAGAAAGTTGCCATAGGAATATGGAAGGAGTATAGTTAGTAGCATATGTATCAGACACGGAAGCTTCGATAGATTATAGTGGTGGGTTAACTGAATAGCGTTGTAGTTAGTAGCTATGTTGTAGCATTGCGGAAGCTGTGCAGTATGGATGCTATAGCAATGGGTAGAGCAACTGGGGGATTGATGCACTTAAGGGTGATTCCGAGTTCATCCTAACTTCTTACTGATATCTTCTTAAAACTACGATACTCTGTTTATTTATGTTATTAGCATAAATACAAAAACCTCTCAAACCAATCATATTTACTTTCTGTTTGCGCAACTATCATAGCAATCGAGCGTCACTTTTGGTATCTCAATCTACGTGGGACGATACTCACTTACACTTTATTACTTGTTCGGCGGTTCACTTGCCATCAAGGAAATCGACCAACAAGTTTTTGGCGCCATTGCTTGGGGGACCGCCGATACCCTTAGTGACGACGCCCTTTTGCTTAATAGTTGTGATTTACCTAATAAAAATCTCACTTTTTCTCTGTTCTTGATTTTCAGGTACATTTTATAGTGAATGTGCAACTCGCCTTCAGCCAACCTAGAGCCTTACGATCCTAAAATAGAACGCACCTACAAGCAAAGGCGTTGGAAGCAAAAGCAAAGAAGTCAACCTTTTAACTCATCAAGCATGGCGGATATGCCTGTCAACCACGAGCAGATAGTAATAAATGGGGATAACCAGGTCCCTCCACCTCCAAACCCAGATGTGAACAAAGCCATCATGGAATTTGGAATTCCAAATCTAAACAAGCTGAATTCGGCCATCACACTGCCAACCTTCAATGCAAGACACTTTGAAATCAAAGGTGTCATGATTCGAATCGAATGCGGCGGAAAATTTGGAGGACTTCCGTCGAAGATCCGCACCTGCACCTCAAGACCTTCATGGAGGTGTGTGATTCTTTTGTCATCCCAGGAATCTCACCCGACGCCGTTCAGATTAAATTATTCTCATTCTTACTAAGGGACAAGGCTCGGACGTGGCTTAACAACCTACCTGCTAATTCCATCACCACATGGAATGATCCGGGGGAGTAAGTTCTTGCTCAAATTTTTTCCACCTACTAAGAACGCTCAACTCGGGGGACATCACCAACTTCCAACAAAAATCTGGTGAATCTACCTATGAAGCCTGGGACAGATTTAAAGACCTCCTCAGAAAATGCCCACAGCACGGACTGTGCGAATAGGTCCAGTTAGAAACATTTTACAGAGGTCTCGATGGACAAACACAATCAATTGTAGACACCTCTTCTGGAGGATCCATCCTAATGAAGTCTTATGAAGAGGCTCACAACCTATTGGAGCGCATGGCCATGAACAGTCATCAGTGGCAAGCAGACAGAGCTACATCCTCCCGAACCGTTGCAAGAATACATGACTGCTCTCACAGCTCAAGTATCATCCCTGACCAATATGGTGAAAGGACTGACCCTTCCATCAAGCAACACATCGCTGCAACCATCTCAGGTAGCTTGTGTGTACTGTGGCGAAGAGCACTCTTACTCTCAGTGCTCCTCCAACCCTGAATCTGTAAACTTCGTCAACAACTTTAACAAGGGCAGTAACACCAACAATCCGTACTCAAATACATACAACCCCGGATGGAGGCAACATCCCAATTCTCATGGAATTCTCAAGGTCCACAAGCAGCAGGACAATCATCGGGCCTACAATACTCAAACCAAACATCAAACCCACCAGGGTTTACCAAGCAAGCACGGCAGCAGGGTGGTGAGTCAGACCCACAGCACTCTATGTTGACCCTTCTGAAGGAATATACGACAAAAAATGATGCAATAATTCAGAATCAGCAAGTAACCCTAAGAAATCTTGAAAATAGAGTGGGACAACTAGCTACTGCCCTTAACAATAGACCCTCAGGATCCTTGCCCAGTGACACTGAAGTCCCCAGGATCCAAGGAAGAGAGGAAGTCAAGCTGATAGAGCTCCGAAGTGGTAAAAGATTATAACCCAAGAAAGCAACCAAGCAACCTATGGTTGTCACTGATCCGAAAGATGAGAAATTTAAGGAAGGGCAAGGAAGCACTAAACAACTTATTGAAGATGAGCAGAGTCAACCAAGAATGTCACAACCGGAACAGGATCTCAGCACCGCAACATTACCTCCGCGTGCAGCACTGGATGATCACGTGCAATACCCAACAATGAGTGCTACCGCATCATCATCAAAGCATAATCGTGATCTCGGGCCTTCAAAGATGCTAAAGTAACCCCCACCTTTCCCACAAAGCCTACAAAAGCAAGGCTAAGAGAAACAATTTAAGAAATTCCTCGACATGCTACGGCAATTGCACATTAATATTCCTCTGGTGGAAGCTCTGGAGCAAATGCCCAACTACGTGAAATTTATGAAGGAAATTCGTCTAAAAAGAGAGACGATGGAAGAGTTTGAGACAAGGTAGCATTGACCCAAGACTGCAGTGCCATGCTAACAAATCGGCTACCTCTGAAATTAAAAGATCCTGGCAGCTTCACAATTCCCTGTGCAATCAGACCTCAATATTTAGGGAAAGCTCTGTGTGATCTGGGAGCTAGCATAAATCTCATGCCCATGTCTATTTTCAAAAAATTGGCAGTTGGGGAGAGGCCCACAAAAGTTACATTGCAACTGGCTGATCGCTCCATAGTTCTACCTGAAGGAAAGATCGAAGATGTTCTGGTAAAGGTGGATAAATTCATCTTCCCTGTGGATTTCATTATCCTGGACTTTGAAGAAGATCGCGATGTCCCGATTCTTCTGGGAAGACCTTTCATGGCAACTGGGCGTACGCTGATTAATGTGGAAAGAGGAGAACTTACTATACGTGTAAATGATGATCAAGTCACCTTCTCAATCCTTAAGACTGTGAGATTCGAAGACCCAGTGAGAAGTACTTGACCGAAGATGATGGAAAAGGCAAAGAGAGAAGCGATCGGCCCGTCCAAAGACTACCGCAAACATTAAATTGCTATAGCGAAGTCTGGCTGAAGACTTTAAAGCAAGCGCTATTGGGAGGCAGCCCAATTTCGTGGTTCTTTAGCATCACAGCAGGAGGGAACGAGTCCAACAGGGTCCATGCTACGGCATGCTACAAGGAATTATGGCCTCAGAACGGCAATACGGAAAAGCCCACTGAACGCTAGTCAGGTACGCCCCTCATCTCTAAAATAAACATTGTGTTCATGCGTTTGATTTATTAGGCCGCTCTTGTAGGCCCACTACGCGCCAACTAAGCTTAACTCATGGTCAAAAGATTCGTAACGGTTCACATTCAAAATTCTACCTCTATCTTGTCTATTCTCTTCTTCCTCTCCTCCTGTGTCTTTTCACAAGCACACCGACCCTCTCCCTCCATCTTCCCCTTACCCAACCACCATGCCTAGAGTCAAAAAGATGATGAGGCTTCACCAGGCTCCCCCACTGGTCTACATCCGCCGTCACCCCGACCCACCACCGGCACAAGCACCTGCCACTTTCGTACCCACTTCCTCGTCCTCCTCCTACTCCTCCGAATCTTTAGCTTCCATAAGCCCTGGCTCTACTTCCGACAAGGCCTATATAATCTCCAATGCACCCCTTTACTGGCATCCAGAAACCAATGCCAACTCCACGGACAAGTTCAGCAAACGTCTTCGTCTGTTGCGCACGGAGTTGAAGACCATCCACAGTGACCCACACGCATTCTCCGCTGCTCATCGTCGAGGTCCACCGATATCCCTCTCACAGTCACATTCAGGAATTTCGGTAGTCACCGGGTTGGACTACACCTCCTCTGATGAGGATACGACCAGCAGTGGCCCAGCACCGCCCGCTCCTCTTGCTCCTTAATCTTATTTTTGCTGCTTTATTCTAGTTGTTTATTTGCTTTTCTAACAATCTGCTAATGCCATGGGCGTTTGCCCCAGGGCAATTTTGTGAATGATGTTGGGATTAATTTGCTTCTCTTGCTCTTTATTTTCCACCCGACCCCTTGTTGCACGCCATATCTCTGATTATCGCTCTATTGCTGCTGCTGCAATGAGGGCATTGCATCGTTCTAGTGTGGGTGGGATAAAAGGTTTAATCTTTGATCTACTATTTCCATGTGTGTGTGATCCTAATTACTCTACATGTAGTTTTTGCACAAACTATTTTTTTTTTTCAAATTGCATGATAAAGTATGAACAAAATTTTGTCGCAATAAAAGGAATGTATGTATAACGGAGCATAGCATGATTGCCTAAGGAAACTGAACCTTTAGGCTTGGGAAAGTGACAGTGCTAGCTAATCTGATGCGGGGTAAAGTGGCAGTGAGGAAGTTTAAAGGGAACAACCTCCAATGGAAGGATTGAGTTGAGCTTAATTGTTATATTCTAAAGTGTGCATGTCTGCTAGCCCATGTTTGATCCTTGATTTGTCTTAGTTCTTTGATAAACTATCTGGCATTTGAGTTTGAAGTTCGTAGGATAAAGGCGTTCATGTCATACCCATCAATCCCATACACAACCCATTTATCATCATACAAGATAGACAGAAAAACTAGAAGAAAACTGTGGAAAATGCTAGGGTAGAGTGCTCCCATGAAATGCTGCAAAAAGAGCTGTTGTTTTGCTTATCCAAAAAAAGAGAGGAAAGACCTAGAATAAAGAGCAGCAAGAAATACAAAGTTCATGGAGGAGCACTCGGCTGAAGCCAAGATATTTGTCTACCTAATCTGCTATAGCATTCACCAACATTTCCCATCTCAAACTCTTATCCATCCTCACCATTGTAACCCAAGAAGTCCTTTTGATGAACGAATACTCAGATGCTAGGAAGCAATCTTAGAACTTTGACAAGGCTATGGAACTTCTGGGCCCGTATGACAAGAGAGAAACTAAAATCCCTTGGGTAAGAGAGCGTAAACACTGGACTTGAAAGCCTCTTGAGGCTTCTTCATCTAAGCAATACCATGCATTTTGAGCTATTAGTATTGGGCAGTGGGATTGCCGAATGGGGGACGTTAACTGAAAGCAATTGTGTAAGCAAGGGTTATACAGACAAGAGTACTATGACTATGATTTTTTGTTCCCTTAATCTTATTTTGCCTAGGAGTGCAAAAAGCTAAGTGTGGGGTATTTGATGAGCACAAATATTGCCATGTTTTCCCTATATTTCATGACTGAATTGTATGGTAAATAAAAGCTTAACTGCAAACAATCCAAGAAAAAATGCATATATTCATGATAGAGGGAACTGAAGGATAGAAACCATTTACATCCTAAACGTGTGCTAAGAAAGGAGCAAGTTACATTGTTTTTAAGAAAGAACGTATAGCAAAGCTGATACTATGCTATAGCATTCTGACAGCAACTCGAAGTGCAATAAAAGGCATCACGAAAGCTATAGCAAAGTAAAGGACGCAATGCTATGCGGCATATTTTCTGACATTTTTATCTAGATAATTTCAGGGATAATAATGAAGGTTGAGAACGACAGGTAGATTGCTGACGTAATAAAATAAAAGATGCAGAGGATCAAAGCTAAAAGATTTGAAGAATCCCGCAGGATCAGCAGAATCAATCTACTATAATCAGAAGATGCGATGGATCTCGACAGATTTGGAAAACCCAACTCGATGAAACTTGCACCACAAGAAAGTCTGATTATAAAAGGAAATAGCAAGTCAACCCTAGCGGAGAGTCACGCAAAGCCAAAATGAGATTTCACATTCGGCAGACTCGAAAGAAGAGTGAGAGATTTCGCAAGCACGAGAATTCCAGAATAACCCAGCATCCTTCCTTGCAGTAAGATGGAGAGAAGACGTGGAGTTGTGACGTGACAGGGCTTCTTCCACGCCGTCGGAACTTCGTCAAGCTTTCTATTTTTTCCTTTTATTTTAGTATTTAAATCATGGGTCATTCTGTTACTATCTATTTTGTGTTTCCCTCGTCAGTCATGAACTGATTTTTCTATGGCTGAACGAGGATGAATTCTTAAGTGTTAAATGAACCCAATTGCAAGTTCTTAATTTAATAAATTCGGTTTGCTTATCAGTGAATTAATTACTAGTCGATTAGCGGAAGCTAAGGGCAAGTTTTTGGCCTCGGCTTACTGGCAAGGAGTCGAGGTTAGACCTCTGAGAAACAGTGTTTGCTAGGCAGCCGGTGCAAGGCTTGACCTATTATTGTAGGCTTCAGGAATGGGTCTACCTCTCATAACCATGACACCCTGTGTGTAATGCAGATCTAACTAGAAAGTTTCCATAGGAATATGGAAGGAGTATAGTTAGTATCATATACGGACGGAAGCTTCGATAGATTATAGTGGTGGGTTAACCAAATAGCGTTGTAGTTAGTAGCTATGTTGTAGCATTGCGGAAGCGCGTGCGATATGGATGCTATAGAAATGGGTAGAGCAACTGGGGGATTGATGCACTTAAGGGTGATTCCGAGTTCAGCCTAACTTCTTATCGATATCTTCTTAAAACTACGATACTGTTTATTTCTATTGTTAGCATAAATACAAAAACCTCTCAAACCAATCATATTTACTTTCATTCCGTTTGCGCAACTATCCTAGCAATCGAGCGTCACTTTTTGGTATCTCAGTCTCTGTGGGACGATACTCTACTTACACTTTATTACTTGTTCGACTGGTTCACTTGCCATCAAGGAAATCGACCAACACCAGGACATATCAATTCTGAATGTCCTCAGCTGAAGGATAAGGAAAAGGAGAAAAAAAATATTCAATCATTTCAAGAAGGAACCTTACGTATGTGCCATATGGGGAGATAGTTCTTCAAATGAAGAGAATGACGAAGAAGAAGTAGCAAATGTCTGTCTAGTTGCTGAAGAACAAGCTGAAAATGACGATGAGGTAAGTGACTCTGAGCCTACATATGATGAGCTACTTTCTGAGTATATTGAACTGCATTCTGAGTTTAGAAAATTTGCTAAAGAGCTTATTACTTCAAGGAATAAAATCAAACTACTTGAGGAACAAGCTAAAGATATTCCTCTGGCTTGCGAAAATCGTTTATGTGAAAAATGTCTTGATCTTGAAAAGAAAAACATTAAACTTACACATACTCTTGAGAAGTTCACTAAAGGTAGTGAAATGCTCAAAGTTATTTTGAAAGATCAAAGATTTACAAATGATCGATCAGGTATAGGATATAATCCCATTTTTGACAAAAAGAAAGGGAAATAGAAAAGTGGAGGAAAATCTTACTTAAACTACTTTCAGAAGTCGGTTCATTTTTCAAATCCCTTTGCTCATTGTAACTATTGTAATCGTAAGGGACATAATACTTCATCTTGTTTTCATAAGAAATATAGAAAAGATAAACCTATTGGTAATTATCAATGGGTACCTAAAGGAACCTATATATTTCCTGAAGCTCGAACTAACGCGAAAGGACCCAAGAAAAGATGGGTAGCTAAGGCTTGATCTTATGTGAATGACAGGTATGTCTGAGGGCATCAAAGACCAATAAATGGTATATTGATAGCAGGTGCTCCAGACACATGACAGGATATCAATCCAAGTTCATGACGATGAATGCAAGGGATGGTGGCAAAGTAACCTTTGGGGGAAATCAATCCGGAAAGATTGCTGGAATTGGCGAAATTGGTGAAAAAGGAAAACCCATGATCAAAGATGTATATTATGTAGAAGGATTATGCCATAATCTCCTTAGTGTAAGCCAAAGTGCAGACAAGAACAACTGGATCATTTTTTATTCAGAAGAATGTCTCATCGTGAACAATGATGATCTTCCAATTGACAAAGGTAACCTTAAAACCATGTTCAAAGCATCAAGAGAAGGTAACTGCTATACATTAAGTCTTCCTAAAGTGAATTCCGACAATTGTTTTGTTGGCAACTTGGATGAAAGCTGGCTATGGCATAAGCTTCTAGCTCATGTGAATATGTTCCAATTAGACAAGTTGCTAAGGAAAGATTTAGTTTTTGGATTACTAAACTACGTTTTAAAAATGACATGATTTGTGATTCTTGTCAAAGAGGTAAACATACTAAATCTTCTTTCAAAAACAAGTTTGAAATCTCGACTAATAGACCTCTTCAATTACTTCACATGGATTTAGTCGGAGCAGCAAGAGTTAAAAAGCCTTGGTGGCAATTTGTACACTCTAGTTATTGTTGATGATTTCTCTTGATTCACATGGACTATATTTTTACCATCTAAAGATGAAACATTTGATCTATTCGTTGTATTTGCCAAGAAAATACAGAACGAGAAAGGTATGTGTATTTTAGGTATACGGACGGATCATGGAGGAGAATTTGAAAACCATGCCTTCAGGGAGTTTGTGATGCTCATGGTATTGATCACAATTTCTCCTCTCTAAGGACACCACAACAAAATGGTGTGGTTGAAAGGAAGAATCGTGTTCTCACTGAAATGGCTCGTGCAATGCTAAATGAGAACAAGACCTCTCAAGTCTTTTGGGCGGATGCGATGAGTACTGCATGCTATGTATCAAACAAAGCATATCTTCGGAAGAAACTAAACAAGACTTCATATGAACTGTATAAAGGAAGAAAGCCAAATCTATCACATCCATGTATATTTGGATGTAAGTGCTTCATCCATAACAATGGTAAGGATAACTTGAAAAAATTTGATCCTACGTCCGACGAAGGTATCTTTCTTGGTTACTCCAATAGAAGTAAAGCTTACAGAGCATTTAATTTACGAACACGTATTGTAGAAGAATCAATTCATGTTGTGTTCTGTGAATCTAACCCTGATAAATCTCTTGATGAAGATGAACCTATTTTTCAAACTCAACCAATTTCAAAAACTCCTGTTCCTGAAAATTCAGAAAACATCCTAGAAGTTGAACCTGAAAATGTTTGTGAAGATCGTTCTCAATCTCAACCTCATGCCTGGAAATACAGTAGAAGTCACCCATTAGATCAAGTAATAGGTGATGTGAGTAAAGGTGTGAGAACCAGAAAAAGCATTTTAAACGAAGTAACTTTCTCAGCTTTTATCTCAGAAATTGAGCCCTCTAAGATTGATGAAGCCCTATCAGATAATGATTGGGTTATAGCAATGCAAGAGGAGCTACATCAATTTGAAAGAAATCAAGTTTGGGACTTGGTACCTAGGCCTAAATACCATCCAGTCATTGGCACCAAATGGGTATTCAAGAACAAATGAGATGAATCTGCAATCATAGTTAGAAACAAGGCTAAATTGGTTGCCAAAGGCTATAATCAAGAAGAAGGTATTGATTATGAGGAAACATATGCTCCAGTGGCTAGATTGGAAGCTATACGAGTACTCTTAGCCTTTGCGTGTATCAAAGGATTCAAACTTTATCAAATGGACGTTAAAAGTGCTTTTCTTAATGGTTTTATTCAAGAAGAAGTATATGTAGATCAACCTCCCAGTTTTGAAAGTGAATCTCATCCTGATTATGTTTTCCGATTGAAAAAGGCTTTATATGGTCTTTAACAAGCTCCTAGAGCTTGGTATGAGAGATTAAGCAAATTTCTTCTTGATCAAGGATTTGTTAGAGGAAAACCAGACACAACACTTTTTATTAAAAGTAATAAACTCAATGAAATTTTAGTTGTGCAAATTTATGTGGATGACATAATCTTTGGTGCTACTAATGTTACCTTGTGCAAGGAATTTTCTAAGATAATACAGGGTGAATTTGAAATATCCATGATGGGTGAGCTCAACTACTTTCTTTGTCTACAAATCAAGCAACGTAAGAATGGCATTTTCATCTCCCAAACCATGTACCTAAGAGATTTACTGAAGAAGTATGGTCTTAATGAATGCAATGGAGCAAATACACCAATGAGCTCAACTGCTACCTTAGATGCTGATGAGAAGGGTAAAGATTACAACATCACAAGATATAGAGGAATGATTGGGTCATTACTCTATCTAACAGTAAGTAAACCCGACATTTAGTTCAGTGTTGGGATGTGTGCTAGATTCCAATCAGCGCCTAAAGAGTCTCATGCTGAACATGTGAAGAGAATATTCAGATATCTAGCTAATACAGAAGAATTGGGATTGTGGTTTCCCAAAGGTCAATACGAGCATCTTGTTGCATACTCAGACGCAGATCATGCCAGATACAAGACGGATAGAAAGAGCACAAGTGGTCAATGTCAATTCTTTGGTGGCTCACTTGTTTCCTGGTTTAGCAAGAAACAAACAACTGTCTCAGTGTCATCAACTGAAGCTGAATATATCGTTGCATCAAGTTGTTGTGCTCAAGTACTTTGGTTAAAATAACAACTTAGAGACTTGGGTATCAATCTCAAGGAAATTCCAATTTTATGTGATAACACTAGCACAATAAGCTTGGCAAAGAATCCAGTGCAACATACCCGAACCAAGCATATTGATGTTAGACATCACTTTATAAGGGATCATGTTCAGAAAAAGGATGTTAAAGTGATGTTTATTCCAACTCATCTTCAACTTGCTGATATCTTCACCAAACCATTAGCTAAGGAGCAATTTACATTCATTAGAAGATAATTAGGAATGGTGAACCCCAATGAGTTGTAAGTAATGTTAATATGTTGTTCAAGTTCTGATGATTATACATTACTAACTTAAGCATCGGAGTATCTTGTTTTTTTTTGCAGGATGCTCAAAGAATAACACTGTTGCTAGTTCTCTATATGTTTTGATGATAACTGACAATTGTAAACAAAATAGGAAGTTTTTCTTTTGGTAAGTTGAAAAACTTACTGTCAAAGAAAAACTCGAGTTTTGGTTCAAAACTCGAGTTTTGATCTTACTGAGAAAATCCTGGAATAAGCAAAACCGCCAGTTTTCAGAGTAAACTTCAGTTTTCACCATACAGAGACTTCTCAATATTTTTTGTAAGAGACAAAACTCCAGTTTCATTGAAAACTTGAGTTTTGGTCATACAGAAAGTCTCCAAAATTTTAAGATTGTGAAAACTCCAGTTTTGGTACAAAACCGTCAGTTTCCAATTTGGCATGAGTTTTCCAAGTTTTACTAAGATTTGTGAAAACTCAAGTTTTGGTTCAAAACTCGAGTTTTGACTTGGCCGAGAACTCTCAAAGTTTACACAGTTTTGAAAACCACCGGTTTTGGGGAAAACCTCTAGTTTTGACTTAGCACAGTTTTTTTTCTCTCAAAGTTTTCATGATTAAATGAAAACTCAAGTTTTGATTGAAAACTCGAGTTTTGTCCTAGCAGAAAGCATTCATGTTTTACCCAGATTTAAAACCGCCAGTTTTCATGAAAACCTACAGTTTTGATTTGGCCCAGTTTTCTTTTAAGTTTTCATACTTAAATGAAAACTCGAGTTTTGGCCAACTAGAGAGCATTGCAGTTTTTCAGTGATTTAAAAACCGCCAGTTTTGGAAGAAAACTCAAGTTTTGATGTTTTGGACTAAAAAAGGTGTTTCATGATAAAAGTCCAAAACTCGAGTTTTCATAGTAGAGTTTGAAATTCGAATCTGACGAATTTGTGAAACCTTCTTGTTTGATCTTAATACTAACTACTATCATTCTTTAATATTCCTAGCTATGTTTAACCACTTTGTTAGTGAGTTTTAGATGTTTTAAAGGATATTAAATGAAGGTTAAAAGCAAAAGCAAAAAGTATCGTCAGCACATTAAATGCAAAACCCAGAAAGCTTGCATACTTTTGGGTAATCCTTCTGCACACGCTTGTAAAGGTTAATGTCTGCTTTCCACATCCAGTAGCTGCTATTCCAACGGACTAATATTCAAGAAGTCAACTCTGAACTTCTATACAACTGGATTAAGCAAAGAATAGAGAGAGAAGAAGACCTAAGCACATCCTAATCGTTCCTGAATGTCTCCAACGGTTACATTAGGAATTACAACGGTCATTTAATGCACTCTTAGTATAAATAGAGCTGCATTCAAGTCTTCTCAACTAACACACCTGCTGGAAACGAATTGCATTCTAGTTTTACAACTACTCTTTCAGTTTTCACTTGTAAAGTATCTTCTGATACATTAAGCTTCAGTGTTTATCATTATCTACTCTTAGAGAGAGTTCACTGATTGTAAATCATTTATTGTAAAGAATCTCAAGTCTGGGGACTTGGAGATTGGGATATTGATTGCAACTTGTAAGGGGGACTAAGTTCTAGTGAGAGAATTACTCTTGAGTTACAAAGTGTGTAATCAATCGTGATAGTGAAATCTCAGAGTGTCTGGGGACTGGACGTAGGTCAAGAAGTTGGACCGAACCAGTATAACTCTCTCGTGTTTTGCTATTCTTCCCTATCCTCTGACCAGCTCTGTTTTAGTATTCAAAAACAGAGCAATTTCGAAAGAATTTTTAAAATCCCCAATTCACCCCCTCTTGGTGATTAAGCTCCACTTTCAACTGTTTTGATAATACCCGAGTATATGTAACAATACTCGAGTAATATCAAGATTTAATCTGTGAAATAAGTGCAATTCATGTGACAATACTCGAGAATGCCACTAACATACTCGAGTAATATCGGGTTTTCATTCTTCGTTACAAGGAAGAATAATCAATACTCGAGTATTTAGGAGACATACTCGAGTACTGGCAAGGCAGAGACACAATGAAATTTCAGAAATAGCTCATACCCAAGTATTCATAGGGAATACTCGAGTAATATCGAACTGAAGACTTCTACCGATGGATCATCACAATACTCGAGTAGGTAAGTACAATACTCGAGTACTGATCCCTGCCATCTGAGAAACTTATCTCTAAATCATCTACCTGATGCTCAATGATCCATTTATCCATCAAAGAAATTCAAGTGTTCACAAAACACACTTGAAAAGAGGTATTTCTGTACTTATTTTGATCAATTTAAATATCTCGGTGTATTACATACTTGAGTATTAATTGATAATGCTCGAGTAGTGGAGCAATACTGGAATACTCGAGTACTGTTGGGCTACCCTGCATTTAAGTTCTTCCATCGTTTCATTTTATTTCACTTCGTTTCCTTCTCTCTTGTTCTCTCCTCATTTTTTTCCTAACCCTATTCTTCCTCCATCATCATCACCAGCGACCTCCGTTAACCCGCCATCAATCTTACCTTTTCGACCGTTGGTCTCCCTCCATTCCTTTCATTTCATCTCACCAAGCTCTCCTCCGTCAGATTTCTCTCAGTCGAACATCGCACACAAATGGCACAATCCTCGTCAGAATCCTCCAAACAACCATTGACGAAGAAACCTCGTTCGACCTACCAACAGAGACCCAAATTACCTCAGCAATCCAAAGCAAAATCCAAATCAGTTTCTATTGCTGAACCCTCTCGCCCTATTACTAGATTCCAAACCGACTCCTTACCATCTAGTAGAGGAAATAGCAAAACCCAGTCTCAATCTCAGTTGAAAACCGCGACTTCTAGAGGTACATTATCATTCAACGACTCTGATGAAGTGTTTCACGAATGACGTTCTAAAAGCCTTGAGGACAGAGTTCAAAAGCCCCAAAATTCAAAGAAACAGAAAGCTTCAAGAGGACAGAAGCACAATCTTGTTAGCACAATTGGACCCTACACTTCAAAGCTCATTGGACAGATTAGTGCACTCACCGCCCTCCTGGTATGTGCCAAGATCCTCTGATTCTTCCAAATGACAATGCTTTTGTAGTAAACTATGGTAGCATGCCATTCTGTTCAACTGTCTATTTAAATCTAGAAGATTTAAAGAAAGATTGCAATCTGGACCTTACTCCATGGCTTAAACAATACATGCCCCTGCTAGAAATTCAAACACCTTATTCTCCACAAGTTGTCAAAGTCTTTTATCATAATATGTATGTGGAAAAGAAGGTTCATGACCACGATGAGGATGTATTGATCACTACTGTTAGAGGGAAGAAAATTAAGATTTCTGCTAAGAATCTTAACTCTCTTTTTGGATTTACAAATGTGCCTGAAGATCCTCCCAAGCTTTTTGAGTCTGAGTGCTTCTAGATTTTATTGCCTCATGAAGAATATGATGGGAATCCTTCAAAATTCAAGCTTGGCCAAATGTCTGATACATATAGAGTACTCTGGTATCTATATAGTCGCAACATGGTAAACAAGGGACAGAGCTGTACACATTTTGTGCTTAAGGATTACCAATTGTTTGCCTCTATTATAGCTAAGGAACCAAGGAACTTGGGTAAGTGGATTATCTCATAGATGTCATACTTTCTATCCACCTCTGGTGCTTCCAAGAAGAACACAATTCCCTTTCCCAATCTAGTATCTCAAATCCTTGGCTACAACAACATCTGGTATCTTCTAGCTAATGATAAGGCCGTATTTCCAAAGCCATTTGATAAATCACATCTTCTCTATATCAAGATCTCTTTCACCGAGGCCACTGGCAAGAACAAGGAGAAGCTAGTTAAGGGCCCAGTGCCTACTTCCTCCAAGCAACCTGAAGAGGCACAATCATCTCAAGCTGGCACTCACTCTGCTCCTCCACCATCTTTCACTCAAGCTTCCATTCAGAACCTAGTCAATGCTTCTATTCACAACACTTTAAACCCATTTATGGAACACTTTCAGAAGCTCAATACTCAGTTGCTCACTGCCATGGCAAATGAGATGAAAGCAATGGCTAATTTTGTTCAGTCCAAATTTCACTCACAAAACGAGGAAATGAGAAAGGAATTTCAAGTGTTGGCTGACGGGCAGAAGGCTCTTCATCAACGTATGCTCGCTATAGAGAAGACCATAGACGACTTAGGAATCAAGCTTTATTCCCCTCCCTCTACTATACCTCTTGTGGCTTCTACTTCTGCTCCTACTGTACCGGTCTCTGATCCTGTCTTTACTCCTCCTATTGATCCTATTCCTCTTGTCTCAAATCCTACTCCTACCTCTGATCCTACTGAGAGGCCAGCATCCCCCTCTTTGATGGATGACAAAGGGGGAGAAGAAGCAAGCTAGAAGCTAGATTAGATGTTTCTTTTTGTCTTTTTGAATTTGCTAAATGCTTAGAGACTTGCAGTCATTAAATCTTTTTGATGTATTTATGAAGCACTTTTGAAGCTTATTCTGACTTATGCTTACTGTGAAACTCTTTTGCATTCTGATGTAATGTGCTTTAACAATATGTATTTGATATCTATTTTGGGTACATTTTGGTATGTATCATGAATTTTGATTAACTTCTTGACTTATGAAATGCAACTACATTATGGCTTGTTTCACATTGTTCTGATCTTAATCATTCTTGCCTCCACTGATATCAAAACCTAAATTTCATTTCAAAACATCTATCCAAGTGTTGTCATCATCAAAAAGGGGGAGAATGTTAGTTCTCAAAGTTTTGATGATAACAAGACTTGAAATCATTTAAGGTTTTGAATCATGTTTAATCATATGCATTCATGAGTACTTGAGAATGATATTGTAATACTTGAGTATGGTTGGTCTAAGATATGTGCTTAAGTGTTTCAGGAATCAATACTTGAGTACTGGTAAGATATACTCGAGTATTGGTTTGACAGATAAAGTATTGCACACTGGGTCTGATATGCTACTCGAGTATGGTTTGTGGATACTTGAGTATTGACTAGCCAGATCAACCATTGCAGACTGCTTCTGATATGATACTCGAGTATTGGTTCTTGAATACTCGAGTATGTGACTTCATTGTTACACCCCTACCGGCCTCACCCTTTCGGGTGGCGGGTTAGAGGATTTCCCTTTATTTAATTACCTCCCCTTATTACTTAGTCCAGTTAACTTATCACAGAGTTAGCACAGCAGAGCACATGATTTGGCTTGGACAAGTCTGATACACTGATAAACATTTATAACACAAGTGGCATGTAAGTCCCCGGAGGGTTAATACAGTCATCCAAAACAGAGTACTAATCATAAATAACAGTAACCCAAAATATAGAGTACAGGATGAGATAGGGCATCCCCTATTTCTTCAATTCACTGTGCACGCCCTACCTTCTTCTTTTCGCCTTCACCGCTACTGCTTACCATTCCAACCCTGTATCTCCAAAATGGCCTGGAGTTCAAAGTTGAACCCCAGAGTAACTGTTAGACTCAAATACAATATGTATGCAATGCATGTAATGTCAATCAACATCAGGAATGATTATTCTGCCTCTGGCACAATGAAACTGGCATGCATTTCTGCCTCGGGCACAATCCGCAGGACCGCCTGGTCATGACAGGCCCCCCGGAGCTGCAGCGCTACTGGGGCTCAGTAGCTAGGGTGGCCGACCCTAACTACTAACCCCAAGAGGTCTCAGTAGCCACCTATGAACACACAGTCACATAGGCTTCACCTACCTCATAACTTGGGCCTCAGTAGTGACCTAAGAACACACAGTCCAATAGGTACCACCTACCCTACATGCCAAGGGCCTCCGCAATGACCTAAGGACACGCAGTCCAATAGGTACCATAGCCCAATACACTCTGGACTGCAACAGTAACCCAAGGACATATAGTCCCATAGGTACTACAGCCCAATCCCTAACATGATAAAACACACATACAAGAGTAACATATAGTATGTAAGTCAACAGTTACTACCTGGCAAATTCTCGCAACTCGCGACTCTTCTCCTGACACTTGAGTATGTACGCCACACGTACTATTGCCCTAAACATAGCCAAACATCATGCCTTTAATCACAAGAACAAACTTTGCTTCAAGTTTCTTAAAATTCGCCGAGGCACCAGAATTTCCAGCACTTCTGTTTCAACTTTGCCAATTTTTAATTAATTCTAGAAAAATTGTATCGACATGAAATTAGTGGCCATGGAACCCTTAGGATATCTAATTTATATTAAAAATAACTTCCAAAGCCCTCTGGGTTCACGTCTTACTCAGAATTCCAAAACTTAGCCACTGGTCCGAAACAGAATCCATGTTTTTAGGTCATTTTTAGCCTTAAATAACTCTTGGTTTAGAAATCCAAATGGCACTAAATTTTAGTCTAAAATCCTCCTAAATATGTCTAATTTCACCATGTAAAATATCACAGTAAAATAAATCCATTTACTAATTTAAATCTGTTGATAAACACACGCGCCAGAAATCGCCATTAATGATTTTTGTATACTAATGATTTAAGCTTTTTAGGGTTTGGAAAAAGGTGATCACACTTAACCCTACAAAAAAAAATCTTCTGGACCCATTGAAGACCTCAAAAATATGAGAAACCCACTGCATAACCACGAAACACCACAGGGCAGAAGTGAAGAGAACTTAGTTGCCGGTTTAAGGACTTACCTCGGGATGTCGGTTGCGGGTGCTTTCCTCTTCTCTTGGAGCACAACTTCAGCTAGACCTCCCTCTCCCTTACTCTTGGCTCGTGTTTGGTGTGGGAAAATGAAGGGGGAAGGGTCCTATTTATAGACTCCAAGGTGGGGTCCTCATCCAATCTTGATCGCGATCCAACGGTTGAGAAAATTCCTTGGATTTTAAAATATGATCACTTAATTAAATTCTCAAGATTTCTAGAGGATTCTTGACCTAAAGTGGCGCCATTCTGCCCTATGGGAGTATTTCCATAATTGCCCTTGATGGTTGTTTCCAAAATTGCCCTTAATAGTGCTTTAGGTGTAGGTTTTAGGTGTAGGGGCAAAATGGTCATTTGCACTTCACTTCTACCAACTCGCGGGGCCCACAAAATCTACCTTTTAGGTGAGCCATAAATGACCTTTAAGTGCCATTATTACATGTCAATCTCAAGTCACATCGGATTTAAATTATGTGGTCCAGAATTTTCAGAATATTTTATTCTTTCTCTTTCTTCATAATGACATTATCTCTCTTCATAAATGCTTGACAAGATCTTCTTATTTCTCCTCTGGGCCTACAAAATTTCGCCCCCTACCATGTCTTGGGCTTGGGCCTGACTCCGGGAAGTCCTGTCCGGTCCCGCTTTGCTCCTTTTTGCCAGTTATACTTTTCCTCGTAATTCGTGTCCTTCAACTAGACTTGCGTGGGCCCGGGTCATCAATCATTTTTCCCTGACCACAAATGGATGAGACATAATACCTTGGGAATTAAGGAATCTTTATTCCGGTGTCCCGTATCCACCTTGTAATGCGTGCTACCCGATAAATCAACTTTTGGCTCTGAAATGCCACGTATCCGACGTAGCACTACTGCCACTGACTTTTCTTCCTGTACTTGGGCCGGATACCTATTCTCTCTTTCTTTCTGGGTTGAACACGCATATCCCATCCCATAGAGTTAGTGTCCTCGTCCTACTAATGTCTTTTGTCTTTTATCCATTATACGGGTTACAGCTTCGGGATTACTTCGGGCACAAGTTACCTCTCGATTGATCAGGGTTTCTTCTTATTAAGACTTAGCAGTTTCTCTTCTTAATCCTAACCATTGGTTCTTCATCTGAGGGCCTTTAAAATAATTTATACCAATAATTATAGAAAATAAATACTTCAAAATTAACTCAAAGCTTCATATTGCTATACAAACTTATATTACAGAAGTAGGGGTGTTACATTCATCGCCAACATTGATCTTCACATATCAGAGCAATTCTCAAGTATGAGGTAAGTGATACTCGAGTATGGGTAAGGTACTTCTCGAGCATGCTTAGTTCCAATATGATACTTGCTCTCGGGATGTCTAATACTCGAGTATGGAACATGTGATACTCGAGTATGTTGAATTGAATTCCCAAGTATGACCTGCTAATGTGTTTCACTCAGTTCATTTCTTTCAGAGAAGTATAGGTGATACTCGAGTATTGAGATTGGATACTCGAGTATGGTTAAGATCAAAGCCTCTGGTATATCTGAACCACAGAGCTACTCGAGTATATAAGTATGGCTACTCAAGTATGATATATCAGTAAACATAAATCATTTGTAACTTCATTCGAATGATTTGATTACTAGTTTATATCTTCTTATACATCATTCAATATTATTTGTGATATCATTAATCATCTTCTTGAGTGATTTGCAGATGTTTAACCAATGTTTGAATTTTGATGAGCTGTCAAGCACCGAGAGTTTCATGAAACAGAGACAATGCGCTTAATCCAATTAAGGCTAGCCCATTCTGCCGAAATAGGCATGGATGCGTAAATACTCTCAACAGACATATTCCAACATTAAAATGGACAAAATCAAACCCTGCAACGGTCTTCAATCTTCAACTGCTATAAATACTCAAAGGATTGAATTCATCAAACACGAACCAACGCATACACAGACAAAGCACTCAAAGCGATCAATTTCTATTCTGTTTATATCTTCGGATACTATTAAGCTTCAGTGTTGATTATTCATCTACTCTGTGAGAGAGTTTTATCATTTGTTTTACATTCGTTCAAATCTCAACAAACCAATGCATAGACAGACAAATCACTCAAAGCGATCATTTTTTTTACATTCGTTCAAACCTCGGACGACTCGATGGTACGTAAGCGTCTGGGGTTTGCCTTGTGGGGCGACTCGACGGCACGCGGGCGTCCGGGGCTTGCCTTGGTAAGGCAGCTCAACGGCATGTCGTTGTGTTTGTGATGTGATTCTGAATGCATTTGTGATATGTGATTTGATTTCCTGATTATGGTTACTAGCATGCACTGTACACATATTGTACTTGAGTTTAACAGTTACTCTGGGGTTCAATTTTGAACTCCAGATTGGTTCAAAAGATATAGGTGGTTTATGCTGAACTGTTCAGGAAGATGAGGGTAAGAGCAGTGAAGCTGAAGATTGAAGACATAGGGAATGTCCATCATAATTTGTATAACTATTTTAGGATGACTGTAAGAGTTATACTTACTATTCAGTATTTTCTTTGGACGATTGTACCCTTAACCCTACGGGGACTACTTAATGTTATTGTATGTACCTTTACCAGTATATTGTAGTTGTCCAAACCGATCATATGCTCTTCCGCGCACACTCTGATATTGGTTAAAAGGGAATAGTTAACAAAGGAAATGTATTAATAAAAACGGATCCCTCTAACCCGCCACCCGAAAGGGCGAGGCCGGTAGGGGTGTAACACTAAATATTGAAAAAATTAAATAAAAAATTTATTACTTTTAAGACCGGAGTTTTATAAGGACCAATCTTAAAGATTAGCTTTTAAGACTGTCTTTTTATACATCTGGTCTTAAAACTAAAGTGCCAAATATATTCTTCTTCGCGTGAAACCTTACTTTACGTTGCTCTCTCTAAAGTCTGAACCCCTGTTCTTGTTGCGAAACCTCTCTTCCTCGCCCACCACTACCATCATCTGTTACTCTCTCATTTTCTCAGGCATTCCTCTTTCGCACCACCCCTTTCAACCTCTCTTCCTTTCTCGAAAATGAATGGAGAAAACGATTCTAGTCTTGTTTGTGCAACGCCAGGTACTAGTGTGAGTCAGAACGAACCCTCTTCATCTCACAGTGAGCCTCATAACCGCCCTGCCGCCTTGGTAGAAGAGGCACATGAATGAAAGATGTATCCCTAAGTCGGACTTCTGGGTTAAAGCTCAAGATTCAGTTTGATGAAAATTTGGCTCCTATCGGTCCTAATAAAAACAAATATAATAGTTTTGTTGACTTTCTAGCACGCAGGAAGGTTAGCATCTTAACATATGAGTGAGAAAATGTCGACGATGCCACAGTAAAGGATCTTATTTGGGACACTATCCATCTTACATACATTGTTCCTGACAGTCAGAAGTTGAAAGACTCGACATTGTCGTATTGTGCTGATCGTTGGAGGAAGTTTAAGACCTATCTAGCTAACAACTATATTTTTGCTGAGGTTCCAATTGGTGGGCCTCGTCCTAATCCTTGGGACAAATACACATTTCTTGATGAACAAACTTGGCAACAATTTGTTCAGCTGCGGATCACTCCTGAAGCTTTGGTGAGTTTATATTTAGTTTTTTTTGCCCTTTTTTGTTTGCTTATTAACCTATATAGGTATGTGAATGTTGTTGTGTTCATCTAATCCTATTAGTTAGATGGTTTGGTGTGTGAATAGAAGTATTCATTTCTATCCTTTGTCCTGCATCAGAGGAACATGTCTTAGTTCTATGCAAGTCTGATATGTAAACCGTGAAAAGGTAAAACACTAAGTAGGTAATTAGGGAAATAATAATGGCATAATATCTCCTATGAGGCCGTTATGTTGGATATGATTAGTTTTGATGATGTCTTATATAGATGCCATTATTAAGAGCAAAAAGATTGTATAATATACTTATCTTATACATTGACTAACTTTAATGTAGATTAGTCCAAGTTGAATTATAGAGATTAATCAAGAAGGAGATAACAGGTTATAGAAAGAAGAACTTGCAGAGAATGTCAAGAAAGTAAGAACTTATCAAAGTATTTTGGGAATAATCAAGAAGAAGAGAAGATGAATGAATTGACTAAGTTGGGAGCAATCCTGCAACTCCCTTTCCTACCCAATTTCTTCTACAATTTTACATCTTCCTTAACAAAGTCTTGAAACTTGATGAAGTGAATTTGACTAGTGTTCGAGATTCATATCAAGCAGAAGTTCTCTAATTTATGTTAGTGAGATGGCTGGAATACATAATTAATAGTTGTTTTCAATTTTGATTCACAGAAAAGAAGGGAACAAGCACAAGAGATCGGGAGAAAGAATGATTGCCCGCATAGAGCTTCTTGTGGCAGATATGAAAAGGCCGAAAAAGAGTTGATGGCGGCCAAGCAGAAGAGATTGGAAGATGAAGCTGAATCCAATCCTTCTGCTATATGTGATTCGCCATCTCCAATACATCGCGAGGAGTTATGGTTGTATATTCGCCCAAAGAGAAGTGGGGCCTACACGAGTGAACAAACTCGTATAGTTGCTGAAAGAATTGTACGTATCATTATTGTTATATTTTAGTTATTAAACATGTTTCATTACTAAGCTTCTCGTTATCTATATCTTACAAGAAGATCTTAAAAAGAAAGAAGCAAAAGGATCTTTTGTGTCAGATGGGAGGAATGATATTCTAATCGTTCCGACTGGAAAACCAGATCATGCAGGGCGTGTTAGGGGGATTGGAAGACGGGTAGGCCTGAAGCAATACTTTGGTAAATCCAAACGCCATAAACAAAGTATGGTTACCCGGGAGGAGATGGAACATACGCTGGCCAAATTAAGTGAGGAAGCAACGGCTAAAGAAGCTTCATTGACTGCAATGTTTCAATCCCAGATGAACAAGATGAAGGAGGACATGGATAAAATGATGCTGCTTTTGAGATCTCGTCCAGAGACCAGTGTTCCCTTCATACATTCACCTGCACCTATGCAGCAGAAAACTAGAGAGAGCTGCATTGTTGGATAGTTAGAGGAACCTTGTGACCTTTATGTGGAGGATCTTGATCATGATAGACGATTAGTTGCAAAAGGACTGTCTACAACTTGGGATCAGCTGTACTCCACCAACAAATGGCTGATGATGAAGTCAAAGTATCAGTTGAAGAGGTGATCATTGATACACCTCTCCCTCTCCTAACTGATCAGCTGAAGGTGGTGAGTGATGTAGAGGGAACCTTCATCTCTTGGCCAGTGAAGCTTATACATGTCTCTACTCCTCTTTGTAAGAATCTCAAAGTATTGGGACTTTGGGATTGAGTTATTTGATTACAACTTGTAAGGGGGAGTAAGTTCTAGTGAGAGAATTACTCCGTGAGTTACAGAGTGTGTAATCATTTGAGTTAGTGAAAACCCGGAGAGTCTGGGGACTGGACGTAGGTCGAGGATTTAAACCGAACCAGTATAAATCCATTGTGTTCAATCTCTCTTACTCTTACTCTGTTCATCGCTGTTTTGCATTATGCTAACAGAGCATTTTCGTGAGAAAAATTTATATCCCCAATTCACCCCTCCTCTTGGTGATATTCCGTCTTTCATTAGCTTCACATAATACAACATGCATTGACTCTTCTACAACACGAGTACGTTTGTTAAATATGTTAGTTCTCTATGTGTTTTGATGATAACTGACAATTGTAAATACAAGTTGAAGTTTGTCTTTGGTAAGTTGAAAAGCTTACTGTCAAAGGCAAACTCGAGTTTTGGAAGCAAAACTCGAGTTTGGACTTGACAGAGAGTAGCTCAAATTTATGAACTAAAGAAAACTCGAGTTTTCTTAGGCAAACTCGATTTTGCAAGACACAGAGAGCACTTAAGTTTTTCACATCAAGACAAACTCAAGTTTGTACCATACAGAGACACTTCAATATTTCCTGAAGAATACAAAACTCTAGTTTTGATTTACAAACTCCAGTTTTCATCTACCAGAAAGTTTGTAAAAGTTTTCTCTTATGAGGAAACTCGAGTTTGGGTTTTGTTAACTCGAGTTTTGGCCATACAGAGAGCTCCCAAAGTTTTGAACTTAAGCAAACTCCAGTTTGCACCAAACAAACAGTTTTGTCAAGTTTTGTGAACTTGACCAAACTCGAGTTTGGGCTTGGCAGAGAGTCTAAATGTTTTTCATCCCAAGCAAACTCTAGTTTGTTATGACAAACTCTAGTTTGCACTTGGCTAAGTTTTTTCTAAGTTTTCCAAAGATTTGAGGAAACTCGAGATTGTATTTGGAAACTCGAGTTTGTGCTTGAACAGAAAGTTATCATGTTTTATCCACTTTGTGAAAACTCCAGTTTGTTTTCGAAAACTCCAGTTTTCACTTGGCATAGATTTTCAAAGGTTTTCAAATTTAAAAGAAAACTCGAGTTAACATTTGGAAACTCAAGTTTACACTAGGCAGAGAGCTTTGCTCATTTCAGTAATTTGAAAACTCAAGTTTACATTTGGAAACTCCAGTTTTGAGCTTTTGGACTTAAACATGTTTTCACTATAAAAGTCCAAAACTCGAGTTTGTCATTAATCAACTCGAGTTTTGCTCTATGTTTCAAAATGTGCTTTCAAACTCAACTTGGGACATTCTTCTCTGGGAGAAGGAAACTCGATTTAGGATTTGGAAACTCGAGTTTGACCTTCTGAAAACTCCAGTTTGTGAGAACAAACTCGAGTTTGTGTCGCTAAGTTTGAAAATCAAATTGCACGAATTTGTGAAATCTTCATGATTGATCTTAATACTTCTTATCATCACTCATTACTATTCCTAACTATGTTTAATCAATTTGTTAGTGAGTTTCAGATATTTAGAGAAAGTTAAATGAAGATTTAAACAAAAGTAAAAAGTGACGTCAGCACATTAAATGCAAAGTCCAGAAAACTTGGATCCTTTTGGACAATCATTCTACACATGTTGCAAAGGGATTAATGTTTCCTTTCCTTATCCAAAGATGTTTGCTCTTCCAACGGATTAATATTCAAGAAGTCAACCATAAACTTCTGTGCAACTGGATTAACCAAAGAGTAGAGAGAGAAGAAGACCAAAGCTTCACTTAATCCTTCATTAATGTTGGCAACGGTCACATTGAAGATTACAACGGTCATTTAATGCTCTCTTGGTATAAATAGAGCTGCATTCAATTCTTCTCAACAACCAATCTGCAGAAAACGAAAATCATTCAAGTTTCCAACTACTCTTTGAGTTTTCTTGTGTAAAGTATCTTTTGATACATCTGTACTTCAGTGATTATATTTATTCACTCTTAGAGAGAGTTCATTTATTGAAAGAATCTCAAGTCAGGAGACTTGGAGATTGGGATATTGATTGTAACTTGTAAGGGGGAGTAAGTTCTAGTGAGAGAATTACTCTTGAGTTACAGAGTGTGTAATCAATTGAGATAGTGAAAATCCCAGAGAGTCTGGGGACTGGACGTAGGTCAAGAGGTTAGATCAAACCAGTATAAATTCCTTGTGTCATGCTTCCTCTTCTCTTACTCTATTGTGCTCTATTTTTGTGTTCAAGTTTTAGAGCACTAATCAAAGAATTTTTTAAATCCCTAATTCACCCCCTCTTGGTGATTTGGTCCACTTTCAAAATATTCTATATGCCTTACTCCTATTAGAATAACCAAGAAATATACCTTCATTTGACTTAGGATCAAACTTTCATAAGTTCTTCTTACCATTAGAATAACCAAGAAATATACCTTTATTATGCATAAAGCATTTGCAACCAAAGATGTGCAAAAGTGCAAGGTTGGGCTTTCTTCCTTTGTACAACTCATAGGGAGTCTTATTAAGCTTCTTCCGGAGGTATGCCCGATTTGAGATATAGCAAGTGGAGCTCATGACATCAGCCTAAAATACTTAGGAAGTTTGGTTCTCGTTTAGCATAGCCCTTGCCATCTCGATGAAGACTCAATTTTTCCTTTCTGCGACACCATTTTGTTGAGGAGTCCTTTGGGCAGAGAAATTGTGATCGACTCCCATATCATCACAGAACTCTCCAAAAGCATATTTTTGAACTCACCACCATGATCAGTATGAATTCCTGCAATAGATAGACCTTTCTTGTTCTGGACCTTCTTGGAAAAGGTAACAAACTGATCAAATGTTTCATCTTTAGAAGATAAAAATATGGTCCAAGAAAATCTAGAGAAATCATCAATTATGACCAAAGTATATAAATTGCCACCAAGGCTTTTCACTCTAGATGGTCCAACCAAATCCATATGAAGTAGTTGGAGAGGTCTATTAGTTGAAATTTCACTTTTAGATTTGAAAGATGATTTGGTTTGTTTACCCTTTTGACAATCATCACAAATCATGTCATTTTTAAAACGATGTTTTGGTAAACGAATAACCAAATCCTTTTTCAACAACTTGTCAAGTTGGAACATATGACATAAGCTAATCGCTTTTGTCATAGCCAACTCTCATCCAAGTTACCAATGATACAATTTTCAGAAATAGAGCTATTACCAGGAAGTTTAAGAGTATAACAATTACCTTCTCAAGCAACCCTGAATAAGGCTTTGGACTTAATGTTGTCCATGTTAGTTCTCTATGTGTTTTGATGATAACTGACATTTGTAAACACAAATTGAAGTTTGTCTTTGGTAAGTTGAAAAGCTTACTGTCAAAGGAAAACTCGAGTTT
The DNA here is from genome assembly GCA_019022615.1 of Acacia melanoxylon. NCBI lineage: Eukaryota > Viridiplantae > Streptophyta > Magnoliopsida > Fabales > Fabaceae > Acacia > Acacia melanoxylon. The sequence goes on from JAFJYJ010000111.1 coordinate 520,956, forward strand.
TGGAAGCAAAACTCGAGTTTGGACTTGACAGAGAGTAGCTCAAATTTATAAAGTAAAGAAAACTTAAGTTTACTTAGGAAAACTCGAGTTTGCAATACACAGAGAGCACTCAAGCTTTTCACATCAAGACAAACTCGAGTTTGGGTTTACAAACTCAAGTTTGCTCCATACAGAGACACTTCAAGTTTTCTGAAGAATGCAAAACTCTAGTTTTCATTTACAAACTCCAGTTTTCAACTACCAGAAAGTTTGTAAAAGTTTTCTCTTATGAGGAAACTCGAGTTTGGGTTTTGCAAACTCGATTTTTGGTCATACAGAGAGCTCCCAAAGTTTTGAAATTAAGAAAACTCTAGTTTTAATTTGGAAACTCCAGTTTGCACTTAGCCAAGCATTTTCTAAATTTTCCAAAGTAATGAGGAAACTCGAGTTTGTATTTGGAAACTCGAGTTTGTGCTTGACAAAAAGTTAACATGTTTTATCACTTTGAGAAAACTCCAGTTTTCACTAAGGAAAGATTTTCAAAGGTTTCCAATTTTTAGAGGAAACTTAAGTTTAGTTTTAGAAACTCGAGTTTGTGCCTTACGGAGAGCTTTGCTCATTTCATCATTTTGGAAACTCAAGTTTACAATTGGAAACTCCAGTTTTGACCTTTTGGACTTAAACATGTTTTTACTATAAAAGTCCAAAACTCGAGTTTGGATAAATAAAAATCGAGTTTGTGTCGCTGGTTTTGAAAATCAACTTGCTCGAATTTCCGAAATCTTCCCGTTTGATCTTAATCTTCTTATCATCACTCATTACTATTCTTAACTATGTTTAATCAGTTTGTTAGTGAGTTTCAAATGGTTTAGAAGATGTTAAATGAAGATTTGAACAAAAGCAAAAAGTGACGTCAGCACATTAAATGCAAAGTCCAGAAAACTTGCATCCTTTTGGACAATCATTCTACACAAGTTGCAAAGGGATTAATGTTCCCTTTCCACATCTAGTAGCTACTCTTCCAACGGATTAATATTCAAGAAGTCAACCAAAACTTTTGTGCAACTGGATTAAGCAAAGAGTAGAGAGAGAAGAAGACCAAAGCTTAGCCTAATCCTTCCTGAATGTCTCAAACGGTTACATTGAAGATTACAACGGTCATTTAATGCTCTCTTAGTATAAATAGAGCTGCATTCAATTCTTCTCAACAACCAATCTGCAGAAAACGAAAATCATTCAAGTTTCCAACTACTCTTTGAGTTTTCTTGTGTAAAGTATCTTTTGATACATTTGTACTTCAGTGATTATATTTATCCACTCTTAGAGAGAGTTCATTTATTGAAATCCATTTATTGTAAGTATCTCAAGTTAGGGGACTTGGAGATTGGGATATTGATTGCAACTTGTAAGGGGGAGTAAGTTCTAGTGAGAGAATTACTCTAGAGTTACAGAGTGTGTAATCAATTGAGATAGTGAAATCCCAAAGTGTCTGGGGACTGGATGTAGGTCAAGAGATTGGACCGAACCAGTATAAATTCCTTGTGTCTTGCTTTCCTTTCTCCTCTCTGTTATACCCTATTTTTAGTGTTAAAAAACAGAGCTTTAGAAAAGAATTTTTAAAATCCCCAATTCACCCCCCTCTTGGTGATTAAGCTTCACTTTTAGTCTAAGGGTAGATCATCCTTGCTCACAATCAGGCATTCCTCAGAATTGAAGATAACCAAGTTACCTTTATCTGTGCTTTAGCTCACACTGAGGAGGTTGTGACATAGGCCTTCCACAAGGTAGACGTCTTTGATTTGTGGTCCTTCGTTGCTTCCAACTTCACCAATTCCAGCATTCCTTCGGAATTGATTCCACCAAAAGTCACCTTGTCACCATACCTAGGCTTGATTGTAGCAAATTTCTATTGATCTCCTGTAATGTGTCTAGAGCATCCACTATCAATGTACCACTTGTTGGATTTCAATGCTCTTAGACAAACATGCAAGACACAAAAGATCAAGTCTTAGGTACCCATCTTTTCTTGAGTCCTTTTGGGTTAGTTTGTGTCTTAGGAACATTTTTGTTATTTGAGCAATATCCAAATATTACTTGAGTAATTTTCTACTGATAGGCCAACTGATATTTTGCATCCTGTGAACACTTAAGTAAGCGTTTATGTTACTCGAGTAACCTCCATCTAATAAGGTTGTTAAGTGTTCATAGGATGCAAAATATCAGTTGGCCTATCAGTAGAAAATTACTCGAGTAAACCTTAGTATTATTCCTTTCTTGGGCACACATTGTACTGGACTGACCCACTCGCTGTCAGAGATAGGGTAGATAATTCTGACATCTAGCCATTTAATAATCTCCTTTCGCACTACTTCTGTCATGATGGGGTTTAGCCTTTGTTGTTGCTTAACCGAGTTTTGGCATCCCTCCTCGAGGCGAATTTTGTGCATGCATAGGGATGGGCTGATTCCTTTAATATCAGCGATGGTCCAACCAAAAGCCCTCTTGAATCTAGTGAGTACCACCAGGAGTTTGGTCTCTTGGTCACTGCTGAGGTGAGCAGAGATAATAACAGGTAGTGTTTGGTTATCCCCCAGGTAAGCATATTTCAAATTGTCAGGCAAAGGCTTGAGGTCTAATGTTGGTGGCACCTCTATGGATGGTTTGATTGTGTGCTTTCGGTGCTGGTCAATTTCTAATGAGTCAAACATTGTTTTCCTTGCTATGTTGAGGTTACTGTTGTCCCTAAAACTTTAGAGAGCTGCCTGGGTGGTAACTTCGTCTCCTGGTGCTAGGTCTATCTCTCCAAGCGCCTAGGTATACGATTCTTGGAAGGTCTCCTGTATTACTTCATCCATGGTGTCGATCGCAGAGCATGTTTCTGTGTCATCAATGTATTGCATTGCTTTAACCAAGTTGAATTTGACCTTCTCATCATTCACTCTTAGTGTGAGCTCCCTTTCATGCATGTCCACCAATGCTTGTCCGATAGCCAAGAATGGTCTTCCCAGAACGACTGGAGTTCCATGTCCATCTTCCTGATCATGTATGATGAAGTCTATTGGGAAAACAATATTTCCTATTTTTACTAGGACGTCATGAATTTCACCTTCCGGATGGATAATGGTTCTGTTGGTCAATTGTAAATTTGCTGTAGTATCTTGTTTGTCACTAGATGTCAGTCTGTGGAACACTGATTTTGACATAAATTTAACTTGGATCCTAGATCACATAGTGCCTTTACTGGGGTGTAATTGTATATTAAACATGAGATTTCAAGATGGCTTTCGTCTTGTGGTTTGAGCGGCATTCCTGGGAGGAACAAATTACTGTAATTCTGAGTGAAAGGTATGTTCTTAGGTCCTACCTATCTTCTCTTTTTGGACAGAGTGTCTTTCAGGAACTTTACATAGTTGGGTATCTATTCCAAGGCTGTTGCCGGAGTGAAGTGAATGTGGAGCTGTTGTGCTAACTCTAAAAACCCTTGAGATTGCTTGTTGGGGTTTTGTGTTTGCAGTCGGTGTTGGATTGGCAAATGAGATTGCCCTGTGACAAGATGTTGTCGTGATGAATCTGCTGTAGAAGTCCCTCATACTATTGGTGAATAGTCATCCATCATAACAGATGGGGGAAATGCTGTAGCGTCAACTACCAATTCCAATTGATGTGGCATCGTCTCTTGTTCATTTCTTTTGGTAGTTAGACCTACCTTACTATTGAATAGAGGTTCTGCAGGGTTCTCAGCAAGTATTGATGTAAGCTGATTGAGTTGATTCTCGAGCTGTCGAAGTGTCAGCTGCTGACTTTAAATTACGAAGTCATTTCTTGTCATCTGTTCCCTCAAGAGGTCTGTCATGGGATCTTTTGGATCTGAGTCAGTGTCCTTGGTGGTCCAGTCCCTGTGGAGACCATTACCATGGTTGATAGAATTTAGGTTCTTGGGCTGCTGAGAACATGGGTAGTTCCCGTAGCAGTAGGTGCAGACTGGTGGAGCTGGTTGTAGCATGTCGTGGTTGACAGGAAGAATTAATCTTTCAATGGCATTGGTCAAGGATGTCATATGGATTGTAAGGGCAGTTATGGCCTCTAATTCACGTATTTCGGCAGTCTGCCCAGGTGTGGTTATGTTGTCATCAGCCCATTAGAAGCCGTGTGTCACTATTTTTTCCAATAGTTAACATGCTTGGTCGTATGGTTTCATGAGAATGGACCCATTCGCACAGGCATCCACAAATGATCATGTTTGGCCATTTAATCCACAGTAAAAGGTTTCCATTTGAGCCCATTCTTGCAATCCGTGTTGCGGGCATTTGCTGAGCAGGGTCTTGAATTGGTGCCATGCATCATGTGTCAATTCCCCAGGCTTCTGTCGGAAGCCTGTTATATCCCCTCTTAGTTGTGCGTTCCTTATTGGTGGGAAGAATTTGAGCAATAATTTACTCCCTAGATCATTCCAGGTAGTGATTGAATTGGCTGGTAAGTTGTTGAGCCAAAAACTTGTTGGTTGATTTCCTTGATGGCAAGTGAACCAGTAGAACAAGTAATAAAGAGTAAGTAAAGTATTGTCCCACAGAGACTGAGGTACCAATTGATGAAACCTAATTGCAGAATTAGTTGTGTTTAACAAGGAAATAAAATATGATTGGTTTGGGAGTTTTTGCAGTTATACTAATAGGCATGAAAATTAACCAGATGATCGTAGTCGTAAGAAAATATCAGTAAAAGATAGGCTAAGCTCAGAATCCTTCCTAAGCATGTTAATCCCCCAATTACCAATACGCATTGCTATAGCATTTATGCTGCACAGCTCTCGCAATGCTATAGCATAAACACCCCTTACAATGTTATTCAGTTAACTCACCATGCTTATCTACTGAAGCTCTCGCATCCGATACGTACAATCCTAATCTGTACTTCTCCCATATGTTTATGGCGATTTTTCTAGTTGGATTATCATTACAAATCAAGGTGTTATGGTTATGAGCGATAGACCCATTCCTGAAGCCTACAATAATAGGTCAAGCTTTGCACCGGCCGCTTCGCTAGCAATCATCAAGTTTCTCGATGTCTAACCCGACTCCCTTTCGAAGCCGAGGCCACTGATCTAGCCCTTAGCTCTCGCTAATCAACAAGAAATTAAATCACTGATAAGCAAATTGAATGTATTAAATTAAGAACTAGCAACTGGGTTCATTCCAAATTTAGGAAGTCATCCTCCCTCAGCCATAGGAGAATTAGTTCATGACTGACGAGGGAAACACTAAATAGATTACTACAGAATAGCCCATGACAAAAAGATTAACTAAAATAAAGAAGAAGAAAAGGAAGCTTGATGGAGGTTCTGACAGCGTAGAAGAAGCCCTGTCACGTCACAACTCCACGTCTTCTTATTTTCGTCTCACTGCAAGGAAGGATGCTGGGTTCTCTTGGAGTTCTCATGTCTTATAACTTCTCTCACTCTTTTTTCGAGTCTGGCCGTATAGGATTTTTGTCTTTGACTCTTGATGACTCGACTCCTTCTAGGGTTGGCTGTTGTTTTCTTATATAGTCTGGTCTACTTGCAACGTACGTCCAACAAACTGGGCCTTTCCTAATCTGTTGAGGTCCAATCGTATCTTTCTTTCCAATCTCGGTAGATTGATTCTGTTGATCCTGTGGGATTGTTCAAATCTTTAGTTTCGATCCTCCACATCTTCTTTTCCAATACGTCAGCAATCTAACCGTTGTTCTAGATCTGCACTATATTTCCTGAAACAACCTTGACAAAAGATCAGAACATATGCCGCATAGCATTGCGTCACTTACTCTACTATAGCTTCAGGGATGCATTATATTGCACTTTGATAAAGCTGTCCAGATGCTATAGCATAATATCAGCTATGTTATGCGACTTTCTCATAAAACCTCGAAACTTGTTCTTTTCTCAGCACATGTTTAGAATGTATGTGGAAGTTACCCTTAAGTTTCCTGTACAATGAATTAATGCCTTTTTGCTTAGATTAAATGCAGTTAAGCTCATAGTCACTATACAATTCAGTTATAAAATACAGGGAAAACGTGACATAAATAGTACTCATCAAAGACTGTATGCTTTTATTATCCGGTCTTAAAAGTCGGTCTTTTAAGACTGGTCTAATTAGTCGTCTGGTCTTAGAAGTCGATATTTGTTAGACCGGATTTTCTTTGTTCGGTCTTAAAATGTCGATCTGTTTAGACTGGCCTATTTGTTAGTCTGGTCTTAAAAGTTGAGTTTTAGGACTGAACAAAATATATATCAGGTCTATATAGTACGACTTTTAAGACCTAATGTTTTAAATGTCTGGTCTAAAAAAGTTTCTTTAAGACCGGTTCGAGTCCGGTCTTAAAAGTTACAGACTTTTAATATCGCCTGGAACAAGACCGATCTTGGGTCCAGTCCGGTGCCTCTTTCGTCCAGTCTTAAAAGCCTTTTTTGTACCTGTGAGTATATATATCATTGTCTAAGTCATGAGGAAAGTTTTTTAATTAACAATGGAGTGATAGATATTAACAAGGTAACTGCATCTTGTTTGAAGATATTAAAAAGTATATATATAGACAACTATCATATATATTGATGAAGAAGTTAATTAATGAAAAAATAATGACACATAAGGCTGATCTATAAGTTTTGGAAATTTTACTAATATGCCAAAAACATTTGTAGTCATGAAATTCAAAGATAGCTCGGCATATAATTAAGATTCAAGAAAACAGGTTAAGTCCGTCATGCTAGCTTGTTTAAGCCTTAGCCCATCTAGGGCCGGCTTCTAAAAACATGATTTAAAACTAAGTGGTTTTTTAAGTTCGACCTTTTTAAACCGGGTTTGTCAAAGACTAGACTTATAAGGTTGAGGGTTGACTTATTTAAACTTGCATTATTATTATTATTTGCAATTAAAGCTATGTTTTGATTATTTTAATAATTATATTTGTTCAATTTTTTTTGGAGCTAGTATTGATTAAAAAGGGAAAACTAATTTGCTAGTCTGTATAGTTTAATCAAGTTTTGAATCAGGTCCTTCTAGTTTTTTTCTTTTATTGAATCCTTATACTTCACTTAGTTAAATGTTTTAGTCCTTTATGTTAAATTCTTCAAGCTTCCGTCAATGACAGGGGCCCCAACGAAGAAGCTAGACGCATGGACCAGACGTTCTCTCTCTTTCACTGAATTAACTAGATTTCATAACCTCGCATGAGCACCATTACTAAAACATTTGAATTCTTAGGCACATTACTCTCTCTCTCTCTCTTCTTAGAATTTATTTATTTCTACAATGGCGAGCTCCAAAGTTGTCTTGAAGCTAGTTCTGCTTTGTTGGTAAGCTCGACAATGGCTCAACAATCTCATGCTTCTTTTATATCTAAGTTGCCGATGGTTGTTCCATGGAAGGTGATGGCTTTGGTTGCCATGGTAGCAATGCCATCTACAAGCTCACTATTGGCTTCTCTTGATGTTAAGAGCGAATCTGCCATTTTGAACAGATTTAGCATCCCCAAATCTGTCGTTGTTGTGATTGTCTCAACCACTTTGCTGGTGCAAAGAGATTCTGGAGTCTTTGTCCAATCGAGAGTCCTAAGTTTGAGCCTAGGAGCTCAAGGACACCACTTCATTTTTAGAAGTGTTTAGCAAACCAAATTTTCAGGCATGGCCTGGGAAGGCCCATTTTCGCAGATGTGGTACTGCCTCCTGTATATCCCCGTCTCACTTGCAAAAACTAGTAATTGGCTAAAGCAAGGAAATCGGGCCGAGCCCATCGGGTTGGCCTATTTTGTTAGACCTGGCTATCACCCAAGAGGGGGGGCTTAGAAAATCTTTTCGCAACTTACTGAAAGAGGTTTGAATGACAGTAATAATTTATAAACCAATAGACAGTCATTCAAAACATATATGCTGAAATATAAGAGTTTAGGGAAGAGAATATGCAAACAGAGATTTATACTGGTTCGGCCCAATCCTTGACCTATGTCCAGTCCCCAAGCTCTACTTGAGATTTTCAATCTACTATCTCCTTGTTTGATCGGGCACAAGAGAAAGCCTTTACAACCTCACAAGTTTGGTCAGGCACTTGTGTAGCCTTTACAATCTCTTACCGAGATATCCTCTTACGTCGTAAGAATACAATTACCGACTCGTAAATGAAGGATGATCCTCTCACTCTTGGACTCACTCCCCCTTACAAGTTGTAACTGTACACCCACTCTCAAAGGTTCCACAACCTTGAGATTTGATCACTAAACAGATAATCAAATAAGTGTTTGGACTCTCTCACAAAGTAGATGAATAATAATCACTGAAGTACATAATTGATCATCTTACTCTCTACTGTAAACTATATAAGCATTGAGAAACAGAGTATATGAGATAAATGTTGGATTCAGAATATCAGCATTTTGACAGTGCAAGCTTGTATATATGTTTGTCCATTTTGAATCCTTCTCCTTTTATAGTTGATGGAAAGCATTCGACCGTTGAGCAATTCTTCCCGTTCAGGATACGATCGTTGAATGTTCGTTGGAAGTAGCCATTGAGTCTCGGTTCTGGCAACTGCATTTAATGCTCTTCTGACACAATTTGCTTTATGCTAATTTGTTTGTTTAATCCATGATAAAATCATCTAAAACTCATTAACAAACTGATTAAAAGCAATTAGGATTAGTAATGAGTAACGTTATGAAGTAATGAGATTAAACACAGTGATTTATAGTTTACGCAGACGGAGATTTGAAAACAGAGGGGTCTTGCTCGAGTAGGAATCCATTCTTGCTCGGGTAAGCTTCTCATGAATATGTTCTTGGACGTTGATGCTCGGGCAAAGTATTTTGCCTGCTCGAGCATGGTGCTTGAGCATGATAATTATCATGCTCGGGCAAGCTTCTTTTACAGAGGCTTGAAAGTGTTCTGCTTCGTTGTTGCTCGAGCATAGAAATTTTCTTACTCGGGCAAGACATAGGAGAAGTGAGAGCACAATACTGTTGCTTGAGCAACCCAGAAAGCATGCTTGCAGAGATACATAGATTTGGTGATGTTGCTCGAGCATGAAACCAGGCTTGCTCGGGCAAGCTTCTTAATCAACGTTGTCTTAGGGTATGTTCGGGCAATCCTAAAATCTTGCTCGGGCAAGACATATTTGAAGATGTTCTTTTTGCCTTTGCCACGATGTTGCTCGGGCATGACTATTACCTTGCTCGGGCAAGGTCATGCTTCTTGACACTTTCGAGGGTTGCTTGGGCATGATTACTTTGACTTCCTCCAGAGGACCCGATGTTGCTCGAGCATGGTTATTACCTTGCTCGGGCAAGGTCATGCTTCTTGACGCTTTCAAAGGTTGCTTGGGCATGATCACTTGTACATCACTTTGACTTCCTTCAGAAGACCCGATGATGCTCAGGCAATTGCCAACATACTGCTCGAGCAAACTTTCTGCCTTCGTCTAACTCGAGGCACAACGCATATGAACTTGAGGCAAAAGCTCTTCTTAATTTTCTCTCTGCATCTTCTTGACTCGAGGCAATAATTCAATTCAACATGAATTGTTCTCTGCCTTTCAGCAAGCATATCATCACAAGGGTCAATTTCCAGTGAATGTAGCATCCTTGATATAACTCCAAATTTGGCAAACCACTTATCCCCATATATCTCTTTGAATCTTCTTTCCAATGCAAGAAGAATCAGCTCCAAACTAGTTGTAGTTCATCCATTAACATTAGATGAATGGAGGTTGTTCTTGATCAGAGTTTTCTGCAGCATCCTGAACAGACCGTCAACTTCAAAACACCATATCTCCTTCAATTGATATTTTTTTTTTCCTGTTCTTTATGTTTTTGGAAAGGTATTTGAGTCTAGTTTCAAATGGCACCGGTTGCAGCTCAATCGGATTTGTCGTTTGTGAGATATGCTCAAATTACTGAAGCTTGGTCTGGACTGTGACGGTGATTTTTGTGCCAACTTGCAAAAATCATATCTCTCTCATCTAGACTCCTTTGGACTTGAATTTTATATAAAAATGACGCATTGGGAGTCTAGTTTCATATGCCGCTGGTTTCACGTCAATCCGATTCCTGGTTTTGGAGATATCGTCGAATTACCAGAGGTCGCATGTGCTGAACGTGAAACAGAGCTGAACAGAGTGCTGAAAAACGTTGTTGCTCAAGCAAGGTCTTCTTTCTTGCTCGAGCAAGAGTGGATTTTGAGCAAAAATGCACCATGCTCAAGCATGAATTCTGTTGTTGCTCGAGCATGACTTCAGGAACTCAATTATAGCTTATTTTAACTCTCAATTGAGCTATTTCAACTTCCATATCATCACGGAAACTTCTAGAATTAATCTAAGAACTTGTATCATGATTTTCTCATTCCATTTAGCAAGTTATTAATTCTTTCTTCTCTTTTCTTGATCATTCTTCATAATTCTTCCCAGTTCAAACTTAACTTCTTAGTTTGAACTTAACATCCCAGTTCGAACTTCTTAGTTTGAAACAGAACATCCCAGTTCGAACTTAACTTCTTATTTTCTTGACATTCTCTGCAAGATCTTCTTTCCGTAACCTCTTATCTCCTTCTTGATTAATCTCTATAATTCAACTCGGACTAATCTACATTAAATATACAGTAGTTAGTCAATGTATATGATATAAACTTTTTGCTCTGAATAATGGCATCTATATAAGACATCATCAAAACTAATCATATCCAACATATTTAAACCTGATTAAGGACTTATGATTTAGAGCCTCTAAAAGAAGTCGGATTTTAAGGAGCCAGCCCTGTAGGGCCGTGGGTTTAAATGGGTCAACCTTGTAGAACTACAGGCATGCTTGTTTAAGTCCATCAATTTGTTTTTTGTTTTTTAAATTTTATTAAATGATTACTAGTTGAATTTTGGTTTGAAAAAAATTACTTTTTAAAATTGGAAATGTTTTTCAAATCGTATAGTATTGCTATTTGAACGTTTGAAAGGAAAAATTGATTATATTCTTATTACAAAGCTAAGAGAAGCTTGTTAATAACATTGTAGTTAGTTAAAAGGGATAAGGGTCTTAAATGCCATGGAAGTTTTATTTCGGGAAAGACTTGGTAAGACGGAAGTTTTTTTGGACCAAAAATGCCACGGAAGTTTTTTTGAGGAGCAATTTTACCCGGAAGTTTTCACTAAGGAGCAATGTTGCCTGGAAGTTTTCACTAAGGAGCAATTTTGCCCTTCGTCTCCAAATATTAAATTTGACTATTAAATCAGTCAAATACCACACATGTTATGCCTTGAAAAGGTCAAACTTGGAGCCAGAGAAAGAGATCCTTGAGATGTTGAGCTCAAGGCGGCCAGAATTTGTGAAGCCAAACTGGTCAAAGGGACTGAAAGGTCGACTGTCACAAAACCCAAAGGAAGCATCACTTATGATCTAAGCAAATGATCAGTCTATACAAACGTAAATATTATCACTATTGATTTGTTTTACTAAACCAATTTTTGAAACAATTCATTTCTTGTTTTTGCGTTTCATTTGCGTTTTGTATTTAATCTTTCGATCCTTCGACCCGTTCGGCTTCACAAATTTTGGCCGTCTTGAGTTCAACATCCGAAGGATCTCCTTATTTGACTCCAAGTTCGACCTTTCAAGGCACGATTTATGTGTGGTCTTTGATCGATTTAATAGTCAAATTTAATATTTGGGGCGAGAAAAGGAAAAATTGCTACGTTTTGTAAACTTCCGGCGCAAAATTGCTCCTTAGTGAAAACTTTTGGGGCAAAAGTGCTCCTCAGCGAAAACTTTTGTGGTGAAAGTGATACTTCCGGGGCAAAATTGATACTTCCTGTGAACTTCCGTGGCATTTTTGGTTCAAACAAAACTTCCGTCTTTCTAGTGCTCCTGATCGAAAACTTCCATGGCATTTAAGACCCTTATCCCTAGTTAAAAAATTTCTAGTTGATTGTTTTTTTTAAAAAATATTACTAAATTTTAATTTTATCTATCATTTGGTTCTTAATATTGAGATAGGATATTGTTATTACAAATTTTGGTACCTGCAAAGTCACTATCACTTTTTTCACTGTTAGATAAGAATCTTAATAGGAGAGAGAAATGATAAAGGTAGATGAGATTTTGATTTAACGTTGAAATAAGTGATAGTAACTTGATTGATAGTGATCAAAATTGGTAATGACAATATCCTATCCTATAAATATTTCCCAAAGAAATTTAAAATGGGCAATGCTTAAACCGGCCGCCTGCACCTTCCCACCTCTATCACTGGCATTGTTTTGACCCGACCCGATTCCGACACATGCTTCAGGCTTTTCTGACTCGAGCGGAGGAGCACTACCAAGTTCGGTCGAAGTAAAAAGTGTCCACAGTGAGTAATATTTAGCAATTAGTATACTCTTCGACTCCGAAGACGAAGATAGCGGAGGCTGATAGATATGGAGGTGGAGTTGGAACCTCGGGTGAAACCACTGCCCTACAAAGTCAAGGCCATGTCTAGGGAATCGCCGTCGCAGAAGGCGGCGCACGTCCTCGACACTGACCTTCGCACACACTGGTCCACCGGGAGCAATACAAAAGAATGGATTTTGCTTGAACTTGACGTACGTATTTTACTCTGTGGACCTCTGTTTCTCTATTTCCTCGTCACTTCCTGCTTTCCGTCCTGCTTTTTCTGTGGTTCAGGGGATTGCTGGTTTGGTTTTGAGAAACCCTTAGGGAAACTTTGGTGAGAGTGGTTTTTTAGTTTTGACTGATCACTGACATGATTAATCTGTGGCTTCTATGTTAAATATTTAGTTGGCACTTTCTACCCTTTGTTTAAATTGTTTGAATTGAACCCAAGCGTTGCTAAGAATTATAAAGCCTTTTGCTTTTAATGCTCAATCTTTTGGTCAGCATAAGTGGATGGGATGAATTCGCAGTTGTTGTACTTTAGCCCCATATATCCGGAGCATGTAATTATGCACACGCTCTAATGGATATTGTTCATTTCTTATGTCAGCTTTTCCCTTAATTGAAATGTCATTTACATCCCTTTGAGTATAGCAGCGTTAGGTTGGATAAATTATTGAAAACCGGGTATTTAAGTGGCGCATATGACATCTGATGTTTATGGGTCTTTTAACTCAGAGATTAGTGGTCATCTTCGATTTGTTCTATTTTTATTCACCTACAGGATTTTGGGTGGAAGGAGGGCCCGGCTTAGAGAGAATGCTATTTTATTTGCTGGTTTGTGGTGCAATTCACAAATTTTTTAACACAACTCATTATGGGCTGTTTGATTTCCAGGTTCTTTATTGATTTCTTTTCATGTTATTTCAGGAGGGTTCCATGAGTCATTTTAAGAGAAATCGGAGAAGATAGTGCTTTGTTTGTTTTGTCCTTGTAATGCTAGAGAGAGATAGAGGACAAATGTATTCTCAAATGCTTGCTTATTCTTGAATGATAGGCATATTAAACACAAGAGAGGAGTCTCAGAATTATCAATGGCTCATTATAATGATTGATTTCCTAATCGTAATCATAATCTCTTTAATCCTTGATTATGTCCAATACTAATTGATTCTAATATATTCACATTAATATACTTCCTAACACTCCCCCTTGAGTTGGAACGTAGATGTTAATCCTGCCCAACTTGTTTTAAAGATAATCAACATGAGTCCCATTTGGGGCTCTAGTCAACAAATTACCTAATTGGTCGCTAGACCTCACATGTTCTGTAGAAATGAAGTTCTCCTTGATTTTATCACGAATAAAGTGACAGTCGATTTCAATTTGTTTCGTGTGTTCATGAAACACATAATTGAAGGCTGCAGAGCAGCGGTGCTATCACACCACAGTTTCACAAGCAACGATGTGTTAAGACCAACCTCTTTCATTAACTGGCGAATCCACACAATTTCTTGTATTGATTGAGCCATGGCCCTATGTTCAACTTTTGCACTAGATTGTGAAACCACATCCTGCTTCTTGCTCCCCTAGGACACTAAATTTCCACCCACAAGCATGCAGTATCCTGTGGTGAATCTCTTAGTAGCCTTCGACCTCGCATGATTTGCATCACAAAAACATTCAATCTCGGTGTGGTCATAATTTGTATAGAGTATGCCACAACCATATGAGCCTTTCAAGTAATGTAAGACATGCCCCAAAGCTTCCCACTAAGCAACAGTCGGTGCTGTCATGAATTAGCTAAACACACTAATTGGAAAGGTCACATCAGGGTGAGTTATCATGAGATAGTTCAATTTCCTAATCAATCTACAGTATCTCTCAAGATAGGCAAACAACTTGATCTTCTCTGAGTCAACCTTTTTTCTCACATCCTCCTCAGGTAGCTCAGTAGCTCATCAAATGGTGTGCTGTCATCAATGTCCAAAAAGGGATTAAGAATCATGGGAAAGCTACTTGGTGTCGCCCCAAGTTTTCCAGATTCTTTCATCAGATCAAGATAATATTTTAATGAACCAAAATCCTTCGTTTGGAAATGAGAATTAAGGAAGGTCCTCAGTGATGAGATTCCTGAAGTATTGCTCCTTGTAATGACAATGTCATCAACATATACCACTAAGAGAATCTTGCCAGTATCTGTCCACTGTAAAACACGTAATGGATAAAACACACTTACTTTGATTCAGACCAAACTTTTTAACCATTGTGCTAAACCTGTCAAACCAAGCACAATGACTCTGCTTTAAACCATATAGAGACTTCTGAAGATGACATACCTTCTCACGCCCCCCTGAGCAACAAAACTAGGTGGTTGCTCCTTGTAAACTTCCCCAAGAAGACCACCATTTAAGAAAACATTAGTGTTTATGTTTAACAATAAGAGTCTAACAATAAGTGGTTGCCACAAAAATGAAGACACGAATATAGGACAATTTTGCCATAGGGGAGAAGGTTTCCAAATAGTCAACACTGTAGGTCTGAGCATATGCCTTGGCAACCAGTCGAGCTTTCAAACGTTCCAAGGTGCCATCAGTGTTTATTTTTATTGTGAACGGCTACTTGCATCCGATAGCCTTCTTTTCAGGAAGTAAATAAACGAGATTCTAGGTACATGCCTTATCAAGAGCCTTCCTTTCTTCTTTCATAATAGCACACCAAACAGGATGGGCCAAGGCTTAGTAGAGAGTAGTGCCAATGGTGATAGAGTATAAGGACACTATGAAAGAACATGATGGAGGAAAAAGGTGGTTATAGGAAACAAAAGAAGAAATAGGATAGGTACAAGTATGTTTACCTTTGCGGAGGGCAATGGGCACATCATTAGAAGTATTAGGCACTATTTTTGGTTTAGAGGCAGGAGCGGGGAGAACTAATTCCAGATCAAATGTTGAAGTTGGCATTGGTGGGTCATGAACATGGTTGACCACACTACTTACCTTAGGACATTTCTGATAAACATGATAAATAGGTGGTTTAGCAGGTGTTGGGACAAACGCTTGCATTGGTGGTAAATGAACCTCATAGACCAATATATCATCAAGACCTTTAGTAGTGTTAGGGGATGTAGATGGAGTAGAGACAGGAAAGAACAGAGTCGAATCACAGAAGGTGACATTTGTAGAAACAAGATAATGCTGAAAAATGGGAGAATAACACCGATAACCCTTCTAAACTCTAGAATACGCAAGGAAGACACACTTAAGAGACTTGGAATCAAGTTTTGTAACAATGGACGAATGTCGCGAACAAAAGAGACAACCAAAGATTTTGGAGTCAATAGGAATCAAGGAGTTGGAAGGAAACAATGTTGTGTATGGAGTGTCCCCACTGAGAATAGGAGAGGGCATACAAATAATAAGAAAACATGCAGTTGACAGTGCATCAGCCCAAAAAAGTTTAGGAACTTGCATTTGAAATAGTAAAGCTCGGGCGACTTCTAATAAGAGCAGCTTCTTTCTTTTGCAACACCATTTTGAGCAGGTTTATCTACACATGAGGACTGATGAATCATACCATGTTGGGAGCATATAGTTTTGGAATTGGGTAGAAAAGTATTCTTCATTGTCACTCCTTAAGGTTTTCACAGATACACCTAACTGAGGTTTTATTTCAACACAGAAGTTGCAAAAGTGAGAAAACAACTCTAAACAATTTTTCATTAAATAAAACCAGGTGGTTCAAGAAAAATTATCAACAAAGGTAGTGAAGTACCTAAAACCAAACTTGGACTCAACATGACCCCAAATATCAAAATGAACTAAATCAAAAGGGGACGCAGCCTGTTTATTGACGTGAGGTGCCAGGTGAATATGATGATATTTGACAAATTGAGACGACTCACACTCCAAACATGACAAATGATGAAATTGAAGATACATCCTTTTCAAAGAGGACAAAGACATATGACTAGGCCAATAATGAATTTCAAAAGGGGATGAACCACCAGAGCAAGCAATAGAATGTGACACCCAATTGTCAAGGAAGTGATGATCGCCAGAGTCATATCGCTTACCAATAATTTGTTTCATTGTGAGATACTGAATCAAACAATGGTCAAAGAAAAGTGAGACAAAACAGTTTAATTGGCAAGTAAGCTTGCTAAGAGATCGAAAGTTAAAAGTGAGATTAGGAACATTAAGGATAGATGGTAGGGAAATAGATGGGGTAAATGTAACATTGCCAGATCTAAAAACACGGGAGTAAGAACCATTGGCAATCATTCTCAAAGAGGGGTTGGCATAAGGTGCATAAGTAGAGAACAAATGATGGTTATCTGTCATATAATTAGTGGCACCAGAATTGATGATCCACTTCAAGGAAGTAGTAGTAAGGTATAAATCACAATTACCTGTAGCGAGCGCACTTGGTGTTGATGGAGCATTATGAGAGTTGTAAGAGGATTGGGTCATATGAGTAGAACTACTACGTTGCAGCTTATTTGGCAACTTACGACAGTGACGTTTGGTATGACAAAGTTCCTTACAATAGAAGCAGACAATCTTACCAGCACCAAAATTATGAGGAATGTTACCTTGCCTTGGGAGACTTTGGTTCCTATTAGCAGCTGAAATAGGATTTGGTGTACCATTTCCTTGTCTTGAGAAGCGCTAGTTCCTGTTATTAGTCGGACCACAGCTAGCCAAAGCACTAGTGTTAGGATTAGAACCTGGGTGGTGAGTCAAACTATCTGCACGCAGCATGTAAGAGTACACATCTTGAAGCGAAGGAAGCTTAGAGTTAGACAGTATTTGAGATCGAACAGTCTCATAAATTGGATCAAGAGCAATAAGGAAGCTGATAATCGCCCATATTTCCATATTATCTGCTTGTGCCTGAAGATCAGTCGTAGGTGGCATTAACTTCCTCATTTCCTCATACATTTGCTTAAACTCCATGAAGAAATTATTCTAGAGGCAGCCTTGCTGCTCAGCACGATAGAAGCCTTTATAGACTTCATGAATGCGAATAATGTTCCCTTTCCTAGAATACAGGAACTCTAGGTAGTCCATAGTTTCTTTAATAGAATTTTAAAGAATAAAACCTGTAGATGCTTAGAATTTAGAATCAAGGAAGTCTCAAGAGTCCTTTTCTCGAATTATAGAGGGAAGAATGTCGATTTCAATGGAATTTTGAATGTGCAAGAATAATTGAGCATCAGCTCAAGCCCACGCTGTTAGGGTTCCATGTGTCCTCTTTTGAAGAAAGACACATGTTAGGAGAAGTTAGGAGTAGTTCTTAGTTATTATCTGTTTCATGTTAGGAGAAGTTAGGATTAGTTATTAGTTATTATCTGTTTAGGGAAGTTATTCTATCTTATCTGTTTAGGGAAGTTATGATAGGAAGTTATAGTTAGGTAAATGAAAGGCTCTATAAATATATTGTATTCTCTTTTTAGAAGATTATGAATGAAATATATGATATTCAGAATTGTTGTGTTGACTAGAGTTCAGATTTTGCTCTAGATTTTCCCTTTTCTACTTCTCTTTTAATTTCATTAAGATCTCTCATTTACTTCTCTTATCCTAAATTCTTCAAATCCTATCACACGCCCTCTTAGAATCGTCCTTAGGAGGAGCCTCAGTTAAATGGCCCTCTTTTTCAATACTTAGTAAGTACATGTGGACGGTTTTGGTCCAATCCAAATAATTTGTCCAGTCCAACTTGTGATCAGTAATTTTGTTGGAAACATGAATCATCTCAGTAGGGACACTAGTCTAGTCATCCATAGGAATCAACCATAAAGAAAAAAGATACGTCACAAGGCAAGAAGCACAAAATGGTCTTAGATTGGTAGAAACAACAACCAGAGAGCAACAAATGTTACTATGGAAACCAAACAGCATTAAATCCACAAATAACAAAGGGACAACAAGCATCAAATATTGCTCCTAATAATCTAAACCAACTAGGCAACAAGTCAGAGGTAAGAAACAACACTTTCCTAGCAAAGAAACAAGAGACCAACACATGGAAACACAACATCGTCAGAAAATAACGATGACAGAGAGAGCCTGATTCCCAGACATGATTGGACTAGCACGAAACTATTGGGGGTAGGCCGGATTCCACCTGTTGGTGCTTGGAGAGAAATCCATTGTTAAAAACCCCACCACATGCGCTATCAGGAGCTGTTGTCGGCAAAGTGCGTGTATGCCACGTGTCGTCAAGAAGATGTCAGACGGTCACCAAATTTTCAGCGAATGCTGATCAGAGGGTGAAGAGTGCAGCGGTGTGGCGCATGTACTGAGAAAATGGATGAGGCAGAACCCAAATTCTCTCTTCTCTCCCACTGGATCAGACTACCAGAAAATTGAACAGAGCACAAACTGGAAAGAAAATGCAGTCCATGTTTCTGATACCATGTAATGCCAGAAAGAGAGGGGAAAAATGTATTCTCAAATGCTTGCTTATTCCTGTATGTAATAGTGGTATTTATATATAAGGGAGGAGCCTCAGAATTAATGACTCATTATAATGATTGATTTTCTAATCGTAATCATAATCTCTATAATTCCTTTATGTGCGATACTAATTGATTCTAATATATTGACATTAATATTCTTCCTAACAGTCCTCTTTGCCTTTAATTGGTTTATAAGGATTGCCTATACTCTAATTTTGTATGTTTGTATTCTTTGTTTTGTTCAAGTATTAGAATAGCAAGTATTTTCCTTGATTTAGAGGCATGTTGTTCAAACATTGCCATCTTCTCTGCTCTAGTTGAGTAATAATTTTCCCTTAAACTTGGAGCTTTCACTTCATTAAGAGCTTTAATGAAGGTGAGACTTCCAAGTTGTCTTTGAATTTACTTGAACCCTTTTGGAAGTGGAAGGCTCCTTAAGGGGCTGAAGTCTATATATTGTGGGTTTGCTTTTGTTAAGTAACAAATTATTGGCTTATCCATGTTGGGTTTTGTCTCCTGACATGTATAAGTTGGATGTAAGCATTCAATTGTTCTTTGCTATGATATGGGTGGGTAGTAGTAGATCAAGGGTTTTTTTTGAAGCTTTCTGTCTATTACTGGTGCAAAGGATGTATAAGATTCCCTGTCACATTTATTTTCCTATAAGGTTTTGGAAAGAGTAAGGTGATTGGTAGTATAACTAGGTGAATAATTTTATTATCCTTGAGAGCAATATTGAAGCTTTTTGTTGAAACTGTTATATTAAGTTTATGGTTTGATCTCGAGGTTGGAGTTTTCATTTGTGAAAGAAGTTGATGGAGACTTTGGTTGATTGGTGGCCTAATTTTGAGCTTGAATAGCATTTTTTTTTTTTTTTTTTTTTTTTTGGGGGGGGGGTTGCTAAATGGGATATTTAAATGGTTTTTCTTTCACTTCAATAGCTAGTTTTGGATGTGGTTCCTTTTCCATTTGAGTACCTGTCAATCAGTATTAGAGCTAGTGATCATTCCCATGGAGGGTGTTGACTGAAGTCGAGTGAAGTGTCATCTAGGGAAGTATTGTAGAATGTCGCCACTAGGATGTTGATTCAACAAAGGGGGCCAATTGAAAGAGACTTATGTAGTATGGGATTCTTACATCCCTTATTAAGTAGCATTGGATGCTTAATGATATTTAAGTGGGACTGTTTTCCTACATCAATAGCTAGCCTTTAGAGGAGGGCATCCCACTTGAATAACCATCAGAATTACTTGCTTAGTGTCATTTTAAAAGCCAGAATATTATGGTTGGAAATTAAAGCTCCAATAATCCCTTTGCATGTGATATGAAAGCTCTTCAGATTTTTTAATGTTTAATTATATTTTATTCTGAATCCTTTTGAATTATTAAATACTGGACATTTATTTGTCTGTTTTGGTTTTTTGGTTGCAGGATCCTTGCTTATTATCACATATACGGATATATAACAAGTCTGTACTTGAATGGGAGATAGCAGTAGGCCTACGTTACAAGGTTAGTTGCTTTAAGTTGTCAAGCAATTCATCTTTGTTGCATTGTATTTTTTCTCCTGATTTTTATATTATTTAGTGTTGAGAACCAGCTGGCTTAAAACTTAGAGGATCAGATCTGGTGGCTTAATTTAGATCTAATGGCTGGTTCTCCATTTTAAGAAGGTCATATGCACGTATTTATTTCTCATTTATTTCCTGATTATCTATCTTTTGGTGCTTTAATGGTTCTGTCCATTATAGTGTTTTGTTGCCTTAATTAGTGTTGATTTCTTTCCCTTTTGGCATCATTTTAGCGCTGAGCTACCCTTTTTATACAGCTTCAGTTTGTTGTACTTTTTTTTCTGACCAAAGTTTATTGTACTTAATATTCTTGTCTTATTGAATTTGTTGTATTATTCACGTGGTATCCGAGCCACATTGATTTGACCCCTCCCGTGCCTAATTATTGTGGAATGTAGATTAGAAAGCTGAACTGAAATTAAAGTTTTTCTAATCTCGTCCAGGATTATGACAAGAATTATTACATTACATTAGATATAGAAATAGGGATGATGCTTTTCTTGATTGGAGATGTTATTGAGTGTTGAATCACCTTGGGAAATAATATCCTTCGCATCTATGCAATTAATTAGGACCCTACTCAATGTCTTTGCTAGAAGACACTCTAGTTAGCCATTCTTGGAGATTCTTTCCTCTCTCTCTAAGCGACTCTTGGTAGGCATACTACATGTGTCTTGCTTCATGATTAGCTTTTCGCTAGCCACTATCTAGATCTTAGAGGTTTACAGCTAAACTAATGATGAAAAGTTTGATGGGCTTGTATTATTGGTCCAAATGCCTAATCCCACTATGGCTAGTAATTAAACCCAATTATGTAGTATGACTCTTTAGGCCTTAATTATTGGCCCAGGTTTATTGTGGCTAATAATTAAACCCAATATAATTTATTAACTGCCAAAACTATAAAGAACGTGGAACCATATCACATTATGGACTTTCTTCAGTTGATCCACTAAAGCAATTTCTTTTCCATGAAAAGTTGAAAGATCTACAATTTCCTTCAATATTTTATATGTTTATGATCTATATAAATTAAAGGCTTCCTCTTCAACTTTTTCTTGTTTGTGATACTTTAAAATTTTTCATTCTAGTGGGTGAAAGTGTGTTGCATGCTTTACTGATTGGTATTTTCTTGTCAGCCAGAAACTTTTCAGAAAGTTCGACCACGCTGTGAAGCACCCAGACGTGACATGATCTATCCTACAAACTACACTCCATGTCGCTATGTAAAAATATCTTGTTTGCGTGGAAATCCCATTGCTATTTTCTTTGTTCAGGTCTGCTGTCCAAACTTTTTCCTCTTGCTCTTCGTTAATGCTTTTATGCTACCAATATCTTTATTGCTGTCATAGCAAAAGAAGCTTTTTGATGCATATATAAATAATTATGAAAGGAGGATAAGACAGCCTCCTAAAACAGAACAAAGCATAGAAAACAGGAAAAAGAAAATAACAATTGAAGTTAAACAGGTAACAACGTTTCCTGGTGAGTTTCATATCAGACAAAGATAGTATGTTAAATCCCATTAGTCATATATACTCAATGAACCTTTGAATATCTTATCATTACTTTCCAAGCCCAGAACAATACCCCAAATCATAGTGAAAATTGCTCGTTGTCATGGAACTTGTTTATCTTTATCATGGACTAGTCTTGTTTATTAGGTGATCCAATGTTTTGGGATACTAGACTCTGATATAAAATACCATACAACTTTTTTGAAAGTGGGTATCATTGTACAATACAAGAACAAAACCTCAGTTCTTTAATGAAGTGTCTGTCTGCACAACATTCTTCATTCTGTCATGATATAGTGGGTTCTTGACCATTTCAATGCTGGCCTTATTGTCACATTAGAGTTGCATTGATCCCTCGTGTGGGATTCCCAACTCCTTCAAAAACTTGATAACAAAGATTCCTTCACATACTCCATTGTTAACAGCTCCTAGCTCTGCTTCTGCACTACTTGACACCACGGTTTGTTTTCTTGCTTCTTCACATAACTAGATTTCCCCACACGCAATTCCTGAGGTTAACCTCCTATTTTCTCTATTCCTTTTATGGTCTGCATCGGTGTAAATTTCGATATTTTTTATAGTGCCTTTTTTAAAGAAGATTCCTCTACCAGGGTTAAGTTTAAGATAGCTCAGAATTCTGTATATAGCCTCCATGCGTTCTTCCTGTAGCTGATGCATGAACTGACTCACTATTCCAATTGCATAGTTGAATATTTGGACGTGTGTGGGATAAGGATATCAATTTTACCACAAGTCTTCTGTATCTTTCTGCGCCAACTGGAACACCTTGTGGATTGATCTCAAGGTGACATCCTTCTTCCATTGGCATCCCCTCAGGTTAAGCACCCAACATTCCTCTCTCATGTAACAAGTCTAGGGTATACTTCTGCTGAGATACGTTGATGCCCTTTTTAGTTCTTGCTACTTCCATGCCCAAAAAATACCTCATTTGTCCAAGGTCTTTCACCTGAAATTTGGTTGACAAATCTCGTTTTAGTTGAGCTATAGATTCTTCATCGTTTCTTGTAATGATTATGTCATCAACAAAGACGATCAGGAGAATGATATTGCCATTGATATGTTTGATGAACAACGTGTCATTTGCTTATCCCTGAGTGTACCCAAGTCCTTTCATTGCTTTGGTGGGTCTACCGAACCATGCCATAGGAGATTGTTTTAGCTTGTATAAAGACTTGTTGAGTTTACACATAGAGTTGTTAGGAGCTAGAACTCTGTCTGGAATCTCCATGTATACTTTTTCCTCCAAGTCTCAATTCAGGAATGCATTCTTCTCGTCTAGTTGGTGTAACGACCAATCCAAGTTTGCTGTAATTCATAGCAACACTTGGATGGTATTAAACTTAGTTACTTGAGGAAATGTCTCTTGATAATCAATCCCATATGTCTGGGTTTGTCCCTTTGCAACAAGTCTCGCCTTGTATTTGTTGATACTACCATCTGGATTGAATTTTGGGGTGAAAATCCCCCTGCATCCTACAGGCTTCTTTCCTTCGGGAAGAGTTGTAATCTCTCACGTTTTATTTTCCTTGAGTATTCTCAACTCTTCTTCTGTAGCTTGTTTCCATTTCGGATGAGCCATATCTAGTTGAAATGTGTCTGAGATTTCTATTTGTGAACTGTTTACAATAAAGCTTTGCATTTTTGCAAACAGGTTACTGTATGAGACAAACCGTTGAATTAGATGTTGTGTACAAGATCTTACCTTTTTTCTCAATGCAATAAGCCAACCTAGCTCTCCAGGATCTAATCCTGGATTGAAGTTATGATCGTTCCCGATCCTTTGAATGGGGGGGAGAGTTCTACCAGTGTTGGTTTCCTCTTGAACTTGTTGCCTCGATTCTGCTTCTCATCTTGTTTTAGCTTCCACCCCTGAATTGATTTCAACATTTGTTTTCAGTTCATTGAGTGTAGGTTCAAGTTGAGGTGGAGTAGGCTCAGACTCATCATCAGGTTGGGTAGGATTGGGTTGGTTTGTGTGAGCAAATGAGTCAAGGATGACAATAAGGTTAGGCTTAGGTGGTGGTTTTTTGGGACTTCAGAGTTGAATTCTTCCAAATTTAGCCATTCAATGTCACTATACTCCCCCTGAATGAGTAATATCAGATAGTAGGTTTCTTGTTTAGAAAAGAAGGTATCCTTTGAAATGAAAAGTTTCTTGTAACTTGAAAGTAGGACAATAGCGTCTGTACCCTTTCTGAGTAGGGGAGCTGATAGGAAAGTTGTAGAAAGAAGAAGATTTAGGGAAAGGAGAGGAGAAACTCTTGACAGAACTACTGTCCTAGTCTTTCATTCATACACAACCAATCTAAACATACATACATTCTATTAGCCTAAGGCTCATATATATATATATATATAGATAGAGACTTAGACTCACAAGGCAAATCAATCCTAACTGTCATAACAGATGCAACAAATATAACTAACTACTAACTAACTATCCCCCTAACTAACTAATACAACTAACTCCCTCATTAACTAATTAATGTATTTATTTACAGTTTACATATCAATACCCCCTTCCCAAAAAACATCCTTGCCCTCAAGGATGTGAAGCAACAAAAAATTCAATTGCAAAGAGTTATACATAAAATTGAGGCATGAACTTCTGAATTGTTGCTACAAGTATAGTTCATTGTTCTGGAACAAATGGAAGTTGACCCAAGAAGCTTTGTACACAGACCCTTGCTACACCTTCACATCTTGGTCTGATGGCTGCCTTTTCCATATGCTGCAGAACGTCCGTATCACATTGCAGTAAACCGTTCACCAATAAGTGTGGAGGCCTTTTAATAATGTCCAAAGGCAGCAATAAATTTGGGCCAATTTCTTGAAAAACAAAGCCCATATAATCATCTGCTAGGATTAAACCCAGTGTGTCATCACAGTACTCTGTGAACTTTGGCTTCTGAGATCATGTGCAAAACAGATGGTAGCTCTACCTTTTCTGCATGACGCAGACTCTAAACTATTACCTAGTGGTTATTTGCTTCAGCCAAGAACATTACCTCTTGTATCAAACGAGACCCTAGAAGCATCTTAATTAGGCATCCTTTGAACTAGGACGGATTCACGCATAGAGTAGGCAGTTGATGGTAGAATAAAGCTGTGGTTATTAACCACTGGATCCATGCCATTTCTTGAAAGTTAAAGTCCATATGTCCATGCTCTTTAAAATATTTCTGCCACTTGAAGGAAATGCAAGACAACTATACTGTTTGGAAGATGGATGATAGTTGGCTTCCACACCCAACGTCACTTTGTGACACAGCCTCCGCACTCTTCTTGCAACTACATGCCTCTAGTTGCAAGAACTCACAATCTGAAGGATTACAAACCGAGAGAGACATAGAAGAATTCACCTTGGCATCTTCTTGGATGTTGGTCACCCAAGACTCGCTATTTTCTTGAGAATAGCCACTTTCTTCTTGATCTTGGATGGCTTCTTGAATAGTTATTGCTTGCCCTGTGTTGCATTGCTGTGGAATTGATGTCAAAGGAAGCCCTCCATCTTCTTGATCAGCATAAGCATTTCTTCTTTTCGCTTCTAAGTCTTTCCCCGAGGCTCCTACCTCGGCAACCACCCATCTTAATTGTTGTAGAATGTTGTGGAGTGCATCTCTATCAAAACTCATCAGAGATCCAAGGATAGTGGCTGGAAAATTCTGGGTTGCGAAGAGCCGTTCTTGGATGTCTCGTTGAAGTTTCTCACATATACAGTGGAGAAGAATTTGGGTGACGATGATACTGGTAAGCTGAGGAGAATTTGGACGTCGGTAATACTAATAAGCCGAAGTCGAACGTGTAATTGCGGAGTGGTGTCCGTTGAAAATTCGAATATGGTAAGCAAAGTGATTCGTTGAAACGCTACGAGACTTCCTTTGACCATTCTTGGGTTTTCTTGACTTCCTTTAATATCTTTTTGTCATTTTTCTAGGTTATTCTTGAAACAAAACTGGGTCGAGAGTAGAAGAAGGGACTAGACCAAATCTCAAGAAATTCAGAGATTGAACAGAAGTGAGCCGAGGATGACTCTGCTTTGATACTGTAGTGTAAATATACTCTCAAATCAATCTATCTTATTCATATACACAATAAGGTATTTATACACAAAAATGAGTAATGACTCCCTAACTACTCATAATTAATATATTTCCTAACACTCCCCCTCAAGTTGGAGCATAGATGTTAATCAATCCCAACTTGTTACAAAGATAGTCAACCTGAGTCCCATTCAAAGCTTTAGTCAGAATGTCGCCCAATTGGTCACTAGACCGCTCATGTCCCGTAGAAATAAAATTCTCCTTGATCTTATCGCGTATAAAGTGGCAGTCAATCTCAATGTGTTTTGTACGCTCATGGAATACAGAGTTGGAGGCGATGTGTATAGCAGCTTTATTATCACACCACAACTTCGCAGGCAATGACGTGGCAAGACCAACCTCCTTCATTAATTGGTGAAGCCACACAATTTCCTGTACTGACTGGCCCATGGCTCTATACTCCGCTTCTGCACTGGACCGAGAAACCACATCTTGCTTCTTGCTCCTCCAGGATACTAAATTTCCACCTACAAATACGCAATATCCTATGGTGGATCTTCTGGTTGCCTTTGACCCTGCATGATCTGCATCACAAAAACATTCAATCTTGATGTGGCCATGATTCTTATAGAGTATACCACGGCCAGGTGAGCCCTTCAAATAATGTAAGACATGCTCCAAAGCTTCCCACTGAGCAACGGTTGGTGCAGTCATGAATTGGCTAAGCATACTAACTGGAAAGGTCACATCAGGGCGAGTCACCGTGAGATAGTTCAATTTCCCAATCAATCTACGGTACCTCTCAGGATGGGCAAAAGGCTTGACCTTCTCTGGGTCAACTTTCTTTCTGACATCCTCAGGTAACTTATCAAACGGTATGTTGTCATCAATGTCCAAGAAGGGATTAGGAATCATAGGAAAGCTACTCGGTGCTGCTCCAAGTTTCCGGTTTCTTTTAATAAATCAAGAACATATTTCCTCTGTGTCAAAAGAATGCCCTTTTTGCTTCGCATAACCTCTATCCCAAGAAAGTATTTTAATTGACCCAAATCCTTTGTTTGAAAATGAGAATTAAGAAAGGCCTTTAGTGATGAGATGCTCGAAGTATTACTACCCGTAATAACAATGTCATCAACATATACCACTAAGAGAATCATGCCGGCATTTGTCCGCTGATAAAACACAGAGTGGTCACTCTTACATTGATTCAGACCAAACTTTTTAACCACAGAGCTAAACCTGTCAAACCAAGCACGAGGGCTCTGCTTCTAACCATATAAAGACTTCTAAAGGTAACATACCTTCCCACGCTCCCCCTGAGCAACAAAACCAGGTGGTTGCTCCATGTATACTTCCTCAAGAAGATCACCATTTAAGAACGCATTCTTAACATCCAACGGATGAAGATCCGAACCATAATTGGCTGCAATAGAAATGAACAGACGAACAGAAGACAATTTCGCCACAGGGGAAAACATTTCTGAATAGTCAACACCATAGCTTTGAGCATATCCCTTGGCAACCAGTCGAGCTTTCAAACGTTCCAAGGTACCATCAGCTTTTGTTTTTACTGTGAATACCTATTTACACCCGATAGCCGTCTTTCCAAGAGGTAGATCAACAAGAGTCCAAGTACCTGCCTTATCAAGGGCCATCATTTCTTCCTCCATTGCAGAACACCAACCAGGATGGGCCAAGGCTTGGTGAAGAGTAGTGGGAACAGAGATAGAATCTAAGGATACTATAAAGGAACATGATGGAGGAGATAAATTGTTATAGGAAACAAAAGAAGAAATAGGATAAGTGCAAGAACGTTTACCTTTGCGTAAGGCAATAGGCAAATTATCAGGAGTATCAGGCACTGGTTCTGGTTCAAAGGCAGGAGTGGAAGTGTCAAGAGTGGGGGGGGACTAATTCCGGATCAGACGCTGAAGCTAGCACTGGTGGGTCATGAACCTGATTGACGTCATTACTTGCCCTGGGACGTTTCTGATAAACATGATAGATCGGTGGCTTAGCAGGTGCCGGGGCGGATGCTTGCACTGGTGGTAACGA
This sequence comes from Acacia melanoxylon, assembly GCA_019022615.1. Lineage (NCBI taxonomy): Eukaryota > Viridiplantae > Streptophyta > Magnoliopsida > Fabales > Fabaceae > Acacia > Acacia melanoxylon. The sequence goes on from JAFJYJ010000111.1 coordinate 548,998, forward strand.
GACCTCATAGAACAAGATATCATCAAGACTGTCGGTGGTGTCAGGAGAGGAAGGATCAGGAGATGTAGATGGAGTAGAAAAGAACGACGTTGACTCATGGAATGTGACATCTGTAGACACAAGATAACGCCGAAGAGTGGGAGAATAACATCGATAACCCTTCTGAACCCTAGAATACCCAAGGAAGACACACTTGAGAGACTTGGGATCAAGTTTGGTAACAGTAGGGCGAACAAAACAAACACAACCAAAGATTTTAGGGTCAATAGGAAATAATGGTTTGGAAGGAAACAAGGTTGTGTAAGGTGTATCTCCACTAAGAACAGGAGATGGCATACGATTAATAAGAAAACACGCTGTGGACACAACATCAGCCAAAAAAGGTTTAGGTACTTGCATTTGAAACATGAGCCCGAGCAACTTCTAATAAGTGTCGGTTCTTTCGTTCTGCAACACCATTTTGAGCAGGTGTATCTGCACATGAGGATTGATGAATCATGCCATGTTGGAGCATATAGTTTTGAAATTGGGCAGAAAAATATTCTTTAGCATTGTCACTCTGTAAAGTTTTGACAGATACACCAAACTGAGTTTTGATTTCAGCACAGAAATTGCAAAAGTGAGAAAACAGCTCGGAACGAGTTTTCATTAAATAGACCCAGGTTGTACGAGAGAAATCATCAACAAACGTAACAAAGAACCGAAAACCAGGCTTGGACTCAACAGGACAAGGTCCCCAAACATCAAAATGGACTAAATCAAAAGGAGACACAACTCGTTTATTGACTCGAGGTGCTAAATGAACTCGATGATGTTTAGCAAATTGACATGACTCACATTCTAAAGACGGAACATTATTGAACTGAGGATACATCCGCTTTAAGGAAGACAAAGACAAGTGACCCAAACGACAGTGAATATCAAACAAGGACGAACTACCAGAGCAAGCAACCGAACGTGATACCTGATAATGAAGGAAGTAATGACCACCAGATTCATAGCACCTACCAATAACTTTCTTCGTCGCAAGATCCTGGATCAAACAATGGTCAGGAAAGAGGGTGATAAAACAGTTTAATTGTTGAGTGAGCTTGCTAGTGGATAAAAGGTTAAAAGCAAGATCAGGGACATGAAGGACAGAGGATAAAGAAACAGACGGGGTAGGTTGGATAGTGCCAGATCCAAGAATACGAGAATACGAATCATTGGCAATTGTTATACTAGAAGGATTGGCATAAGGTGCATATGAGGAGAACAAATGATGGTTACCTGTCATATGATCAGTGGCACCGGAATCGATGATCCACTTCGAGGAAGAAGTAGGAAAACTAGAGGCAATATTACTTGTAGCAAGAGCAACAGAAGAACTATACATAGATTCAGCCATTGATCCTCCCAAAATATAAGTTCCAATGTGCCTCCAATTGACAGCAAAGAACACAATGTTCCAACCGTGAGCAGAAAACCTCATGAAAGACGACAACACCCAGAAAACAGCAATGTGAAACCAAAGAGGATGGCAACCAAACACCTAATATCTCGAACAATGCAGAAGAAGTCACACCAACAAATACAAAACATGGGCGATAAAAACGAATGTGCAAAAGATACCAAATGTTGACCAAAGAGATGTCAACCCAACACCAAACAGAAAACCAATAACAGAGGAGAGCCAAATACTCGAACCGTTCGATTCACCTTGCTGGTCTGTTTACCAAACAGCAACTAGAGTCCAAAGAAATACCAACTAGAGGCAAATCAAACCGGAAGAACGACCAAAAAACGCAAATGCCAGTAGCCACACCAGCTACCAAACAACAGAAACAAGGCCAAAGCAGCCCCACCAACCATCAAACAGCAAAAACAAAGACCACCGGATGGCAAAACAAGACTAAACCAGCAGAAAAACGCCACAAATACCTTTGTCCGTCCTTAACTAGAGAGACCCACACCACGAAACAGAAGGAATAGGCCGAAGAAAGCAAGTCGACGCCGGAACTGCGAAGAAAACACTGAGAGCTCGCCGGAAAGTGGACTCGCGCCGGCGGGTGAAGAATCGGCCAAACTGTCGACGTCGCGTGAGGCTCACGCGCGGTCAAAAACTGATCGGACCACCGGGGAAATGCCGATCGGAGGGAGGGGACGTTGTTGGTGTGGCGCGTGTATCTAGGAGCCACCAACCATAGAACCCTAACGTTCACTCTCTCTCTCACTGACGCACAAACGGGATGCCAGCGAAAAAATATTGAAGAATCAGCAACCCGCTCTGATACCATGTAGTGTAAATATACTCTCAAATCAATCTATCTTATTCATATACACAATAAGGAATTTATACACAAAAATGAGTAATGACTCCCTAACTACTCATAATTAATATAACCCCTAACTACTCAAAATTAATATATTTCCTAACATATACCACTGATAGAAAAGTTGTAGAAAGAAGATGATTTAGGGAAAGAAGAGGAGAGACTCTTGATAGAACTACTGTCCTAGTTTTTCATTCATACACAATCAATCTGAACAAACATACATTCTATTAGCCTAAGCCTCATATATATATATAGACAGAGACTTATACTCACAAGGCAAATCAATCCTAACTGTCATAGCAGATGCAACAGGTATAACTAACTACCTACCCCCCTAACTAACTAACTAATACAACTAACTCCCTAATTAACTAACTAATATATTTATTTACAGTTTACATATAAGGAGCAGCCAAGGAATATGCATTTATTAGCTCGAAAGGTAAATTTGTTCCCATTATATTTGTGAACAAAGACAACACAACCAAACACATTTAGGGCTAAGGAATTGATTAGTGGTCAATTCAGAGCTTTGGTTGGCATTTGGTTAAATCAGATAAGCGGCTGTTAGTATGGCATCACTTCAGAAGATGGTGGGAACATTTCGTTCCATTAACAAGGTTCAGGTTACTTCTAAGAGGTGACGGTTTTCTCGATTGGCCAATCCATTTTATTGAGGGGTGTAAGGATAGGAAGTTTAGTCTTGCTAATCATGAAATTCCTTAAAGGTTCCACTCATGTATTCATTGGCATTATCACTTAGTAGAATTTTAATGGAAGTGTTGAATTGAGTTCGTATAAAGGTATCGAAGCTTTCAAACACTTTGTCGACTTTAGATTTTTCTTTCATTAAGTAAACCCATGTGGTTCTTTTGTGATCATCTATGAAAGTAATAAAAGGGTTTTTATTCTTGTTGCACCCCAAATATCACTATGGATTAGTGTGAATGGTGCTGAAGGTGTGTAAGGCTGTTTGGGATACGAGGATCAAGTTTGTTTTGCAAGTTGGCAAGTTTCACAATGAAAAGGTATAGAAATTTTATTAAATAAAGTTGGAAACACATGTTTCATATAATCATATTTAGGGTGGCCTGAACGACAATGCCACAAAAAGACATCATTGTTTTGAGAGTTGGAGCTAACCAGTGCCCTTCTTGCCTTCCTTGTATCTTTATTCTTCACATTTGATCTTTTGAGTTAGAATAGTCTATCCAACTCTCTAGAAGTCCCAATCGTGCTCCCCGATTTTAAATTCCGAAAAACACAAACATCATCATCAAAAATTACTTGGCATCTTTGACCTTTAGCTAACTTGCTTACAAGTATTAGATTATAGGTGAATGCAGGCACAAACAAGACATTGTGTATTTCCAAGTGATCAAAAAGTGCGACCATGCTAATTCCCTCAGCCTTCGTGAATACACCATTAGCTACTTTAGCTTTGAGTTGTTCATGACTGAATTTAAGGTTATTAAATATAGTTTTGTTACCGGTCGTGATTTGTAGCTTTTGAGTCGATAATCTTAGTATCTTCACTAGTAATCTTAGCATTGAAAACTTTAATGGAATTACCTGATTGCAGTAGATTAATACTTGGCACCGAGTTTGATTTATTTTGTTTGACAAGTATCATGCGAAGCACCAGCAATTCTTTCTGGCTTAGATGGTCATCAACCTCAATTTTCTATTCAGCTATGGTGAGGTGACTTTGGAAGTTCTATTTTCCATTTTGATGGCTTTCTATGTAGCTTCCAACATTCTTCTTTGATATGGCCCTTCTTCTTGCAATAGTTGCACTATTTGTATTCCTTCGTTCACCTTGTGTTTCTCTTGCAACAAGTGCTGAGCTCTTAATTTTACTTGGGCTACTTTGATTAAGGAATTTTCTGCTTTTTTCAAATTGCACAAAGTTCGCAGTATCAAATAGATGCGGTAAGGGTTTTAATCCCATAATTCTACCCCTAACCTCCTTAAAAGGACCGTTTAGGTCTAGGAGAAAGTCATGTTTTTTTTCTTATTCCAATATCTTCTTATACAATTGAGCATCGTTGATGTTTTTCCACAAATGAACCTCAAACAAATCCCAATGCTTTCATAATTTTTGGAAAAGAAGTACAAGCCTTGGCAAAAATAACAGAGCTCTGAGACTCAAAAAGAAGTACAAGCCCAGGAAAAAATAAAGTGCCTCTGAGACTTAACAAGTAAGTACAAGCCTTTAATACTAGATCAGAGCCATCCCAAAAATGAAAGGAGTGACGAGCTAGAGGTAAGGAAAGAGACTACCATGAGCTTGATTCGAACGAGCCAAAGGTAAGGAACTGTGAGCTTGATTTGAATGAGTCAGAGGTGATACATACCACCGTCTTGCTTCGTCACCACCACTATTAATCCGAGCGTTGAAGAAAGAGACGAGAAGCAAAGGAAGTCAAAGTTTGAAGTATTTTGAGGTAAGCTGGGAGTGGTCGACATATACTCTTCTACTTGAGGGGGAGTGTTAGAATAGTATGGACCATTTAGATTAATCATCTTATTATGAAGTTTGATATTTATTATATCTTAGGATTAGATATGGATATATTATATCTTAGGATGTTATATCTTAATTATTTTGATGTGATTTATTTTTGATTAATTAGATTAGATTAGATTCTAAGGTTAGCTCTAGGTTTACCTATATAAAGCCCCATATGTACTCTCTTTTTGTCAAGAGATTAATAGTGTGTGTTTTATCACTCTAAATTCAACAATATTCAGTCACTATCATGATGCCATGTCTCAAATCACGGAGTTCTCTCTTTAGATGGATCAAGGCAGCGGTGTTGTCAAGGGAGGAGTATGTTCTCCTAGCTGCATCCCAGATTTCTTTTGCCGTGGTTGCATAAAGGTAGCCCCTCACTAATACCTAGAGTCATCGTGTTAAACAACCAACTCATCACTTGGTTATTCTTAGCAAACCAAGTGTCAAAATTTGAATTTCTCTGTTAATATACTTTTCTTCCTCTTGCCACGTAGACATCTTAGCACACTCTGGAACCACCAGAGGTAGTTCTCTCCATAAAGTTTATGGTTAATGGTGTTAATTTGGTTTTCTGAGAATTCTGGTGCCATCTTTTAAACCTTAGGAGGTGCTGTAGATGAGGAAGAAGAAACAATGCTGCTTTGAGTTTGAGAATCGGTACTTGACATAAGAGCCATGAGATTGACTCTGGAGTTTGTCGCATATTTGGGAAAAGTACTGAATAAAGGGGGGAAGTAAAAGAATCCATGTTTTGGTGAAAAATGACGACGGCGCGTGGATAACAGTGATGGCGGTTGGATTCATATGCTAGAGCAGAGGTGGTGCGTGAGGGTCGCGCTCTGCTTGAAACTTTGTCGATCTTTCGGGGGTTTGCCGAATGGCGCCTTTCGGTTCTAGTGGTGGCGGCGGTGTCTTGTAACTCGCTGTCGTTTGAAAATCCTAAATGCCGGCACTCTTTTTCTCTTTGTGTCTCTTGTGTTTCTCTCAGCCTCTCGCTTACTCACTGTTTCTTTCTCCCCTCGAGTTCTGATCGAACTCTCTGGCTCGATACCATGTTTAAATCAAAGGCGAAAACATAATACTCTCTTACTGATTATTCAATTAGAAAGGGGTAGAATATAGAGACTCTAGAGAGTAATTAGTGGAGAAAATAAAGGAATTGTAATCAGATATTATATCCTGAACTGGAAGCACTAAATCGGGGATTACAATTAATGATATAATCGTGAGATTCTCTAATTGAAAAATTTAACATTTAAAATTTAAACAGATTTCTAACAATTTGGTAGCAACTCTTGAGTTTTTACTCTTGGCCTTGGGGGTCTACCCAAAGCATTTCACCTATAATGCTGTTTTATAATATCAAATTGTTTTTTCAAGATGAAATAATGCCTTATTTGAATATGGAATAAGAAAATGAAAATAAGATTTGCAGCAATCTAGAGTCCAAACTTCCATATTTGAAGAGGACTAAAGATCCATGAGTTACAGTGCCTCAAGTTTATCAGCTTGTTTGCAGAAGTGATTTCTAGTAAAATGAGAATTCCGAGAACACTTATCATAGTGAAATGACTAAAATATGAATAGGAGGTTATAAAACCAAGAAAGTTGAACCTTACTTGGAAAAAACTTGATAAAAAAGGAATATTTTGCCCTGATAGGTCTTCATAAATGCTAATTCAAAGATAATCAATTGTTCTAGGGGTTGTAAGATCTAGAAGAGATGGATTCTTTAATCTACTAACCAAATATGCAAGATTGGCATCCTGCCTGCTCCACACTAAATCATGCTTACTCTGTCGAACCATTAAAGTAAAACCATTCTTGTAGAAAATGTTATAGCCTTTTACCTGTCATTGCAATATTTTTGGAAACCAAGGTTTGAAGATCTAGTGCACATTTGGATTAGCTTTTGGAGAATAGTTTTTGTGATTTATGAGGTAAGCGTGATAGGGTTTTTGTCTCGGTTTGCGGAAAAGGGCTTATGAAACCACGGGTTTGTGGTTTCCCAACAAGCATCTAGGCCCACTTCTTTTCCATATGACAGACCACCTGACTCTCCTCAACTTGCTCATGCCTAACAGAAGAAAATCACTCACAATTTGCTTGAATTTCTGGGCAGCAGCAAAAGAGGATGATAGTGTGCAAGTATTGGAGAGTCATAATTAAGAGTGATGTCGCCTCCTCATGGGAAGGATGACCCATCTTGATTTTAGGTTCTTTTTGAACAACTGATTCCTTGAAAGTAGGTTACCCCTACTCCTAACAATTAGGCTTAATGTTACCTCAAAAAAGAATGAATAGATATGTTAGAGGCCCTTTAAGAACTTGACAACTATCAGAAGCAAAGAAAAAAGATGGACGATGAAAAGAAAATTCTCAAAACTATTTCTAGTATCCTATCCTGCTGTAGAAAAATAAATATATCTTCTGCAAAGTGAAGGTGAATAATGTCAAACCTCTTCTGCAAGTCAGAGCCAACTCAACCTCTTCTGAAGTAACTTGTAATCCCTTACAAGACCTGTCCTATAACCCTGAAAAGCATTCTAGTGAACTGATCATCCACAAGAGCTAGAGAAAAAGAGTCCTTGTCTAACTATTTGCTTCCCTTGAAGCCAAGATTTGTGCTTACCATTTACGATCACTTATGCTGCTGAAGAAAGATAAACTGAAATCTACCTTCAAGTGAAATGCTTGATTGTGTTGCTTTGAACATGAATTGCTCCACTGAATTACTCATCATAGACATCCTAACTTAAATTGAATGAGTTAAACACCATGAAATTTCCTTGTAACCAATTTTTTCCCGCCAAAGATATAAAAGAATAAGTTATTGCTTGTATCTGATTTAATATATGCATTAATCCTGAACATAAAAGGTATCTCCAAAAGGCACAAGACATCATCTTTATTGGTTTACTAACTTTTTGTGGCCTTTTTTGGATTGAATGTGATATGATATTGTAATAAATTAATGAAGTTAGTTAGGGTAATTGGGAGGAATGACTATTAGTAGCTTGTGGTTATCAATAGATGGTTTAGGAACTAATTGTAGTCAAGCTTTTGGTCAATGAAATGACAACTGTTTTCTCTAATCTCTCCCTTCTCTCTCGTGTTCCTCTCTGAATCTCTCTTTTCTTCCCCTCTCTTCCCTCTTTTCTCTTCTTTATCTTTTAAAAGAGTCTTTGTACTAAGCTAAATTATTGCAAACTTCTGTTTTGAAGTATGAAATGATTCAGTACTGAGCTTGTTTTCTACCTTCTGTCACAGCTTATAGGAGCTTCTGTGTCTGGTCTAGAGCCTGAGTTTCAACCAGTTGTTAATTACTTGTTACCACATATTATGTCCCACAAACAGGATCCTCATGATATGCATCTCCAGGTTGGTTACACTGCCCTTCCATCAACATCCTTATATTAATCTATTTATTTTTTAATAAAGCATGAACACCTCAAAATGAGGCTGGCAGTATCCTTACCTTTGTTTGACATAAGTTGATACCTGTATTAGACACTATGTGGCATTTTCAAATTAGATATAATAGGTTTTTGTGTAACCATGTTTGTGTCATGTCCCATGGTTGTGTCAGTGTTCATGCTTTATTCATTATTGTTTGTGTTTGCTTTATGATGTTATATGGTTTGTAGTTGCTGCAAGACATGACAGATCGGTTGCTTGTGTTTCTTCCACAATTAGAGGTAAAGTGAATAAATTCCTTCCGGATTCCTATATACAAATCCTTTTCTTTTCTTCTTTTTTTGTTTTGTTTTCCCCCCTGCTTTTCCCTTGTGACACAACTATTTAGCATCACATTTATATAATTTCAGGCAGACCTTACAAACTTCCAAGATTCTCCAGAGTCTAGCATACGTTTTCTTGCCATGCTTGCGGGTCCTTTTTATCCTATTCTTCATGTTGTGAATGAAAGGTTAGTATTTTTCCTTGTTTTGAGGATACGGTCTTAATGGCTCTAATTTTCTGTCAATAGCAATTTTGTAAAAGCTAGACTAGTCATTACTTGTAGACAGAGTACCTTGTGTTTTAATGGTCTAATTGTGGTCAAAAGCATTATAGTCTGGAGTGGGTTTTAATTTTGTCAAAAATATTTGTCTGTCAGTTTGTCCTCCATCTTTCTTTAAAGTTTCAATTATTTTCTACCAACTAATTATGTCCAAATGATTGATGACAAATGCCAATATGTTTCTCAAGTGTCTGAATGATTCTTATTGGGAAACATATCGCCTAAAATGAAAATGATGGCTATAATAACCTTCTTATATACACAAAATAAACACCTAGGGATTACAGGCTCATGAAACCTACTAAGTGCAAGCTAATAAATACTAATTGTTGAGATTGAAGGATCACATTGAAGCATAGGAAAAATAAGAATATTATTAGAATAAAAGAGAATACAAAAAGGCCTATATATAGGCAACCTAATAGACTAACCCATAAACCAAGAAACTAATCTAATCAAATGTAATTAAATCAAATCAAATCATAATTATAATTATAAAATTTTCATATCAAATCCTTGAATATATTAGTAATAAACATCAATCATAATAATATTAGTTAACTTCTTAATTCTAAACTTTTTATTCTTAATACTCCCCCTAAAGTTGGAAACAACTTGAATGTGAGCAGCCCCAATAATTTGCTTTTTCGTGAGATCTTGAATCAAGTAGTAATCAAAGGTCTCACAATGGACCAACATAACCACCAATGGTCTTACAAGGGACCAAAGCAACTACAAACAGTCTCACAAGGGACTAAAGCAACAACCAAAGGTCTTACTAGGGACCAAACAATACTCCAAACGTCTCACCAAGGACAAACACTAAAGGCCTCACCAGGGATCAAACAACACTTCAAACGATTCTTAATCAATTATATTTTAATTCTAAACTTTTTATTCTTAACACTAATAATGGCTATACAATAATAAGATTATTTACAATAAATGCTCGTTATTCCCACATATCACCACTAATCTAGTCAAATTGAATTATAATGATAAAATATTCATATCAAATCCTAATATATATTAAGTAATAAACATCAATCATAATAATATTAATTAATATCTTAATTCTAAACTTTTTATTCTTAACACTTATAATGGCTATACAATGATAAGGATTATTTACAATCAATGCTTGATATTCCCACACATCACCATCTTTCTAATTGCGTAATTGAAAATTTTAGGCTTTCTTGCATCCTTCAACAATTTATTTCCAAAAGCTAAGGAAAATTCAATGTCTAGTTGAGGAGAACCAATTTTTTACAAAATTCTTTCCCATTTGTTAGGATTTAGGAAATATATTAGAATCCCTATAAATCAGAGATTAGGGAATAATCGTCATTAACAGCTATTAAGAGCCATTATGATTGAGCCTCTCATCTCTTGTATATATATGTAACTTCTATACATGAATAGATTAAGACATTCAGATTATTCACTAACATGGTATCAGAGCGGGTTGCTGATTCTTCAATATTTTTCCACTGGCATCCCGTTTGTGCGTCACAGTGAGAGAGAGAGAGTGAACGTTAGGGTTTTGTGGTTGGTGGCTCCTAGATACACACGCCACACCAACGGCATCTCCTCCCTTCGATCAGCATTTCCCCGGTGGTCCGATCAGTTTTTGATCGGCGCGTGATCCTCACGTGCCGTCGACAATTTAGCCGATTCTTCACACGCTGGCGCATGAGTCCACTTTCCGGTGAGCTCTCGGTGTTTTCTTCGCAGTTCCGGCGTCGACTTGCTTTCCTCGGCATATTTCTTTTGTTTCGTGGTGTGGGTCTCTCTCAGTTGGGGCGCGACGGAGGTATTTGTGGCGTTTTTCTGCTGGATTAGTCTTGTTTTGCCATCCGGTGGTCATTGTTTCTGCTGTTTGGTGGTTGGTGCTGCTGCTTTGGCCTTGTTTCTGTTGTTTGGTAGCTGGTGTGGCTATTGGCATTTGTGTTTTTGGTCGGTCTTCCGGTTTGATTTGCCTCTAGTTGGTATTTCTTTGGGCTCTAGTTGCTGTTTGGTAAACAGACCAGCAAGGTGAATCGAACGGTTCAAGGTATATCTTGATTCTTGATTCTGTGTGAGATTTTCTTTTGGTGGTGGAGTTAGTATTTAGCTCCTTCTGAGTTGATTCGAGGTTCATTGGTCTTTCTTTGCACTCTTGATATTTGTTTGGAACTTCATCTATTGGTTGTTGTGGAGCTCAACTTGCTTCTGGTGAGGCTCGATGGCTGCATCTAAGTCTTGTTCTTCAATTGCTCTTGGTACAGGTAATATTGCCTCTAGTTTTGCTACTTCTTCCTCGAAGTGGATCATCGATTCCGGTGCTACTGATCACATGACAGGTAACCACCATTTGTTTTCCTTGTATACTCCTTATACCACTCCTTCTAGTATAACAATTACCAACGGTTCTTATTCTCGTGTTCTTGGCTCTGGTACTGCCCAACCTACCCCATCTGTTTCCTTATCCCTTGTCCTTAATGTCCCTGACCTTGCATTTAATCTTTTGTCTCCTAGCAAACTCACTCGACAATCAAACCGTTTCATCACTCTCTTTCCTGACCATTGTTTGATTCAGAATCTCACAACGAAGCGAGTTATTGGTATGGGCTATGAATGTGGCGGTCATTACTTCCTTGAGGATCAAGTACCACATTCAGTTGCTTGCTTTGGTGGTTCGTCTCCTTTTGACATTCATTGTCGTTTAGGTCATGTGTCTTTGTCTTCTTTGAGGAGGATGTATCCTCAATTCCATCATTTGTCCTCTTTAGAATGTGAGTCATGTCAGTTTGCTAAACATCATCACGTTCATTTGGCACCTCGCGTTAATAAGTCTCCTTTCGATTTAGTCCATTATGATGTTTGAGGTCCATGTCATGTCGAGTCTAAGCCTGGTTTTCGTTATTTTGTTACTTTTGTTGATGATTTCTCTCGTACCACTTGGCTCTATTTAATGAAAACTCGTTCCGAGTTGTTCTCTCACTTTTGCAATTTTTGTCCTGAAATCAAAACTCAGTTTGGTGTATCTGTAAAAACCTTACGGTGTGACAATGCTAAAAAATATTTTTCTGCCTAATTTCAAACCTATATGCTCCAGCATGGCATGCTTCATCAGTTCTCCTGTCCAGATACACCGGCTCAAAATGGTGTTGCAGAACGTAAGAACCGACACTTATTAGAAGTTGCTCGGGCTCTCATGTTTCAAATGAATGTTCCTAAGCCTTTTTGGGCTGACGCCGTGTCTACTGCGTGCTTCCTTATTAATCGTATGTCCCCTCTTGTCCTCAATGGTGCCACTCCATACACCACCTTGTTTCCTTCAAAACCCTTGTTTCCTGTTTACCAAACTTGATCCTAAGTCTCTTAAGTGTGTCTTCCTTGGGTATTCTAGGGTTCAAAAGGGTTATCGATGCTATTCTCCCACCCTTCGGCGTTATCTTGTGTCTACAGATGTTACATTCCATGAGTCAACTTCGTCTTTTCCTGTCTCTACCCCACCTCCATCTCCTGTCTCTACCGATGACACCTCCGACAGTCTTGATGATCTCTTGGTCTATACAGTTCAGTTACCACCAGTGCAAGCATCTGACTCGGCACCTGCTAAACCCCCTATCTATCATGTTTATCGGAAACGCCATAGGGCGAGTAATGTTGTCGACCAGGAATATGACCTACCAATGACTGCTTCGATTTTTGATCCGGCATCAATTCCTTCTGCTTCTACTTCTGAACCAGCACTAGTGCTCGATATTCTTAATACTCCTGATCCTTCCGCTTCTACCTCTGCACCAGACACAGTGTCTGATCCTTCTGATGACTTGCCTATTACCTTACGCAAAGGTAAGTGTACTTGCACCTATCCTATTTCTTCCTTTGTTTCTTATAATCATTTGTCTCCTCTATCCTGTTCCTTCATTGCATCCTTAGACTCTCTCACTGTTCCCACTACTCTCCAACAAGCCTTCACCCATCCTGGTTGGCGTGCTGCGATGAAAGAAGAAATGGTGGCCCTTGATCAAGCCGGTACCTGGAATCTCATTGCTATCGGGTGTAAGTGGGTGTTCACGATCAAAACAAAAGCTGATGGCGCCTTGGAACGTTTGAAAGCTCGATTGGTTGCCAAGGGTTATGCTCAAACCTATGGTGTTGACTATTCGGAAACCTTCTCTCCTGTGGCAAAATTGTCCTTTGTTCACCTCTTCATTTCTATGGCAACCAATTATGGTTGGGATCTTCATCAATTGGATGTTAAGAATGCGTTCTTGAACGGTGATCTTCTTGAGGAAGTATACATGGAGCAACCACCTGGTTTTGTTGCTCAGGGAGAGCGTGGGAAGGTATGTCATCTTCAGAAGTTTTTATATGGCTTGAAGCAGAGCCCTCGTGCTTGGTTTGACAGGTTTAGCTTTGTGGTTAAGAAGTTTGGTTTGAGTCCGAGTAAGTATGACCATTTTGTGTTTTATCAGCAGACAGATGCTGGTATGATTCTGTTAGTGGTATATGTTGATGATATTGTTATTACGGGTTGCAATGCTTCAGGAATCTCATCACTTAAGGCTTTTCTTAATTCTCTTTTTCAAACAAAGGATTTGGGTCCATTAAAATACTTTCTTGGGATAGAGGTTATGAGAAGTAAGAAAGGCATCCTTTTGACACAGAGGAAATATGTTATTGATATGTTAAAAGTGTTAGGAAATATATTGTAGTAGTCAATCATATCCCTAACAATCAGGGATTAGAGGATTAGAGGAAATAGTCATGAAGTATCATTAAGAGCCATCAATGCTATGGCTCTCTCTCATTGTATAATTACACATCCTATGTACATGAATAGATACTATATTCAGATTATCTTTGCTACATGGTATCAGAGCTCTGTTTCTTTCATTTTTCCGCTGCACAGCTCTGTTTCTTTTAGCGACACAGTGAGAGAGAGAGAGTTAGGGTTCTGTCTTCGCCGGAATTACACTACACGTGCCGCCCCATCGTGCTCAGGAGGTCCCGATCGGCAGAACCCAACCGGCCGCTTCTCGTTTCGCCTGCGTGTGGTTGTCCACGCGCCTCCTGGAGCTCCGCCGTCGTCCACACGCGCCGCCGTTTGCTTCTCCGGGATCGAATCACTGTACCCGTCCTGACCCAGGTGGTTTCGTGGTCATCTCTTGTCATCTCACCCTCTGCTCAGTTCTATTTGAACTCCTGTTTGCTCGGTGTGCTCCTTTTTTGTTGAAGGCTTTGTGTTTGTCGTCTCGTTTTTGGCAGTTAGTGTGGCTGCTGTTCTTTGTTTCTTGGTGGAGTGGTCCTTGTGTGGCCCCTTGTCACTGTTTGGCAGTTTGTGTGGCTGCTGTTTTCTGTTTCTTGGTGTATCTTCGGCATTGGAACCGGTTTGCCTCTAGTAGGTGTTTTTAGGGTCTCTAGTTGCTGTTTGGTATCCAAATCTTCAGTTTCCAGCACATTCGTTTGGGCTCTTAGTTGCTCACTGTTTGGACTCTGGGTTGCTTGTTGGTTGGAATTGCTATTTGGTCTCTTACGAGACGTGCTGTGTTCTTACTGTTTCTCTTGCTCTCTTGTTTGGTAACTATGTGTGGTTTTAATGGTTGTTTTCAAGACTAGTGTGACAACTGAGGTTGTGCCAATCTCCAAGAAAGTGATTGATCATGAGTTTGCTCCGTCCACATCAAGTGCTCTTGCTATAGGTAATATTGCTTCTAGTCTTGCTACTTCTTCCTTGAAGTGGATCATCGATTCTGGTGCTAATGATCATATGACAGGTAACCACCATTTATTTTCCTCGTATGCACCTTATGCCAATCCTTCCAGTATAACCATTGCCAACGGTTCTTATTCTCGTGTTATTGGCTCTGGCACTGTTGAACCTACTTCGTCTGTTTCCTTATCCCATGTCCTTAATGTCCCTGACCTTACATTTAATCTCTTGTCTCCTAGCAAGCTCACTTGACAATCAAACTGTTTCATCACTTTATTTCCTGACCATTGTCTGATACAGGATCTCACGACGAAGCAAGTTATTGGTAGGGGCTATGAATCTGGTGGCCATTACTTCCTTGAGGATCAGGTACCACGTTCAGTTGCTTGCTCTGGTGGTTCGTCCCCTTTTGACATTCATTGTCGTTTAGGTCATGTGTCTCTATCTTCGTTGAAAGGATGTATCCTCAATTCCGTCATTTGTCGTCTTTAGAATGTGAGTCATGTCAGTTTGCTAAACATCATCGAGTTCATTTGGCACCTCGAGTTAATAAACGTGCTACGTCTCCTTTTGATTTAGTCCATTCTGATGTTTGGGGTCCATGTCCTGTCGAGTCCAAACCTGGTTTTAGGTACTTTGTTACTTTTGTCGATGATTTCTCTCGTACCACTTGGCTCTATTTAATGAAAACTTGGTCTGAGTTGTTTTCTCATTTTTGCAATTTCTGTGCTGAAATCCAAACTCAGTTTGGTGTGTCTGTCAAAACCTTACGGAGTGACAATGCTAAAGAATACTTTTTTGCTCAATTTCAAACCGATATGCTCCAGCATGGCATGCTTCATCAGTCCTCCTGTCCAGATACACCGGCTCAAAATGGTGTTGCAGAACGTAAGAACCGACACTTATTAGAAGTCGCTCGGGCTCTCATGTTTCAAATGAATGTTCCTAAGCCTTTGGGCTGACGCCGTGTCTACTGCGTGCTTCCTTATTAATCGTATGTCCCCTCTTGTCCTCAATGGTGCCACTCCATACACCACCTTGTTTCCTTCCAAACCCTTGTTTCCTGTTGACCCTAAAATCTTTGGATGTGTCTGTTTTGTTCGCGATGTTCGTCCTTCTGTTACCAAACTTGATCCCAAGTCTCTTAAGTGTGTTTTCCTTGGGTATTCTAGGGTTCAGTAGGGTTATCGATGTTATTCTCCCACCATTCGGCGTTATCTTGTGTCTATAGATGTCATATTCCATGAGTCGACTTCATTTTTCTCTGTCTCTACTCCACCTCCATCTTTTGTCTCTACCGATGACTTGATGATCTCTTGGTCTATTCGGTTCAGTTACCACCAGTGCAAGCATCTGATCCGGCACCTGCTAAACCACCTATCTATCATGTTTATCGGAAAGGCCCTAAGGCAAGTAATGTAGTCGATCAAGTTCATGACCCACCAATCACTGCTTCGATGTCTGATCCAGCATCAGTTCCTTCCGCTCCTACTTTTGAACCAGCACCAATGCCCGGTATTCCAGATACTCCTGTTCCTTCCTCTTCTACCTCTAAACCAGACATAGTGTCTAATACTCCTGATGACTTGCCTATTGCCTTATGCAAAGGTAAGCGTACTTGCACCCATCCTATTTCTTCATTCGTTTCCTATAACCATTTGTCTCCTCCATCCTGTTCCTTCATCGCATCCTTAGACTCTCTCACCATTCCTACTACTCTCCAACAAGTCTTGACCCATCCCGGTTGGCGTGCTGCAATGGAAGAAGAAATGGTGGCCCTTGATAAGGCCGGTACTTGGAATCTCGTTGATTTGCCTCTTGGCAAGAAGGCTATTGGGTGTAAGTGGGTGTTCACGGTCAAAACAAAAGCTGACGGCACCTTGGAACTTTTGAAAGCTCGATTGGTTGCCAAGGGTTATGCTCAGACCTATGGTGTTGATTATTCAGAAACTTTTTCTCCTGTGGCAAAGTTGTCCTCTGTTCGCCTCTTCATTTCTATGGCAGCCCATTATGGTTGGGATCTTCATCAGTTAGATGTTAAGAATGCGTTCTTGAATGGTGTTCTTCTTGAGGAAGTATACATGGAGCAACCACTTGGTTTTGTTGCTCAGGGGGAGTGTGGGAAGGTATGTCATCTTCAAAAGTCTTTATGGCTTGAAGCAAAGCCCTCGTGCTTGGTTTGACAGATTTAGCTCTGTGGTTAAGAAGTTTAGCTTGAGTCAGAGTAAGTGTGACCATTTTGTGTTTTATCAGCAGACAGATGCTGACATGATTTTGTTAGTCGTATATGTTGATGATATTGTCATTACGGGTAGCAATGCTTCGGGAATCTCATCCCTCAAGGCCTTCCTTAATTCTCATTTTCAAACAAAGGATTTGGGTCCATTAAAGTACTTTCTTGGGATAGAGGTTATGAGAAGTAAGAAGGGCATCCTTTTGACACAGAGGAAATATGTTCTTGATTTGTTAAAAGAAACCGGGAAACTCGAAGCAGCACCGAGTAGCTTTCCCATGATTCCTAATCCCTTCTTGGACATTGATGACCACATACCGTTTGATGAGCTACCTGAGGATGTAAGAAAGAAAGTTGATCCGGAGAAGATCAAGCCGTTTGCCTATCCTGAGAGATACCGTAGATTAATTGGGAAATTGAACTATCTCACGGTAACTCGCCCCGATATGACCTTTCCAGTTAGTGTGCTTAGTCAATTCATGACTGCACCAACTGTTGCTCAGTGGGAAGCTTTGGAGCATGTCTTATATTATTTGAAGGGCTCACCTGGTCGTGGTGTACTCTATACGAATCATGGCCACAACAAGATTGAATGTTTTTGTGATGCAGATCATGCGGGGTCAAAAGCTACTAGAAGAGCCACCATAGGATATTGTGTGTTTGTGGGTGGAAATTTAGTATCATGGAGGAGCAAGAAGCAGGATGTGGTTTCTAAGTCGAGTGCAGAAGCTGAGTATAGAGCCATGTCTCAGTCAGTACAGGAAATTGTGTGCATTCACCAGTTAATGAAGGAGGTTGGTCTTGCCACGTCATTACCTGCAAAGTTGTGGTGTGATAATAAAGCTGCTCTACACATAGCCTCCAACTCTGTGTTTCATGAACGTATGAAACACATTGAGATTGACTGTCATTTTGTATGCGATAAGATCAAGGAGAATTTCATTTCTACGGGGCATGTGCGGTCTAGTGACCAATTGGGTGACCTTCTGACTAAGGCCTTAAATGGGACTCGGGTTGACTATCTTTGTAACAAGTTGGGCTTGATTAACATCTATGCTCCAACTTGAGGGGGAGTGTAAGGAAATATATTGTAGTAGTCAATCATATCCCTAACAATCAGGGACTAGAGGATTAGAGGAAATAGTCATAAAGTATCATTAAGAGCCATCAATGCTAAGGCTCTCTCCCATTGTATAAATACAAATCCTATGTACATGAATAGATACTATATTCATATTATCTTTGCTACAAAAAGAAACCGGGATACTCGAAGTAGCACCGAGTAGCTTTCCCATGATTCCTAATCCCTTCTTGGACATTGATGATAGCATACCGTTTGATGAGCTACCTGAGGATGTAAAAAAGAGAGTTGATCGGGAGAAAATCAAGCCGTTTGCCTATCCTGAGAGATACCATAGATTAATTGGGAAATTGAACTATCTCACGGTAACTCGCCCCGATGTGACCTTTCCAGTTAGTGTGCTTAGTCAATTCATGACTGCACCAACCGTTGCTCAGTGGGAAGCTTTGGAGCATGTCTTACATTACTTAAAGGGCTCCCCTGGTCGTGGTGTACTCTATACGAATCATGGCCACAACACGATTGAATGTTTTTGTGATGCAGATCATGCGGGGTCAAAGGCTACTAGAAGATCCATCCACCACAAGGTATTGTGTGTTTGTGGGTGGAAATTTAGTATCATGGAGGAGTAAGAAGGAAGATGTGGTTTCTAAGTCGAGTATAGAGCCATGGCTCAATCAGTACAAAAAATTGTGTGGATTCACCAGTTAATGAAGGAGGTTGGTCTTGCCACGTCATTGCCTGCGAAGTTGTGGTGTGATAATAAAGCTGCTCTACACATAGCC
The DNA here is from genome assembly GCA_019022615.1 of Acacia melanoxylon. Taxonomy (NCBI): domain Eukaryota; kingdom Viridiplantae; phylum Streptophyta; class Magnoliopsida; order Fabales; family Fabaceae; genus Acacia; species Acacia melanoxylon. The sequence goes on from JAFJYJ010000111.1 coordinate 567,658, forward strand.
TCCAACTCTGTGTTTCATGAATGCACGAAACACATTGAGATTGACTGTCACTTTGTACGCGATAAGATCAAGGAGAACTTTATTTCTACAGGGCATGTGCGGTCTAGTGACCAATTGGCTAACCTTCTGACTAAGGCCTTAAATGGGACTCGGGTTGACTATCTTTGTAACAAGTTGGGCTTGATTAACATCTATGCTCTAACTTGAGGGGGAGTGTTGGGATTCAGGAAATATATTAGAATCCCTATGAATCAGGGATTAGGGAATAATCCTCATTAACAGCTATTAAGAGCCATTATGATTGAGGCTCTCATCTCTTGTATATATATGTAACTTCTGTACATGAATAGATTAAGACATTCAGATTATTCACTAACACCATTAAAGTGAAATCTTCTTTATCTTGGATGGTATTCTGATCTGTTCACAGTTTGAACTTTTGAATAATGAATTAATTGATGTATAATTTTATACAAATGTATTGACTGAATTATCTAATTGTAATGCTTAGGTTCCTTATTTTTGTCAGGCCATCTCACCATGATTTGGATTGGCAGTACTGATGATAACTTTTTACTTCTGTCTCCCTTCTTTATGAAGACAGATAATAATTTATCTTCCAGTTTCTCACGATCTGTGAACCAAATTCTTTGTTCCTCTTAGAATTCACGCAAAAACTCCTTTGACTGAACTTTCAGTGTTAAAAACCTTCTAGACTTTTAAGGTATCATTATATTGAGTCTAGATTGGCTTTTGGCTTTGTGTACTTTCAAATAGTATAATGAGCATTGTGGACTGGGATGGTGTTTGCTAAGATTTATTAATTCATAAAATGACCCTATATTTGCTATGGTGAATTGCTTTATCATGAGTACTTGTGCAATTGCAGGACAACTTCAAAATCTCCAGGCAGTATAGACTTCAACACATCCAAAAGCAATCAATTATCACCAGCTCTAACTGTTTCCTCTAACTTCGAGGTAGTTTCTACAGTACATCCGAAAGCTAGTATCAGATGTTCATTTTACTTCCACGGATCAAGTTTTACTAATAACAACAATTATCATTTTCCTTAAGATGATCATTATCCTTTTCCAGAGAAATAAGATGTGGCATTATTGCTCAGAAGTTAATTTCTTTTTTCTCTTTATATTTTTTTGGGGACGGGTTATGGTTTAAATTGCTCTGAATGATTCTGCTATCAATCCGGTAAATACAAGCATTCTTCACACAATTTTTTTCCCAGAATTTCCTATCCCTTTGCCATGTTACTTCTGCTTTTTATGTATTATTTACTTACCTTTCTATGCAATGGTTGAGTGATGGTCTATTGCCTCATCTATCTTTTCCACCCTTTTGCTTCATTTTCTTTCCATGCAGCCAAGGAGATCGCGAGGCGCATCACCTTTCATTTTGTCTGCATACAGTTGCATTGTTTTTCGGCCAGATGCAATTTTTGTGCTGTTAAGAAAGGCACATAAAGATCCCGATCTAGGATCAGTTTGTAGGATGGTATGTCATCTGTCTGTTTTCAATTTGGAGGAATCTCTCTCTAAATGGTGCTCATCCCCTTGCTTCTAATGTGTTTCCATGACCATATTTTTTATATGTTCTTTAGGTGTCAAGAATCATGCAGAAGCTCATTGGTCCTGATACTGTTCAAGATGCATCAAATTCTCATGGTGAAGGGACATCAGTCTTGGAAGAGACATCAAACGTGGAAACATTTAGTTCTTTCACCTTTCCTGATTATTCAAACCTCTTTGGAGAAGAGTTCCAAATGCCTGATCAGCACTGGGATTACAGCTATCTTAGCATATTAGATGTCGGGGCAGTGGAAGAAGGGATGTTACATGTTCTTTATGCTTGCGCATCGCAGGTTACTTGCAGTAATATGATATAAAACACCTGATCCCCTGTTATATTTTTGAAGTTTTCCTTTCCATTATGTGATGTACACTCCCCTAACTATCTGCATTTTTCAGCCTGTTCTTTGCAGCAAGTTGGCAGAGAGAAATTCTGATTTTTGGGATGCACTGCCACTTGTACAAGCTCTACTTCCAGGTTGAGTGTTCTTTAAAGATCACTGTTTGTGGTAGTAAAGGCTTTGGCATAATGACCTACTCGGAAGGGTCTTATTGTTTGCATGCCTATTTTGTTTTGCTCAATGATTTCTAATTGACTTTCTTGTTCGATTTTGATGGGATTAGGTAACATCATTATGTATTTATTTAAAGTTGAATGTTTTCCTTTTCATTTCCATTCTTTGCTGTCCTTTTAGGAGATTGTCTTATCATCCTCATGTGTAGCTCTCTTTATTTCGACTGTTATTTCTTTTACCATCCCAAAGAAGATTAAATGCTATGCAATATGTTGTTTACATTGTGACGGTGCATATAATAATTGGGAACTTGAAATTTATCCTTGAACTCCTACTACAATTTATTCAAAATAATTTGAGTTGTGGCATTGATAAAGTATTACGGTTGTCATGGCCATCTCTGATCACTTTTCTTACAAATGCTTTGTTGGTTTTTTCTTCTTCTTTTTTATTTTTTTTATTTTTTTTTAGCTTTACGCCCATGTGTGAGCGGTCCATTTGACATTGTTGATGATACCTTTTCACCATGGACGCAACCTATTGTGCAGCACGCCTTATCTGAGGTTATATATGAAATGCTTTCATTTAGGCAGAAATGACCTGTTGTTTCTTATGTGATCTCTGCAAAACTCCAAGACAATATGCTACTGATTATTTTTGTTGTCTTTCCAGATTGTTGCGACAACAATTTCAGAAGCTTATCGTTCACTTCTTCATGCTTGTGCTGGCTATCTGTCATCATTTTCACCATCTCATGTTAGTCGGACAACTATTAATAGTTTTTCCAGTAGAATTTTATTCATTACTTTTCATCTAATGCTTGACTTGAAAGACATTATTTTGTCATTTCTTTAGTCAACCTTACATTTGCTCTGATCTTTTGATGTAGAGCAATTTCTTAGAAGTTAGATTCAGTTTCTATTGCTGTTACTTTGCTGCATGTTTGATGGAAAAATACATGTTAGGATTTTTGAATATAGGGATAGGGTTATATGAATGGGTTACAAGGGTAAATAGCTGTTTGTCAGAGGGTTTTGGGGAGAGTGAAAAATAACCCCATAATTTTCTTGAAGCTCTTGCTTCTTATTAGGCTCATGTCTTGTCTCCCTGCATTTATTGCTCCTATTGTGTAAATATCATAAGTAAGCTCTCTATGGAATGTATTTTTGACATTTGTTGTCATGAACATACTCTTCCTTCCTAGGATCAAGATCTTTAGTAGGATTTGACATGGGCTAAATGGATCAAAATATAAGGTCAGAGTGAGGATCGGATCTAACTATTTTTGATGAAATATTTATCTATAGTGTATAGAGATTATAAAATTAGCTTGAAAATATTTAAGTATCATGTTTTTCATTAAACAAGTCAGAAATTTCACAAGTCACAAAATACCTAACATAAACATAACTCAGAAGTCATGGGAGGGTAAAATTTGGCAAAACCATAAACTGTAATTGGATTTTTGAAGGACTGTACTGTTACCTTATGGATATTGATTCTTTAAAAGCTTAGAGATGATGCTGCATATAAGATTTTAAATACATTACTGTTAGATGTCTGGAAATGATCTTAATATGGTAAATGTTGTCTGGCTGTTAGGGTTTCTCATGAATCAATATTTTCTGTAACTATGGAAGCTAAAAATTGGATTATAAACAAGTTATGTGACTCAGTAACAATATCTTTCATTCTGAGTGACTTGCTGCATTGATGTTATTCTTTATAGTTCTTCTGTTTTCAATCTTCTATGTTTTCTTAAAATATGGTATCATCTTCATTTGTACCCTCTCCTATATATGTATACACATAATATTTTTACACATTCTGTATCATAAAAGAATATATTTCTTGTCTACTAGCAGGTTTAGGCTGTTATTTCTATTTTTCATATTCTGTTAGCTTAGATGAATTATTAGGAGTGCAAGTGTTGAAACTAGAATTCACATTGTTGATAGAGGAAGTATTTGTTTTCATAAGATCTTGGAGCTTGGTGAATGAGGTGACGCAATTATGTTAAACTTTCATTGTCCGTTGATGCTATTTTCTGTGAGAGGAGTCAAGTAAAAGTTGGTTCTGTTAGTACAATGCAGATATAGTTGCATATTTCTTACAATCTACCTATCTGTCAATAATATTGAGTGCAGAGACACCATTTGTACATCTAATAGTTTGTGGTCTTTTAATTTTACACGAAGTTACTGTCTTCCTGTTTAGCAGTTGACTTTACCTTAACTTTTTCGTAGGCTAGGGCCGCGTGTGTGCTGATTGATTTGTGCTCTGGTGTGCTTGCACCCTTGATGTCACAGGTTATTGCAAAGGTATGCTAAGGTCTTTTATTCAGAGTGGAATGCATTGTTTACCAAGTTTTAGTTAGTTACAGTTTTCTTCTTGTGTGTAATTAAGGTGTTGATAATGATCATAATTGTAATTATGTAAATACTGTTTCATTCCTCAGCTATGGGCCTCTTTTGCATGTAGGTTGATCTCGCAGTAGAGCTTCTAGAGGATCTTTTGGGCATAATCCAGGTTAATTTTCTAACCTTTCATAGGCTATTTAATTCGTGGATGCTGATTTCATTTCATGCTTAAATTATTGGATCTCATTGTTTGCATGATGTAACTGTAGTTCAGGGGCTAAGTCTTATTTCCTTAGTTTCTTAATGGTCCTTGTTAGGATACTTTTCACACTATTACTTTGGAACCCTAATTGAACAGTCCAGAGAGTAACTTCTGTTGTCTGAGAGTTTCTTATAACTATATAATTGGGTTATGTTGGGAGTTGCTGCTTGACCATACTAGCTGTGGGTTTGTAGGTTTTTTTTTTTTTTTTTCAAAAAAAAAAAATTTGTTGTTAGCAAACACTTAATAAGAGGGTGGGGGAAGGCTGTGTCATTTATGATGGTTTATAATGATGCAAGATGAGTGGATGTGTAACTTGAGGTTTCTGTTGTAGAAACTGGTCTATTCCAATAGTGGAAAGAACTGTACAAAAGCAATCTATGAGGATTGCAGTTGGAGCAAAATATGATTGCAGCTGCCATGGTGGTGGCAATAAAAACTGAAGAACGCAATTTAAAGCATGGTTGAGTGTATATGAAGAATAGCAGAGAGAATAATTGATGATATTATTCATATAAGAGAACGATTACATTTATAGGCAAAATAGAGATCTAGATTTGAAATTTGAAAGCTAATATCCTAACAATAATCTCCTATAATCTCTAGGTTTAGTTAATCCCTATAATTATGGGACTAATAAAATATTCTAATAATAACAGATTCTACACTCCCCCTCAAGTTAGACTGTAGATGTCAATCAAGTTCAACTTGCCAATTAGATACTCAAATGTGTCCTTGGGCAATCCTTTAGTGAGGATATCTGCATTATGTTCTTTAGAAGATATATACCTTAGATCAATGATACCCTCGTCAACTTTTTCCCTTATAAAATGCCTGTCTATCTCAACATGTTTGGTTCTGTCATGTTGAACCGGGTTATGAGCAATATAAATCACAGCCACATTATCGCAATAGACTTTGATTGGTAGATTTATGCACTTCCTCAAGTCTTCTAGGACATGCTTTATCCATATGCCTTCACAGATTCCCAGTGCTACAGCCCTGTATTCAGCTTCAGCACTGCTTCTTGCAACTACACTTTGCTTTTTACTTCTCCATGTGACCAAGTTACCCCACTCATATGTGCAATACCCAGATGTCGATTTCCTATCATCTTGATCGCCTGCCCAATCAGCATTTGTAAACAACTCTACATTCCGTTTGTCAGTTTTCTTAAATAACAAACCATGTCCCGGAGATTCCTTCAAATAACGGAGGATCCTGTAGACTTCATTTAAATGTTTCTGTTTAGGATCATGTAAATGCTGGCTGACAACACTTACTGCAAATGCAATGTCTAGTCTGGTATGCGACAGATATATTGGTTTGCCTACCATCCGTTGATAGTTCCCCATATCCACCATTTTACCAAGATCTGTTTCTTCATCTACTTTATTAACCTGTATAGGTGTGTCACTAGGTCTACAACCTGTCATCCCTGTTTCTTTTAGGAGGTCTAGCACATACTTCCTTTGGGAGATATAGATTCCTCTCTTGGATCGAGCTACTTCCATCCCAAGAAAATACTTCATTTCTCCAATATCCTTGATTTGGAATTCTCGTGCTAGGGCTGCCTTGATTTGATTAATTTCTACCTCATCATCTCCAGTAAGAATTATATCATCAACATATACGGCTAAAACAGCCATCTTTCCTTTGTGATGTTTGACAAACAAAGTGTGGTCGCTCTGCCCCTGAGTATATCCGTGTCTCTTCAGAACTCGAGTGAATCTGTCAAACTAGGCACGTGGAGATTGTTTCAACCCATATAATGACCTCTTTAGTTTGCAGACTTGGTTAGCCTTTTTTCCTGGGAACCCTGGAGGTAACTTCATGTATACTTCTTCCTTGAGGTCTCCATTGAGGAAGGCATTCTTTACATCGAGTTGGTGTAGATCCCAATCTAAGTTTACCGCAAAGATAAGAGAATTCGATGGTATTCAATTTGGCTACTGGAGCAAATGTTTCTGTGTAATCTTCCCCATATATTTGAGTGAAACCTTTTGCAACCAGTCTAGCTTTGTATTTCTCAAGTGTTCCATCTGCTTTATACTTTGGGGTGAATACCCATTTGCATCCAATGGGCTTCTTTCCTTGAGGTAGATCTACTGTATCCCATGTCTTATTTCTTTTGAGGGCCTCCATCTCTTCCAGGACAGCTTGCCTCCACTCAGGTATAGCCATGGCCTCATCAATGGTGTCTGGTACCCTTATGCTATCAAGGTGAGAAACAAATGCCCTGTATTTAGATGAAAGGGTTTTATAAGAGACAAACTTCTCAATAGGATGTCGAGTGCATGATCTGGGATTTTTCCGTACTGCGATGGGAAGATCAAGGTCAGAATTCTTTGTTACCACTGTTTCTCCTGGACCTGCCTCTGGTTCTAACTCCTGGTGAGTGCTAATAGCTTGTGACTCATTACCCTTTTTATTTCGTCGTACGTAGGTCTTACCCCACTTGTTTGTGTCTCCCCCTAGACTTGGCACATTATCAGGATTATCAGAGGCATCCGGTTATGTTTGGATAGGTGTATAGATTGCAACTGTTTGGTCATGTTTTGGTGTCTGGAATTCACCATCTCTCTCCCCCTGAATTGCAGACAGGGAATAATAAGGGGTAGTTTCATGAAAGGTGACATCACAGGTAACGAAAAGGCGTTTGGAAACCGGGTCATAACACTTGTATCCCTTTTGGGAATTAGAGTAGCCAAGAAAGACACAACGAAGGGCTTTAGGGTCAAGTTTGTTGGTATGATGGAGGTGGACATAGGATGTGCAGCCAAACACTCTTAGTGGCAGGGTGTTTTCGAGGTATGGGAGGTTATAGTATTGATGCAGGAGTTGAAGTGGTGTTTTGTAAGATAGTGGTCGGCTTGGCATTCGGTTAATGAGGAATGTAGCAGTAAGAATAGCATCGTCCCAATGATATTTAGGAACATTACTACCAAACATGATGGTTCTTGCAGTTTCAAGAATATGGCGATTCTTTTGTTCGGGAATGCCATTTTGTTGGGTGTATTGGGACAAGTGCTTTTGTGAATAATGTCATTTTCATATAGGAAGGTAGATAGGGACTGATTGAAGTATTCAGTCCTGTTATCAGTGTGTAGGATCTGGATATTGGTTTGGAAGTGGGTTCGGATCATACTGTGGAAGTTGAGGAAGGTTTGATGCACCTCGGTTTTATCTTTCAACAGGTAAACCCAACTGACACGCTTATGGTCATCAATGAAAGTAATGAACCATTTGGTTTTTGATCGGTTTGGTGTGCGGGATGGTCCCCATAAGTCACTATGAATTATGGAAAACAGTTTTGATGCATGGTGCTGATTTTTTGGAAATGAAGTACGATGATGTTTAGCCTTTTCACATGAATCACATTGAAAATCATAAGCAATTTTATTGGAAACAAGAGATGGAAACATCTGGGTCATGTAATTGAAATTTGGGTGACCTAAACGGTTGAGCCATAACTCCAAGTCACTACTCCTAGGCAGAGACACTTTATTGAAAGATTTAATCCTACGACTATCGCTTTCATCAAGGTTTTAAAGACCATCAAGCTCTTTAGCACTCCCAATCATCATCCCCGTCGGCAGATCCTGAAAAATACAGTAAGGGGCAAAGAAGTTAGCCTGACATCGTTCATCATTAGCTAATTGACTCACTGATAATAAATTACACTTCAATTTTGGAACATGCAATACAAAGTGAAGAGTAAGTGTAGCAGAGATTTTGATAGAACTAATTTCGGTTACTATAGACTGAGAGTCATCAGCAATCCGCACAGTCACTCCCTTGGTGATAGGTGTATAGGATGAAAAAAGAGCTTTATTGTCAGTCATATGATCTGAGGCACCTGAGTCAATAATCCAGCAATTCCCTATACACCGACCTTTAATTACAGCCAAGGCTTGGAAGAAGTTACCTCTCCTGACGATTGTGGCAGTTGGTTGTTTTGTAGTCTGTAGTGTGACTAACATTTCCATGATCTTGCTTAGCTGGTCATTTTGGGCTGGTTCTTTGAAGGCTTCAGCCACATAACCTTTTCCTCTTCCTTTCTTTGGCTTCCAGTCAGCAGGCTTACCATGAAGATCCCAGCAGGTGTCCTTGGTGTGCCCCGGTTTCTTACAATGATCACAGAATGGTCGCACTTTAGAACCTTTGGATTCCATGAATCGAACAGCCAGTGCTGAAGATTCAGAAGGTACATGAGTAGCAGCGGAATTATTCTAATTCTAAAGCATTGATTTGCGCCTATCCTCTTCATTGCGCAAAGTGGTATAGACTTCACGCACAGAAGGCAAGGGGTCTTTACTGAGAATCCGTGCCCGAATATCATCATAGATCATATTAAGACCAGCCAGCAACTCGTAGACTCTTTCCTTTTCTTTCTCTTTGCGGTCCTCTTTAGCATCAGCCCCGCAATGATGAGTTTTATTTGTTAAGGCATCAAACTCTTGCCACAGAGCTGATTTTTCCAGATAATACTCATCGAGTGACATGTGGTCTGTTTCAAAGCGGCCACAATTTCTTCTTCACGTCAAATATGCGGGAGCGATTCCCTACAGTATTATATGTCTCACGGAGAGCCTCCCAAATCTCGCGGGCTGATGGAAGATACATGAAGCTCTTCTTGAGTGAGGAGGACATAGCATTAATCAACGAAGAGGAAACCAAAGCATTTTCTGACTTCCATTTGCGAAATGCCTGGGTTTCTGATTTTTGAGGCATTTCAACTTCCCCATTAGTATATTCAAGTTTGTACCTTATCTAGAGCAAGGATCATGGATTGAGACCATTCTTGATAATTGTCACTAGTAAGTTTCTCAGAAACAATAAGAACGGTAGAGATCTCACTAGGCCCAAATCGTGGCACAGAGGACGAGGCATCAGACTTTGAAGACATAGTGACCAAGTAATAAAAAAGGTGCTTCAAATTACAATGGTCTCCAAAATAAAAATAGCAGCAGTGACAGCCCAATAACACCAAAAACCCAATGGCCAAATGAAGCCCAGCAACAAGAGAGAGACAACCCGATATTTAAAAAAAAAAAAAAGCAAACCAATGAATCTGATCCGAGAACGATGGACCATAGAGCGATCACAGGCGATGAGACGAAGGCGCAGTGGAGACGAACTTGACGACTGGACTTCAACGGATGAGTCACGGACTTGTGACGGAGTGGTCGACGATGAAGTCGATTGTGCTGGACCGTGCGATAAGCGTCGGAATTGCAGCGGAAGGATGATTCGAGACTCTGACTTGGGACGGCACCACGACAGACGAACGAGTCGATGCCTGGCAGCAGTCGGACGAGACTGGAGTTCACGATCAAGAAGCCACGGACTTGTGGCAGAGCTGTTGACGACGAGCAGAAGGACTGGTCTGGTTTGGTAGAGCAGTCAAAGACAGGAAGTCAAGGACGTGTGACGATGAGATGGAAGGACTGGTGACCGGTCAACTGGTCACGAACTAGTCTGGGAGGATGCCACGGATGTGTGACGAACTTGAGATTTTGAGGACGTTACATTGGGTAACGTCTCAGAAAAACAAATTAATTAATCTCTTCTTTGGATTGCTCTGATACCATGAAGAATAGCAGAGAGAATAATTGATGATATTATTCATATAAGAGAACGATTACATTTATAGGCAAAATAGAGATCTAGATTTGAAATTTGAAAGCTAATATCCTAACAATAATCTCCTATAATCTATAATTATGGGACTAATAAAATATTCTAATAATAACAGATTCTACAATATATTATATATTATTGGATGTTTCTCATATCAATGTACAATGCTCACTCATTGTGAAGCAATCAAGTTCTGTTCAAGAAAAATTATTTAATGAATTTGTTACATGTTTGAAGTTTGCAATTCAGTTCTGACGAGCCAGTTCTCATTATCCTGTTGATTTGTGTTTCCAAACTTGATTTAAATTTTTTTTGTTATGTTTGTTAGGATGCATGCCATTCTCTTGTCCGTGCTCGTGCTGCTTTGAAGTACCTTGTGCTTGCTCTATTTGGTCATATGGATGATATCATGGGAAAATACAAGGTACTTGACATACTTCAAAGAACTGTATTATTTTATTATTAAGATTTACTTTTTCTTTTTTATGTATAATTGATTGATATGCTGTCATGGAATATAGGGGCAAAACTGTAAGATTACTATGCATATTATATTTTGCATCCTTTAATTTTACACATTTTAATAGAAAAGATTTCTTTTGCAAGATGCAGTCCTAACTTGTTACCTTAGAAAATGTTAGAATATTATGGATTGTCATAAATTAAGTTTGATATTTATTATATTTTACGATATTATATCTTAATCTTTTATATCTTAATCATTTTGATTAATTTTATTCTAGGGTTAGCTTTAGGTTTGCCTATATAAAGGCCCCTATGTACTTTTTTATTAACAGATGAATAGAGTATGCTTTATTCCTTTAAATTCAACATGGTATCAGAGCTAGGGCCTTCTATGTAGAGGCATAGAGGCAACAAAACAACAACTCTCTTCTGTCCGACACAGTGAGTCTGATCATTATGATCGTCAAAACAAAACAACTCTCTTCTGTCTGACACAGTAAGTCTGATCACTGTGATCGTCAAAACAGTGACCATTCCACTGTACCTACTATGTCAAAAATCACAGTGACGAAGAGGGAGACACAAGCTTGAGAGAGAGGGAGACACAAGGAACGTGAAAGAGAGCGACGGAGAGCACAGAACAGCAGAAATGCGACTTTCAGATCTGAGGTGAGGGTGCGCACGTGGAAATACATCGCCACCATAGCATCAATGCATGCCAATCGGAAAAACTCGGAAGAGCGACGGTGATTTGCTCGCTGCGTGACCACCACGTTCCACAACTTGTCGGTGCATCGTGAACAGTGACCTCAAGCGACCAAAAAAAGAATTGAATTCTAGTACCATGGATCCCTCTCAATTTCCTCCTATGTTCGGATCAATTCCTGAAAATCCAACTAGAATGACTCTCATTGCTTTTATGACCGGTACAAATTCTCAAACTCAAGACTTCTAGAAAATGGGACGTGAGATTGATCAGATAGGACAAGACTTCTAGAGAATGGGAAGAGAAATTCTGTTTGCAAGTGATCTGCTACACAAGAAGGGGCCTCTGAGACTCAAAAAGAAGTACAAGCTTAGGCAAAAATAACGGGCCTCTGAGACTCAAAAAGAAGTACAAACCCAAGCAAAAATAACGGGCCTCTGAGACTCAAAAATAAATACAAGCCTATGAAAAAGTAAAAGGCCTAAGACTTAAAAAAAGTACAAGCCCATAATATTAGATCAGAGGCATCCAAAAATGAAAGGAGTGACGAGCCAAAGGTAAGGAGAGAGACCATCGTGAGCTTGATTCGAACGAGCTAGAGTTAAGGAACCGTGAGCTTGATTTGAACGAGCTAGAGGTAAGGAACCGTGAGCATGATTTGAACGAGCCAGAGGTGATACATACCACCATCTTGCTTCGTCACCACAGCTGTTGATCCACGCGCCATAGAAAGAGATGACACGCAAAGAAAGTTGGAGTTTGAAGGATTTCGAAGCAAGCTGGGAATGATCGGCATATTCTCCAGCTTGAGGGGGAGTGTTAGAATATTATGGATTGTCTTAGATTAAGTTTGATATTTATTATATCTTAATCATTTTAGAATATTATATCTTGATCATTTTGATTAATTAGATTAGATTAGATTCTAGGGTTAGCTCTACGTTTGCCTATATAAAGGCCCTTATGTACTCTCTTTTATTAGCAAATGAATAAAGCATGCTTTATCCTTCTAAATTCAACAGAAAATGACTGGTGATGAACATGTGCTCTTGTTTTCATAAAGGTCTTCATTGAAGAGTATAAAATTATGTCTCATGTTTTTGGAGAAGGATGTATATGTGGTCATACAAGACAAGAATAAAGCAGTCAAAATGGGCCGAGCCCATCGGGCCAGCTCGTTTAAGCCCATTAAGGTGGAGGGCTGGGCTTGTGTTTCCAGGGGTTCAAAAGGAAATTAGGGTTAAACGGGCTTGGGCTAAAACATAAAAGGTGTGGGAATATTATGCGTTTATTATGGATTATTTAGATTAGTCATTATCTAATTATTATATTAGATATAGATATATTATATCATATCTTAAGATCAAATATAGATATATTATATCTTAACCATGTTGATTTATTTTAGATTTGATTAGATTCTAGGGTTAGCTCTTGGGTTGCCTATATAAAGGCCCGTATATACTCTCTATGATTCATAGATTAAGATTAATGAATAATAATAATAATAATAACAACAATAATAAAATAATCAAAACGCTGCAGTTTTTTGGCAAAAGACTAAACTGCCATTTCAGAAATTCGAGGATCAAACTGTAATTTCTGAATTCGCAGTACCAATCTGTCATTTATCAAATTGAGGGACCAAATTGTCATTTCAGAAATTCCCAGGCCTCTAAGACTCAAAAAGGAGTACAAGTCCAGACAAAATAAAGGGACCTTTGAGACTCAAGAAGTACAAGCCTAATGATTTTAAAAAATCAAACAATTATGGGACCTTCCCCGTCGATCTTGTTGCAGCCGCTGCCCGTCGATCTTGTCGCAGCCGATTACTCCCAAAGTTGTCGTGTATTTGCGGCCCATTCATCTTGTCACAGCATTAATTCCCAACATCGTCGAGACCCCAATAAGTTGCATAAGCAAGTTGGACATGATTAACATCTATGATCCAACTTGAGGGGGAGTGTGGGAATATTATGCGTTTATTATGGATTATTTAGATTAGTCATTATCTTATTATTATATTAGACATAGATATACTATATCATCTCTTAAGATTAGATATAGATATATTATATATATCTTAACCATTTTGATTTATTGTTGATTTGATTAGATTCTAGGGTTAGCTCTTGGGTTGCCTATATAAAAGCTCGTATGTACTCTATGATTCAAAGATTAAGATTCATGAATTCAGATTAATTTTTCTCTTCCAAATTATCCACAAAAGGGTCAGCCCATTTGAGCTGAGGGCTGCCCCTTTAAGCTTGCCTAGTTTATTATTGTTTTTTAAACCTGACTAATTAAAAAACCCAAGATAAACATCTGGAGTGATTGATTTTTGAATCGTCTCTAGTTCCAAACAAAGAAATCAAATCAAAACTTTTTCCTTATTCTTCATCTCTCTCCCCATGCCACGTACCTAGCACCCTGTGCTTTATTATTTTTTTGTCTACTCTTTGTTCAACAACACCAATATATATTGGAATGACATGATAATCGTGTGACTAAAATCAAATAATCAGTCTTAATTAAATCAAATTTATTGATCTGCATTTATTTAGCTTCAAAGCAAACCACGGAATTGTTGCCTCTCTTATCTGCCATATGAATTTCTATGTGCTGGGTCTTGATATGGGCAAGCTAATTACAAAAGAGAGCAATGTATTTCTTTTGAATTCTATGATGTCTTGGTTATAGGATTAGAATGTGAATGCTTGAAAGTGAATTTTATTTGAATTAGAATGAATTTTATTTGGCTTCTATTTTTCTGATTTGTCATCTGTTTTTAGTTTTGGTCCCTTTCGAGTTGGATGAAAGTTTATTTGTGTTTGAGGTTTGATTTGTATTAGTTTGGAAATTTGGACAATAGCTTGACACCTTATTTTACTAATATATTTTATTTGAATTAAAAATTTATAAGACTAACTATTTTATTATTGGATATTTCAAAATACTTGAAAAATGTTTAATTTTAACATAATGACATGAAGCCTAGAGCCAGCCTTGAGCCCACATGTCCTATGGCCGGGCTTCAATAATAAGATTGTTTTACGATAAATGGGCTTTTCAGTCCCAATCCTTTTTGGCCCTGGTCCCTGCTTGTGTTGACAGCTATAAAAAAGATAATATTAAGAATTATCATACTAGAGAATGAGTAGGAGTGACGTGTTGAAAATCTTTTGATGTGGTTTGGACTTCTACAGAGAAGGCTGCTGGAAGCGTTAGTGAGAAGGGTAGATAAGACATTACAGAATCCTCTAAAAAGGGGGCAGAGGAAAACCAAAGAGAACGCTTGTTAAAGTCATTGAACATGACCTTTTGGTCAACCTTATATCTAATGATTTGGTTGTTGACAAAATACAATAGCGTCGTGCGATCGATGTAAATGACCCCATCTAGTGGGATAAGGCTTGTTGTTGATCTTATCTTCTAGTTTTACTTCTCATTCCCTGCTGATATTATTTCTTCTTTATTTGAAGAGTATACTTTTGTAGAAGATGAACATACCTTATTTTCATTAATGGATCTGTCCAGAAAATAGGATTTTTGATATTCCTTGGCCAGGCATTGTGTGCCATATTATATAGAGATAATAGATGGCTACATTCCTGCAATTCAATCCAATAAAGGAGGAAAAGATATAGGAACTCAAAATATAGTCAAAACTTCATATCCCAAAAAACTTGGAACAGCTAAGAAAGATGAGATATAAGATTTTGTAATGGTAAGATGATGAGAAAGAGAATAAGAGAGAGATAGGGAGAGAAACAGAAAGGGATTCACAGGGGAATTAGAAGCAGAGTGAAGGAGAGACGAGAGGAAACTGAGTTTCATTAATCTGTCAATTGTCACTCAATACAACAATAGCATCAGGGATCCTTATAGTCTACGATCCCAACCGACCATAGCGGCTTATAACATATAACAAACTTCATTTATTTATTTATTTTCCATAACAGATTATTGTGCTAAATGAGCCAATATTTTGGGCTTTAGTAGTTGCCCACAATTAATAAGGTCAGTATTCTTGTATTTATCTGAGTTGTGATTTGATATGCCTGACTATGAGTATCAACAACTTAGCTACATTGCAATAAAATTCAGTATGACAATTTGCTGGTAATGAAAAAGGCAACTTGCATATGAGATAGAATTGGTATTTTTAATTTCCTTAGGTAATCAAGGAGTAAATGTATAAATAATGCAAATACTTTTAATGTTCTTTTAGGAAGTTAAGCATAAGATCCTGTTTCTTGTGGAGATGCTAGAGCCTTTTCTAGATC
This sequence comes from Acacia melanoxylon, assembly GCA_019022615.1. NCBI lineage: Eukaryota > Viridiplantae > Streptophyta > Magnoliopsida > Fabales > Fabaceae > Acacia > Acacia melanoxylon. The sequence continues at coordinate 583,481 of JAFJYJ010000111.1, forward strand.
CGGCCATAGCTGCTTCAAAGAGTAAAATAGCTTTTGGAGATCTATCTTCTGTATTTCCAGAGAAGCAGGAGAACAACTGTTTGATTGCACTGAATATCATCCGCACTGCTGTACGAAAACCAGCTGTCTTACCTTCTTTGGAATCTGAATGGAGGCACGGATCAGTTGCTCCAAGGTAATGCCTGGCTATCTTGTGTTTGCAGAATTTTATCGTCTGCTTTGACTTTTGACAATTAATATTTTATTTTGCAATTATACTGATACTCTATCTATTATTTTTTTTTAAAAAATTCTTGACTACTCGATCTTATTAGCATTTCGGTTGAGAAAATTACCTTAAATTTTGGAGAGAAAGCTCTATTCTCACAAGATGTCTACATCACCCTGTTAAGTCCTGTTTGCATATTACTCCCCATTATCTTTTCTGTTTAAATCTCAGGTGTGGTACATAGGTTTCTGAGATCGGGAAGGATATTTGTGGTTTGGTATCCGTTATAAGAGTGCACCATCTAGGATGAGACATATGTAGGCCTTAGGAGGGGAATTGGCTCTTGTAAATTTGGTAAAGCATAGCATTGATTTGTAAATGGCAGTGGTGTTTTCCTTGGGAAAACCTCTGAATTATGTAACTCACATAGGGAATTTGCACCCAGTGGTAATCTGTTAGGGACCAGATTTAGATACTGATATTCTGCAAAAAACAGTGGGATACCACTGATATATTGATGTAGGAAGATTACAGTGACCTCTGAGAAGAGATAATTCTTGTTGGAATATTATGCATTTATTATTATCTTATTATTATATTAGATATAGATATATTATATCATATCTTATTATTAGACGTATATCTTAGGATATTTCCTATTATATCTTGTGAACTTTGGAAGAGAAATATTATTCTTAATTAATCTCTCAATTAGAAAGAGTACATAAAAGGCCTTTATATAGGCAAACCTAAACCTAACCCTAGAATCTCATAAAATCTAATTAAATCAAAATCAATCAAACTGATTGAGATATAATAAGAAATATCCTAAGATATAATATACCTATATCTAATCATAAGATATGATATAATATATCTATATCTAATATAACAATAAGATAATAATAAATTCATAATATTTCAACACTCCCCCTCAAGTTGGATCATGGATGTGAATCATGTCCAACTTGCTTATACAACTCTCAATTCCCTTATAACCAGTAATCGCCGTCTACGTCAGCAGATTCTCTTTTGACAACTGTGGCCGCCATGGCCGAGCTGGCAGTTGGTTGGTTCGTAGTCTGAAGTGCGGCTAGCATTTCCATGATTTTGTTTAGCCGGTCATTTTGGGATGATTCTTTGGAAGCTTCACTACATCATCTCTTTCTTTTTCTTTCCTTGGCTTCCGGTCTGCGGGTTTACCATGAAGGTCCCAACAGTTATTCTTTGTGTGGCCCGGTTTCTTACAATGATCACATAGTGGTCGACCTTTAGAACCTTTGAATTGGACAGCAAGTGCTGAGGCCTCAGAAGATACATCAGTAACAGTGGAATTGTTTTGAGTCTGAAGCATTGATTTGCGTCTATCCTCTTCATCGCGCAAAGTGGTATAGACTTCACGCACGAGAAGGCAAGGGCTCTTGGCGAGAATCCGTGCCGAACATCATCATAAATTACATTAAGACCCAAAGCAACTCATAGACTCTTTCCTCTTCTTTCTCTTTGCGGTCCTCTTTAGCATCAGCCCCGAATGATGTGTTTTATTTGTTAGGGCATCAAACTCTTGCCACGAGCTGATTTTTCTAGATAATAATCATCGAGTGACATGTGGTCTGTTTAATTTGCCATAATTTTTTCTTAACATCAAAGATGCGGGAGCGACTCCCTATAGTACTATATGTCTCACGGAGAGCCTCCCAAATCTCACGGCGATGGAAGATACATGAAACTCTTCTTAAGTGAAGAGGACATCGCGTTAATCAACCAAGAGGATACCAATGCATTTTCGGTCTTCCATTTTCAAAATGCCTGGGTTTCTGACTTTGAGGGCTTTTCTGCTTCACCATTAACATATTCAAGTTTGTCCCTTCCATCAAGAGCAAGAATCATGGATTGAGACCATTCCCGATAATTGTTGCTAGTAAGTTTCTCAGAAACAATAAGAACGGTGGAGATGTCACTAGACCCCAGTCGTGGCACGAGGACGAGGCATCGATTTGTGTAGACATACCGACCGTTGTAGAGATAAATGAAGCTCAAAGATAAACTGAATAATACCTGATAGGATGACGAGACTAGTCGTCAGACGAGTTGAGAGGCACGATGACAAAGGAACTACCACCAACAACGATGGAAGGCTCGACGACGATGACAACGTCGAAGAGGAGATGGGTTGTTGATGAAGAACTGTGCTCACAAGTTGAGGACGACGAGACCAGTCGTCGAAAGAGTTGACAGGCACGATGACAAAGGAACTACCACCAACAATGATGTTGATGAAGAACTGTGCCGGAACCCGACGGGACAAGTCGTTGAACGAGTTTAGGACGACGGGACCGGTCGTCGGATGAGATGACAGCACGATGATAGAGGAACTACCACCAACAATGATGTTGATGAAGAACACGCGGAAAAGTACTAGGTTTTTTTTTTTTTTTTTTTTTTTCTTTTTTGGGAACCTAGTTGTGGTTCATAATCAGAAAACGATGAACTAGACCACAAAACCTGTTGGGCATCACCGAAATTGAGGAGATAAGGCTGAAACAGGAAGTTGCCGGTGGAAAATCCTCCCCACGAGCCTTCACGCGCCGTCGCCGAAAGTCTGCCTGCGTGCGCGTGAACTCCACGCGCCGTCGTGGAGGTCTCGGAAAACCACCAAATTTTGGGCATCCGCCGATCCGAGGATGGGGAAGACGATGCACCGGCGCGTGTTCCAAGAACAGATCGGGGACGAACGCGAATATGACCCTCTCTCTCCTTTGTTTGTAGACCTCTTCCCTTTGTTGTAACGTCGAGTGCACAGAAACTAAAGGAAGAAAATAACCTCCCAGCTCTGATACCATGTGAACTTTGGAAGAGAAATATTATTCTTAATTAATCTCTCAATTAGAAAGAGTACATAAAAGGCCTTTATATAGGCAAACCTAAACCTAACCCTAGAATCTCATAAAATCTAATTAAATCAAAATCAATCAAACCGATTGAGATATAATAAGAAATATCCTAAGATATAATATACCTATATCTAATCATAAGATATGATATAATATATCTATATCTAATATAACAATAAGATAATAATAAATTCATAATATTTCAACACTCCCTCAAGTTGGATCATGGATGTGAATCATGTCCAACTTGCTTATACAACTCTCAATTCCCTTATAACCCGATGTCGCCGTCTACGTCGTGATTCTCTTTTGACAACCGTGGCCGCCATGGCCGATTGTGATTGGTTGGTTCGTGATCGAAGTGCGGCTAGCATTTCCATGATTTTGTTTAGCCGGTCATTTTGGGATGATTCTTTGGAAGCTTCAGCTACATCATCTCTTTCTTTTTCTTTCCTTGGCTTCCAGTCTGCAGGTTTACCATGAAGGTCCCAACAGTTATTCTTTGTGTGGCCCGGTTTCTTACAATGATCACATAGTGGTCGACCTTTAGAACCTTTGAATTGGATGGCAAGTCTTGAGGCCTCGAGAAGATACATCGATATGAGTGGAATTGTTTTGAGTGCGAAGCATTGATTTGCGTCTATCCTCTTCATCGCGCAAAGTGGTATAGACTTCACGCACGAAGGCAAGGGCTCTTGATCGAGAATCCGTGCCCGAACATCATCATAAATTACATTAAGACCGCCCAAAGAACTCATAGACTCTTTCCTCTTCTTTCTCTTTGCGGTCCTCTTTAGCATCGCCCCGAATGATGTGTTTTATTTGTTAGGGCATCAAACTCTTGCCACGAGCTGATTTTTCTAGATAATAATCATCGAGTGACATGTGGTCTGTTTTTTTGCCATAATTTTTCTTAACATCAAAGATGCGGGAGCGACTCCCTATAGTACTATATGTCTCACGGAGAGCCTCCCAAATCTCACGAGCTGATGGAAGATACATGAAACTCTTCTTAAGTGAAGAGGACATCGCGTTAATCAACCAAGAGGATACCAATGCATTTTCGGTCTTCCATTTTCAAAATGCCTGGGTTTCTGACTTTGAGGGCTTTTTTACGCTTCACCATTAACATATTCAAGTTTGTCCCTTCCATCAAGAGCAAGAATCATGGATTGAGACCATTCCGATAATTGTTGCTAGTAAGTTTCTCGAAACAATAAGAACGGTGGAGATGTCACTAGACCCAAGTCGTGGCACAGAGGACGAGGCATCTGACTGTGTAGACATACTGACCGTTGTAGAGATAAATGAAGCTCAAAGATAAACTGAATAATACCTGATAGGATGACGAGACTAGTCGTCGACGAGTTGAGGCACGATGACAAAGGAACTACCACCAACAACGATGGAAGGCTCGACGACGATGACAACGTCGAAGAGGAGATGGGTTGTTGATGAAGAAGCTGTGCTCACAAGTTGAGGACGACGAGACCCGATCGTCGAAAGAGTTGACGAGCACGATGACAAAGGAACTACCACCAACAATGATGTTGATGAAGAACTGTGCCGGAACCCGACGGGACAAGTCGTTGAACGAGTTTAGGACGACGGGACCAGTCGTCGGATGAGATGACAGGCACGATGATAGAGGAACTACCACCAACAATGATGTTGATGAAGAACTTCTGCCAGAAAAGTACTAGGTTTTTTTTTTTTTCTTTTTTTGGGAACCTAGTTGTGGTTCATAATCAGAAAACGATGAACTAGACCACAAAACCTGTTGGGCATCACCGAAATTGAGGAGATAAGGCTGAAACGGGAAGTTTCGGTGGAAAATCCTCCCCCACGAGCCTTCACGCGCCGTCGCCGAAAGTGCACTGCGTGCGCGTGAACTCCACGCGCCGTCGTGGAGGTCTCGGAAAACCACCAAATTTTGGGCATCCGCCGATCCGAGGATGGGGAAGACGATGCACCGGCGCGTGTTCCAAGAACAGATCGGGGACAGAACGCGAATATGACCCTCTCTCTCACTGTTTGTAGACCTCTTCTCCCTCACTGTTGTAACGTCGAGTGCACAGAAACTAAAGGAAGAAAATAACCTCCCAGCTCTGATACCATGTGAACTTTGGAAGAGAAATATTATTCTTAATTAATCTCTCAATTAGAAAGAGTACATAAAAGGCCTTTATATAGGCAAACCTAAACCTAACCCTAGAATCTCATAAAATCTAATTAAATCAAAATCAATCAAACTGATTTAGAAATCCGACTTGTTGAGTACAATGGTTGGGTTGGGTATTTCCTCAGCCCATTGTTGAAATCCGACTTGTTTTCTCGGTTCCCCTTATCAACTTCTAGCAGTCGGTTTCTGCGGTCAACCCTCAGTGCTATCTTGATCAACCCTTCGAGGTCGCTTTCATCGGCGATTTCCAGCTCCGCCTGTACCTCTGTCTTCAAGCCATACAGGAAAGCTCCCATCAAACATTCCTCCAAAGCGTCTTTAACGAGAACGATAGTTTCTCGAATTCCTCCACATACTCCAAAACCGAGCCTTCTTGTCTGTTAGGAAATATAGAGGCTGGAACTAATAGAGGTTGGGGTTGTATAGAGGCTAGGGACGTATAGAGGTTGGAACTATTCTGTGTGTATATATATGTGTATCTGCCAATGTAATTTAGTGAGTGAGTGGAATACAAGTTCTAGAATTTCTTCAACATGGTATCAAAGCATAAGATTAGAATTGCTGGGTTACTGATTTTTTTTTTTTAGGTTTCCGCTGGTATTTCACGCTGGTATATCGTGCGTCACAGTAAGAGAGGGAGAGAGTGAATATTTAGGGTTCTGTTTTGTTGTTGCTCCTCGTACACGCGCCACCCCTACGGCATCTCCTCCCTCCGATCGGCACTTCCACGGTGGTCAGATCAGCTTCTGACCTGCGCGTGACCCTCACGCGCCGTCGACAGTTCCGCTGGTATTTCACGCGCCGGCGCGTGGGCCCACTTTCCGGCAACGTCTCGGGGTTTTCTTCCACTTTCCGGCGTCGAATTGCTCTCCTCGGCATCTTCCTGCTGTTTCGTGGTGTGGGTCTCTCTGGTTAGGGACGCACAGAGGCTTTGTGTTTGTCATCTCGTTGTTTGGCAGTGAGTGTGGAGTGGTCCTTGTGTGGCCTCTTGTCACTGTTTGTGTGGCCTCGTGTCACTGTTTGTGTGGCCTCTTGTCACTGTTTGGCAGTTTGTGTGGCTGCTGGTTTCTGTTTCTTGGTGGCTCTTCGGCTTTTGTGAGTTCTGTTCTGCCATTGCCAACCCGTGGTCGTGGTGTGGCTACATTGGTTGTGTTTCTGCTCCTTGGGAGTTGGAGGTGATTGCTGGACTCTTCCTTTTTGGTGGTTTTCCAGAACTGGTTTGCCTCTAGTAGGTGTTTTTAGGGTCTCTGGTTGCTGTTTGGTATCCAAATCTTCAGTTTCCAGCACATTCATTTGGGCTCTACCGTTTCTCTTGCATTCTTGTTTGGTAATCATTTGTGGTTTTAATGGCTGTTTTCAAGACTAGTGTGACAACTGAGGTTGTGCCCATCTCCAAGGAAGTGATCAATCATGAGTTTGCTCCGTCCACATCCAGTGCTCTTGCTATAGGTAATATTGCTTCTAGTCTTGCTACTTCTTCCTTGAAGTGGATCATCGATTCTGGTGCTACTGATCATATGACAGGTAACCACCATTTATTCTCCTCGTATGCACCTTATGCCAATCCTTCCAGTATAACCATTGCCAACGGTTCTTATTCTCGTGTTATTGGCTCTGGCACTGTTGAACCTACTTCGTCTGTTTCCTTATCCCATGTCCTTAATGTCCACGACCTTACATTTAATCTCTTGTCTCCTAGCAAGCTCACTCGACAATCAAACTTGTTTCATCACTTTATTTCGACCATTGTACGATACGGGATCTCACGACGAAGCAAGTTATTGGTAGGGGCTATGAATCTGGTGGCCATTACTTCCTTGAGGATCAGGTACCACGTTCAGTTGCTTGCTCTGGTGGTTCGTCCCCTTTTGACATTCATTGTCGGTTAGGTCATGTGTCTCTATCTTCGTTGAAAAGAATGTATCCCCAATTCCATCATTTGTCGTCTTTAGAATGTGAGTCATGTCAGTTTGCTAAACATCATCGAGTTCATTTGGCACCTCGAGTTAATAAACGTGCTACGTCTCCCTTTGATTTAGTCCATTCTGATGTTTGGGGTCCATGTCCTGTCGAGTCCAAACTTGGTTTTAGGTACTTTGTCACTTTTGTTGATGATTTCTCTCGTACCACTTGGCTCTATTTAATGAAAAACTCAGTCCGAGTTGTTTTCTCATTTTTGCAATTTCTGTGCTGAAATCCAGACTCAGTTTGGTGTGTCTGTCAAAACCTTACGGAGTGACAATGCTAAAGAATACTTTTCTGCCCAATTTCAAACCTATATGCTCCGGCGGCATGCTTCATCGTCCTCTGTCCCGGATACACCGGCTCAAAATGGTGTTGCCGAACGTAAGAACCGACACTTATTAGAAGTTGCTCGGGCTCTCATGTTTCAAATGAATGTTCCTAAACCTTTTTGGGCTGACGCCGTGTCTACTGCGTGCTTCCTTATTAATGGTATGTCCCCTCTTGTCCTCAATGGTACTACTCCATACACTACCTTGTTTCCTTCCAAACCTCTATTTCCTGTCGACCCTAAAATCTTTGGTTGTGTCTGCTTTATTCGCGATGTTCGTCCCACTGTTACCAAACTTGATCCCAAGTCTCTTAGGTGTGTCTTCCTTGGGTATTCTAGGGTTCAGAAGGGGTATCGGTGCTATTCTCCCACCCTTCGGCGTTATCTTGTGTCTACCGATGTCACATTCCATGAGTCGACTTCGTTTTTTCCTTTACCCCCATCTATTGTCTCTACTGATAACACTTCCGACAGTCTTGATGACCTCTTGGTCTATACGGTTCAGTTCCCACCAGTGCAAGCATCTGACACGGCACCTGCTAAACCACTTATCCATCATGTTTATCGAAAACGCCCTAGGGCGCGTAATGTTGTCGCCCAAGTTCATGACCCACCAATGACTGCTTCAACGTCTGATCCGACATCTGATCCTTTCGCTTCTACCTCTGAACCAGCCACAATGTCTGACACCTCTGATGACTTGCCTATTGCCTTACGTAAAGGTAAGCGTACTTACACCTATCCTATTTCTTCCTTTGTTTCCTATAATCATTTGTCTCCTCCATCATGTTCCTTCATAGCATCCTTAGACTCTCTCACAATTCCCACTACTCTCCAACAAGCCTTGACCCATCCCGGTTGGCGTGCTGCGATGGAAGAAGAAATGGTGGCCCTTGATAAGGCTGGTACCTGGAATCTCGTTGATTTGCCTCTTGACAAGAAGGCTATCGGATGTAAGTGGGTATTCACAATCAAAACAAAAGCTGATGGCACTTTGGAACGTTTGAAAGCTCGACTGGTTGCCAAGGGTTATGCTCAAACCTATGGTATTGACTATTCGAAACCTTCTCTCCTGTGGCAAAACTTTCCTCTGTTCGCCTCTTCATTTCTATGGCAGCCAATTATGGTTGGGATCTTCATCAATTGGATGTTAAGAACGCGTTCTTGAATGGTAATCTTCTTGAGGAAGTATACATGGAGCAACCACCTGGTTTCGTTGCTCAGGGGGAGCGTGGGAAGGTATGCCATCTTCAAAAGTCTTTATATGGCTTGAAGCAGAGCCCTCGTGCTTGGTTTGACAGGTTCAGCTCTGTGGTTAAGAAGTTTGGTCTGATTCAGAGTAAGTGTGACCATTTTGTGTTTTATCAGCAGACAGATGCTGACATGATTCTGTTAGTGGTATATGTTGATGATATTGTCATTACGGGTAGCAATGCTTCGAGAATCTCATCACTTAAGGCCTTTCTTAATTCTCATTTTCAAACAAAGGATTTGGGTCCGTTAAAGTACTTTCTTGGGATCGAGGTTATGAGAAGTAAGAAAAGCATCCTTTTGACACAGAGGAAATATGTTCTTGATCTGTTAAAAGAAGCCGGGAAACTCGGAGCAGCACCGAGTAGCTTTCCCATGATTCCTAATCCCTTCATGGACTTGGATGACCGCATACCGTTTGATGAGCTACCTGAGGATGTAAGAAAGAAAGTTGATCCAGAGAAGATCAAGCCGTTTGCCTACCCTGAGAGATACCGTAGATTAATTGGAAATTGAACTATCTCACAGTAACTCGCCCCGATGTGACCTTTCCAGTGAGTGTGCTCAGTCAATTCATGACTGCACCAACCGTTGCTCAATGGGAAGCTTTGGAACATGTCTTACATTATTTGAAGGGCTTACCTGGTCGTGGTGTACTCTATACGAATCATGGTCACAATAAGATTGAATGTTTTTGTGATGCAGATCATGCGGGATCAAAGGCTACCAGAAGATCCACCACAGTATATTGTGTGTTTGTTGGTGGAAATTTAGTGTCATGGAGGAGTAAGAAGCAAAATGTGGTTTCTAAGTCAAGTGCAGAAGCTGAGTATAGAGCTATGTCTCAGTCAGTACAGGAAATTGTGTGGATTCACCAGTTAATGAAGGAGGTTGGTCTTGTCACGTCATTACCTGCGAAGTTGTGGTGTGATAATAAAGCTGCTCTACACATAGCCTCCAACTCTGTGTTTCATGAGCGTACGAAACACATTGAGATTGATTGTCACTTTGTACGCGATAAGATCAAGGAGAACTTTATTTCTACGGGGCATGTGCGGTCTAGTGACCAATTGGTGACCTTCTGACTAAGGCCTTAAATGGGACTCGGGTTAACTATCTTTGTAACAAGTTGGGCTTGATTAACATCTATGCTCCAACTTGAGGGGGAGTGTTAGGAAATATAGAGGCTGGAACTAATAGAGGTTGGGGTTGTATAGAGGCTAGGGACGTATAGAGGCTGGAACTATTCTGTGTGTATATATATGTGTATCTGCCAATGTAATTTAGTGAGTGAGTGGAATACAAGTTCTAGAATTTCTTCAACATTGTCGATTGGCGAACAGCATCTTGTATTCTCCACCTCTCTGAAATGTGTGAAACCGCTCCAATACTTTCTGCTTGAACTCTTGCCAGCTCTTGATCACTCTCCTTGTCTCTTTCCATTGGTACCAGTGAAGAGCTTTATGCTCAAGGCGTACCAGCACCGCTTCTAGCTTCTCTGCTTCTGGGACGCCGTTGATGAGGAAGTGCCATTCAACTATGCAGAACCATCCGATGGGATCTTCACCTTCAAACACTGGTAACTCAAGTTTTCAAAATTTTGTTACTTCCTTTTCTGCCTCCCCGTGGCTTTCTGTTTCTGCCTCTGACTGTGACTCCATGGTATCCTTCTTATCCTTATTCTTCTTCCCTGCATCACCCTCCATCCATAATAATATTTCCCTCATCAGGTTCATTCCTTCTGTAAGTTCTGTGATTTGCTTCGCCAGGCCAAAAAGTTCATCCACCTTCCTTGCTAGGCTAGCTATGGACTCCCTTAATTCCCTGACTTCGTCTACCATTACCCCAAAGATCCAACTGCTCTGATACCAAAATGTTAGGGACCAGATTTAGATACTGATATTCTGCAACAAAAAAAAGAAGATACCACTGATATATTGATGTAGGAAGATTACAGTGACCTCTGAGAAGAGATAATTCTCCTCAGCCAAGAAAGAAACAGGGTTATTCCCAACCCGTCTCCCCTCCCTCAAAACACTCGTACAAAATATTCCTTCCCTTCCTAATCTCCTTAACGGCTAATATAGCTAACAAAGTGACTTTCACAGTCCCCCATACGCCACCCTAAATAACAGCTAATGGTCCTACACTTACCCAAAATAATATAGAAACATAAAAGGTCAACTCTGTAATCTTAAAACACATCCTGCTTATTTGTTGTGTCTTTCGTGGTTATCTGTACCTTCATTTGTTTTCTAGTATATGTTTGACCAGCGAATAGGGTTCTTTCATAATCCTAACACTTAATGCTTGCTCCCGCGTGTCCCTAAAATTGTTTATTACAAGCACCAAATGTTTATTTAAGAATGGGTGACAAGTCTCGTATCAGAATTTCAGAGGAGTCTGGATAGTTTTTCAATTCTAGTAGACTCTAATTTCTTAGCATGCAGATATTCTTTTGTAGGGATTCTTCTGTCTTAGAATTTCCACTTCCATAGGAAGTTATATAACAGGAATATTCAGGATTTGCAATCTCTTCTGGTTCCATTTCGAATCCCTTCCATATGGGGGGATATGGAACAGAGAATTATAGAGTAGACCAATAACCTAGTGAACCAGCCATCAACCTTGTACAAAACCTTATTTAGACCATCCCCAAACGTAAAAGAGATTAAATTAAATTAAAATGATGAATTTGTACTGATCATCTCCCTTGAGAGAAATGTGGGTTCATCTTCACAAATTCCTAAAAGAACTTTGATCTTAGCATCTCTTCTAGCTTCTACGTTTTATAGATGTTTAAGTCTCCATTCTGCTAAGCGTGTCTTTGGAAGTCACATACCCCCTCTTATTTCTCCAACTTTAAATACTTCAAGACCTTTTAATTTGCATGAACCTACGTGGGAATCAGTAGTTGCACATGTATGCCAAAACACTGGTTTAATAATGCTATAGTACTTTTAGTTGTTTTATACAATTAGAGGGCTCAAATGGTTTAGCTGATGACCTAACTTTATGGCCAATGCGGAACAGCTCATTGTATCAATGGCAAGTCCTATTCCTAAAACTATGATATACAATATTGAAATGTTTGTTTGTATTATTGACGTAGATCTATATTTGCTTTTAAAGGTGATGAGTCCTCTTGGAACTTTGAGGCTTCCCCTCGGTTCAAATTGTCTATCTATATCACAGTACTGATTAGGATCATCGTTCATGGTTTGAGGCAAGTTTGGGGACATTAGCAGCTTTTTTTCTTGATTTTTTAATTGCTTGTATGAAAATTTTGAACCGGCTATTCACTTTCATATATGTATAATATGGTGTTTGGTGTTGATGAACAATATATGCAACTTGGATGTTGAAGGGGTTTCCTTTGATTAGTCTTAAAAGCTTGGAAGGGAAAGGTGGCCAAAGCCATGTCACAATGTACATTTTTGTGGTTTTGTGGTGTATTAAGTTGGAGGGCTCAGTGGAGTATCCTTTTTCATCAGCTACTGCAAGAAAGGAACGGATAGTATTTTGCATGGTTTGTGAAACCGGACCGGACCGGCCGGTTCAGACCCGAAACCGGTCCGATTTAGGGCAAAACCGGACTGACCCGGGGTAACCCAGACGGGTCACTAGGTCAGACCTTTTTTTTATTTTATTTTTAAAAAAAAAAACTCCTTCACTTTTCTTTTCTTTTTTTTTTATATATTTCTCCCTCAATTTTGTTTTTCCCTTTTTTCACTTTTGGATGTCATATGGGTTTGATTTGGATTTATTTTTTGGTTTTCCTGAAGCTATTGTGGTTTCTCTGTTTTCGGTTGGCTCTGCTTAGTGGATGTTAAATGTAGGTTGTAAAGAAAATTGTTAAGAATATCTGAAAATGTCACAAGTATTGGAGTATATGATTATTTTGCCACTGATCTAAAGTATTGAAATGATATATAGTATGTCAAATTTAGGTTGGTGTGATAAGAAATTAATTATTTTCCAATTTTTTATACCTCACCGGTCTAGGCCCGGGTTGACTCCGGACTGACTCTGGTCTAACCCACTAACCCTTAACCCAGTACCCCAACCGGTTCAGTGACCGGTCCGGGTTTCAGAACCTTAGTATTTTGTTACTTATATTTGGAGGATGTCAATGATTCTATTTATTAATTCACGTTTTTGTAGTAAAACTACTTTTTCTTAGAAAAAAAAAGTACAGAGTAAACTAGCTAATTTGTCACCCTTTCTGTGGATGCATTTGGTTTAGCATTACTTGACTGGCAGAAACTTGTCTGTTATCTTACATTGTTTTGCTGTTTTATGCAGTGTACTCCTATCAATATTAGAACCCCACATGCAATTGCCACCTGATATTGACCTGTGTAAATCTGCTGCTAAACCAGTTGAACTTGAGGCAGCGTCTCTCTCTCCTCTTTCCTCTGTTTTGAATCATGGAGGTCCTTTGTCCAAGTCAAATAGTCAAGATGAGCCTGATGGTAAATTAGATGTTTCAGAGTCAGCTGGGAAATCAGATTCCATTGAAGATCGCAATCTACTTTTTGCCCCTCCAGAATTACAGAGCATTACATTGACAAACTTTTCCAATGTTCCTAATCAAAGTACCTCTAACCTTGTGGGCATCAGCTTGGAATCAAAACATGTCATGAAACGTTTTACTGACCATTCTCCTAATTTTGTATTAGATGCTGGTTTTGGTGCTGAATACTTCAACCTACAGGCAGATTATTCACAACTTGTAAACTATCATGATTGTGAGCTTCGAGCTTCTGAGTTTCGACGCTTGGCCTTAGATTTGCATGCGCAAACTGATGTTACTGTTGAAAGCCACGATGCTGCAATTGATGCTTTGCTGCTGGCTGCAGAATGCTATGTGAATCCTTATTTTATGTTGTCATTTGGAGCTTCTCCAAAACTCATGGACCTTTTAAAGACCAATGATAAAAAAATTTCAGGGTCTGATGATGTTGAGCTAAAAAGAACTTTTGGAAAGAGTAAAACTAATTTAGAAACTATAGCACATCTTGAGAGGAAAAGAGATAGACTCGTTCTTCAAATATTGCTTGAGGCTGCAGAAATGGACAGGAAATACCTTGCAAAACTATCCAATGGGAAAGATTGTCCATATTCCGCTGAAGGAGTAGATGACCAGGTTATCAAGATGTCTCCCCTTGATGTACAATCTGCAGATTCAATTACGCTACTTCGTCAAAACCAAGCTCTGCTGTGCAATTTTCTTGCTCAACATCTGCACAGAGAACAAAATTCAATGCATGAAATTCTTTTGCAGAGTCTTATCTATGTTTTACATACAGCCACCAAATTGTATTGTCCTCCTGAACTTGTAATTGAAATCACATTAAAATCTGCTGAAGAATTTAATATGATGCTGATGTCTTTACATCTGCAGCTGAAAGAAGTTAGTTTCAATTTGGCATCAGAAAGAATACATGGTTTACAACGACGGTGGATACTACTTCAAAGATTGGTAGTTGCTACTAGCAATGGAGATGAAGAGGGAGATTTTGGAACTAATATCCACAATAAATACCGATGTGGAAATTTGATTCCCTCTTCAGCATGGATGCAGAAAATATCTCAATTTTCTGGGTCTGCTTACCCTTTGGTTCGTTTTCTTGGCTGGATGGCCGTGTCTCGTAATGCTAAACAGTACATGAAGGATCACATTTTTCTTGTATCGGATTTGTCTCAGCTGACATATTTGCTCTCAATATTTGCTGATGATCTTGCTGTTGTTGATAACGTTGTCAATCAAAAATATGAAGAGGTTACTGATGATGATGATTCACAGGGTGAAAATGGTTATTCAACTAAAAAAGGACTTGAAAATCATGATGATCAATCTTTCCCTGTAATTTATCCAGAACTCTGGAAGTTCTTCCCGAATATGAAAAAGCAATTTCAAACATTTGGAGAAGCCATTCTAGAGGCTGTTGGGTTGCAGCTAAGATCTGTTTCTTCTACCCTGGTGCCTGATGTTATTAGTTGGTTTTCAGAGTTGTGCTCATGGCCATATCCTTCTGCTTCTCGAAGTGGTAAAGATATCCTGAAAGGTTGTAATGCCAAGAATGCGAGAGCAATAATTATTTATATTCTTGAAGCTATTATAGCAGAGCACATGGAAGCTATGGTTCCCGAGATACCTAGAGTGGTACAGGTGCTCATGTCCCTCTCCAGTGCTGCTTACTGTGATGTCTCATTTCTTGAATCTGCATTGCGTCTATTGAAGCCAATTATTTCATATTCATTGTCCAAGGTCTCTCATGATGAAAGTTTATTGACCAATGACTCATGTCATAACTTTGAGGAGTTATGCTTTAGTGTTCTTTTTGATAAAATTAAACAGAAGAATGAGAATCAACATAGTTCTGAGGATAAAGGATGCAACATAGCACTGTCTATTCTTATTTTGGCTTCTGTTTTTCCAGATTTGTCCATTCATCATAAAAGGGAATTTTTGCAGTCTTTGTCTAATTGGGTGAAATTTTATGCTTTTGAGCCAACAACGTCTTTCTATGATTATTTCAGTGCATTTCAATGCGTTATGGATGGCTGCAAATCATTACTAGTGCGCTTGTTAAGAGCTTTTGGTGCTATTCCTCCTCAGCTGCCTCCCTTCCCTAATATGAATGGTAATGAGCTATCTGATGTTGATCCAGTACCAACTATTGGGTTTCTTAGCGAAGTCTGTCAAACATCACATGAGAATGATGCTGAGAAAATGGAATGTGTCAATTTAAACACTCTTGTAGATCAATATAATATATCTTCTGATGATTTAGAAGGAATTTCTAAAGACATAGAGCATCTCATTGCTGAGCTTAATATAGCAATTGAGCAATGTTGGAGTCTTCATCATCAGCTTGCCAGAAAATTGACTATAGCATCAGCTGAGTGTTTTGTCTTTTTGAAGTGCTTAATATCAGTTGCACAAAAATTCTATAATGATGATGATGATCAAAATTCTTCACCGTCTAAATCAGCTGATGTGGTCACACTTCATTGGAGGTCTGGTCTTGAAGGCCTTATTGAAATGATCTTGATGCTCCAGGAAACTAGTTGCTGGAGAGTTTCTAGCCTAATGCATGATTGTTTACTTGAAGTGCCCCGTAGTTTTTACCTGGATAATGTCATTGGCATCATATGCTCTGCAATAAAGAATGTATCCTGCTCTGCCCCCAAAATTTGTTGGCGTTTGCAGACTGATAAATGGCTGTCTTCTTTAGTTGCAAGAGGCATATATAACATTCAAGAAAGTGAGGTTCCTTTGATAGATCTATTTTGTACATTGCTGGGCCATGCTGAACCTGAGCAACGTGTAATAGCAATTAAACACTTGAGAAAACTTATTGGCCAGTGTGCAAATGGAGAAAGACCAGTGGTGTCTCTTAAGATTTGCAGTGATTTTGTTCCAACAAAGTTAGTTGCATCTGTTCCTGATTCTGTTATATCTCATCTGGTTTCAAGTACGTGGGATGAGGTGGTTGTACTTGCATCATCAGAATCAACCTTTCAAATAAGGATTCAAGCCATGATGCTTCTTTTTGATTACATCCCATTTGCTGAGCGCCATCAGTTGCAATCTTTTCTTGTGGCAGCTGATGATATTTGTCGTTTGCAAAATCTACAACCCACGCATGATGGTCCTATCCTACACCTTTCCTTGGCTCTTAT